>CM052897.1:53205492-53244444 GCA_028534135.1 Potos flavus | reverse complement strand
GGGGACCCATCTCTTTGAAATGTAATCCACAGGGACCCAGGGGCCTGCTCTCCCAGTCCCCAGGGAGTGTAGGAGTCTAACGAAGGTGCCTGGCTTCAAGCAGCAAAAACAACCTCCTCAAGATATGAGAAGAGTATTTTTCCTTTGTAGCCCACGTACCCGGCCACCCCAATTACCAGATGAGTCTAGAATGAACTGTGTGTGACAAATGATGCTGTCGAGTGCTCTTGCTTGGGGACGAGTTATCAGGAGCTGGAGAACGTGTACGTAATGTGACGCACGTACTTGGCTATAGAAGAGGTGGGATTTTTTTTCTGTCTTCTCAATCTCTTTACTTATTTGCCTGTGACGCGCGTCACATTCTGTCCGAATGCCTTTTCAATAAGAAAACTGTTTCTTTGTCTTCTACTTTTGTGGTGAGATTTTCTGGGTCGGCAGGAGATTTTTTTTTTTTTTAAAGATTTTATTTGTTTATTTGACACAGAGAGAGTTCACAAGTAGGCAGAGAGTTAGGCAGAGAGAGAGGGAAGCAGGCTCCCTGCTGAGCAGAGCCCGATGCGGGGCTCGATCCCAGGACCCCGAGATCATGACCTGAGCCGAAGGCAGAGGCTTTAACCCACTGAACCACCCAGGCGCCCCAGAACATTTTGTTTTTGATAGTATTCTCCAGCCCCTCCTTCCGCAGTCTTCTCTTCATCCTCCTCCTCTGCCCCCTCCTGAAACCACCTTATGTTACCGAGAAATACCCAATAAACCTTGAAGGACATTTATCTTCTTCATCATCTCTCCATTTACTCCTACATCCATTTATCTGGATTTTGCTCTAGGAGTCCTTTGGAAAAAAGTCCTTTAAGCCTGACTGGATATTTCTTTTATGAATTTAATTTTGCAGAGTAGTTTTCTTTTTACAAATAAAAGTATTCACTGCTTTTCATTATATATGTTTATTTAAAATATTTGAAAATGTGGATAAACAAAACGAAGAGAACAAATCCATCATTAAGAATGTTTATTGAACATGGGGGGCCTGGGAAGCTCAGTGGGTTAAGCGGTGAACTCTTGATTTCGGCTCAGGTCATGATCTCAGGGTCCTGGGATTGAGCTCTTGGGGCTCCCGCTCAGCAGGAAGTCTGCTTCAGGATTCTCTCTCCCTCTACCCCTCCTCTTGCTCTCTCTCTAAATTAATAAATAAATCTTAAAAAAAAAAAGAAAGAATATTTATTGACTGCTGGAGGAAGCACAGACTGGAGGGTGGGTTGGAATAATGAAATTGGTTTCCATAATGTTGTATTGAGCTGGCTGGGTGTTATGCAAGATATTACATAGGCAGTTCAATATATAGGTATGGAAACCGGGAGAGAACTTGGAGCTGGCGATCCAGTGGTGGCAAAAATAAAAATGTGGGTGTGTACCAGATACTGTGCCAGGAAAGAGAGCAGTGGGTCTAGGGCCCTAATCCTGTTAACATCTGTGTGTTTTTAAAAATTAGGAAATGAGAGCAAGGCTGTTATGCAATTTGTCCAGGTTAATAAGCAGCACACATGGCCTCCAAGTCGCCTGTCCCCAGAGGGCATGTTCTAGTCTCTACACTGTATTTCCTCTCTCAGTCTTTCAATTTCAATCTCTTATTCCTAATTTGGACATGGGGCGGTTTGGGTTTATTTGCTTTAAGAGATGTTCATATTTTAACAATTTTCTTCTAGCTCATGCCCAACTATGACGGGATTAATTCATAATTAATTCATAATAATATTTGATTTTTTTCTCTCTCATTTGGATCCCGTGGTTTGACTTTTTTCTCCTACGGGTTTTCCAAATGCAAAAATAACAATCTCGATCCCATGTCATTCGAACAGGAGAGTGGTTCATAGTCTGGATTGAAGGGTCCTTGAATCTTCCAGAATTCTCTGTGTGGCTGGTGAGGGCAATGTCCTATTTGGTGCCCGGTAGACCAGCTGGCCATCTTCATCTTCACCTGTGACTGCGGTAGTCAGTGTGGGAAGGACTCTCTTCAGACCTCTGAGGTTTAGCCAAGAAGGGAAAAGTAGAGCCTCGTATTCTTCTGGTGAGGTGATAAAGGGCTTGATGAGAAATGAAGTGAGGACAGAGAGCAAGGACACCTTCAAGAAGTTTGGCCTGGGTGATGACAGATCTGTGTGTTCAGGAATACGGTGTTGAGGGAGGGTTTTTTCCCAAGATGACAGAGACTTGACGCCATTTAAAAGCTGATACACACCTGCATCGTGCAAGCTGCAGGCTTTTAGCATTCCACTTCCCAGCATATCTGCGCTGTGCTGACGACATTCTCCAGGGACACCGGGCTTGACTTATTGAAACCAGAGGTTTCGATATAGACTTCTATACAGATACACTTTAGGGTCATTTTAAGAACAATTAAAAAAGCTAAAATGTTGAAAGAAAAAAAAAAAAGATTGAGAGTGAAAAAAAGTCACTTGGAACTTTACAATCCAGAAACAGCTGTTGTTATCTTTTTCAGTTTATCCGGGTGTCTACACTGTTTGTTTTTTCCTTTCTCTTGGTCTACGCTGAAGTGGGTTCAATGATTTAAATCTCAGTTTAAGTTCAAGACAGAAAGATACAGTTGCATGCTTGCAGGGCTAGGCTATCCTCTCCCAGAGATCTGACAGGACAGGGATGGAGGTGAGAAGGATCAGAGTGGAGTTGGGGACGAGGAGGGATCGAGGTCCTGGGATGCCATGTTCAGGAGCTGGGAGCAGCCTGGCAGAACCCAGGGGTGAGCCGGTCCTGAATTTGGACCCTCCCACTCTACTGGTCTCTGTCGAGAACTTTCCTACGACAGTCCTGGTCTCTCAAAAGCCTCCCTGAGCAGATGGTAGTGTACTTACATATCTCGAATGAGGCTGAGCCTGAAGAGAAATCCTCAGCTCTGGACCAGAGGTGAGTATGCCGAACTGGTAAGCCTTTTCCTATGAGCCAGTATGGCAGTGAGTCATGGCCACTGTTTAAAGATTATTTATTTATTTATTTGACAGAGGGGAGAGAGATCACAAGTAGGCAGAGAGGCAGGCAGAGAGAGAGGGGGAAGCAGGCTCCCCGCTGAGCAGAGAGCCCGATGTAGGGCTCGATCCCGGGACCCCGAGATCATGACCTGAGCCGAAGGCAGAGGCTTTAACCCACTGAGCCACCAAGGCGCCCCTTTTCCTTCATTTTAATTATTAAAAAATTCAAAGGCAATGTATGCTTTTGTAAAAATTCAGTAAATATGGAAAGGTGAACATTCCCTTTTACTCAGTGATTGTAATTCTTCTCTCTTCCTTGTAAGAAGCCATCTCAATTTTCTATGCGTCTTTTCAAATCTTTTATCACCCACTTACAAAGATGTGTATGGATTTAGACATTAAGAACAGGACGATACTATGGCTGCAGCATAATGTCTTCATGATTTGACTTCTTTATGAGCACATGGAGCCTTATCTCATTCTTTTAAACTACAGCCTAATATTTCAAAGAATAAATGCACTGTCTTTTTTTTTTTAAGCACTTCCCTAATGATGGATTTTTAGGAGGGTGTTTCCAATTTTCCCCTGCTATTAGTAATGCTAAAGTGGAATTCTTTCTGTACCTGCGTGAATATTTTTGAAGGATGGACTCTTAGAAGGTGAATTGCTGGTCCATTTAAAATCTTGATAGATACTGTCTTCCTAGAAGTTGTTCTGGTTATATCTTCATCGATAGTGTATGGAAGTCCCTGTGTCCCGTACCCTTACTGGCCATCACTAGATACTATCAGTAATCAAAATTTTGGCCAATTTGATGGACAAAAAAATATAACATTTTGTTGTTATTTTACTCTGCATTTCCCTGCTTACCAGTGGGTTTGACTATCCTTCAATAGAATTATTAGACTTTTTTCACTCAGCATAATCTCTGCATTAGGAGAAGGAAAGGAAAACTGAATTGGGGGAAAGCAGAGGGGGAGACAGAGCATGAGAGACTGTGGACTCTGAGAAACAAACTGAGGTTTTTGGAGGGGAGGGGTTTGGGGGACGAGTGAGTCTGGTGGTGGGTATTGAGGGCACCTATTGCATGGAGCACTGGGTGTGGTGCATGAACAATGAATCTTGGAACACTGAAAAATAAAATAAAATTAAAAAAGAATTATTAGACTTTTGTGTCTTCTTTCTTGTGAGCCATTTGTTTAGGTCCATTGACTTCTTCCTCTTCTTCTTTTTTTGTTTTTAACCTTTATACCTCTCTGAGAGTATCTCCTTAAATACTTTTATTACTAACCTTTTGTTTTGCATATATTGCTAGAGAAGGCTGACCAGTTTTCCTTCATTCGGAATGTTTCTTTCCATGTTGAGAAAACTCCACGCATAACACCCATGGCCTCAGTCCACTCCTAAGTAAGAATGACTTAAGGGGTGCCTGAGTGGCTCAGTCAGTTGAATATCCAACTTTTGATTTTGGCTCAGCTCATGATCTCAGGGGCATGAGATCCAGCCCCACCTCTGGCTCTGTGCTGGGTGTGGGACCTGCTTAAGATTCTCCCTCTCCCTCTGCCTCCCATCCCTGCCGTGCATGCCCACTCTCTCTCTCTCTTTCAAAAAAAAAAAAAAAAAAAAGAATGACTTAAAAAGTTTGGAAAAAGAGACTGGGTGGGTGTGACTGGTCGAGTGTCTTGTCCTTCCCTTGGGGCCCAGCCTGCTCATAGAGAGCGTTGCTGTGCTCTGTCGTTCTTCCCATGCTGGAAGCTTTCTTCGTGGGATGGCGATGGCCGGTGGTGGCCCAGCCCTGTCTGTGAATAGACAGACAACTGTGTTTCCTTCTGGGATCAAGTGGTAGAAAGGTCTTTTATAGAGATATGAACCGTATTCTCCATTATCAGAACTATTAGTAGGAAAGATGATATCTTGATTATTTTCTGCCATATTTTTTTTAAAAAAGGCAACTTTTTATTTTGAAATACTTTCAAACTTCAAGAAAACGTACACAAGTAAACGAAGAACTTCTGAATACCCTTCGCCCTAGTTGCTCAGTTGATAATAATTTATCACATTCACTTTATAATTTTCTCACTTACCATTATTTTCAGCTATTTGAGAGAGGATGTCCATTACCTTTAAATAAATAATGTGTATTTCCTAAAAAAAGGTCATTCTTCTAAATACCCATGGGTTTATTCATTAAAATTAGAAGATTAACAGATACAATACTACTATTTAATCCACATTCAAATGATGTCAATCTTCCCAATCATATTCCTGCAGCAAAACAAATACATGACAAAACAATGGCAGCAAAAACAATTTTTCCTATTACGCCTTGACTTTTTTTTTTTCCAGAACTGAATCTTGGATGATGCATATTTGGTTTTCATATCTCTTTTAGCCTCTTTCAATCTGGAAAATTTCATCGCTGTATCTCCAGGGCCCAGAAAAGGAATTCGTAAGTATTTGTTGAATGGATTAATACCAAATAGCTTTCCAATTAAAAGCTAAAGGGGAAAAAAAGCATCTGGAACTAGGTGATAGAGAAACATAAGCCGAAATTAAAGTCAGAGAGAGCTACTGCAGAAGTGAGACCTGCTCCTCGCCCAGGAACTTCCCCCAGGAGAGACTTGAAGCCAGAAATCAATAAGCCCAAGGAGAAACTGACCAAGGGGATGTTTGTAAAGGTTAATAAGCAAATAGTGATTCTTGGAATAGCCAAGCTTGTCATTCCCTCTGCCCTCCTCTTGTTTCCAGAGTGACTGGCCGAAGGCTTCGCCCTAGAGGGAGCCTACAGAGGAGTGGACCCAGACCTGCACTAACTCTAGGCCCTCAGGTAGTCACAGAGGAGAAAAAGCAAGCAGGACTGTCCTTTAGCAGGAGACACCTGATTGTCTGTTGGCTCAACTTCTACAAACACAGACCTTAATGGGAAACCCTTCAGTCAGCATCCTCATCCTATGTACTTCTTTAGGCCTTCCAGGAGAGGGATCTATCATGGAAACTGACATATAGAAAGTTGTAGAAACCTTTACCAGATATTTATAGCATTACTAAGTGCCAGGAGAGGGAGCCCTAAAGGTACCTCACTTAAAACAAAGATTTACCAAATATTTGAGAAAAACAAACAGTCTGAAAAAGAAGAACCAAGACAAATGTACAAAATAACTGATTCATAACAAAACAACCTTTTTTTCATTTCATACGCAACAACAATTATTTAGAAAACATCGACTGGCTATGAAATGCACAGAACTAGGGTAAATTTCCACACGGAGCCATTAAACAAGAAAAACTTAAGATTTTAAAGATGATGTAAAAAGAAAGCAATTAGTAGGAGGGCTAAGTAACTGAAAGTACTTCGCTAAAGATTTGGAAATTAAGTTTTTTGTTTTTGTTTTTAAGATTTTATTTATTTATTTGACAGAGAAAGACAGTGAGAGAGGGAACACAAGCAGGGAGAGTGGGAGAGGGAGAAGCAGGCTTCCCGCTGAGCAGAGAGCCCAATGTGGGATTGGATTCCTGGACCCTGAGATCATGACCTGAGCAGAAGGCAGACGCTTAACCAACTAAGTCACCCAGGCACCCTGTTTTTTTTTTTTTTTTTTAATGTAAAACAAAAAGGCAATAGAAATTATGGATCAAAAGTTAAGAGATGTAGATATGTACAGAAGAACAAATGTTCATTTAAGAGAAGCTAAAGAGAAGAAAACGGAAGGGAGACAAAAAAAGCCAAGGAAATAATAGAAGGAAATTTCCCTGAGGGTAACTTACACTTAAGACTTTAGATACACATAGGGGAAGAGAGGACAAAATAAAACAAGACGAAACCAGAGAGGGAGACAAACCATAAGAGGTTCTTAATCATAGGAAAGGAACTGAAGGTTGCTATAGGGGAGGCAGGTGGAGGAATGGGGTAATTGGATGGTGGGCAGTAAGGAGGGCATATGATGTAATGAGCACTGGGTATTATATGAGACTGATGAGTCACAGGTCTGTACCTCTGAAACCAATAGCACATTATGTATTAATTAATTGAATTTAAATAAAAAATGTTTAAAAAATAAAACTAAAGTATGAAGAGACAAAAAAAAAAAAAAAAAAAAAGACTTTACATCCAAAGTGCCCCCTAAAGGTGGGTAAAAATACTGAAAGACACCTCCGTCTAAATTTCTGAATTTTATGGTAAGGAAAAGTCTTATTAATTTCCAGAGAAATAAGGCACTCACAAAGGAAAGCCAATCAGATTAGCAGTGTCTTATCTGCAACACAGGAAGCTGAAGGACAATGGAGCAGAGTCTGCCAAAGTTTAAGCTGCATATCTGTAGCCAGTTACCCATTCTGAGGCCAAATTAAAGAGCTATCAGAGCTTATCACTCAGGCTCCTTTTTTTGGAATAATTGGTCCACAAACAATACACTTTCAAGAAAGGAGAACATGATATAGAAGAAAGAGGGATAAGCAGAGAAGCCCATAGAATTTATAACTAAATGTAAAAAAGTTCTTGTTATAATCATTGTGTTTAATACACTTATAAAGAAGTGATTCCTAAAATAGAAATATAGTCTCCATTATATTGACAATTGTTGTATTACTATTATATATATTTTATGATATACATAACTATATATACAATTATATATTACTATAAGTTATGTATTATATCGACATGAAAATTAACAATATCTGAAATAAAATGTTATTTCATTAAAATCTTGGAAGACTGGGGGTGCCTGGGTGGCTCAGTGGGTTAAAGCCTCTGCCTTCGGCTCAGATCATGATCTCAGGGTCCTGGAATTGAGCCCCGCATTGGGTTCTCTGCTCAGCAGGGAGCCTGCTTCCCCCTCTCTCTCTGCCTGCCTCTCTGCCTGCTTGTGATCTCTCTCTCTGTGTCAAATAAATAAATAAAATCTTAAAAAAAAAAATCTTGGAAGACTGAATGCAACAGAGGGGTAAATCATACATACTACAGATCTAATTTTGGGGGGCAGAAAGTCCCGGATATTAATTGTTGGTACTGATACAAAAATAGTTTTAAATAGGGTTGCTAGAAATTTACATATATTTACTAATAGAATGAGTCCAGTACGTGGAAGTTGGCGATATGTTGCTTGCTTACTTAGTATCCATTCTTGCTTTCTTCTTTAGTTACAGAGTTCCGATTTCATTTAGGGAGGTAATGTGTCTGTTTAAAGGACAACATTCTGCAGTGATGTGGTGGCTACATTACTAAATGGAAATGCAAGTGTTGCGTGAAATGTCAGGAAAGGCTTCTTAAAAGGAGCTGACCCAGCTGACCCCAGCCCTTTGTGGCCTTCGCCCTTCTTTCTTCCTCCTGCTTGGAAATTGGACACTGAGGCGAAAGACCTCACAGACGCCTATGGTCTTAAGAAATGAGACTTGTGTTCTAAGGATGAGGGGGGCGGAAAGAGAAGAGCTGGCTGGATTTCTGAGGCCAGTGGAGCCTCCATACCAGTCCTGGGCTGACTTTCCTCTAGACTTTTTTTTTTTTTTTTTTTTTTTTGCTCGGGGAAGAAAAAAAAAAAGCATGCCTTTAAGCTCTTTATTTTGAAGTTTCTATTCCATGTGGCCAAACTTAATCCTAACTGATTTACAGATCTTCCAAACTGATAGAGGAACAGGAACAACAACAAAGACTTGATCAATCCAGCAAAGGTTAAGAAAGCAAAAGCAAAAAACCCCAAAATAAATGACGGTTAGAAAGTATACTGAAGTCCTAGATTTCTTTTCTAAAAGACACACCAAAAAAGTGGTGAACCACAGCTGAAAATAAAGGGTGGTTAAAGATCTGTGAGATGGGGCGTGCCTGGGTTGCTCAGTTGGTTAAGCATCTGCCTCCGGCTCAGGTCGAGTCCTGGGATCGAGCCCCGCATCGGGCTCCCTGCTCATTAGAGAGTCTGCTTCTTCTTCTCCCTCTGCCTGCTGCTCTGCCTACTTGTGCTCTCTCTCTATCTCTCTGTCAAATAAATAAATAAAATCTTAAAAAAAAAAAAAGGACGTGTGAGGTGAACAGGGTGGCAATATTCGTAGCTGGCCCAATGAAATTCAAGGCCCAGTGCTATTTAAAATAGCATTGCTAAGAAAAAAATGAAATATGCCAGGAAGATATAATAGTTACAAACTTTTATGCACTGAGCTTGCATGGAAACAGCAAAAACTGTTATAAAAATGAAGTGTATCTGACAAAACCAAAATCTCTATAGGAAACGTCACTCTGTGAGGCTCAGGAAGTGATGATTCACGTGAACCAGATAGAATTTTGTGTATAGATGATTTGAATAATGGACAATGGACAAGCTTGCTTGAATGTTATACACAGTGAAGAGAGAGTAAACACTCTTTTTAACACTCACAGGGCTTTGCAAAACCAATTAAATACTAGGTACCAGAGAAAATCTGAATCAATTCTCCCAGAAGAAATTATAAAGGCCATGTTCTCTTAACACAGGATACCACAAGTTAGAAATTAAGGATGAAAGAGAACTAGTGATAATTAAAACAAAACAAAACAAAACAAAACAAAAAAACCCAAACTAACCACTGGGGAAAAAGAATAGTCTTCATAACAATTGTTGGGGCGACAAGAAAACTGAACCTTGAATTCCGTAGCCGGTGCAGTTCTTAGAGGACCCCTGGTGTTCAGTGCTTTTATGAGAAAAAATACCTAACAAACATAAATTCAGTGGCTGGTTTAGTGGCTAGAAAATGGCCAACCAAAGACCTTGTGAAAAAGGAGAGGAGGGGATTAATCGATATAAAATCAGAAATTTTTTTTAATTTTTCATTTTTTTAAAGATTTTATTTATTTGTTTGACAGAGAGAGAGAGACACAGGGAGAGAGGGAACACAAGCAGGGGGAGCGGGAGAGGGAGAAGCAGGCTTCCTACGGAGCATGGAGCCCAATGCAGGGCTCGATCCCAGGCCCCTGGGATCATGACCCGAGCCAAAGGCAGATGCTCAACAACTGAGCAACCCAAACCAGAAATTATTTAACTAAATTTAAAATGAAGCAATCCCAACAGAAAGAAGCCCGACTCTCCCCAGACACCTTCCTTTCCCTCTGAAGTGTGGCTCGCTTACACTCTCTCAGCTGAGCCCTTAGGTTGGGCACAAACATGCCGGTCACCTTAGACTCCACTGCAGTGGCCAGACATCCCACTAATAACCCTTCCTCCGAGGAGTCTGGGTGCTCTGCCTACCCCTCCTCATTGCCACATCTACGGAACTCCCCAATCTTCAAGGAAGACTGACTCCTGAATGATGGTCTTCCCTTTTGTCTCAGTATTCAAGACAACTGCAAGGATTCATGAGCTTGTCCCACTCAGCAGTCTGGGTTCCCTGTCCCTGTCTTCATCTTGACTTTCATTCCAACTCCCACGGCCAGTCCCTGGCCCTGGTCATTACTCAGAGCTACTCTGCTTCTTAAAAACACTGACCACAATCTCCAATCCTTCCAAACTCTCATTCTGATGGTTTCTTTATACCTATTTTTCAAACATCACTTCCTTGACTTCTATAGTCTCTTTTTGTATGTTGGCTGATTCCAGTCTTCACTTCCTTCCCTTTCCAGGTTAAGTTACATGGCCCACCACTTAGACAACTCTTTTGCCAATATATGCTATTCCCTGGCGCCATTTTTAGGAACTCTGGCAAAACTCCCACCCTTGATGAATCGAGTTATCCGCCTTCTCTGGTCTTATCCCAAGTTTATTGAGCACATCTAATTAAGAAAATACACAAAATTTTAAAGATGATACCTTCACATTTCTGGTTTACAGTCTCAGGCCCTTGATTCTCCAAACAAACCCACAATGCTTGCCTAGTTAGCACTGCCTCCCATTCTCCACAGAAGCTATGGCAGACCTTCTTCTAGCTCCGTAAACCTCCCATCCCAGCACATCCTGCCTCACCCACAGCAGGGAAGCTCATCCGCTTCACAGAGAAAATAGAAGGGCTTGGACATAAATTCCCTTTGTTTCCTGGCAACATCTACAATATTAAATGTACTCACACGCACTTTTCCTCTCTTCCGTAATTACGATGTTCGGAGTTTTCCTCTCTGTCTAAGACTTAACCCTTCGTCTAGGCTCTAAATTCCATCTTCTGCCCTCTCAGAACTCTTGCTCTGTGGATTATCTCCACTCCCTCCTGCACTTTAATTTCTCCTGGCATTTTTAAAAACAAAAATGAAACAGGGCTTACGAGGTCCTTTGTGATCCACTTCTTCCTGTTGCTCCCCAGCATTCTCCTGGTCCATTTCTCACCCCTTAGTCTATGTCCTGGCCATGCAGCTTTTCTGTCAGTACCTTCAGTATGCCTTATTCTCACTCGTCCAGGAATTTTGTACATGTTTATCCTTATTTCTGGAATGCCACCTTCCCCTTCATCTCCAATCCCCATATTTGAATAATGCCTTTTACATCTTTCATCTTATATTCCTTTCTCTAATGAACCTCACCCACACTCCTTAATAGCCCTATCATAGCACTTATCATTTTGATATACTAAGAGATTTATTTTTCTGGCCGTCCTCATTCTCGTTTTCTCCAAAAAGACCAACACTGTCTGTTCAACATTGACCTTCTGACATCTGGAACACGTCTGACATACAGGAACCATTTAGTATTTTTGGTCGGATTGGGTCAATCCTTTGACTAAATCTTTGGCCTTAAAGCATGATGCAGAACCTTAGGAAGCTTAATTGGGTCATATGGGAAGTATATTTCGTGTGGTTCAGAGTCCTAAATGGTGCTATTCATCAAGCTAAAATTGAAATCTTGGGATTTTCCAGTTGGGAGAAATGAGATCTAAAATCATCAGTGTCTGAAGAAATGAGCCAGAGAGAGGTTTTCATCGTACATGGTCATATTTATCCTGCTCTGACCCTGACCCCAACTAGCAGACACGGCCAATGAGGGTCCCCAACCTGATCTGGCCTCCTCCTCCAAGCGTTTTCTCTCCTTGAAAAGGAGTGAAGAGTTATCCTGACTTTCTCCTACAGACGAATACAATGATCTATTTCAATGGAGAAGCCTAATTGATGAAACTGAGAAATAATATTTGAGCTCTATTAATGCAATTCTGTTTGGACATCTCACTCAGTTTAGGTATTCTTGACAAATACCCCTTATCTGAATAGTTTTTTTTTTTAAAGTCCATGGATTTGATTATTACTTTGGGATTTTATATTTTCTGTGGTGGAAGCAAAGAGTATAAAATACTTAAAGTGGGTATTGAGTAGTGTGGCCATATGCCCTGCTTTGCCTGGTGCAGTCTCAGTCCAGATCTATTTTTTTTCCAGAGTCTGGTCTGGGTTAGCATGTGACCTGGATTTTTCATATGTTAGCAAAAATTAATATTATTATTATTATTTTTTAAAGATTTTTTTTTTTATTCATTTATTTGACAGAGAGAGAGAGATCATAAGTAGGCAGAGGCAGAGAGAGAGGGGGAAGCAGGCTCCCCGCTGAGCAGAGAGCCCGATGCGGGGCTCAATCCCAGGACCCTGAGATCATGACCTGAGCCCAAGGCAGAGGCCTTAACCCACTGAGCCACCCAGGCGCCCCATAAAATTAATATTATTTTGAACTGAGGTTAAATAAATAAACTGAGGTAGTTTGGTAGACCTTCATTTTGCATTTCAGTGATGTTCTCACTGGGTAGTGTGTGAAACCCATACTCTCACTAACACATGGTTAAATCTGAAAGACAGCTAGTGATAACCTTTCTTACTTCTTCTTATCTTTTATAGATGCGATTTGACTAAAACCTCCCTTTGATAGACAGCATGCAGGACGCTTTGATACAAAATAGTGCGCCTACTTGGAACAGTTAGGGACAGTGATTTCCTTCAGGTCTTGGCTGGTGGTGGGAGAAGTATTTGATATGGTCCCCCCTGCCGGCCAGTTGGGGTGTCAGCCACTTGGGGTGTCCCCCTGTGAAGTGACCTGGGAAGTGCAACAAAAATCAGGGCATAGGCTGACAGAGGCAACAGGCAAGTTGGGCAGTTGTGGGAGATGTTTGTGGGACCGAAGGCTGATCAGGTCTGTAATAGACAAGGAGAGAAGAGCCCGACTTCCCTTGTGACGGTGGTTTTGGTCAATTGTTTTATGGTTCAAATCTCATTTACTTATTTTATTGTTCTGTATGGTTTTAAGAATTTTGAACACTTTTGGCAGCAATGAACTAAAACAAAAAACAAACAAAAATTAAGTAGCGGATACTCATTTCCTAGAGAAAGTTGTTGATGAACGTGACACTTGTACAAAATGTTTGATATTTACTATCCATTACAAAACCGTAGTGTTACGGTTTGAATGTTGTATCCCCCTAAAATTCTTAAGTTAAAATCCTCACGCCCAGTGTGGTGGGATTAGGTGGCGGGCCTCTGGGAGGAGCTGCAGTCACGAGGGTGGAGCCCCACGAATGGGATTAGTGCCCTTATAAAGAGACTTACAAAGAGAGCTCCTGTGCCCCTTCTCCCAGGTGAGGATACAGTGAGAAGACCTCATCAGAGTTGGACTTGATCTTGGACTTCCCAGCTTGCAAAACTAGGTGAAATAAATTTCTGTTCTTTATAAGCTCCTCGGCTTATGGTACTTTTGTTAAAGCAACCCAAACAAACCAAGACACAAAGTCCTATCCCTGACCACGGAAAGCCGGAAGACACAAGACTGCTGAAGAAGCATTACCATCCACGGCAAGTTTGTCATGATTTAAGAAGACTGTGCTCGGGGTGCCTGGGTGGCTCAGTGGGTTAAAGCCTCTGCCTTCGGCTCAGGTCATGATCTCAGGGTCCTGGAATGGAGCCCCGCATCGGGCTCTCTGCTCAGCAGGGAGTCTGCTTCCCCCTCTCTCTCTGCCTGCCTCTCTGCCTACTTGTGATCTCTCTCTCTCTCTGTCAAATAAACAAATAAAATCTTTAAAAAAAAAAAGAAGACTGCTCAAAGGCAAAGCTTTAACGTCTACGGCTGCAGAAAGTATATTTTTGTACTACTCTACCGGAGCATGGTTTTCATTTAGATAGAATGGCTGTTCTAAACTAATTTTGTTAATTTTAAATTCCAAGTTTTCTTGAGCTTGTGTGAAAAACGAACTTCTGGCTGTTAAATTATTGGCTCTATTAACAAAAGGACTTGGCAAACATTTAAAAGATGCCCATTTGATATGAATGTCACCAGATATTTTAAGTAGAAAATCAACTAATTCCAATAATGGTTTGGTATTTTTCCCATTCAATTCATGGAATCAAAAATAAAGATTTTGGAAGTCCACTTGGCATTATTGGGAATGCTATTGTAAATTTAGTTACACAGCTTCAATTTGAAGATATAAATTATTTGGGGGAGCCTGGGTGGCTCAGTTGGTCTGCCTTTGGCTCAAGTCATGATCCCAAAGTCCCCAAGTGGAGCCCTGCATTGAGCCCTGAGTGTGGCTCCCTGCTCAGTGGGGAGTCTGCTTCTTCTTCTCCCTCTGCTCTTCCCCCTGCTTGTGCACTCTCTCTCTCAAATGAATAAATAAAATCTTTAAAGATATCATTTGTTTTTATGGTGATAATGTGAATATAAGTTTTGGTGGATCATAATGTTGTGGTAAAAATGTTATAAAATTAAAAAAATAGGAATATGCCTGTGGTGCACATATAATTTATATTTGGGGCCAAATAAGTGACAATATTCTACCAATCTAAACAGGGCTATAGTTGTCAAAATTTACAAATATATATTGCATTTATAAATACATATATAAAATGACAATCTCACATATAATTAATATACATATAAGCACACATATTTACATAATAAGCAGGCATACACAAGCATAAATCATAAATTATATGGATATAATTTATGAGGAAGCTGATACCATCAACCTAATTTAAAAAACAAGCGGAGTAATTATTATTGGTTTCTATTCATGGACATTAATCTGTGAATTCTGAGTACATTTTGTTTAAAATTCACTGGAAGTTGTTAATCAAACTATTCATTAAACAAATGCCAAAAACTTCAGCATTTGAAGCTTTTAATAAATTGCGATGTTTGAAAGAAAGCCTGTAACAGAAGGACACTGAAATTTATTTCCATAAAAGCAAGTGAAAAACCAAACAAATCAAGTGATCAGCACTCAAACATTTTACAAGGTTTAATTCTGAGATTTTGGAATAGCCCAACCTTGTGGGAAGAATGTTTTGATAGAGCTTCTATATTTAAACAAACAAATTGACATTTTATTCTGGAATTTGATGCAATTAAGGAGCCCTATGATGTTGCATCATCTCAATCTGGTGAAACATTCAAAGAGTCGTAAGGAAAGATTACTTGTCAATTCTTTTTGCCTTCTAAAAATATTTGTCAAGTAATGCTACTCTCAACAAGATAGAAGATAGTATCTGTGGAAATTTCTGAGCTGAGCCATTTACACATTTCAGTAAGAAAACATTACAATAAAGTATTTTATTTGGCAGAATTTTCTGAGTTTACTAGTTACTTCAGCAATTGCAGAGAGAGTGTTTTTCTCGCTTAAAATATTATGATCTACAGAAAAGAGTTAATTAAAGATGCCAACAATTTCAAATTTATTACCATAAAATGCAACTTCGGCAAAGGTTGGCAGAAGTAAAAATAATAAAATCATTTGAAAGAATATTCTTGAGAATAAAATGAGTTGACAGGGGGTCAGACAGAGATGGCTGAGACACAGATTGAAATCTGAGTACACACCCTGAATAACTATTCTGCTTATGTTATTTTTTAGTGCATGGTTTGGGGCATGGTGTGTCTATTATAGGCTATGAATTCCAACAATCGTATTATAACTTGCTAAAAAATATTAAGTGATTGCCATTCCCTAATTTTCTGTGTCGTTCTCCGGAACTGTTAGGAATCAATGATCTTCCAGAAACAGTCCACCTTGAACTCCCTGGGTGAGCGATGTTTAATCACATTACCTGCCAATTTCTGAGGACCTCTGGGAAACTATCGGGTCATGAGAATCAATGCAGCAGAATATTTAATATCTTGAACTGATTTCTTTGTCAAAGATAGGGCACTGACGTCTCTTGAAAAGACAGCACTGGAGCTGGCCCGGTCACCCTTCCTATCTCACTTATTGTTTAGGCAAAGAGGAGAACATCGGTGAAACTTCCAGGGACAAACGTGACCCTTATTTGTCAGGTCTGACCCCTGTGGAGAGGAAAAAGCCAAAGCAGGATTTTAGGAAACCTTTATTGCCAGAGCCGTGTCTTAGAGAAATCAAAAGGAATGGGGAATTCAGGAAAGAGTTCCATGGCTACATTTTGCAAAAATGATAAGCAATAATCTTAGTGATCATAATCTCTTACGATTTGGGTCATCTGGACATGTGTTTCTCTACTAGTTTTTCACTACATATTAGCCTTCTTTCAAGGGATTCAAATATTGAATACATTTGATTCATTTAAATGTTCAAGTGCCATGTAAAGACACCCCCCGCCCTCCCCCACCACTGCCGAGCAAAACTGAAACCTCCTAGAAAATGAATCTACAATAATCTGGGAAGGAGACAAAAGATTGTTCATGGACACTTAGATCATGCCAGATAATCTGGGGTTGTTTATCCAGGGCATTGAAATAATAATTTAAGTAATAATGCAGTTTGCATAAAATTGTTCATACTTTAGCTTAAATGAAAAGAAGTCTGGCATAGAGTCCTTATGCACGATAATGACTAAGGATCCCAAGCTTGCCTACTTGGCGCCTGCCCTTCTTCACCTGAACATTGTTGGAGAAAATCATAAACTGGCTAGTCTTGGTTTAAATGTATTTCTACAAACCCATACTGGGCACTTATCAATGCCCATCAGCCTGACCACATTTCTCTAGTAAATATACTCCCTACTCACTCCTTGTCTTCCCTCCTTAAACCTTGTGGGAACACTGAGCTACGTTCTGTGCTCAGGGCCTTTGCATGACTTTAACCATCTTTTCTACTGATCAATCCCGTCTCTTTCTCTCTATCCCAGGTCACTCTTCGACTTCTAGACTTGTCTGTACAACTCGCTGGTGGACTTCCACGGAAGGTTTCACAGGTGTCTCAAACTCAATATCATCTTTATTATCCTCACCCCCCACAACTGCTCTTCCGTTGGTGTCTCTCATTCCACCTAACGGCGTGAACACATTCTTAGATGACCAAGTGAGAAACCTTGGGGTTGCCCTAACTTTCTCAGCATTCTCACTTATCCCCATATCTAATCAGCTATGTGACCCGGTAGAGCCTTCTGGATTCTTCCCCTTTATGTTCATTGCCAAACCCTGACCGTCTCTCATGCCGGCGAGTTTAACTGCCTGTGGTCTGATCCATCCTTCGGTTGTTGCCAGAATGGTTTTTAAAATTTAAATATGATCTTGTCATTTCCTGCTTAAGATCTTCCAACTCTCTCAGCTGCCCTTCAGAATAAACCTCTGATATTTAGCAGAGCAAACATGGCCCTGCCACATTGTTAGTTTTTTCCTCTTCTCAATCCCTTATTTGACGTTATGCTTTCGACACAGATTTTTTTTTTGTTGAAAGTTTTCCATTAACTTACAGCTTTTCCTTTGTTGTTGCCTAAACCCAAGAGTCCTTTCTTTATTTTAAGCCTGTCTAAATCTACCCATTCTTTCAGGCTCAGATGAAAAATCTCTATTAAAAAAGCTTTTTTCGGGGTGCCTTTTTTCGGGGTGGCTCAGTGGGTTAAAGCCTCTGCCTTTGGCTCAGGTCGTGATCTCAGGGTCCTGGGATCAAGCCCCGCATCAGGGTCTCTGCTCAGCAGGGCGCCTGCTTCCCCTTCTCTCTCTGCCTGCCTCTCTGCCTACTTGTGATCTCTCTCTCTGTCAAATAAGTAAATAAAATCTTTTAAAAAAACAGCAAAAAAAAAAAAACAGCAAAAAAGCTTTTTTTCTATTTTTATTAGTGCACTGGTGAGTGTGTGTGTGTGTGTGTGTGTGTGTGTGTAGTGTATGGATGGGTGGTGGGCAAAGGGAAAAACTGACTCTAGGACCCAAATGGTCTCCAGCAGCAGAGCATTAGAGTTGAGCACTAAGCCAACCATTGTAAACTTTGTAATTTGTACAAGTCTTTCCTAAGAGCGGACTGGATCTTGGACACCAATACTGGAAGCACCATAGGGCAGGGGCTTTATAAACATCACTGTTTGCTATTGACCCATTTCTCTAGTTGCCTCACTCCTGACCCCAGGAGTTAATTAGGAAATTATTCACAGAAACGGGGGCTTGAGAAATAGGAGCATATGTTCTGAGTATTTCCCCCCCTTTATTTTATTTTATTATTTTTATTTATTTATTTTTTATTTTTTAAGATTTTATTTATTTATTTGACAGAGAGAGAGATCACAAGTGGGCAGAGAGGCAGGCAGAGAGAGAGGGGGAAGCATGCTCCCTGCTGAGCAGAGAGCCCGATGCGGGGCTCGATCCCAGGACCCTGAGATCATGACCTGAGCCGAAGGCAGAGGCTTTAACCCACTGAGCCACTCAGGCGCCCCCCCCTTTATTTTATAATAAATCCCAGGTTCAATGTTATTAAATGTAAAGAAAGGGAAGGAGTTGAACGTGTGTGTTGGGGAGGTACCTGTTTTGAAGATTTCTCCCCTGGCATGTGTCCTGTTGAAGGGCTTTTCCCCATGAAGTCCTCTTAGAGCCAAGGGACATCCCTGTATTTGCAAAGTTGTGTATCCTCCACCCACCAGACTTTTCTGAACTTCTTTTCTCATTCTGCCTGCTTGTGCAGATCTTGCCTGGAAGCAGAACCGCAAATAGAGAACCCGCAAAGGGAGAAAGTGACTTTAACTCATCGGAGTTGCGATGTAGAGAGGCTGCACTGTGAGGGCCATCATACCCTGACTCCCGCAACCCACCTGGCTGGTCTCTGCCAAGAGCCTCTGATGTTGCCTCTTTGCTCCTCCGATGCCTTTGACCCTTCACCTTGGCCTGGGTGGAGGGCGGGGGAGACACGTGACTGGAAAGCAGGGGAGCTGAATTTTTATGGGAGGCCTCAGAAGATCCTTGATTCAGTCCTTGAGAGTCAACACGTGGCAAATCCTGGTCTTTTGTGGGTAAATTTGATTTTTGCCAACAGTTGTATCAATGTTATTTTCTGACTACCATTGCCTCTACTTTGGCTTTGTTGAATCTTACTTTCCTTTAATGACACCCTGGGCAGATACCATGACTTTCTGGTCAGTTGCTTATTGAGGGTCCATTCCTGAAAATTTATTTTCAAGCTCTGTGTAAATGTTATCTCACTTTTTTTCTGTCTGCACAGGCTAAGCATGTGGACAGAGGGAGCACCGAGGGACAGGTGCACATCTGGTTCTGAGATGCCTCGTGTTTGTTGGACAAATGAGGCCCCAGCCTACATTTTCTGTTCAACCCCAGTCTTAGGCTATTCTCCCCGGGCTTCCCTCCAGCTTTTGGGCACTGGGGTCAGAGAAATTAATTTGACAAGATTCCTCCCTACAAGGAGATTACAGTCTGAGACTGATATTGAACTTAACACAGAAGGCTGTGAGGTTACTTGTACCTGTCATAAGAAGCCTCTGGAAAAGAAGGGTTGTAGTTTGGGGACAGTGGGAGTCGGAGGAAAGGACATGTGTTGGGTATACCCTGCATTGTCTGTGATGACAGGACTTGACAGCTGACCAGCCCCAGGGAGTGAGGGGCGAGGGAGAGAGGGTGGTGTGGCCTTGACGGGCATGAGATGGGGAGTCTGAGGTAGAAGACAAGAGTCCAAGGGGGGATGTGTGTGTGCACATGTGAATGTGCATATGTGTGCTTGGGGTTGTAGAGACAGAGGCGGATACTCCCCTTCTCCTTGAAAGCCGACAGGGGTGGGTCCTGCTATTTGCACCAGTCTTTTTTCAGATGTAAATGAGTCCTCAGGGTTCCTGACTCCAAAACCTGCTGCAGGAAATACCTCCCTCCCTCCAGCCCTCCTTGCCTGGCTCCTCATCCAAGGCCCAGGAATTGGAGGGGATATACCCACAGGTGGAAGGCAGGGATTTGCGTGGTAAAGATTTTTTTCATTAATTTAAAATAAGTGCCCCAAGTTTAATGTCCGTCCTAAATAGGGTCAGAGTGGGAAGGCAGAGGACTGGAGAGGTACCGGTTCTGGCTACTCCAGAAAGGGTGCTTCTTTTTTCCTCCTGAGATGGTTAAAAACATGCCCCTTTGTACCTGGGTAGCTCGAGAGGCTATCTTCTTGGACCTCCAGTGGAAGGTCCTAGTGATTCTATGTCCGACTGCCCTCATGTCGGGCATGTTCTCTCTCTAGTTCTCATACCTCTGTTCAGAGCACTGTCCTAGGGAGCAGGGGATGGAAAATAGTAGAATTTAGTGGGAAGGAAGGACCCAATCCTTCTGGGAGCTCCTAGCCTGACGGAGGAGAGACCTACATATCTAAAAAGCAAGCATAAATTGTCTTTACGGGAACCATCTCCCGATACGATGCTTTCCGGTTTGCATCGGTTGCTAAAGAGGTTCTAAAGTTCATTTGAAAAGAGAAGTTTCCACAAATATTTTTGGAGCAAGAGATGCTCTTTTTCTTTTTCTTTTTTTTTTTTAAAGATTTTATTTATTTGAGAGAATGGGAGAGAGAGTGAGAGAGAGCATGAGAGGGGAGAAGGTCAGAGGGAGAAGCAGACTCCCCATGGAGCTGGGAGCCCGATGTGGGACTCGATCCTGGTACTCCCGGATCATGACCTGAGCTGAAGGCAGTTGCTTAACCAACTGAGCCACCCAGGCGTCCCTCTTTTTCTTTTTCTTTTCTTTTCTTTTATTTCTTTTTTTTTTTTTACAGCTTTATGGAGACATAATTTTTTTTGTTGCAACTTTATTATTAAAATATTACTTGTATAAGACATAATTTGCATATCCCACCGTGTTAGGTCTTAGGTATACAGTGGTGTTGATTTGTTACATTTGTATATTGCAGAATGATCACCAACGTAAACTTAGCTATCATTTTCATCCCGATACATAGTTCCTATTTCTTTTTTGTGGTGAGAGCACTTAAGATCTACTTCGTTAGCCATAGTCAAGTATATGATACAGTATTATTAGCTATCATCACCATGATATGCATTAGATCCCCAAACCTGTTAATCTTAGAACTGAAAGTTCATGCCCTTTACCCAGTCTCACCCCATTTCCCGCATGCCCCAGCCCCTGCTCACCACCACTCTACTCTCTGCTCCTCTGAGTTTGACTTTTTTAGATTTCATATATAAGTGATAATTGGTCCTCTTTTGGGACAAGTGCTTTGTCTCAGAATGACTAGTTTGAAGAGGATAATGGCCACTTGGAGGTAGAAGTTCTGATTTATTCGTGACAAAGTTGTTCTCACCTTGTCATCACATACTTAGACTTGGCTTTAGCAAAGCTAGTGACATACTGAGCCAAGTTCCTCTGTCCCAAAGCAATGGAAGGCTGAGGCATCATTCAATCCTGGGAAAGTGTAGGGCAGGCAATACATTTTGGGGGCTTTCCTGAAGGCAGAAGCCTATGAGGTGGAATTAGAAAGGAGGGGAGGTAGAAGTCAAGGCTGCCAAGCTAGAGACTGCTTATTGGGAGTCTTGGATGTGGAAGGGGAGAGGCAAAACCAGGACAAATCAGCTTAGTGGAATTGATTTAGGGGACCCTAGTCAATGAGGGTGACATAAATGTGAGGTGAAGGAAGTTGTTTGAAGACTGGGATGGTTTTTATGGGAAGCTGTGCTAAGATGGGATCTTAAATAGGAGGAAAGAGTCTCCCTGTTTAACTCTGGGCCTTTATCTACTTTTGGCAATTAGAGCTGGTTCTAAAGTACTGATGGGACCTGGACTGGGTCCTCGCCAAGTCCCTATCGGCCTCACCCATCCTTTAATCCCGGGAGGCACCAGAGTGACAAGCCGAGATACATGAATTGCCAATTCAATCATGAAAATGACTTGGACAAATAGGATTTTTATGTTCCTGTAAGTTCATGTGTGAGCAGGCCTTGGGGAAAAAGAAGCTGACCAGTGGAGTATGAAGGACACTAGGGTTTCTGTTTCCTGCTGAGATTCCAGGAAGCTTAGGAGGCTATAGTATCCTGAAATGTCCCAATGGCCACAATCCTTGGTTCCTTCTGGTTCACTCTTGGTTAGAATTCTATTCTCTCCCTCTCTTCCTGTTCTGAGTTGGCAACCAAGAAGAGCCAGCTGGAGACGTGGAGGGATTTAGCTTCCTTAATGGATCAGAGAGGCTTACAGGGGAAGGGGCTTAGGTAGATGTCATTCCATCCCTAACTGCTAGCCTGGCAGGGAGGAAGGAAGCAAATACGCCATGTCTGGTGCACAGTGGAGCTGGCGTGGGGGATAATTTTTTATTCTGAGTCTACCTTTTGCTGTCAGTATGCAATTTTGCTCTATAGATATACACTAGGGTTGTATGTTTACAAAAACATCTTTCTCAAGGCCGGGAGTCTCCTTGTTCCCTAATCTTCTTTAATATCTCCTTTTTATACAAAAAATACCATATGGGGGGGTCAAGGTCATTCACCAAGTATCAGTAATCCCCAGGGGCTTCTATGCTCATGATCATTCCTCCCTATGATTTCCTTTTCTGGCAGAACTACGAATCTGTCTTGTTCCCAGGAGCTATTCTATTGGCTTTGAATCTCGCCAAACACAAGACTTGGTCCCCTTTGTCTGAATTCCTCTGAGCACCACCAACATGAAGCTGTTGTGTGAGAGGCTCTTGTCGAAGGTTTGGGTTGATGGCCCAGGATGACCATTTTATATTGACCCCTGATCACCAGCGGTGTATGATCACCAGCTGCGGCTGACACAGAATTTCTCGCTCTCCAGCCCCCTCCTGGGGCCTCTCATTCTGCCACGATGCTTCTCTTCCTGCACTTCCACCGTCCCCTGGCTGTTGTCCCCTCCTCAGGCCCCCTCCCCTAATTTTTTCACTTTCTTTCCTCACTCATTCACAAAACAAGTGTTTATTGAGTGCTTACCCCTTATAGGAACTCTTCTGCGTGCTGGGTCATTTCGCTGTCCTTCTTTCTTCTTGCCCACGCAAACCTCACCTTTCCAACAAAAGGCGTTCAGAGATCCTCAGGGTAGATTTTTAAGCAACAGACAAAATGGAACAAAACAAGCAAAACATCCATCTGCTCCTGGATGAAAGTTGTCACTCTTCTTTAAGACAGGAGATCTACAGTCAGTTATTTTTGTCATAGAGTTTTCTTACTTTCTGGGGTCTATAATCGGGGTGAAGCTACAAGGCGTAGTAATGTGTGTGTGTGTGTGAGAGAGAGAGAGAGAGAGAGAGCGAGCTGGGGAGAACAAGGAAGGTCTCGCTGCGGGGTGAGGTGGTTCCTTGGCCAGTGGTAGACAGTATAATTTCACAGCGAGGTTCCGATGCTGAGCCCCAGGGTGTGATGCCCCCTCTCTCCTAGGCTCCCTGTGAGCTTCCTGTCCTCTGGTCAACTGCTTCCCTGGGACAAGAACTTTACAGCCGATCTTCTGTGGGGAGGCAAGGACTCTTGACAATCGGAGGCGAGTGGGCCATATCATTGGCAAATGCCAGGCGGAGGGGTGGAAGAGAGTTCCTGGGCAAGGAGTGGAGTGCGATCAGGGGGATTTCTGCCCATCCTTTGAGGGCAGCTTGGGAGAAGTGGCCGGGGAGGCAGGAGCCGGCCCAGGACAGTAGAGCTGTGCTGTGAGCTCCCCACGGGAAGGCCAGGACCCTGGTTATGAGGCAGGGGAGCACGGGTGTGTGTAGGGTATGGGGTCTCTGTGTGAAGTAGGGGGATACTGAGTGTCTGTTTTGTCTGTGAATTCGTGCGCAAGTTATACGTTTAATTTAATTTAATTTTACCTTTTCTGGGCCGGTCTTAGGGGAAGCAGCGCCTCACGGCTCAGGGCAGGTGTTGGGGGCTGGATGGAGGAATGTAAAAGCTCCGTAGCCCAGGGGAAGCCTTCAGAGAGGGTCAGGGCTGAAGCCGAAGGAGGCCCGTTCCTGTGGTTTTCCAGCACGCCACTGCCTTCCCAAGCGTCACCAGTGCGCCACTGCCTTCCCAAGCGTCGCAAGCGACATTCCAAGCTTAGAGCTTGGAGCTCTGTGGGCTGCTTCCTGAGGGGAGGTAGGAACCCCAGGGTCCATGTCTCCGCCACCGCCCACTCCCCCACCCCCGCCTGCTTTCACCATGACCTTTGGAGAGTGTACCGCAGGGCGACAGCATCGCCAAAGTAGATAGCAAACTGGAGCTGGCAGGAACCCTGGGAAACACCTGCCAAGGAGCAAAGTAAATGCCCTCAGGCAGGAAGAGGTGGCTCGGTGGATTTGGGGCCAGGTGAGAGGGAGAGGGAGAAAGGCCGCTGAAGGAGGGCCCTTTTGGCAAAGGGGTCTGAGCCCTGTCTGGGTCCCTGGGAACTGAGGGTACATGCTTAGAGCAGGGCATGTTTGAATGAGTCAAGAGAGAGACAAAACCGGGCTGGGCATGGGTGGGTGGGCAGAGACACACAAAGAGAAGGAGACACATGCAAAGAAAGACAGGAAGGGACCAGAACGGAGAGGGAGAGATTTGGGAGACAGAAAGTTAAGAGAGATCTGTCTAGAGTGAAAGACTCCGAAAGAGAGGGAAAAGAGACAATACAAAGACCGTCCTGAAAAACTCCCTCCTCTTCATGTTTGAGTTCATGGAGAGTAGACAGGCAATTTGATCTATAAGACTGGAGTGCAAGGGATATTTCTTTATTTCTGGGCAGGATAATATTTAAAGCCAAGAGATTGGGCGAGATTACCTTGACCATGGAGGCAGAGAAAAAAGAGAATGAGGTCAGGAAGATGGAGGGAATCTACAAAGGAGAAAGGACAACCAGTAAGGGAGCAGGAGAACCAAGAATAGGGTCCTGAAAGCCTTGAGGACCCAGTGTTTCAAGGAGGCTGTGATTAACTGTGTCATGCATTGCTGATGGGTCAAGAAAGACAAAGTGAGGATTAATCAATCACAAGGTGCTTGATCATCTTGATAAAAGTGTTTGCAGTGTAGTCGTGGGGGGCTAGAGTGAACTCAAGGAAGAATAAGGGAGCATATCATGGACTCGGTGTTCTGAAAGTTCTGTTCACTACAAAACAAATAGAACCTACATAGAACATATTTCTAAAATTGCACTATTGAGCTTGCAAGGAGTCAAAGAACTCTCCAAGGGGCAAAAATCCTTAAGTAAACCACGAGCTAAGACCAGAATGATGAGTGGTAAGCTCCTCCTTCTTGGCAAGGAGATTCAGTGGAGTCTGCAAATTCAGTTCTTTATTTTTATTTTTTATTTAATTTATTTTTTAAAAAAGATTTTATTTATTTATTTGACAGAGAGAGAGAGATTACACGTAGGCAGAGAGGCAGGCAGAGAGACAGGGAGAAGCAAGCTCCCTGCTGAGCAGAGAGCCCGATGCCGGGCTCGATCCCAGGACCCTGAGATCATGACCTAAGCCGAAGGCAGAGGCTTTAACCCACTGAGCCACCCAGGCACCCCTGCAAATTCAGTTCTTGGCTTTAACCATGTCTACCCAAATATCCCATTCCAAGATCCCCCTTCTTCCTTACCGGTGCCCTTCCTTTAGCACAAGAAACCTAGGGGGGTTGAGCTTTTAATTGGTATTGCGACTCTGAAAGCTTTCCAGTGGAACCCTCACTGTGGCCCTCAGCCACATTTTCCCTGTGAGTACAGGAAACGGGAGAATCCTTCAAAGTTGCCATGAAGGCCTCTGGTTCTCCATGTGTGTTTCCAGTTGTAGATTCATAGCCTCTCTCTCCCCTCCCTCTTCTAAGAACACATTCTAGCCCTGTAAGAAGAAACCAGGTGACTATAATTTTTATAAGACACCATTGTTGTCATAACAACTAAGTGCCCAAACCATGTGATCACTTGATGCCTTCCTCGCTCTCCAGCTGCGCTTTCCCCCCACATTACCACTTGTGATAATTTGAGTAAAATGATGTAGTGAGCTAAACACATGGATTACTAGTGCCTCAATTCCCCACAGCAAGGAAGGCTGTCGTGTCTCCCGTTGAGAAAACCACCCGCCTTGAGTGACCTGGCTGGGCCTGATGCACAAAACCTAAAGAGAGTAATAAATGGACAAACTCTAGTTGGAATTCAGTGGGTGAAATAATCACATAACAAATGATTCAACTATAAAGGATTTTTCAACTAGGAGAAGGTAGTTTCTTACCCCATCTGATGTATAAAGTATATTCCAGGTCTTCTAGGACCCGGATTGCGGAATGAAAATAGGTATACCTTGAAGAAGATTTTAAAATCAGTTTCTCTTTAAATCACCTTTTTTCATACCACCTGATAAGCATCTTGAGTCACCATGGCATTAGCAGCAGTAAAATGGGTGATATCAAACAGAACTATCTGGAGATATTTATTTCCAATTCAAAACGGAGCTTTATATTGTGTTTGTCATAAATCTACGTATTCTTCTCTACCAGATGACTGTAATTGCAAAGTAGAGCTTGCTTTGACATCCGATGGCAGGACGATAGTGTGCTACCACCCTTCTGTGGACATTCCATATGAACATACACAACCTATTCCTCGGCCAGATCCTGTGCATAACAATGAAGAAACACATGACCAAGTGCTGAAAACCAGATTAGAAGAAAAAAATGAGCACTTTGAGCAAGGACCCATGATAGAACAACTTAGCAAAATGTTCTTTACTACTAAGCACCGTTGGTATCCTCGTGGACAGTGTCATAGACGTCGTAGGAAACTGGATCCTCCAAAAGACAGATGATACTGAGGTTTTCAGAAACCGAAAAGATGTTATCTTGTGTTTCATTTGCCATTTGAGAAAATGCAATGAGTATATTCACTAATATGTTATATAGCAAAATAATAAAACGTGTTCATATAAAAAAATAAAGTATAAAGTATGGTCTAAAAACCTAAAAAATAAAAGAAAGGAATAGATGAATATTTAAAAGAGAATATAAGATACTTTGGGGGATGGAAAATACCTTCTCACAAAGGAGAGAAAAACAAGAGAAACTAGAAAAGAAATAGACATTCATGATTATGTATAAATTTAGAAGCTGTGTATGTCAAAAAATACTACACATGTGAAAAGATAGGAGACAGATCAGAAAATATGTTTTTTTTTTAAAAGATTTTATTTATTTACTTGTCAGAGAGAGAGAGATTGAGAGCACAAGCAGGCAGAGCGGCAGGCAGAGGCAGAGGGAGAAGCAGGCTCCCTGCTGAGCAGGGAGCCCGATGTGGGACTCGATCCCAGGACCCTGGGATCATGACCTGAGCCGAAGGCAGCTGCTTAACCAACTGAACCACCCAGGCGTCCCCAGAAAATATGTTTTTGTTATACATGTGATATTCAGAGGGTTGCTATCCATTTTATAAAGAGAATTTCTGTAAGATGACAGTAAGTGAAAGACAACATCAGCCCTAAAATGGGCCAAGATTATGAAGAGGAAATCTGTTGAAGGGAAATACAGATTACCAATAAGAATATAGAAATCTTCTCTACTTCATTAGATAAATGAAAATTAAAGCATCAATGAGGAACTATTTTCCACCATCTTATTGGTAAAAATTAAAAAACAGACACCACTGTGCATTGTCAAGTGTATGAGGAGACAGACCCTCATGTCTTCTCAGTGAGAACATGGCTTGCCATAACCCTTTGGAAACTAATCTGAAAATATCTATTAAAATTAAAAATACATCAATCACTCATCCCAGCATCCTGAATTATGGGAATAATTCTACAGAAACAAAAGCATCCGTCCACAAAATGTATGGACAAGGATATGTATCATAGGCTTGTAGTAGCAAAATACATACATGCATTCAGTTAAAAAAAAGGAAAAGTAAGCTAAAATCACACCAACAGTATACTAATGTGTCTATCAGGAGGGGGATACTTGTATAGAGTATGGTGCAATTTCAGTACAGAATATTATTCAGATGTTAAAAGAATGAAGTGGATCTGGAAGGATGTTAAGTGGGAAAAAAAAAACAAAAACAAGTCATAGATGGTACACCGAGTGAGATTTTACATTTGAAACAAAACAGCCCATATATTTTTTATATGGTCTTAGAGAAAGATGTGGAAAAATACATATAAAACTATTTACTTCTCTAGCTCCCTTGTGCTTGTGTTCCCTCTCTCACTATCTCTTTCTGTCATAAGTAAATAAAATCTTTAAAAAAAACCTATTTACTTGTGGGACTGGGACTAGAAAATGTGGGGGGAATGAGTGTTTATGACCTTTTCCTTTCTCTGCAGTGTTGACTTATTGCAATGACGTGAGCTCCACAAGGATAGCAATTTTGATCTTATTTATTGCTGCCTCTGAAGTACCTAAAAACATGCCAGGTATATTAGAGCTATTCAATAAAATTTATTGCATAAATAAACATTTATTATTTCTTTAATTAAAAAAAGGGAAGGCAAATGGGATCAGATGATAGAAAGAGCAGAGTTGAGTAGACGTAAGAACAACCCCATAAGAGATGTGGAGAGAGCTGCTGCAGGACGGAAATCCCTCTTCCCAGAGGGATCTGGGT
The DNA here is from genome assembly GCA_028534135.1 of Potos flavus. Classification (NCBI taxonomy): domain Eukaryota; kingdom Metazoa; phylum Chordata; class Mammalia; order Carnivora; family Procyonidae; genus Potos; species Potos flavus. The sequence goes on along the minus strand of CM052897.1, from coordinate 53,215,847 downwards.
GGCACTTTTAATTCAGATTCGGAAAGTCAGGGAAGAAGGATGGGCCACCCAGGGTGATTCCAGGGGTAATTAAGCAAACAACTCTCCCTTGCACACCTAGGTCACTTCTCCTTGCCCTCCTTTGTTTGAGGAGTGGTTGGTTCAAGGGTTTGCTCCTGAGGCCAATGGGAAATGATCAGCTGTTGTGTGAGATCGGAGAGGCGGAGAATGATTGGGTCTCCAAAATGGTCACAGAAAAAGAACTGTGCTCTAGGCAACAAGATATACCAAAGCCAGTGCCTGAGAGCCAAATTATTGCCAGGTCGTCTGCTAGCTCTCCATTGGCACACACTCGGTAATTCCGTCATCCCATTGACGCAGTCCTCCCTACAAACGCTGAGGATCCAATGCCTGCCATCTATGAAGTCAACTTCGCACCTCGCTTGAAGCAAAGCTAGCAAACATTTGAGGGAAATTAACATCATAAAGAAGAAGGGCCAAGAAGAATAACGGAGATAACCAGCTAGAGATGAAACAAACAAACTTTAAACAATTATAATTATTATCTTCAGAAAATTTTATGTTATGATAATTCATAAATATTATGAATATTATATTTATAAATCAAGGTCCGAACATGGAAAATTCTTTTTTTAAAAAAAAATTTATTTATTTCTTTGAGAGAAAAAGAGAGAGAGCACCAGCAGGGAAAGCACTAGAGGGAGAAGCAGACTCCCTGCTGAGCAGGGAGCCTGCTGGGGGGGGAGGGGCCGTGGTGAAGCTCCATCCCAGGGCCTGAGACAAGGGCAGACACTTAACCAACTGAGCCAGCCAGGTGTCCCCCAAAAGTTCTTACAAATCAAAAAAATCACTTATCAAAAGAAAGTTCCGAATAATTGGAAGACATGGCTGTACAATGAACCACTGACTATGGTATAGTCCCGTAGCACAGACCAAAAAGACAAGGAGCTGGGAATTAGGATGATAAAGATAAGAGTCATGAAGGACAGATCCAGGAGATCAGATAAGTTTAAGAAGAGGTTAGAAGAATAATCAGAATATCAAGAAGGAGGAGAAAAAATTCGGAAGTGAAGAATTAGTAATTCTGATCAAAACTGCCTACCTGAGGGGAGAAGGGAATGGCTAGATGACATTGCTGGAATCTGAATTTTGGGGATAAGGATACTAATTTACAAGTTTCCAAAAAAAAAATCACAAACAAAGGAAAGCCAACTGTAATGGCAAAAGACTCATCTAGAGTTAGATGTCACTGGACAAGGAAGCAGAGGCTACTTGGTTTTGAGGAGAAAGAATTGGGAGATGGAACTTCTGTAGTTAGAAAATGTCATAGAAGAATTCGTTACAAAATAACAGGGCCATTCATATGCCATTGAAAAAATTACTCTCAACAGATTAGAAATTTAAGAAAGAAGACGATGTGGATTACAATAACATTTGAGAAGCACTAATTATAATTTACAGTTAAATTTAATAACAATTATTGTTAATATACTGTATACAATTAAAAATTGATCTCTAATATAAGAGTATGCAGTACAATAATTGATCATAATATGGAAATAGCACTTCACTATTATTTAGGAGGGATGGTTGGAAAATACAGAAAATTAAAGAAAGGACACATATCTTATTTTGAGGAGAGATCATAGTGTTGTTGATATTTATAGAGAAATGCCTGTTTAAATAGCTTTGTTAAAAAATTAAATGTCATAGCTAATAGAATGTTGATTTTTGGCAGAGATCTCAGTTGTCCAATATCCTTTCTTCTTTTCTTCTTCCTGCATGGAACTTGGGCATGATGGTGGGACCCTAGCAACCATTGTATTACTCCGAGAATGGAAATTATTCTCTGTGAATGGTGGGGCAGAAAGAGAGCAGGAGCCTGGGTTCCTGAGACCGTCAAGCCTTCACCTCTGCTCTGGACTGCCTTCCTTCAGACTTCTTTTACATTCAAGAATACGTATTCTTTTTTTTTTTTCTTTTTTGGTTTGCATGAATTTAATTTTTAAATTAAAAAAATTTAAATTAGATTAATTAACATATAATGTATTATTAGTTTCAGAGGTACAGGCTTGTGATTCATCAGTCTTATATAACACCCAGTGCTCATTACATCAAGTACCCTCCTTAATGTCCATCACCCAGTTACCCCATCCCCTGCCCCCCTCTCCTCCAGCAGCCCTCAGTTTGTTTCCTACGATTAAGAGTCTCTTATGGTTTGTCTCTCTCTCTGGTTTTGTCTTGTTTTATTTTTTCCTCTCTTCCACTATGATCCTCCCTTTTGTTTCTTAAATTCCAAATATCGGTGAGATAATATGATAATTATCTTTCTCTGATTGACATATTTCACTTGGCATAACACCCTCTAGTTCTATCCATGTCGTCACAATTGGCAGGATTTCATTTTTTTCTTGATGGCTGCATAGTATTCCATTGTGTATATATCCCACATCTTCTTTATCCACTCATCTGTTGATGGACAAAGTTCTTTCCATAGTTTGGCTATTGTGGACATTGCTGCTATAAACATTGGGGTGCACATACCCCTTCTGATCATTACATTTGTATCTTTGGGGTAAATACCCAGTAGTGCGATTGCTGGGTTGTAGAGTAGCTCTATTTTCAACTTTTTGAGGAACCTCCATACTGTTTTCCAGAGTGGCTGCACCGGCTTGCATTCCCACCAACAGTGTAAGAGGGTTTCCCTTTCTCCCCAATCCTCACCAACATCTGTTATTTCCTGACTTGTTAATTTTAGCCAGAGAATATATATTCTTAAGCTTCTCTTATTTTAGTGTTTCTGTTTTAGTCAGTGGAATCAAATACTAACTGATACATACATTTTTTTAAAAAGATTTTATTTATTTGACAGAGAGAGAGAGATCACAAGTAGGCAGAGAGGCAGGCAGAGAGAGAGGGGGAAGCAGGCTCCCCGCTGAGCAGAGAGCCCGCTGAGGGGCTCGATCCCAGGACCCTGAGATCATGACCTGAGCCAGAGGCAGAGGCTTTAACCCTCTGAGCCACCCAGGTGCCCCTGATACATACATTCTTGAAACCACTAGGAGAAAAATAGAAACAGCAACCTAAAATTCAATTGATCTTGGAAAGGCCAGCAAGTGTGCAAAAATACAAAAAAGAAGGGAAAAAATGCCACCCACAAAGTAGATGGCAGAGTCACAAGGTAAAAGCCAGTTTTTGCTTTTTGTGAGAGATGCACCAGAAATAAATGGACACAGCAAGATTGAACAATACATGGGTAGATAAGTATATGCAAGGTAAATGCTAACCAAAAGAAAACAAGGTTAGCCACGTAAGTATCAGACAAAGCAGATTCAAGGTTAAGATCTTTAAGTGGAAAAATTAATGTCTTTTATTTGGGGAGAAAAAAGATATGATTTGCTAAGAAGTCAAAATAGTCACGAACTTCTATATACAAAACTACTTTGCACTGGGATGAATAAAATAAAATCTGTTAAAAATATAAGGAAAGAACAACAATCACAATAGGAGACATTAAAAAAACCAAAAAACCCAAAACCCACCATAGAAGATTTGAGTGCCATGATGAAGATGATTTATTATGGCTTTGCACACAATGAACAAAGAATAAACATTGTTTTCAGTTCCCATGGGGTATTAAATATGGGACATCGATCAGTGCTAGGCACTACAGAAAATGTCAATAAATCCCTAAAGTTGAAAATGTACAGGTCGCATTTTCCAAAACAATGCAATAGAATTGAATTAAAAACAACATTTTAATAAACAAATTTTAACCGTTTGGAAATACTTTTAAAGGCAGTTTTCTAGGTATCTCTTGGTCAAAGGTAAATCAGGCATTCAGTTGCTAGCAATCTGGGAATTGAAACATGAACGCTTTACATCTTCATCCGTGGGTTGCAGTCAATATGGATCTGAGAAGTCTTCATTTTTATTGATTTTTACTACAAAATGAGACATATTGAAAGTAAAGGAACAAAAACATTTAACTTTAGATGTAATGCAATGTAAATGTAAAAGTCAAATAAACCGAAAGAGAGTAGGAAGGCATTAGCAGATATAAAAGCAAAACGCATTGAAGTAGAAAACTGCAAACATAGTAACATAAGGTTCTCAGGTTCTCAGGCCCCCTCTTCCCTGGGAGGCACCTGAAGGGCAGTCTGCTTGGAGGTGCTGGGCATCCCGGCTCCCGGGCTCGGGAGGAGGTCGCACAGACATGTTGGCTCCTCGGTGGGTGTCGTAGTTTCCAGACCAGGCGACTGACTAACACCCCCCTTTCCTGAGATTCCTGTTCCTGTCACCTCTCAGGGACTCCTCTTTTTTCATTTAAGACTTTGGCTCTTGGATCAGTCTTGCTTTCCTTCCTATGTCCCGCCTACGTCCTAGACAATTTTCATTTCCTGGAGCTTCCCAATTCTTGGACCAATTCTGCTAAATTTCATCTCAACTGCTTTGGACACTCATGGACCTAATTCATTACGTGAATGAGCTTCATTTATGAAATTCTTAGTTCAAATATCCTCCAGCCCCTGACCCTGACCTTGACTTCCAATTCCTAACTCTCTGACATAGATATTTCATTTATGCCTCCTCTTTCACCTCCAGTGCCTTGGCTGCTGTGGTTTCTCCACTACTGTCTTTACAATTTTCCCTTTCTGCATTGGATTTCATGATCGAATGCACTCAACTGATGAAATGTAGAAGTTCTGGCTCATTTGTGAAAAGTGACTAACTGACCTTACTCACCTTACCATCGTTCTCTTGGACATGACCTCAACAAACTCATTAGCTGATTTATTGCAAACCATATTTTTAGGTTCTTAGGAATCATTGAGAGCCTTGAGGAACCCTCAGATTTTGGAGAGTGGGGATAATCTGGGGAAGCTTCATGAAGAAGAGACCTGTGGAATGGATGGTGTAGAGCTTGTTAGCAGGGGAGGGAGAGGCAAAGTGACGTGGGAATGTCACTGGGAGCCCTGAAGAATGAAAAAATGGTGCCAGTTTGTGAAAGAGCCAAAATATCATGGTGGTTCCGCTAGAATGGCAGGAGAAGAAGGGTCTGGGGATAAAGCATGGACGAAGCAACTTCCGATCCCCTTTATGATTCCAGGAACTCTAGGCAGCAACTGAGACCAGAAATCCTCCGACCAGGTCACATACTCTCCATCCCTCCCGTCTTCTGCCCTCTCTGGGCAGCACTGCATCTCCAATTCTGAAGAAGTAATTAACAAAGAAAGGGACAAGCTCCATAATAGATACAAGCAGTTAGAGGGATAGGAACTCAGGGAAGTTATCCTGGCCATATTCTGCTCAGGTAGGAAGAGACCGAAGTTGTCACTCCTATTTTTGGGTTCTTAAGGGTCGTAGGCAGAGAGCTTGTCTACAAAGGACAAAAGAGGAAGCCCCTCCTGAAACTCCCATCAGTCAGATGGTAGGTCAGTCTTCTCTGTGGCTTAAGAACTCCCTGTGCAGGGTTTCAGGCAGTGAGGAAATACGGAGACGCTAGAAGTCAGGACACCCACTCGGATTGCCTTCGAGGCTTTTTAGAACCCAGTTCAGACTTCTTTTAGCCTCATTCCCCAGCCTTTCATCCACTGCATATTCAAGACACATCCAACTGTTCCTGAACAGTCCAAGGACGTTCCCATCTCTGACTGGAATGCTTTTTCTTCCTTTTCCTCTTGTCACAATGCTATCCATTCTCAAGGTCCTGCATAAAGGCCATCTCCTCTGTTGTTTCTTCAAGCCTCCCCAGCTCAGAGGTAATTATCCCCTCTTGGCACTCATGCACCTCTCCAGTGCAGCACTGAGCTCTGAACTTAGACTGTGCACGTGTATGTGTGTGCGTGGTGTGTGTGTGTGTGTGAGAGAGAGACAGAGAGAGAGAGATAGATAGATAGAGAGAGAGAGAGAGAATTGAGTGTCAGGGAAGATTAAGGGAAAGACTGAGTTTAAGAGTGCAGTTTCTCGGGGCGCCTGGGTGGTTCAGTGGGTTGGGGCCTCTGCCTTCGGCTCAGGTCATGATCTCAGGGTCCTGGGATCGAGCCCCGCATCGGGCTCTCCGCTCAGCAGGGAGCCTGCTTCCCCCTCTCTCTCTGCCTGCCTCTCTGCCTACTTGTGATCTCTCTCTCTGTGTCAAATAAATAAATAAAATCTTTAAAAAAAAAAAAGTTCAGTTTCTCTTCAAGCCAGCGCTGGCTGGGACCGAGTACGGTAGGCAAAATAATGCGCCCTTCCTCCCAAGATGTCCACATCCTCATCCTCACAGCCTGTGAATATGTTATGTTATGTGGCACAGGGGAATTAAGGTTGCAGGTAGAATTAAGTTTACTAACCAGCTGATGCTGAGATGGGGAGATTATTCTGGATTATCCGGGTAGGTCTAGTGCAATCATAAAGATACTCATAAGGAAAAGAGGGAGGCAGAATCAGAAGGAGATGCAAAGCAGAGGTTAGAGTGATGGGACTGCTGGCTTTGAAGAAGGAAGGGGGCCACAAGCCAAGGAATCCAGGCAGCTTCTGGAAGCCAGAAAAGGCAAGGAAACATATTCTCCCCTAGAGTCTCCAGAAAGAATATGACCCTGCTGATGCCTTGATGCTAGCCCTGTGAGGCGTCTTTCAGACATCTGATCTCCAGAACAGTGAGATTTGTGTTGTTTGAAGCCACTAAATTTGCAGAATTTGTTAATGCAGCAATAGGAACCATGGATGCACTGAGACAATTCTCTTGGTGGGCTACTAGGTCTAGCTCCTGTGGGGTGATTCTCCTTCTAGGGCAAAATCTAAAGCCGTTCTGAGTTTCTAGCTAATGTGGGAGGACAATTCTGTTATGGCCCCCTTGGACACATGGGGTGGGCGATGGTGAAGATGCTGAAGAGGGGGAGCGTATTAACGGGGGCCCAGTGCAGCATGGAATATTATGGAAATAATCAGGGATGTCGATGAGCGCTCATTAGGGACAGCGTATGGCCATGCGCCTTCTTCCCACTTTCCCTGAGTGCTTTTCGTCATGTGGCTTGAAGTCACCGGGTGACCCAGGAAGAGATCTTCTTCGAAGCTCAAACTCTTCATTTGTAAATAAGGAAGTTGGATCAGATTTCTCTCAGGCCACTGGCAGCTGAGATATTGGCCTCGATGTTCACTCAGTGTCCCCCTCAGCCACCCCCACCCTTGTATTCTCTTGTGGAGACACCCAGACACCCAGAGAGCCTGAGACAGCTTCTCTCCGGATGTGTGCCCTGCATAGGCACCTTTACTCAAGTTCCTGGCTCCTCTCTCGCCTGGGGGAGACCTCTTCTATACAATAATTTCCACAAATTGTATGTATTTTTTATATTCTCTGGACCCCCAAACATGAGACTGCTTCCTGCTAGAGTGGAAGGATAGGAAATGTGGGAGATTTCTCCGGTTTCTTCACTGTTGATTTTTGCAGTAAATTGTTTGCCATACCTGTTTGGAACAGCAGAGGGCACTGTTAGCTAAATTTTTGTGTGTGCAATGACTAGCTGTGTGAATTTCATTTTTGATAATTCCGTTATAGGTATTTCAAACTGATCGCAACTATTCTAGTTTGCGAAATACTTCAAAATTAGACAAGAATAGAATAATATATTTAACATCCATATTACATACCCAGCTAGGTCAAATTTTAATAGTATGCGTATTTAATTAAAAAAATAAAAGAATCAATTGAACCTTGAATCCTCTTTCTTTCAAATCAGAACTAGCCACTGTCTTTAACTGAGGATTTATTTCTCTCTTGAATGTTTTTGGCTTTTTTATTACATAATCATGTGTCCATCAGTATTACAAAGTATTGCCTTACAGATTTTAAATTTTATTTTTATTATTTTATTTTATTTTTAAAGATTTTCTTTATTTATTTGACAGAGAGATAGAGAGTACAAGTAGGCAGAGCGGCAGGCAGAGGGAGAGGGAAAAGCAGGCTCTCCATCCAGCAGGGAGCCTGATGTGGGGCTCGATCCCAGGACCCTGGGATCAGGACCTGAGCTGAAGGCAGCCACTTAACCGACTGAGCCATCCAGGCACCCTCAGATTTTAAATTTTAAATAAATGTTCTCACATTTTTGTTTCCTTCTGAAACTTACTTTTTTTTTTAACTTCACATTTTATTTTGAGACTTATCTCTGGTGAAAAATATACCTGTAGTTCATTATTTAAACTGTTCTCCAGATTTCCATTGTGTGAACATAGCCAATCTATTAATCTATATCTATTCCCCTTTTGATGGATGCTCGTTTTTCCGTTTCTTCCTCTTGCTAAACATACTACAAAAATATTTTTGTTCATGTCTCCTTGGGTATGTGGGTTAGAGTTGTAGTTGTGTGATACAGCATCTTCAATTTTAATACACATTGTCAAGTTGTTTTCCAAAATCTTCAAACCAAATGCTCTTCAGGGATAGTACCCACAGGGTATATGATTATTCCCATTGCTTCAATGCTTAATATTATCAGACTTAAACATTTTGCAAATACACTATATATGAAAGTGGCTTCTTATATTAATTTGCATTTCTCTTTTTATCAATTAAGTTGAAGTTTTTTTTATAAGTTCATTGCTGTTTGCATTTCTTCTGTGAATTTCTGTTTTTAAATTAAAAATTTTTTATTATAGTAAGAACACTTAACACGATATCTACCTCTTAACAAATGTTTAAGTGTATAATACAGTATTGTTAAGTAAAGGCATAATGTTGTACAACAGATTTCTAGAATTCATCATCTTATACCTATTCTTCATAGTCACACTTTCCAGGCCTTTGTTCAAAAGTCATTTTCCCAGACAGATCTTCCTAGACTCCTGTAGCTAAAGTTACCCACTCCCCATTCTTATTAATCTTTATTCTTCTGCCTTACTATCTTTCCTTTTCTTTAATTCCTAAGTTTTATTATTATTATTTTTTAATTAGAAGAGGAAGGGCAAGATGGCAGAGAAGTAGGAGACCCTGTTTCAACCAGTCTCCTAAAGTGAGCTATTTTTAAAATTAAAAAAATTATTTCCTCCTAGCTTTATTGAGGAATAATTGTCAAATAAACGTTGTGTATATTTAAGGTGCAAAATTTGAGGGACTCCTGGGTGGCTCAGTTGGTTAGGTGTCTGAATCTTGATTTTGGCTCAGATCATGACCTCAAGGTCATGAGATCAAGACCCACGCAGGGCTCTATGTTGGGCGCAGAACTTGCTTGAGATTCTCTCTCTCCCTCTGCTGCCCCCTCCATGCATTCTCTCTCTTTCTCTAAAACAAAACAAAACAAAACAAAACAAAACAAGATGTACAATTTGATGTTTTCGTATGCATGTACATTGTGAAATGATCACCACAATCAAGTTAATGAACACATTCAAGCTTCACATAGTTACCATTTTTTTTCATGGTGAGAGCACTTAAGATCTCCTCTCAGCAAATTTCAAGTATGCAGTACAGTATTGCTAATAGTCACCATGCTGCATTTTAGACCCTCAGAACTTATTCATCTTTTAAATTTATTTTATTATTGGGACGCCTGGGTGGCTCAGTTGGTTAAGCGGCTGCCTTCGGCTCAGGTCATGATTCCAGGGTCCTGAGATCGAGTCCCGCATCGGGCTCCTTGCTCGACGGGGAGCCTGCTTCTCCCTCTGCCTCTGCCTGCCTCTCTGCCTACTTGTGATCTCTCTCTCACTCTCTCGCTGACAAATAAATAAATAAAGTCTTTAAAAAAAAACAACAAAAAATAAATTTATTTTAATATTATTATTAAAAATTTTTTTTAAAAAAAGATTTTATTTATTTGACAGAGAGAGACGCAGCGAGAGCAGGAACACAAGCAGGGGGAGTGGAGAGGGAGAAGCAGGCTTCCCACTGAGCACAGAGCCTGACGTGGGACTTGATCCCAGGACCCTGGGATCATGACCTGAGCCGAAAGCAGAGGCATAACGACTGAGCCACCCAGGCGCCCCTCAGCTGGCTATTTTGTTTTAATTGTATCCATTTGCCATTCAGACCACTTCTTTTCACGAACCTGCTAAAAACTCTTGAATATCTCTGAAGATGGTTGCTCTGTTTATTCTGCATTCTTAGTTGTTGTTTTTCCTTCTTGTAATATTTAGTCTCTCTCATAATGCTGGTTTTCCCCAAATGCTTGGTGGGTTTTGTTGGCTGCATGTCTTTCAATTTGAAAATCTGAGTTTGCTTATTCTGTTACTGCTGTCTAGCTGCAGTGGTTGTGGATAATTCCTCACTGTTGAGGTTCCTCATCCTTCCCAAGCTCCTCATCCTTCCCATCCTCCCCATCCTTCCCGAGCATCCTCAAGGCAATGCCTCCGAGCCCATTGCCCACATACTTCACTGCTGC
>CM052897.1:53181488-53204992 GCA_028534135.1 Potos flavus | reverse complement strand
TCATGTGCACTTTGGAATAAATTTAGACACTGTTTGGACATCATCCACTGTGTCCCTCCTGCTCCCACACTTTGTCTCTTGACTCTTTTTTCTTCATTCCCTTACCCTCAACCCTGGTTCGAGATTGTCGCGCCGGCCGCGACATCAGATGTAGAAAATAAAACAGAATTCAGAAGGATGTTTTGAATGTTAAGGAATATCATAACCATCTTAATAGAGAGTCCTTTCAAAATGAGAAAAAGAGGTTTTCATTTTTTTAATTTTCTAAGTTCATAAATAATTAGTCTGGGAATTAATTAAAAGTAAAATGGTCAGCCCACCCTGCTTCTGCCAAAACTAATTGACACAGCACTCTTGGTTGCCCACTTGCCAACTATTCTTATCCTTCTTCCTTTTTTTTTTTTTTTTCAATTATTGGATAGCCACTTGTACTTTATGGGGCCTTCCATAGCACAGCTAACCTTCCAGAGGTGATTTCATGATATAAAAATTTCATTATTTCAAGCCAATTGTGATCATTTATAATTTCGCTTAACAGTGATTAGTTTATTCTTAGCGTATGATACAACTCTGTCCAATAAGACATAAAAAGGAAATTTACATTATTGCTGGAAAAGTTTTTCTCAGTTGCATAGAGGGGTGTATGTCATACTATTATGCTGAAAATTAACAATTAAAGGAAAAAGCATTAAACATTTATCCTGTCTTTCTGATAAGAACTCTATTTCAGAAAAAAAAAAAACTATCTTATCAATAAAACAGCAGCCAATAAATGTAGAGGACCTTAAGGAAATAACAGGAATCGTCAGTGCATGCTAAAGCCATTAGCTGAAAGAATGAAATAGAACTAGGCATTCACATGGTATCAAAGAATCATACATAAATTATTTGTTGTTGTAAGTGGGGAAAAAAAAACTCCATCTAGTTTCGCATTGGCATGATCAGCTGAAATCACCTTTATCCAATGGTAAAATTTTGCATCACTAGCGGGGTATGACTTAACATGATATATCTGTAATAGGATGTAACAAGAATATATCTCTGAAGTATTCTTGCCAAAAAGGTTTAAACTGAATTGAGCCTTTACTTCTAATTTCCAGTTTGCAATACAAAGAGCAAAAGAAATATTTTTAAATATTTAAATTTAATTTTAATATTATTAAATTAAATTAAATTAAATATTAATATAATAAATTTAATATTAAATTTCATATTTAAATTTAAATTTAAAATAATTTCCAGTTTGAAATACAAAAAGCAAAAGAAAAGTTAACTATCACCCCAATGAAATAATAAGACAAATCCACATGGGTCATTTTACACAAAAATGATCTTGGCCTCTACAACAAATCGATATCATGGAAAAAAGTGCTCAACTCATCTTTGATTTTTAGAAAACTGACATACAACCAAATATAATGTGTTCCTTGATTTACTCTTGGTTTTAACAAGGCACTCACAATTACATATTTTAGGAAATCAGGGGTTTTTATTATAAGATGAATGTTAAGTGAAATAATGAATTATTAGTGATCTGTTTAGGCATAAAAGGAATTGAAATATTAACTATCAAACTAGCATGGTGAGTATAGAGATGTGGATTTTACTATTTTTCTATTTTATTACTGTCTGTGTATTTAGAAATTTTTATTATAAAGAACCTGTTTTTTAAAGGCCTATAAGATAGAGAATTAACAATTTCTTCCTTTAGATAAAATAATAAGTTACTACCTGGAACTACTGCAGCCATCGTGTGACCATAAATGGCATTGCTGACCTGTGAGGATGGCAGAACAGAAGGATATGGTCCTTGTGCCACTGAATCCACCCTAGAATCAGGTATCTCCAGCAACTTTGTTATGTGAAATAATAGACCCCTTAAGTTTTCAGCTACTTTCAGTGAGTCTTTAGTTACTTGCTATTGAATGCTTCGTATTTGACTCAGCACATATGACTGGAAAGAAAGATGGGAAAGAATGATTTGAGTATGTAATCTTTTTTTTCCTAAGATTTTATTTATTAATTTGAGGGGGGGGAGAGCATTAGTGGAGGGGGGAGGGACAGAGAGAGAGAGAAAGAAGCAGACTCACCACCCAGCAGGGAGCCTGACATGGGGCTCAATCCCAGGACCTCAAGATCACGACCTAAGGCGGACACTTAACCAACTGAGCCACCTAGGCGCCCTTAGAGCATGTAATCTAATAAAAATGAGACTGCTTAGAAATAATTGAAGCACTAACAAAGTCAAAATTGGAATCAGTGAGGTTACCAAATGGGTATACTCTACTCCTAATAAGTGAGAGTAACATTAAATTGGGGAAAATCCATATAAGACCTGAAATTCACACACACACACACACACACACACACACACACACACACACACACAGGTTAAAGGTTGGAGGTTAAAGCTCAAACCTACTCAAAATGCTATCCTGTTTTCCTAAAAAAAAAAAAAGTAAAGCAAAAACTTTTTTTTTTTTAAGATTTTATTTATGTATTTGACAGAGAGAGAGAGATCACAAGTAGGCAGAGAAGCAGGCAGAGAGAGAGGGGGAAGCAGGCTCCCCGCTGAGCAGAGAGCCCGATGCAGGCTTGATCCCAGGACACTGAGATCATGACCTGAGCCGAAGGCAGAAGCTTTAACCCACTGAGCCACCCAGGCGCCCCAAAACAAAAACTTTTAAAGGAATAGTCTTATTCCTTTAAAATGGACATGGAGTATTGATCTGGAATTCCAAACCAGGGGAGCTGCCTGTTGAGGGCTCTGTTTTTTAACTTCATCAAAGGAAGCCTCCAGGCCCCTCCTTTCTCTTTTCTACTGGCTGAGCCAAAGCCAAATTCTTCTTAGTTTAAAACAAACAAACAAACAAAAACCCTGGAGGTATTTGCACATTAAAAGACCTTCTTAAAGCCCAGACAGAAAGAAAGAAGAATTTGATGATTACTTCAGAAATTTCTGGCCATAAATTCCTTTACTTAGTAAATGCGCTTTCAAAGTCAGAATAAGGTTTCTATCTTTAAGGCTATACTTAAAGGTGAATGAATTTGACTACAATTAAATCTTTTAAAAAATCTGCATGACAAAATAAACCATAAACAGTATTTAAAAGACAACCTACAAGCTGAGAGAAAATGCATGCAATGATCACAATCATCAAAGGATTAGTATCCAGAATACATAATTATTTCAAATAAATTTATAAGAAAAAAACCAACTAAATGGATAGAGGGTTAAGGATAATAGCCAATTCATATAAGAGGAAACGTAAACAAAAATTTTAAATTGCACTCAGTATCACTAGTAATAAGGTAGGTATTTAATTCCTTACTTTTTCACATCCATCAAATTGGCAGATGAAAACCAAGAAAAATGAATGTTCTCATAGTTGAAATGTAAAATGGCACAACCTACTTGGAAAGCCATTGATGAATACCTAAGAAAATGGAAAGTACATATATTGCATGACCCAGCAATTCCACTTGTAGGCATAAAACACCCAAATAAGCTCTCAGGCATGGGCACAACAGATATATACATGAACATATTTCCATTTTTAATAAAAAAATGAAAATAAAATTTCAATCAATATGAGGTTGGATAAGTGATATATTGATCTATATGTTATAGTTTTTAATGAATAAATATATATGTGCATATATATCTATTTATGTGTACTAGAATGTGTATATCTTGCAAACATAATGATGAACGATGAAAAGAAGTTAAATAATATATACGGAAGGATATAATTTTCACAAGCTGTTAATTATGCTAAGTATATTATGTATTATCTATGGATCTAAACATAAATAGCAGAAGTAAAAACCTATGCATGGACGAGAGGATAAAATGACGGAGGTATAAGATTTTAGTGATGTAAGTATCAATTTCTCGTTTAATTTTAAAAACAGAGAGCTCTGGAGCAAATATGGACAAAGTGAAATCTGCTAAATTGAGGTGGTTCATAGTGCCACATATGACACTATTTTCAGTACTTTCCATAGTGTTAAAGTATTTTAGTTGTTTTAAGAGTTAAAAAAGAAAAAAGAATTAAAAACAAGATGAGAGATTGTTTTAGCAAAAACCAATGAGTACAGGCTTAGTCTTTGTCTTGACACCCTGGCCGTTGAATGCCACGTGAAACTCACTTTTTGCCCTCTCAAGAGCTCCTATTCCACGTGTGATACCACTTAAAATAAAGTGACATCAGCCAATCCCAAACTTTGCCTGCTGACTAATCTCACAATCTAGTTTACCACTTACTTTTCCTTTGTGTTACAGTCTGGAGGAGTAATTTCACCACATTCCTGGATGAACCATTAAGTGGACAGCAGCCCTTTCAAGGTCGAAAACTTCCCCACACAAATCAATTGACTGTTCTTGACTGAAAACAGCCAATTTTGCTCAAAATGCAGGATTTTTTTAAGACATGGTGACTTTATACAGAACAAAACACCGACAAGTGTCTTTTCCTCTGAATGGGGCCCCTGGGGCTCCAAAGACCAGGACCCAAACATGAAAGGGGCAGCTACACTGTTCTTTCTTTTCCAGAGCCCTACCTCAGCTTTATTTGACATTGAAGGAGAGAGATATGAGATAAAACTGATACACGTAAATATATTTCCAAATATATTCCTAAGGGCTTAGATATATACTTTAGTACCTATATTTCTAAAGCAATATTTGCACTGTCCCTAAATAAGTACTCATTGCATAAAAGGCACTCAATACATGTTAATTCTGTTCATTATTGTTTTATTTTTATTTTATTTAAATTCAATCAATTAACATATAGTGTATCATTAGTTTCAGTGGTAGAGTTCAGTTATTCATCAGTTGCATATAACATCCAGTGCTCATTACATCACGTGCCCTCCTTAATGCCCATCACACAGTTACCCCATCCTCCCACGCACCTTTCTCCAGTGTTCATTATCGGTTATACAGTATTGATAGACTGCTTCCTAGCAGTAAGGTGTTGTGCTACAGAAACTCTCTGTATAGGAGAGTTTAGGAGCACCTGGCTGGCTCAGACAGAGGAGTATGAGATTCTTGATCTCAGGGTTGTGAGTTCGAGACCCACACTGGGTACAGAGATTTCTTAAAAACTAAAAAAAAAAAAAAAAAGAAACTCTTTGTATATTGGAATATGGATTAAGTGGTATTGAACAATATATTTTCTAAAAACAAGTCGAAAAATGGCTTATGTATGTGATATAAATAGTTTGCAGTCAATGTTTAAGAAGTAAATGGCTCTAAATCTCGTAAGTTCATGAAATGAATTCATCTTTGTTACTTGAAAAAAGTATATATGCAGATGTGTGTATGAGTGCTTACAGAATGGATCAGCAGAAACAAGTTCAAGTATAGAGAATCCTAAAGTTTTTGAATGTTAAGCAAACGTCTGTATTCCTTTAAGGGAAAATGGTATTAAAATATTGTATTAAATCAGAAATTTTCCAAACTAATGCATGCAGACAACCCAAAATACCACGAGATGGCAGCACGCTCCCGTGATAACGCCACATAGGCTTTCACCGGTCAAGAGTCCGAAATAAAACCTCGAGCGAGGTGTTCTCGTTAAATCCTAAGCGTTTGATTTAGAAAGAGCTTCAGGATCAGTTTGGCACACGTTTCCCTTCATCTTCCAAAGAAGAAACCAAATTTCTGAAAAATTAAGGCATTTATTCGAAGTCGAACAAGTAGTTCATTACAAAACTGGGATCAGAACTTTAAATTTGTGGCTCCCAGGGCATGCTCCTAACAACATCAAGCCTTAATCTCATCCTTTTCCTACCCCAAAGCCTTTCAATGGCTGTTACAGCTAAGAGAAACCATGCGATGGAATAAAATATGGAAACTGAACAGCAGGCAAATTTTCTATTGGGTCTTCCTGCTCCTTCTCCAGTTCCAGCCTTCTCCCCCACCCCCACTGACTACCAGCCCATTTCCCAACCTCTCCCCCAACAAAATGGGAGAGATTCTGGTATCAGTTGGAGACTGAACCTCATTTGCTTACTTTAACTTTAAATGAATGCTTATTGCTCATGTTAAGGTAATATTAGGCTATAGAAGTAGACAAACCTTGAAATTGACTCTACCATCAGATTCTCCTTCAGGCTAAACCGTAGTCTGATGACTAACCTTCCTGGTTTGCATGGGCCTAAGGGGTTTCCCAGAATATAAGACTTAACTTCTGAAGCAGTAAAAGTCCTACGCTAGGAAAACCAGTAAGATTGGTCACCTTAACTCCTTGACATGGGTCTGGGGCTTTGTGGTACAATGAAATAATGTGATGGGCTAGAAAAAACACAGTGTGTCTTGGGGCGCCTGGGTGGCTCAGTGGGTTAAAGCCTCTGCCTTTGGCTCAGGTCATGATCTCAGGGTCCTGGGATCAAGCCCCACATCGGGCTCTCTGCTCAGCAGGGAGTCTGCTTCCCCCTCTCTCTCTGCCTGCCTCTCTGCCTACTTGTGATCTCTCTCTCTGTGTCAAATAAATAAATAAATCTTTAAAAAAAAAAACACACACAGTGTGTCTCACCATCCCCTTTTCTCTCTCCTGCCATCTCTCCCTTCATTTCAGCCAGCTGCATAAAACTGCCTTATGAAAGACATTAAGCTGAGCTCCAGGAATTCAAGGATGAACCGCTTGCGGTAGCAAATGTATGCACGAATAAGATCCCTGGATAACATTTTTACCATATCTGCAATGGGAAAGCTCCCACACCAACCTGGTTTACTTTATAACACCAGTAAATCAAATATGTATGAACCATCTTTATCTTTTTTTGAAATAAAACCTAGGCATTTTCTTAAAACTAGGATGTGTATAATAATAACCACCTTTTGCCAAGTGCTTACTAATTTTCTGGAATTCTGTTATTTGACTCTTACAATAACGCTTTGAGGGAAAATCTTATATCGTCTTCATGCTTCAAACCAGTAAATTGAGACTTGAGGAAGGTAAATAACTTATTTCGGACCATACAATTAATCGTGAAAAAGGTAGGTTACAAGCCCAAATCTGTTGACTCTAGAGCCTGTGCCCTCCCCCCACTTGGTTACGCCGTTTCTCATCTAGAGAAGCACTTGTTCTGTCTAGAACTTTTCACACTCATGGAAATGTTCTGTATCTGCTCTATCCGATAGAGGAACCACTCGCCACATGTGACTACTGAACATTTGAAATATGGCTTATGTGACCAAGAAACTCAATTTTAAATTTTACTTCATTTTAATTTATTTAAGTTTAAAGAGCTGCATGTGGCCAGCAGCTGCCATACTGGACTACAAAGGTCAAGGTACGTATTCTATCATGTGAATATAGTCGAGTGGATTAACGCAGTATACTGAAAAGAGAAAAGACATTGGAATGAGACTTTCTGTCCTCAAATCCCTATCCATGCCACTGAACCGGCTATGGGAACCAAAGGACCATTTTTCTGCTTTACGTCTCTGTAAGCCTCAGTGAGTTGACTCATGTAAAAAAGAGGATAATCATAATTAAGCTAGACAGTCATGAGTTTTAATTAGATATATAAAATATTTGGCACTAATTACCACTCCATATGTTTTATTTGTCATTTAAGGATCTAAAATGGTTGGGAAGGAAATTTGCATAGGCTCCACTTACCATTTCCTCCAATATTTGACAGTTCATGTCAGAAAACTCTTCTGTGTCTCTCCCATTGTAATAGAATTCAGTTTCTTTCATTACATTCTCTCTTAGAATTCTTGTTGGGCTTAAAAGTTTGATGACAAATGTAAAGTACCCCACAGTTATCTCAATGACCAGAACACGGTAATGTGCAGTGAAGTTTCTTTCCCCCTCCTCTCCCTCAGGACTTAGCACAGTTTGTCTAAAAAACCACAAAACACCCTTGATGGAGGGCATGGGAAAGGCTAGAAAAAAATAACCTAATTCTGTGAGGTCCAAGGATAACTGAATTTTCACTTTGAGTTCAGGCATGGTCAAGAAACAAGTGCTATACTCTTGTTTGATAAGTGAGTATAGGTTAGAATGATTGAAAAATAGTGTGATCCAATGGAAAGTTCCTGGAGGCTAAAGTGAAGAAGCCAGAATCTGATTTCATTTTGACCCAGAGTTGTTTGTGGTCATTTCTCATTCTGTACCTCAGATTTCCTAGCTAGCAAGTGTGTAGAACCACCTTAAATCCCCTTTAGAATTATGTAAGGATTAAGATCTTTAATTATATGAATCTTCCTATTAGTGTAACTTACATTTTCATATTAATAATCCCCCTTGCCCATTTACCATAGCACCACATGGGTTGTAAGTTGTAATTTTTGTAAAACACCTTCATGAACTGCAAAGCACTAAGCACTAATCACAATATTAGGTAAAGCAGAAAATATCATCTTCATCTTACCAATCTAGAAATGGATGTTCAAAAAATTAATTGACTTCCTCAAGCCACACTCAAGGTCAAGATCCTTGACCACACATTCCCTGACTTGATTACTCTTTCAGAGAAAAATACTAAAACCAATCCCCATTGTGTTGAGTGAATTGAAAAGGTTTAGCCTTTCATGTAAGTGATGCGGTTGGTCCTTCAAAAGAGGTTGCCTGAATGAAACGTGTCATGAGACAGTGGATGGGGTCTGGTGAGGTGATTTGGATGACTTGGGTCTCTTGGTGCCACTCTTCCTTTTCTTTCTCCCAACCTCTCAAAGAGAAACTGTGGTTCAAGCTGCTGCTGCCCGGCACAGCCACTAGGCGGCCGCCCAGGCTAATCCTGATGAGCTGGTATAAGGGCTTCGAAGGTGGAGGATTTCAGAGTTCGTGGCCCCAGAGGGAGGGGCTCTCCCCAGGGCTGCATGTGAGAGAACACACTCAACACTCAATGGTGGTTAAGCCCTGAGATTTCCTCACTTGCCCAGAGGCGGACTTGGGAAAGAAATCGTAGCGGAAAAATCGTAGCCGACCCCTCGGCTGTCCACTGGCCATTCCAGCCACTTCAGGGCCTTGGACTCCTACGGGTTCAGATCTCAGTGGCCCTTTAGCCTCCTTCCAGCCGTGAAAGTTGAGCTTCCTGAAACCCTCACTCCAGAGCTCGGGTGTCAGGTTAGAGCCTTAGCCTCAGGGGCTGATGGAGGCATCGACCCTTTTCCAGAACCTGTTAAATCAGAAAAATCGGGCTGACCAGAAAGAGCCAGCAGGGGCAGAGTAACCTGTGCAGAGGCTTGTGAGGCCAGCAGGAAGAGCAGAGGACAAGTCTTGGCCCAAGGGAGACGCTTGTTAGCTTGTACTTGTTTTCTTAGTCCAATTTGCAAATGCCTGTCTATAAAACAACCCCCGGTATTTATACGCCCCTTGGGTCTGTTCATCTACCTCTTAAGAAGACCTGCCACATGCACGCCCTTCTCAGATCCCCCTCAGTGACTCCTTCCTCAAACTGTTGCTGCTGTGGAGCCATCTGTCACCACCCACAGGCTGCAAACCTCTCTGGAAAGCCCAGGCTCACGGATGGGAGGCTGCAGCCACAGCAGGATTTATGCTAACTGGGGAGGGACGGGGGATGGAGGGGGCGAACTTCACAAAGCAAAGAAGATTCTAGATATTTGTTTATAACTCCAACAAATATTTATGGGATAGGTTCTGTGAGCAAGGCTCTCTTTTTAAAGGCTAGTCCCTGTTTTCCAACAATAATAAATGATGCGCTTAATGAAGGAGTTAGAAAGGACTGTAGACTCTGTGACACTATCAATCAATCAATATATGTTATAGATCATTGAATCGGGCCCCTTTAATGTTACATATGACTAGAGAGCTAAGATTGGAAGGTGCAAAGGTACTGAAATTCATACTATATAGATGGGGAATCCCTTATTATTTCTCAAAAAGGAAATGTTCTAATAAGATGTCAAAAAGTAAACAGAAGGCAAACTCAAGGAGGGACAGGGTTGTTCTTTGTCTAAGAGTTGAGTTCCTCAAATTAAATCAAATCCTCAAATCAAATCAAAACCTCAGCTGTCTGGGTCTGTCCATTCACTCACCCCCTGATCCAACTCTCAACCCCCCTCGTCATCCATATTGCCCCTTGGGGAGAACACCTGGGTCCTGGGCCCATCTCGCCCTCAAATTTACACAAATGTCTCAGATTAGCAGGAATGTCCCTGATTTCATAATAACAAATTTTTCCCTAGTAAATACAGCAATTTGGGCTCTTGAAAAAAAAAGTAGTCACACGGTAATTTGTATTTGCTTTCTTCGCAAAAATTTGGGATGAGGAAGTGAAAAACGAAGGCTAAGGACAAGGTACCTCTAGAAAAATTTTGAAAATATAACAAGATGTCCAGAAGATACAGACAGATACAGATACAGATGGCCAATTACAAATTCATTTTAGTTTAGTTTGAAAGTAAAATGGGAATATTGGAAGCAAATAGATGAAGCCTAAAAACAATTATCAAACCTGCAGATGTTTTCCCCCACACAACACAAACATTCTGGTTCTTTGAACATCACTGAGTAACCAATTTAAAAGAAAAAAAAAAAACAGGGCACCTGGGTGGCTCAGTGGGTTAAAGCCTCTGCCTTCAGCTCAAGTCATGATCTCAGGGTCCTGGGATCAAGCCCCAAGTCAGGCTCCATGCTCAGCAAGGAGTCTACTCCAGGATTTTCTCCCTCTCCCTCTGCTTCTCCAACCCCCTCTCAATCCCACCTCCTGCTTGTGCACTCTTTCTCAAATAAATACATAAATCTTTTTTTAAAAATGAGATCATTTCATTTTTAAAATGAAATTTTTTTAAAAAATTTCCTCCTAATATCTTTATATAATGAACGTACCAATATTTAGCATAGTTGGATATGAAGCTGCCTCTCTCAGTTCTCAGGACCTCTAGGTGTCCCCCAAACAGAATTGTCTGTGACCTACGAAAGCAGTAGTGTTGCTGCTCCCTTACCCTTTATCACCATCAACCCCTCTCAATGCCTCCTGGTCTCTGTTTTCTTGTCCCCTTCTCTCGGGCGTAAGCGGACAGTTACAAACTATCCCACCCAATCCCTGTCCATGAATATGGGAGCAGAGCTGTTCCCCCTGGGGCTCCACATGACTGATTTCCATAGGAAACAATCAGCAGACTCTGGCCCAATTGTCTGTGTGCGGAGGCTGAGCCAGAGGGAGGTGGAGGCAGCCGTGGAGAGGGGCTGCCCACCGCCCTAATGAGAGGCAGGCCTGCGACTGCGATCGTGACAGATGGCTATGAATACCAGACTGGCACCTTGAAAAGGTTTCTCGGGGGCCTGCAGAGGGACCGGAGAGAAGTCCTGGTCTGAGGACAGAATACGGACAAGCCATCTCTGCCTCCGACCCACTCCCCATCTACCAAAGAGGCCCCGAGGGATCTATGCATCCCAAACCGATTCAGAGAAAAGACACTGCCCTGAAAGACTGAGCAAACATGCCTGCGGGATGCTTTGGTTTGCTAAAAGCACCTTGTCCAAAACAAACCATTCCTAGAGCCAGGATACCAGCCACTGGAATCTTGCCACTTGCCTGGGCTAACATGCCAGGGCCTCTCTGTCACCAGCAGGATCAAGTCCATACCTTAGGCAGGCACCACTTGGTCGCAGTTTCTCTGAACGCATCCTTAACCGACCCTTCCAAACACATCGCCCCCAGCAGGACACAATAATCCCTCAGAGCAAGCCTGATTCCCAGGACGCCCAATCACTTTCAAGCTTGGCTATTCCCCGTGTGTGGAATGCTTCCTTCTACTTTCACCCCTTAAGGTATAGCTTAAATGTCTTTATAGCAGTCTCTGTCTTCTTGCTATACAAACTTCCTTTCTCTGTGTCATGTAATACCGAGAGAGATCACAAGTAGGCAGAGAGGCAGGCACAGAGAGACAGGGAAGCAGGCTCCCTGCTGAGCAGAGAGCCCGATGCGGGGCTCGATCCCAGGACCCTGAGATCATGACCTGAGCCAAAGGCAGAGGCTTTAACCCACTGAGCCACCAGGCGCCCCATTCTTGTGCTTTTTATTCCAAGTCTAGATCCTGGCGACCCTTTTTAAAAGTGCGTATGCCCTTGATAATGAACCACGTCTGGTTCTGATGCCTGCTCTGTCTCAAAGTTTTCCAACTGTGATGTTTACGTTTTTGGTATGCCTTGCGATGTTTTTTCTTGATAGCTGGGCCTGCTGAACTAGGTCATAGGAACTGGTATAAATAGACCTCTAGCGATGTGGTGGTGGGGCATGGGAGAGGGGAAACATTCTATGGTCCCGCGATTAGGCCTCTGTCCTTTGGTGAACCTGTGCCCTGCACTGTGAACTTCACAGGAGTTTCTCAGGTTTTTTTTTTCTCCCCCTTCAGTTGGGACGCAACAGCTGGAGCTGGCTGGAGTGGGGCATTTCCCACCCCAGTCTCTAATTTCTTCAGAGGGCAGGCCTTGTTAAGAAGAACAGAGCATGAGAAGTATTTTAGAATTGCTTCTTTCCCCTCCTGCTACTGGAAGCACGAGGGGATTTTTCTCAGATATTTACTGTGAGAACCTGGTTGAGCACCGAGAGGTAAATGTCACAAAATTATTGCTCCCCTTTGCCCTCCACCAGGACGGGGTCCCCATGGAGTTTTTAACTCTCAGAGTTGCGCCCACTGGGCCTCCAGGAATTTGTCATTTACATTTCAGGTTTCCCCACACCGGCACTGGTTCCCACAGTGGGTTTTGCTCATGACTCTGCGCCGAGAAACACGATGATCTATACTCTTCTCTCCAATTTTGGAGGCAGTGATCGGCCTTGTGTCCTTCCCTTTCTTACAAATCCAAGAAAAGTTGTGGCATTTTCAGTCTCTTTAGTTTTTTCCTTGTTAGGATGAGTGGCAACTTCCAAGTTTCTTACATGTGGAACAGGAAACTGGAATTCTGCCTGCGGACTTAAATTTTTGGATCTTGACCATTTCTCAAGATTAGAGATGTCTTTGGAACATACCTTTTGTGTTGTGTTCTTTTAAACTCCCTTGACCTCCATGTCAGGTCCACAAAGTACAAGGCAGCTTAAGAAATATATCTGCTGGGGCACCTGGGTGGCTCAATCGTTAAGCGTCTGCCTTAGGCTCAGGTCATGATCCCAGGGTCCTGAGATCGAGCCCTGGATCAGAGTCCCTGCTCAGTGGGGAGTCTGCTTCTCCCACTTTCTCTATCTGCTGCTCCCCTTGCTGTGCTCTCTCCCTCTCTCTTTCTCTCTGTCAAATAAATAAATAAAAAGAAAGAAAGAGAAAGAAAAAAAAGAAACATATTTGCTTACAGACTACTCTTTGGTTGGCGCCTCCCATGTGCCAGCCATTTTGCATATTTTTTCTCAAAACCACGCTCTGAGGGGCACAGCTTCTCCCAATGTATAGGTAAAGAAAACTGCAGCTCAGGTATGGAGCTCGCCCCCTACCACACACGCAGTAACGCAGCCCAACTGCTGTTGGAATTCTGGTCTCACCCCAAAGCTTAGCCTGTGGACTCCTAGCCATCTCATCTGCTCGCCAGTCTCCTGAGAAATCTGTTCTCTGTTTTCTGCTATTGTGCTTTGCCTACGCCTCTGAGAAAAGAGTAGGAAATATGAGTATTTTGCGGCATTTTCTGACCCGCTTGGATAGCGTGTAATGTAAATTCGAGAGGGGAAATAAATGGGGACAACATGTCCCACTTTCAGATGAAACTCATTTTCTGCAGATCAGTTGTAAGTATTTTACATCTCAATTTAATGAGATGTTAAAAAAATAATGAAAGGAAACTGAAAAATGAACTAATTGTATATAGGGAGTAAAATGAAAAGAACACTGTGGGAGTGCGTAATCCAGCATACAGCTTTGTTATCCAGTATCTGGATCTGGGATCATAAACACCTTGCTGAATATCTCACAGATTCATTTTACTCATCAGTAAAATGGAAAGAATTGAAGTAGATGAACTTACAGTCAATCTAGACATAAGATTGCATTAAGTTCCAGCCTATTTTATTCTAGTGTTCTGCAATATACTGTAATGATTTAGGCAGGGGAGCTTGGAAGTGCCTGACCTATATAGAGAAAGCGCTATATAGAGATCTTGTGAATGACAACATTAACAAATATGTTGAGGGTGTTAGAATGTAGGACTCATGTTGCCGTTTCCTTTCAGAACTTAAGAGGAGGAAAGGAATATTTAGGTATTTCAGGTTAGGCATCTAGGAGGAGAGGACGGATAAAATATTAAATATTTAAAGGTTAGGCATCTAGGAGGAGAGGACGGATAAAAGGAAACTGGGCAGAAAGAACAAAAGCCCGGAAGGAACAGAGGAAATGTGGACAGAAAGAAAGTAAGTTTTATTTCAGAGTTGCCAAATACCTATAGAGCCAACGTCCCTGTGCCCACCCCCACTTCTCAGGATGGAAAAAACATCACTTTTTGAAAAGAAAAAGAAATCTCCTCACTCTAGAGTTTTTGAAAAGCAAAGATAAATAAAGGAGGTTAGATCCTCATCTGAGCCCGATTTTCTGCAAAGCTGGCTGCATTAGATGCTAATCCCTCAGGCCTTAGGGGGCTGCTGCACTCAGTCTATGACCCCTAATCCCCTCTTATAGGTCCCTTAGAGTAAGTGATACTGTGCGAACTGCCTGGATGGGACCCTGGCCACATCTGGTCCCAGGCCCCTCTGCTCTGCATTGAAATAGAAAGATGGATAAACAATTTGGACTTTGTCTCATTCTCCCTTTGAAGGGTGCAAACTTATTACCCAAAGTGCTGAGCCCCTGACTCAATTAGTCTGCTAATGTGATTATATGCTAATCTGGGTTTTATTTTGCATCTGATTTTCATGTTATTTGCTTGATTTTAAAATAAGCAGAAGCCCGCCTGTGTATGGTCCCCACTTCCTAATAGAGCCTGAATTCTTACACCCGACGTGATCCAGGCGTTCTTTCATTCCTGTCAGATCAGGCTAATGTGAGGACCTGTGTAAGAACACAGGTCCAGCTCTCCTTTCTGACATTTTATAAATCCTCACAATATTCTTGGTTTAGACCCCGACACAGATGTATCCACTGAAAGAAGAAAGAAAAATTTTAGTCAGTCAAAAAAAATTTTCTCCAGAGAAATCTGGACACATGGTAATGAATGATAAACAACTCTTATATGTTTCATTTTGCTTCTCTGTTTTTAACAGCCTCTGACAATAATAGTAATATGCACGGCAGATACTTATATAGCACTTGCTTTACCTCACAATATTTTTGCAAAAGATCTTTGAAGAAGATAAAATTATTACACTTGCCTTTTGTAATAAATTTATTTATTTATTTTTAAGTAGCCTCAATGCCCAACGTAGGGCTTGAACTCACAACTCTGAGAATAAAGGTCATGTGCTCTACCGAATGAGCCAGCCGAATGTCCCTATTATCCCTGTTTTAAAGATAAGGAAACTGAGGCACAGGGAAATCCTGCATGCTCAAAATAATATTACTGGGGAGAGGTGGAGCTGGGATAAGGGATGCTTTTATAACTTGTTAATGAAAAGTTAAAAAATAAAAAAATATAAAGAACGTTACCACATTGCCATATAAATGGATGAATATTGAGGCAGTTGTAAGTTTATATCAAATTTCAGGAAACCCACATATTGTGTAGGAATCTCAGACTTATACTTTATTTTTTTTTCAGACTTATACTTAAATTATAGCATCTCAGATAAGAATAATTATAGTTGGGTCAGGAGCAAGAAAAGAGCAAATGGCAAGAAAAAAAACTTCACTTTTTAAAATTCATTTCGTTTTTGAATTGGCTTGCTCATTGTTCCCTTTGGAGAGGGAAATTAAGCAAAGAGGCAGGAAGAAGAGTAGCCAAGAGGTAAAAGAGAACGGAGAAGGAAATCTTTCTCAAATATGCATTTATTCTTCTGGGTAAGCCTCTATTTAGTGACTATTTTATACTAATTAAACATCAGCTCAGTGCAGAAGATCTGGAGATTAGTAAAAATAATAATAAACCCAGAGGTCAAAGAGTTTATAGCATAGTAAAGAAGATAAGAAAAAATGAGTAAAAAAACATGTGTGCAAATGTCTCTAATAAGGCATAATATGACAGATTTCCTTGGGAGAGTTAGAAAGTATAATGGAGGTTTAAGAGAGAAAAACAGATCCCATCTCTCTGAGTCTTCTGAGGGTGCATTCTTAGGAAGTGTCACAAAGCTGGACTTCAAAAGATTGGTAAAATTTTGGACTACAGGGATAAAAGAAGAAAGAAGGTCCTGAAGCTCTTCGGCAGAATTTGTAAGGGTTCAACAGAATGTTCTTTCTTGAAATCCAAAGGACAGGCTACTCCATTGACTAAGTCTATACCCTTTAGAAAGAGAAGGGAGAGGGGTGGAGAAGTGAGGATTCAGGAGTCTTGGATAGAGAAGAAAAAGTAGGAATCATAAAGACTCTGGGGATACCTGGGCTCTACCCAAGAAATGAGGGTAAGAAAACCAAAGAAAAATATCTTCCCTTTGGCCCAGTCCTGAAAAAAAAAAGACAAAAATCTAAAAAGCAAATACTTGGGGTGCCTGAGTGGCTCAGTGGGTTAAGCCTCTGCCTTCAGCTCAGGTCATGATCTCAGGGTCCTGGGATCGAGCCCCACATCAGGCTCTCTGCTCAGTGGGGAGCCTGCTTCCCCCTCTCCCTCTGCCTGCCTCTCTGTGTACTTGTGATCTCTTTCTCTCTGTCAAATAAATAAATAAATAATCATTAAAAAAAAATCTTTAAAAAAATAAAAAATATATAAAGCAAATACTTTTTTCCTTAAAAAAAAAAAAGTCATTGGTATGGATACTGTTCTTTCTACAATGTGTTCAGTAAGGTTTTGCTGGGCCCCTAACGGCAGATCTTGCTAGCACAGATGGAGCCTTTCATCCTAGCCTGAGATTCTATTCTCTGGCTAGCACCAGACTCCAGCCAACACAAAACTCCCCTCTAATTGTAATTGAATCCACACTTTTATAGTTCATTACCTCTCTGATAGATTAGATTAGATTAGGCTGAAGCTGTGGCCAGCCCAGCCATCGGCCCAGGTTGGAACATAGAGAACAGAAAAGGAGGAGGGCTTGAACAGGAAGAAGGCACCTGACCGAATGACCTGTTTTTCTTCCCAGCCACTAACATATTTCTCTCCCCTCCAATCTTCCCCTGACTCACGCCCCTGCCCAACACAGGCACGTCTTCCCTTTAGGGATTAAAGGCTGAGACTCTTTGTAAAATCAGAGATTGAAAGATTGATGCACAGAACCTAGAGATCATCTAGCCATAGCCATTTTGTTTTATAAATGAGAAAACTGAAGCACAGAAAAAAAAAAAAAAAAAGATATTCCCCGAAGTCAAGTAGCAGAGAACCCAAGTACCATGGCCATAGAAATGAGCTACTGAGATCTTCTGGAGGAGAGCCTACTGCAGAGAGCATAGATGGCTAAGAGCCCCAGCTTTCACCGGCTAGATCCACCATTGTGCCTGCCACATTCCCGTGTGCTCCCAGTTAATGACTAAGCACTGCACAAGTCCTACAATGTGCAGGACTCCTCCAACAAACAATTTTGGCTTAGGGACTCACCACTGACATGGCCAAAACTTCCCTAGACTGTGCTGCAGTTCAATCTCTTCCTGCATGATCCTCCTTCTTTCCCCTCTCCTTCCCTGATCTGAGGAATTTCCCTTCCTGCTCATGTTCCCTCTCCTTTATCCTTCATAGGCATTTCTTTCTTCAAAATCTTTTTCTTGTTTAATCATATCTTAGCATCTGCTTCTCAAAGATCCCAAACCAACATACTTGGTCTGTTGCCTTAACAGTCGAGGGATACCCTCTTCCCCACACAAACATAATTATGTATTTACTCAGTGGGTCTATCATAAAAAGTCCCCTCTGTAAACTTGTTTAAAAATCATCTTCACTTCTTTTATACATTGTTCCTTAAAGTAAAATTTTGTGGAGTCACGATGATCTTTATTTTGTTATTTCCAGGGTCACATGCAGGATTACTTCAAATAAGTCCTCCTTAGACACAGGTGGAAGGACAGCTTTGAAAGACTTAAACGTTATGAAAGAAGAGTGTTGTTCAGAACTCTTGTTGGGTCCTTTCTGGGGCAACATCAGTCTGCCCATTTCATCTCTTTAAACTCCATATTAACACACACTGTCTTCCAAAGAGCACTGCCCTGATTGCAATTATTGGAGGGATGGAGCCAGAATTTAAAGAAAGGATTATTCCTGTACAAATTCTGATTAAAATGAGCTCCCTCAACCTCAGCTGAAAAGATTAACAACTGCCCAATCTCCTACAGCCAGCAAGTCTTCGTAAATAACTCCCAATCTCTCTACTGTGAGTTTATCTGCCAAGGATTAAACTGAGAGGCTGCTCCCAAAACCTGTATTAAAATAACCACAAAATATAGCCTCTGGTTCCTGGCAGCTGTTGAGCTCAAAATGAGGGACCTAGAAATCTCTCCCCAACCACGTCTAGAGAGACGTCAGTATGGGGCATGGTGGGAGGAGAGTAAAAGGGGGTTGCCTAAATTAGAAGGTGTCTGGAGGGACATGAGCTGTATTTAGTTACTGGATATAATCAGATGAGCTGTATTTAGTTACTGGATATAATCAGAAAGATCAGGAGAGTTCCATCTTCACATTGTTTTAATGGAAAACATCCCAACATAGTAGAAAGAATAGGAAACTTGTACTCAAAACTTGTACTGAGTTCATAGTCAAGGTTGGTCATTTGTGCCTCATAATGCCTAGTTTTCTCATCTGTAAAGGGAACTCATACTGACCATATTACTTGTCTCACACTGAGAATAAGATATGACTCGTGTGTTAGGTTTTAGGAACTAGAACCTGCTTCTAGAAAAGACCATTGAGATTCATCAGTATCTGTTTTTCTGATATCACCTAGAATATAAGGTGAAGCTGAGCATATGATTTCTCAACATCCCTCACGGCTATGAATGGCTATGTGACTAAGTTCAGTCATCACTATATGGTAATTTATAGATCATATTCTTTAAGAGAAACCCTGTGCCCACTTTTTCCTCTCTTCACCCACACCCACCTCCCCCATCACTACATCACTAGCCTTCCTTCTGGCTGGAATGTGACTGATGGTAGAAGCAAAGCAAGAGAACCATCTTAGAGATGAGTAAAAGCTACATGTTTAGGACAGGGGGAAAAAAAGGATCTTTTGTCCCTGACCACTGTGTAGTTATGCTACTACTTCTGGTCACACTTTCTAGACTTTTTATAAGCAAGAAATAAACGTTTATCTTATGAAGCCACTACTATTTAGGATTTATTTGCTATAGTAACTGAACTATTATCCTAACTACTATACTACTCTCTAAATATAAATTATTACTATTACTAACGTTATTCTATAGCTGCATATGAGCAAGGGTATCACAAGTTTCTTCAACCCGCATGGTCCTCAAGTACACTTGCACATTTTAGGCTCTAAGTTCAAGAGCTTCCATAAATCATATGAGTATTTTCATTTTGTTTCTAGTTTAATCCAAAGAAAAATTTAATAGTATTATTTTGAAGTGAATCCACATCTTGGGTACCATCCCATTAGATGGGGACCGCTAAGTTCTTCTACTCATCCTTCACCTTGAGGTCTCCAGGTGAAGGTCTTCCCAAGTAGTCGAGCTCTTCAATTCAAAGTCCCTCCCTTTCTTCTCTCATTTAACTCTATGACTCTTCCCTCCTTCCTCGGTCCTCCGTTAAACAGTTTTCCAAACTTCTGTCCATTTTATTCTCCCCAAACATATTTTTTAGTCTGCTAAATGAATAGCCTCAGTCTGAAACCCTAGGTAATATTTTTTGAGTTTACTATCACTGGAGTTCTTACCAAAAAATGCATATTCCAGAGCAGCCATGCTTACTAAATGAGAATCTGCTAATATAGCCTTAGAATCTGTATCTTAGCAAGCTCTCTCATCCTTCCCCTTGCCCCCAACACAAGCACACAACAAGCAATTCTGACGCATGCTAAAATTGAAGCATCCCTGAGCTCTCTGAAAGCCATCCATTAAAAAAAAAATCTCATAAAATCCACCCATTTTCTACTACCTAAAATTACAAATGCTACTGAACAATCTTAGAAGAAATTATCACAGTATTAGGACAGGGAAGAGACGATTTCAGAAAAGATGAGCATGGTTTCATTATCAACAAATTTCAAATTTTTGAGCTCATCAAATCATATCTACACATCCTTACATACAAAATGTTCGTCCTCGCATCTAACTTTAGTGACTGCTTTGAAAGTTTTAAAAAGGGTGTTCCTTTGCTGTAGTCCTTAGAACTGAGTGAGGACAACAGCTTACTCTTTGGGATTTAAAGGAGTAAAGAGTTGCTTTCAGGCCAAAGGATGCAATGGAGAAAGTAGTGATGCCTTCTGGACCTGTCCTCAGAGGCAGATGCTATTTCCTCTAGAAGTATAGCACGTTTGCTGGCAAAGGAAATCTCCCTCCAGGGCAGGCAAGGAAGGACAATAGAGCCACGTCACCACCCACCATCTGTCGTGAAAACGGACACCAGCTGACAGAGAGGGGAGCTCAAAATCCTGCTCCCACCCCCACACCAACGTCAGCAACCTCACTGCCTGACCTCCTGAGAGGGGGGCCGGGAAGATGTAGGGATTAGCCTGAGGGGCCTATAGGGATCAAGTTCGGGGTCACCCTGCCCAGATTGCTACAGTTCTCTCATCAGAGCCTCCAAATCATCGAATCTTCATTCACTCTTCTCTGTGAGATGAAGGGAAAAGCCTTGCCAGGTAAGCAGAGATCAGTGTACAGAGAGCCCAGAAAAGCAATCCCATTTCTGTGTGGCCAGTCTGCCCTGTCTCTAGATGTCCAAGGCCCCAGAGGACACAGAAACATAGAAAAGGCAACCTTGGATAACTGGCAACAGAAACAATTCAACACTATTCCCTCGAAGCAGCAATCAGAGGAAGAGTGGAGGGTAATATAAACAGAACTCCCAGAGTAAAGATGGCTCCCTGGACAAGGGGCGTCTGGAGCTGCTCCGGAGGGGAAAGACTTGGTTTTTCAGTAAGTATTTTATGCATTATTGCCTAGGGAATAGGGTCGGGAGTCCTAGGTTCTCCCCTGACTTAGGTATGGTCAAGTGCAAGTTCCTTCCTTATTAAAGAACTTGGTCTCCCCATGTAAAATTGTGAGGCTGGAACAAGGACAGCTCTCTGATTCGAGGTGACTTCTCTGATTCATGAGCGACACAGGCAAAGGTTTAGGTACAAGCTCTCGGGATGTAGAAAATGCACTTGAAGTGTCTGAGATAGAGCCACAGAGTTCCCAAATCTTAAGAAAATAGAATAATTCTCCCAGTATAACAGGGTAACACCTTAATTTACGGAGTATGCTCTGATCTGATGAGACTAGATCCTCACAATAGATCTGTGAAGGAGCTGGGACAGCGACAGTTATTCTTTCTGGGCTAAAGGATGCTTCGAAAGAGTAAATGACATGGCCAGAGCTATAAATGACTACAAAAAGGAGCTGTGTCTAAGAGCCAGCAGGACTAAAATTCAAAACAGGGCAAATTCCACTACGTCATGGGTTATCTGAAACCCTGACCAGGATGGCATTAATGTTCCCTTCAGCTTAACTAAAGTTTAGACAAGCTTCTTCCTGACGCTAGGTCCCTGATCTCCCTTTACTTAGAGCATTTCGTTTAGAAAACTTGTAATCCTAAATTCTTTCTCTGCCCTTTGAGATGTAAATGTATTTGAAGGCCCAGTTTTACAATTTAGAACCAAATTTCTTAAGGGTGTGGGGACCATCTCTTTGAAATGTAGTCACCAAGGAAGACAACACTTCTATTTCCCAGTCTCTGTAGGAAGGTAGGAGCCTAACTTCAGTGGGGAACTTGCTTGCTCCAAGGTGCAAAACTACCTACTTTCTTAAGGAATCGAGAAGCTTATTTTTACTATGGATAAAGCTAAATAGCAAACAGATGATTTATGGCTTCCCCTTTAGGCCTGCCCATATTTTTCCACTAGATCACTCCAGTGTTTAAAAAAACCTCCCACCCTTCATCTTAGCAGAGCTCAGGTGGCAGCCTGGCCTCTCTCCTCTACCGCAATAGCCTTGAATAAAATCTTCCTTGTCTACTTAATTCGGTCTAATGCAGTTTTTGCTTTGACAACCTCCTCAGCACATTTGCTGCAACTCGCTTCATTTCCCCTACCTTGGGTTTAGAATTTGTTGTGCAAACCAAATTTGTGATTGATTGAAGTTTTTCATTTATCAAATAAATATTTATTAAATATCTACTATCCATCAGGCATTAAACTAAGTCCTGGCTTGGCTATTTTCCATTAAAATATAGTGTTGCATAAGTTATAGTGGGTATAATCTATGACAGAATTTTTAGAAGTTAGGCCAAGAGTTTCTCCATTTAGCCTACATGGGCAATGCCTAAGAGCCCACTTTACCAATCATCTACTGAACTCAAAAACTACATACTACTTCTCTGCACCAGACTTTGTGCTAGAACCAGAGAGATACAGAGATATAAAAAATAATAATAATAAATTATATCTCTGCCCTCACTTTACTCCAAGGGGAGAGACTAAATATTAAATGGATCGCAACAACCTCTTCATTAATATCTTGCAGAGTGAATTTCATTGTACAAGTAGAGGGCCCTTGTACACGAGCTGTTGCAAACCCTGATCACTAAGCATTCAGTGAGGACAGAGCATACACACACACACACACACAATTAAAATATTAAATGCAGTCTTGGCTAAACATCAAGTTTTTTACCTCACAGAGAGTTCAAGTGTTAGATTAAGATTTGGAAATAAGCTGAAGGAGTCCTGAGTATAAAATGAGCACAGTGCACAGGAG
Source organism: Potos flavus (assembly GCA_028534135.1). NCBI lineage: Eukaryota > Metazoa > Chordata > Mammalia > Carnivora > Procyonidae > Potos > Potos flavus. The sequence continues at coordinate 53,182,101 of CM052897.1, read as the reverse complement.
TAGGGGATATCCTCCTTTATCAATGACTTTATAAATGTGACCCTTCCCTGTGGAAGCTGGAGGCTCTGGGAAGCAAAATCTTGATGTCCATGCTGCTGCCTCCCAGTTGAAACTGTAGGCATGATGTTGGAGCCTAAAGGCAATATGAGTATACAGCTTTCTGTTGTGTTTTCCCTAATCTAGTTCCTTTGGATGATCCAACTTTTCCTTTCCGTTGGGTTTCCAAGTGATTGAGAGGAATTTAATTTTAGGAGAATGTGGGAAGAGAATTTTACAGCTCCATTAGGTATCTATGTATACAAAGGCTGTGTTCATCTATTAAACTTCAAATAAACACAAAAGGAGACCGAAAATGAGAATATTTCCAAATACAAATGTTTCGAAGTACTAAGTGTTATAACAACAGAAAAACAAACAAAATGAAACAAAACAAAGAAATAAACAGCCATCAGGAGTTTCTTAAAGAAACACCACTGTTATGTTGGCGAGGATGCGGAGAAAGGGGAACCCTCCTACACTGTTGGTGGGAATGCAAGCTGGTGCAGCCACTCTGGAAAACAGTGTGGAGGTTCCTCAAAAAGTTGAAAATAGAGTTACCCTTCGACCCAGCAAT
>CM052897.1:53079771-53180988 GCA_028534135.1 Potos flavus | reverse complement strand
TGAAAGGCATCTTGGCTCTTTCCACAGTTTGGTGATTGTGGCCATTGCTGCTATGAACATTGGGGTACATGTGGCCCTTCTTCTCACTACATCTGTATCTTTGGGGTAAATAACCAGTAGTGCAATTGCAGGGTCATAGGGTAGCTCTATTTTTAATTTCTTAAGGAATCTCCACACTGTTTTTCAAAGTGGCTGCACCAACTTGCATTCCCACCAACAGTGGAAGAGGGTTCCCCTTTTTCCACATCTTCTCCAACACTTGTTGTTTACTGTCTTGTTGATTTTGGCCACTCTAACTGGTGTAAGGTGGTATCTCAATGTGGTTTTGATTTGAATCTCCCTGATGGCTAATGATGAGGAACATTTTTTCATGTGTTTTATTTATGTATTTGTCAGAGAGAGAGAGAGCGAGAGAGTGAGCATACAAGCAGAGAGAGCAGCAGGCAGAAGGAGAAGCAGACTCCCCGCTGAGCAGGGAGCCTGATGCGGGACTCGATCCCAGAACCCTGGGATCATGATCTGAGCTGAAGGCAGACACTTAACCAACTGAGCCACCCAGGCGCCCCTGGTGTTCCTCATTCTTGATCACTTTGACTGTTCTGCACGGTCTTGTTCAGGTATTTTTTTTTTAAGATTTTATTTGTCTGAGAGAGAGCACATGAGACTGAGAGAGAGAGACCATGAGCGGGGGGGGGGGGAGGAGGAGGGGCAGAGGGAGAGGGAGAAGCCGACTCCAAACTGAGCAAGGATTCCCGACTGAGTCTGGACTCCATCCCAGGACCCTGGGATCATGACCTGACATGCAAAAGCAGACACTTAACGGACTGAGCCCCCCAGGCACCACTTTGCCAGGTATTTTGTAGAATGCCCCTCGATTGGGATTTATCTTATGTTTATCTCATGAATATTTTTTTTTTGGTGTTTTTTTTTTTTTTTTTGGTAGGAAGATCACAATGATAAAGTGCCATTTTCACCACATCACATCAAGGGGAGGTTGATATAATGACTTATTTTTTCACTCTGTCCACAAGGTACTCTTTGAAAGCAAGTCACTATGCAGAGTCCACACTTAAGGAGCGGGAGGCATGTGCCCCCTTCTTGAGAGCAAGGTAGCCACATAAATTATTTGGAATTATTCTACATAGGATACTTGTCTATCTGTAGGTATGCATATATTCTTTTTTCAAGTTTTTATTTAAATTCTATGTAGTGTATCTAATACAGTATTATGTTAGTTTCAGGTGTGCAATATAGCGACTTAACACTTCCATACGTCATCCAGAGCTCATCACAAGTGACTCCTTAATCCCCATCATCTATTTCCCCAGTCCCCCTACCCACCTCCCCTCTGCTAACCAGCAGTTTGTTCTCTATAGTTAAGAGTCTGTTTCTTGATTTGCCTCTCTCTTTCTCTCTCTCTTTCTCTCTTTTTTTTTCTTGGTCCCTTTTTATATATTCAGTCGTTTGCTCATATCAATATGGAATCACAGATTTTTATTTTATACCTTGCACTATTCCCTCTTTTTAGTCATTTCCTTAAAACCAAAAGCACTGATCTAAGGCCTTTAGAGTCTACAATAGCAGTTTTCAAACTGTGCTATAGAGAGTACCCTCAGCACAAGAGGGTAGGGGTGGACAGGAGACTGTAAAGGCCAGTAGAAGGGATGGTAAGTTAGTTAAAACTGTTTACTTATATACCAACCTTTAACAAGAATGTACCCATTTGTCTTTTTTCTCAACTTTCTTTTAGCAACAGCAACAACAACAACAAAAAAAGCTACAACAAAAATGTAACTATCACTGGTTAGGATTTCTCTTCAGTGGATGTCAGCTTTTATTTTCTTTTTTTCATTGCTTTTTTTTCTTCTTTTTTTTCTGTTTTCTTTCTTTTTTTAATTTAATTCTATTTTTTCAGTGTCCCAAGATTCATTGTTTATGCACCACACCCAGTGCTCCATGTAATACGTGCCATCTTTAAGATTTTATTTATTTATTTGACAGAGAGAGAGACAATAGAGAGGGAACACAAACGGGGAAATGGGAGAGGGAGAAGCAGGCCCTCTGCTGAGCAGAGAGCCCGATGTGGGACTCGATCCCAGGACCCTGGGATCATGACCTGAGCTGAAGGCAGACACTTAACGACTGAGCCACCCAGGCGCCCCAAAATTGATCTTTCTGTACCTCCCTCTCCCTAGTTAGATCTCCACTTAACTCAACCTCATATAAATAATTGTTTCCTTGTCCTGGCTCAGAACTCAGTTAAGTAGATAAAGTTTCCCCTCTTATAATTGGAAAAATTCTTCCTAAAATCTAAACCTCTCTATTCTCCCATTCAATCTGTGTCCCTGACATCTGTGTTATCATCGGACTTAAACAATTCCATTAGTAAAATTTAATCAGATATTTAATGAACTTTATTAGAAAAATCAAGTAATGTAAAACCATAAAAATCAAGCCTCAGCTCTGCCACCTGCTGAGCAAATAATAAACAGAGTCTCAGTTTCCTAATCTGTAAAATGGGCATAATACATACCGCTGCAATCGGTTATTATGAGGCTCAAACGAAATGAAATTATGAAAGTCAACTTTCTGAACTGTAAGTAGCACATGGCTGGTGTACAGTATTTAGTTCCTATTTGTCAGGCACTTTACTAGGTTTATTGGATACTATCCCACATACCACCATCTACAGCAAGGGAACAGTGGGATCCATGCTATGGCAGAGAAACATCAAGGAATTTGAAGGGGCCATAGAAGGGTAAAGAGATGCTGGAATTGAGAGAGGCTGTCTCGTAGAGGTAGCGTTGAGTGTGGTTATAAATGATTGGATCAACATCTGAAGGTCTCAGATGATGTGGTAGTGAGAGTTTTGCGGAGACAGGTAACCAAAAAGGTTCCGAGTTGGAATTTGGTATTTAGGGATGCTTTCAGCTAATAGTTCATAAGCTAATAGCACACAGGAGGCCTGACTGAGAAGAGATTTGCACAGGAGTGCAGACAGCCAGGAGGAGAGACCCGAACTTTTTCAGAGGAAAGATCAAACTGTTTTCTCTAGTTAAGCCTATACCAGCCATGCTGATCATTCAGGCCCTAATAGCCCCCCTGAGAAAGGGATTGGAGCCTGTGGGAGGGGGAAGGGGACCTATAGAAGGGGGTGGGTGTACAATATCAGGCACCTGCCAGGGATGCCCTGGGGACACCAGGTCTGCCCTGCTGGGGCCCAGCTGCCGCCCAGGCCCTCCTGACATCTAACAATGGGCGGTCGAGAGGTCAGGAGGGAATAGGGCAGGCATGACAATGAGATTCCGACGCTATAGAAAGAGAAACAATTGGGACAGAGGGAGAGAGAAGCCAAGTGTGTTGGAACTGCGCGAGCAAGGGGTGGGGGGAGGCAAATGTGAGGATAAAATCAGAATGACTGGGATTTTATGGGGGTGTCAGGGAATGAGGAGGAGAGAGTCTGTCCTTGATTATTCTGTTCAGAAGCGAAAAGGTCAGCTTGGCCGGGGAACAGGCTCCCTTGTTCCTGACCTTGGGGTTGGTCTGTCAGTGACACTGATCTACTCTGCCACACGAGTCTGATCTTGTCTCTAGCTCAGTCATTTATTCTTCAGTCTATTCAATGAATATTTATTGAACTCTTGCCATATATCAAGCTCTTTGCACAGTACTGGGGACAGAGATCTGTAATTTATCTCTCTACTATTGATGAACTAACAGTCTTCAGGGGAGACAGATTTAGGAATATAGCAGTACAGCAGAATGAAGTGGGGGGAAAATGTTTTGTGGGCATGAGCAAAGGAGCCATTAGCTCACTGAGTAAGGGTGCTTCACCCAGCCTGGGAGATGTGTGCATTGGGAGAAGAATTAAAAAAAAAAGAAATCTTTCCAGGACACGTGATTTTTCAGCTAAATTTTGAAATCCAGGTAGGAGTTTGGCAGGCAAAAGAGCAAGGGAAGGCAAGGGAACTGGAAGTTCAGTCATTCTACAGACAGAGATTAGGTTAGTTAAGAACCAACTAGGAAAACATTTGTCAAGTAAGGCCTTGGAGTTTCAGAGGCTTAGGCTGATGCCAAGGGTCAATTATTCCAGTGTTGGAAGGCTCAAATAAAAATTCTGGTTCAAGAATTATCTGGGGAGGTGTTACTTTTCTTGTGTTTGTGGAAAATAGTGTTTCCCCCATCTCTGAACTGCTTATGTGCAAAGATGTACCATGGATCCTGGTAGAGGGCTTCTTCAGTGATATATTTAGAATGAAAAAAAAAAAAAATGTTCCTTTTTTTCCATTCGTATTTGCTGACAAGGGGATAGAAAGCAAAAGTGACTTGGATCGGGCCTTTAGAGAAAACCACTTAAAATCTTAAGTACACTGCAGGTGACCCCCACTAATTTTGGCTTGGGGGTGGGGGAGATGTTATGTGGGTAAGAGCAACTGGATGGGGGTACAATCATGCAGAAAGAAAAGCATTGCTGTTGCAAGAGCTGTCTTCTATAACGATCCCTTTCTTTTTTTTTTTAAAGATTTTTTTTAATTTATTTTATTTGACAGAGAGAGAGAGAGATCACAAGTAGACAGAGAGGTAGGCAGAGAGAGAGGGGGAAGCAGGCTCCCCACTGAGCAGAGAGCCCGACGTGGGGCTCGATCCCAGGACCCTGACTGAGATCATGACCTGAGCCGAACATAGAGGCTTTAACCCACTGAGCTACCCAGGCGCCGCTATAACGATCCCTTTCCTTCTGATGCCCAAGCCTGGCACCTTCTCTAGATAGACTCTGGAGTCGTCCTCAGTTGAAGAGTCTAAGTTCTTGACAGTGACTGCCTAGCATCTTTTCTCATGATGGATTCTGAAGAACGTCCCGTAGGAAAGAGTCATGATTGATTAATGACATATGTAGGGGCAGGCATTTGGAAACGGTGGAAATTTTTTCCATCCTTGTGTGCAAACCCACAATTTTGAGATGGAAAATAAATTAATCCACAGAGCTCTGTCTCTAGAAAGACAGTATCAAGCTATGCTGCCCATGGTGTCATAACTATTTAATTTTAACTCATTTTTAGTTAAATAAAAGATCTAGTTCCTCAGTTGCCCTGTCCATATTTCGAGTGCTACCCATTATAGAACATTTCTGTGATTTCGGATGGTTCTGTTGGACAGAACTGCTAGAGAGCGATGGGTAAAAATTCAGGCTGAGGTGCCAAACCGCTCAGGTGAAATTTCAGATTTGTCACTTTCTTGTTAGGTGACCTGGTAGAGCGGCTTTCCTCTTCTGTGCCTCGCATCTCTATCTGTAAAATGCAGATGACACTAGCCCTGATTTCATTTCATAGTGTTTTAGGAAGAATTACATTAATTTCATATATGTGAAAAATGAAGACCATTGCCTGGCATCTGGTTGGCAGTCAATTAATATTAGCTATTATGATTATTACCTGCTCATGTCTATGCAGCAACCTGAGGGCAGAAAGGGCTAAGAAGGTCTTGAGCCCTGCGCTAGCTCCTCGACTGATCCATCAGCCTGCTGTCACTACTGAGCATCATTTTACTTGCACAGCACCCTCTCTTTGTCACCGTACGCAGCTCCTTCCTTGCCCAGGCACTCGTTTCTGTGCAGTGGAATCTGCCATCCTGGGAACCCAGGGCGTTGCTCCTTGCTTGTGTCTCCCTCCCTTCTGCTTTGCCTGATGCCCGCTTTCCCTGGGAATCCAGGCTTCTGCGAACAGCTGCAGCTGCTATCCCAGCTTACAGCTGCTGCTCCAAAGCAGGGCACCATGGTTCAGCGGCGCTCCCTCCCAGGGCTGACTTTTTTTTTTTTTTTTTTCATTTATCCTCGAAAATCTTGTTGGTTTGTGCCAACTGTGGGCACAGTGTCAGCTGCCCCTTGTCTGTCCCTGATGCTTCTGCTGAGGGACCCTTTGTACTCATGCTCCAGCTGAGTCACACACTCCAGACTGCAACCCAGTAATTCCATTTGATGGTTTTAGCCATTATCCAGTACTCTTTGTAACCTCCTGGGTCACCTTTTCTCATTGCTCTGCCTCTGCACTGATCTGTCTTTCCTCTAGCCCAATATCATAGAGCTCTCACCTGCATAGTGGGAACGATGTTGATGATGATGATGATGATGATGATGATGACAAAGACTACCAATTATTGAACCCTAATAATGTGCCAGGTCTCATGGTATATGGATTGCAACAATTATATTTAAAGTTACAAAAATCCTGCAAGATATTACTGTCATTTTTCAGATAACGACTTTCAAGCTCTAGGAGTTTATGAAATTTGCCCAAAGTCAATGATAGTATGTGTCAAACCTGGAAATCACAGAGGGTTTTTCAGACTCACAGACCCAAAGCACCATTAGATCTTAATGGTCATATCAGCTGGAGAAATTTATTCATCCACTTCATCGGTAAACAATTTTTTGTTTGCTCTACCTTGTCATTAAAGAAGGTATATCTGTGACCAAATGAAAACTTTCAGGAGGCGCCTGGGTGGCTCAGTGGGTTAAAGCCTCTGCCTTTGGCTCAGGTCATGATCTCAGGGTCCTGGGGTCGAGCCCCGCATCAGGCTCTCTGCTCAGTGGGGAGCCTGCTTCCCCCTCTCTCTCTGCCTGCCTCTCTGCCTACTTGTGATCTCTCTCCTCTCTGTCAAATAAATAAATAAAATCTTAAAAAAAAAAAAAGAAAGAAAACTTTCATATTGTAGCATAAGTCTTCCAGTAAATGGAAAGACTTGGAAACCTATGGTCTTTGATCTTCACCCAAATGAGTTACGGTGGTGACATTTCCATTGCTCTGAAGACAGATAATCAGTGACTGTTCTCAAGGAGGCTTGGTGGAAAATATGGCGGCACCCAGCATTTTGTGTGGCAGGAATCAAGACACGGGGCTCCCACCTGAGACTCAGCAAAGGTAGCCACTGCCCATTTCCTGATGTGGACCTCACCCTCACCCACTCCCATGGAACCCCAGGCCCTCACATAGTATCTAAATATACTGGAGTTGTCCCATTTGAAGAAGGTGCACCCGCACTCCTGTCTTGTCTTCGTTCTTCTTTAAGACTTCCTACTCTCTCCCTCCCTTCTCTCCCAGTCTTACTCAGCCTTTATGTTGGCTTATTTCTGTCTCTCTGGTTCTTTTATTTATTTTTTTTAAGATTTTATTTATTTAACTAGAGAGCATGCGCACACTTGCGAGCAGGGGGAGGGGCACAGGGAGATGGAGAGAGAATCCCAAACAGACTCCCCATTGAGCGTGGAGCCCAATGCTGGGCTCAATCTCACTAGTCTCAAAATCAAGAGTCAGATGCTTAGCCGACTGAGCCATCCAGGCACCCCTGGTTTTGTTTATTTCTCAAACCCTTCTTCTTCAACACTTTTTTAATTTGTCTCTGTATTTTATTCCATATTATTTCAAATGGCCTCTCTGACTTTGTCTAAATATTTTCATGGTCAAGCTTTTGTTATATTCAATGACATGATGGACACTGGGCAGACAAAACTCATGAAATGTGTACAGTCTTTTTCATTCACAGAAAATCACCCTGGAGAAAGTCACCACTCCCTTCTTATGAATTGAGCAGATTTGGACATTATCTGAAACTCCTTATGATCACCTATAAAATTGGTGGAAAAAGAACTCTTCCCTCCCAAAGGTATGCGAGTTTGTAGATCCCCAGCACATGTTTAGGTAATCCTCAAAAATTTTGCTTTATTTCCTTACTATATGGGAAGGACTGCACTGGGAGCAGTTAATATAACAAGGGGGTAAAACAGCCTCTCATCTCAAGAGCTTATAATCTAGTAGAGGAAACCTAGATGGAAATAGAACTTTATTTCTAAGGTCAACTTCCATGATTCCCTAAACTGCAGAAGAAGAAAGTAATAATTAAATAAATATACAGAAAGAAGGAGGCAATAATATAAATAAAATAAACATAAATATAAATAAATAATAAAGAAGGAGGCAATAATTATTATAGGGTAAAGAAGGCAATAATTATTACAGGGATGTTTTCTTTGTTGAGGAGGAATTTCAGCTGGGATTTGCTGGATAAGTACAATTTTGGTAAGTGAGGATGGAAGAGAGAGCACTCCAGCGAAAGGCATTGCCGGGAGTGAAGGAAAGGGAGCTATGTCGCTTCACGTTGGTTAGAAGCACAATAACGCAGAGAGGGAACACGATATAAGGATGGGGTGGCAAAGAAGGGTGGGGGAGTGGGATGGGTGGCGTCTGACGACAGTGAGGGGAGAATTAGTGGTATTTAGACCTGAACACTTAGACCAAGACCTGTCGTGGTGGGCAGAGATTAAACGAGAGGCTGGAAGTTTAGACTTCATTCTGCAGTGCTTGGAAAACGCACACAGTGCTTGGAAATTTCTTCGACAAAAGAAATTACATGGTCCCGGCTTTTCTTTAGGACAAGTCAATAGGGATGAATTGGGGCAAGGAGGAGACATGGGATGCAAAAAGATTAGAGATTTGAAAAAACACCGGTGCATGAATCCAGACACAGAGATCCTGAGGGCCTGACCCCGGGCAGCAGCACGAGGTGAGACTGCATGAGTGAAGAGTGAGGAATGAAGAAAGGTAACGTGGCCGGTGTGCGCATGTGCTCTTCTGATCTCCGTGTTTCTGACTCTGTCACCCTCTCTGCATGGGCCCTCCCGGCTCTCTCACTGACTTCTGTTTCTCTCCCTTCCCGTCTGTGACTTTCTCTTCCTGGTGGAAACCCAGATTCTGTGGGTCAGTGAATGCTCTTTCTCAGATTATTTGGCAGCAGCTAGAGGGAGGTCTGGAGTCTTTTCTTCCAGAGCTTCTGTTCAGGTGAGAAAAACAGCTTGCCCGAGGGCCGCTTGGAGAAAAGGAGACTTTAGAACCTCCTTTCAAACCTGGCCCATTAACCAAACCTCTCCCAGGCTTGTCTCCTTTGCTCCCACAATACTGAACAGTTCTGAATCCCCCCTGGTCCTCCATCTGTCCGCGTGTGTCCTAGATCTCCCTGGGCAGGGATTAGGTAATTGTGCCGTTCCCATCAGCATGCCCAGGGGTCTGGCGGGAGGGAAGCTGCCGGCTGGCAAGAGTGGGCTGAGCGGGAGCCAGGGGAGCGTCTGCTCCAAGAGTCCCTGAGCAGCTTGCGGCTGTGCCTGGCCCTTGGCGAGGCAGCCACGTGCTTGCCTGCCCTGGATCTGCCTCAGCTCAGAGGCCAACTCTCAGAGGAGGAGATTGCACAGGCTCAGACCAAGGAAGAACACTTAACCGTTATCGGGCTGCCCCTGCAGGTCCAGCCCCCCATGGGATTGCTAGATGTTCCCCCACTTCCTTCCCAGCTCTCTGCCTCCACCTCCCTTTGCCAGTGCTTAGCTTTCTAGCTCAGTTTTATCCTGGAGTTAGAGAAGGAAAGAACCCAGCATACAGACTTGCCAAAAATTAAATGATCCCAAAGTGTTTCCACTTAACTTAAGACCACATCCAAATATATACATATACATACATATATGCGTGTGTGTGGATGTGTGTGTTCAACATGTACCAACACATACCTTCAAATACACACATGCACACACACGAACACACACATAAACATATATAACTTGATGTGTGTTTTTTAAATGTAAATACATTCATATGTGCGTACACACACACACCAAAAACATATCAGCTGGCATAGAGAAGCAAGCTTCATGTGAAATACTTCCCATCAGTCATCCCCAACATGGATTATTCATATGGATAACTGAAAACATGCTGTATTTATAACCAAATAAATAACATAGTCGACATCTTCCTATCTTTTCTCATTTAAGGGAGTGAAAGTGGCACAATTCTAGGAATAAGGCAATTTCTTAATTTAATTTTTGATTATTTTAGCTTCGTTTATTTTAGCTCACTGTAGCTTATGGGCCTTTCAGGTGCCAAATGTGCTGCTGTCATCATCTGTGGAGAGTAGGTTCATTGCTAGGAAACTGCCCTATAAGTTGATAAAAAACTGAAACACCCCAGTTCCTTAAAATAGTTGCCTGGTAATGATAAAACCACACAAGAACCCCAACCTTCAGTTTAATGTTTTGTAGTCCATTTTTGCTTTACCTATTAGCTTTGACTTAATCTTTTTTTTTTTTCCAAAATGTGTGTATCTGTCAGAGAAAATGGACACTGGCCTCTGGTGGAACCATGAGCATGTGAAGCTGGGAGAAACTTCAGGTCTCTAATGACACAATCATTTTATAAATGAGAAAATAGAAGCCCAGACAGCTTCCATGCCTTGCCATGTCCTCATATTTGCTTTCACATGTCTATGTAGGTTTTTTTACAATATCTGGAACATTTTCCGTGGCTTATTTTGAAGACTGATTCAATATTGAGAACTGAACTTTATGACTTTATACCTGGTGTAGATGGTCAGTAAAGAGCAATTTCCTCTGCCTTTCCTTGAGTCTTTAGCTATTGTTTTCTAATATTTTCTCCAATTCACATTTAGGAAGTTCACTTACTTACACATGTATGAGGTACTGGTCTAACATTTTATTTTCACGTGTGTTAGGACAGCCCTGATGGGATTCCTTTAATTTTTATGATCAACTACCTCTCTGGTTACTATGCGTCTGCCCCTAGCCAGGGCCACAATTTTCTCTGCTTTATGTAATATTCGTAGCGATTAACCTTAGCAAGTTTAGCAAAGCAACCGAGGCTTTGAGGGGTTAATTAATTCGATTATCCAAAATTAATTAATTAATAATCCAAAATTGTCATAATCATCCATTAACCTTATTTCGGAATATGTGTTTTACTTAACCCCAAATAAAGCAGACCCTAGCGAAAACAAATAAACAAACAACATTGTAATCAGATCATTTCTGACTTAACTTCTAGCCGATTGTTTGCCCTAGCTAATTAATCCGTAATATCTCTGAGTGTCAGTTTCTTCCTTTATCAAGCAGTATCTATAATACTTGAACTACCGGCCTCACATTGCTCTTAATATTGAATAATTATGTAAAAATGCTCTATCATTTTATATTCTGTCAGACTATAAACCTACAAAGCATGATCATATGTTTATTTCTGTATTCCCAACACTTGGCTTAGTGCCTGGCCCACAGGAAATGTTCAATAACTGTTTGTAAAATTAAATTGAAATAAAGTATATAGTACTTTGTATTTGTGAGGTAATAGTATTCTTTTTCTACATGGTTTCGGGCCAGATGACAGTAAAAAGCCACCACAAGGCTCCTTTTACTCCATACTAATTTCTAGAAAAGAAAGAAAAATACAGTGTTTCCCCTTTCCCAAATTCAGGAAATTTGCTTCTGGGGATTTCTGTTTAAGATGTCCCTGTGATGAGTTAGAAAATGGTGTATTCCAATGTATGGACTCTAGGTCAAAAGGCTTGGATTTTGATGTTGGCTACAACGATTTATTGTATAAATGCAAAGGATCTGCTCTGTCCTCTTGTTCTCAATTCTTATCATCTTCTCCCTGATGATAACAATAACAATAATAATGGTCGATTGCTTCCTTTGTGCCAAAAGCTGAGACAAACCCTTCACTGGCATTATCATCAATTCTCATATCGACTCCATGGATTTGGTGGAATTGTTATGTCCTTTTTATACAGAGGGAAACTGAGGCATAGAGATGTTCAATAAATTGCCTAGGACTACTCAACCAATTAATTTCAAATCCACGTCTACCTGACCCAACCCTCTTAACTAAGAATTCCATGGGTGCCCTAGGCCTGCTGCAGTCACCATCGACACTCCCCCAATCATATATTGGAGGCAAAGAGAGAAGTTAACATAAATGTAATGAAAGAATAATGAATGGTAACATGGGTGGTAGTAATTACCACTTATTAGATACTCGTTTGTCCTCTGGGTGTATAATCACAATTGGTCCATCATAATAACCCTGTGACATAACCATTATTATGGTTGCCATTTTAAATATGAGGGATCTAAGGATTTGCAGGATTAATCAACTTAACAGAGGTTATTCAGCCCGGAAGTTGCATAAATAAAATAGCATGCATCTGATCCTAAAGCCAGTGTTTGTGATCAAAGTGACAAACTGTACTTCAAAGTTATAGATCCAGACAAAAATAATCTTGAAGTCAGGCTGCTCCTCTGTCAATAGAAGATTTTGCAATTTTCATTTCTGTAATTCCCCCTTAAAATTTTTTTCTAAAGCTCTAAAGATCTATGACATGAGAGCAGGGAAATAGATTTAAGCCCTCTGAAAGATGGACACTTGCAAGCAACAAAGCATCGCTCTTTTAGCTAGCCTATACCGACATAGTCTACATTGTCAAAGGAAGGAAAGTCTTCAGATTGCAGACCTTGGGTATGGGCCAGCCTGGGTCATTGATACGATAGGATGTTGTATGTTAAGGACAGGTGGAGGGGTGTCAGAAAGTTCCATCAGCTCTGGTTTCTTACAGATATGACATCCTTGTGTACCTACCAGGCAAATAACCACAAAGAATCATTTCAAACCTTTTGGATAAACCAAATAGTCCCAATCCTGGCTCCACCATTAACTAGCAGTGTGAGCTTGAACAGATTACTCTATGCCTTAGCTTCCTAGTTTGTCAAATGAAAATAACAGTAGTGTCTCCCTTATAGGAATGGTTTCAAGATTGAATGAATTAATATATGTAAATCACTTAGAAAAGCGACAGTACATAGTAAGCATCCAGTAACTGCTGATGTGATTGTTGTTTTCTGTCAGTTTATCTTTATTCCTCCAGAATATTATTTATAAAGGTTCTCTTAATAAGTGTCGAATGACATGGGTACATATGATTCACTCAATATCGTGAAAGATTGGAAAATTCTAAATTACGTAATTTAATTTCATAAATTATGGTATTTTAACATGGAATGCTTGCCAGCTAGAAGAAAGAATTAAGAAACTTTTTGTGACATAAGAAAATGCTCCATGGTATTTGTCAAAAAATAAAAAGTAATATGCAGAACTGTTATATTATACCACCAATGGGAAAAGGGGAAAATAATGTAACTTCATATTTGTTCTCAATGTACCTAATATTTTCTTATATGCATAATAGATCTTTGGTACCTAATAAACCAAAGCTTAAAAAGTGGTTTCAAGTTGGAGAGTGGGTCCTGGGCAGATGAGGAGAGCAGCGGAAGGATGACTTTCTTTCCGTTATCTTAAACCAGCTCTCTCCCTTGACTAACCGACTATGTTTTATTGTCATCATCATTATTATTTCTTTTATCATCAGCATTTTAGTCACGTAAGAAGGAACCCTGAAAGAAAAAAGTCAAGAGAAGAGATGTTAAGAAGAAGTTGCCAAGGGCACCTGGGTGACTCAGTGGGTTAAAGCCTCTGCCTTCAGCCCAGGTCATGATCTCGGGGTCCTGGGATCGAGCCCTGCATCGGGCTGTCTGCTCAGCAGGGAGCCTGCTTCCCCCTCTCTCTCTGCCTGCCTTTCTGCCTACTTGTGATCTCTCCCCCCTCTCTGTCAAATAAATAAATAAAATCTTAAAAAAAAAGAAGCAGCAGCAGCAGCAGCAGTTGCCAAAAAACATACTTCATAAATTTTGAAAAGTTGGTGGGCCCAATTCTGGATAATAGTGCATCTTCCTATGGTCTACCTCTCTGTGGTCTGATGGTTTAGGATGCCCTTTGCCCTAGATTTCTGTAAATGGGAAGATCCTTTTTTTCTCAACTGCCGATTACAGAGTCGATTATGCGCATGGCAGAGATCAGTGCTTCTAGGCTTCTGACTACTTAGTTTAGACCTTTCAAATTTTCTGGCAAAATGAGTTGAAATATGGGATGTAAATCCTCCTGACAGACTGGCCCGTGCTCTTGCTGAATGCTCACAGGAGATAGAGTTCAAGAGAAATGAGAGACAAGAGTGAAGAAGAACTTTGAAGACAGACAATGCAACACAATTTCTAATAAAACTTACAGCTTTATTTCTGCTAGAAAAAAAGAGAGGAGAAACAGTCTGGGCTTTGTGTTTTGTTTTGTTTTGTTTTGTTTACAAAAAGTTTAAACAACTGAATTTTTTATTTGATGAAGTCCACAGAAGAATGAAACCACCTTGGTAAGAGAGTAGGCGCTTTTGAATCATACTGCGCTCCCAAATTTTAATTCAATTAGAAAGTCTGCCTGAATAATTCCAGGGAGGCCTGGTTCATGGGGTACCATATTCCTCAAAAGCATAAACAACAGATTCCCAAAAAATAACTGGCTCATCTTAGAATAAAGGGGTGGGGGAATCTAAAGAATATTAACTTGCATAGCCATTCAAATTATTGCTGCTTTTTATAAAATCATTACGGGTAATTCTGCATTAACTTCCTCCTTTCGCCTCACCCCAAACTCAGGGAATTCCTAGAAAAATTTTGAGCTACTCTCCAAACAAAGCTTTAGGGAGGGTTTGCAAGCACATGTACAGAGCCCAAGAAATTTGCATGAAAGGAAGGGAGAAATAAATTAAATAAATAATATCTAATAAATAACTCCAACAACATTCGTTATCTACAAACTTAAATGCCAGAAAATGCTAGATCCCCCACCGCATCTCACAAAGGTAAGTGCCAGTATAGCCTCAGAAGAATGGCTTTGTAAACAGTTTACTTGCCTTTTCCCTCTAGAACAATGTGGTGAAGGAAACCACTTTGGTGGCTGTGGGATTTATGATCTCTCTGCAAGGATATTTTCGAGGGGGTTTACAAACCAAGGGTGCAAAATACAGCAGGACTAGCGCTACATGCAAAACGGAAAGAGGGTAACTTAGACTGTAAGGAAATAATAAATAAGAGGGCAAAAAAGTCAAGATACGCAGGTAGTTTGGCAGGTTTTAGGGGATAGCTGAGCTGTAGAAAACAGCATACTAATCTGCCCTATCAATTTTATTCATTGGCCTTATTTGTGTACCCTACATCCTAAACTTATCCTCTCTGGCAGGAGCAGGATGAGATCCACTATCATGTAAACCATTTAGGCTTTCAGTTTGTTTTAAGTAATTGTCCTGGCAGAGTGAACAGACCAGTGAAATTTCTCAGATCACATTTCTCTGGGAAAAAAATTGACAAAATTAGTGTTGATATAAAGGAAAGAAGAGTTACATGAAGAAAAATAAATATCCTGCAAATCAGGATAAACCTGTGATGAAAACATAAATTGATAAAAGCATTCACTGACCTTGGATTTGATTTCTGCATCCCTAAGTCTGCTCACTTGGGATGTTATCTACAATATGTAACAACATATTATCTTTTAAAAGTGAGGAAGAGGTAACAATTAGTGGGGGCGGAGATAAAGAATTGTATGTGCATTGGAAAAATTCAAGTTTGGTCCATAAATTCACTGGTGCTTATCCTTCTAGAAAATATAATACTAATTGGTGTGGACGGAGGTCAGTGGTTTTAACCATGTTTTCTGTAACCAAATGAAATTTATCTTGCCAGAGAAAATTTGGTTTTCCCATGGGCAGGTGTGAGATGGAAGGAGTCCCCAAACTATAGTTAGTTAGTATAGCCAATAGCCATGTTATTGCTTTTGAATATGACCTGGGTTGTTTGCTGATTCCAATAGTAACACCTGAGCTTCTTCAGAATTTCCAGAGCCTCTGGGTTATTGAGGCTATGAAATGGTCTAAATGACTTCTTTAAGTCCCATTGATCATAAGAGTCTGGGGTTACAGTGACTTCCTTGCCCCACCTCTAGTGCTGAGGAAGTGCTTCTGAAATATTATCAAGAATCAAATTGGTATAAGATCTCTATGATGGTTCTTAAATTACTAATGAAGGGATGTTCAGCTTTTAGCCAACAAGAAATAGAGCTAATCTCTTAAAAGAACATGCTCTGTTATTCACAGTGAAAGCCAAGTTAGGATTTTAGCCTTTGGAGGCTATTTTTAGATAGATGCAAAGAAGTCCTATCAAGTCCCAGAGAAAAATGCATCTTGTGCTCCTTTGGCAACTCCACCTAATCATTCCACACATACTGTCCATTTCCTATTAGTCTTCAGTCCTTTCAGTTTCAAGAAGTTTATAGGAGTGATCACCAAAGTTATTGAATTTCAGAGCTGTGAAGGACTTTAGAAATCATCTAGACTTAAAACAATTCTCCGATTTTACCAATAAGTAAACAGAGGCCAGCAATGGAAAATTAATTGGCATAGATCATTCAGTGAGTTTTTGGCATCATTAGAATAGGGCCCAGGGCTTCTGTTTTATTTCCACATGATTGTAAACAATCCAATAATTTCACTTGAGGACCCCAACTAAAGGAATCAATACAATATGAGAAGCTGATGAGCAAAGAGAGTGGCAGGTGCAGGAAGGCCCAAATGGACTGGGGCTATTGTGTCCAATATATACCTATAGGGTTCCTTTAAGGTCATTGAATCTTCAGCTCAACCACTTGAATTATGGAAAACGTTTCCACATTATCCTCTGCAATGTTTGTCTTACTGCCCTAATCAGTGAAGATTGTATTAAGTTGGGCCCCAATGCCATGGTGAGCGTAGGAATCATAGGACATATCTATGGGAACATCATAGCGAGGCGTAGCAGCCTGAAAGGGAGTTGAATTCACATGCCCTGAGCTTAGACTTGCAGAGGGGTAATGTGGCATGAAGCTGTAGGATTTATCCAGGTCAGGAGAGCCATCTTGCTTCAAGGAGAAGTTCCCACTGATGCTCAAAGGTGGAGTGAGTGGGCCCTCATAAGGTGGTGTACTGCAGTCGGGTGGATGGCTCCCAAAGGATGATTCTCCCAAACTCTTGAATACTGGGGGTTTAAGATTAATAAGATGTGTTTCCATATGGCCATAAGGAGGACTGGGGAGCCCAGGAGACTGATAGTTGAAGTTATGGACAGAAATGGCAGAGTCACAAATAGGAGATTTCTCCTCATGCTTCTCCAGGAGGACAGACTGAGGGCTCAGCTGGAGGCATCCAGCCACCAGATTGCTTGTAGGCTGAGAGAGCCCTTTGCAGAGCATCTCCACAAAGCCCTTCCCTTCAGGTGTCTGTCCAGTTTCTAGGACCTCAGACAAAGCCCAAATATAGTTCCTGGCCAGTCTAAGAGTCTCTATCTTGGAGAGCTTTTGGGTCTTTGAGTAACATGGCATGACTCTCCTCAGGTTGTCCAGGGCATCATTCAAGCCGTGCATCCGGGTCCGTTCTCTAGCATTGGCCTTGACTCTTCGGGCCCTGAATCTCTCAAGACGAGCTTTTGTCATCTTCTTTTTCTTGGGACCCCTCCTCTTAGGCTTCTCCCCATCCTCTTCCTCCTCTTCCTCCTCAATACTGTCATGCTCTTCAGCTAAGCTTCCAAGCATACCATAAGCAGCTGGTCTTCTCTCCTCCTCCTTCATCTCATTCTGAGAGCCCAGACCTTTGTCTATCCAGGATGGTGTGTTGACCAACTCTGCCATCTCCTTGGATTTTATGTAAGGTTTTGCCATTCCTAGATTCTGGAAAAGGAAATGGCAATGATTAGTGCCTGTGAATATCTGCTTTGATTTAAATCTAAACTTTCTTTTTATATCTTTTTATATCTTAGATATCGTATTGGGATTCAACTTATGATTATCTAATCCAAGTCCACCATTCTAAATAAGTAATCTGAGACTCAAATAAATGCTCAGAACACTGATATAGCTATGGCATATTATAAGAAAATCAACTAAAGAAAATGAAAATTGACTTGATTATGCATTGTAGTGCCAGTGCCTTACTCTTTATTCTCTGGTACTTTGTCTCGTAGATACTTTATGCAAAAATAACTGATATAGTCAAACATATTTTTCCTTCTTCCCAGAATGCATATCATAAAGGGAAGTAGATAAGGTGGTCATATAAATTATTGTCCAAATAGAGAAATTCCTCAAAGTAAAAGAGAATACTAAAGTAATTATAACTATAGAATATATATACAATAATTATAATTAGTACAAAATTTGAAAAGAATATTAGTAAGTAAACTGTTGTATTTTATACTATAAAATAAGTGAAACACTGTGGTGTGATCATTCAGACTACTTTGTTCTCCACAGGACTGCCCAGCCTCTATTTAGAGATATATCACATACATTTAACTTATAACATTCCATGTTTCCCACTGACTCTACCAACTGTTAGGTCCAACCATCCAGGAAAGAACCATGCCACAACTGGCTGCTACCCCGTGTGACCATGAAATATTTCCTCACCATCACTTGAAGAGCATTTTGCTTTTCAGCAAGCACCTTGTGGTCTGTCTAGTGTAGTGGTGTTAGAGATGTTAGTGATATGGTGTCTAAAAGGATCAGGAAAAGAGAGCAGGGTTACCACTGACCATTTTTTCAAATTGGCCCATATGGTACAGTGAAAACTCTTCCATTGCACATGCATCTCACATCATCAGACAAGACTATGGCAGAGCATTTAGATTTACAAGCCAGAGGTCTACAAAGCTCATTTAAGATTATTTTAGTGCAACTATTATAAAAATACTTCATTAAAAATGAAAAATCTGGAACAAATGCCAAACTTAACAGAACATAGTAGCTGCAAACATTGAAATAGCCTGACTACTTTATTTCACTTGCCTATCAGATACTGCTTAATAAGAATTCTCTTTGACAATATTGCAGTATGAAAACCAGAAGACATCAGTGGTTTAATAAACATTTTGTGTTCAATTCTGGAAGAGTAAATTGTTTTGAGATTTGCTGATCAATTTGTAGGTATATCATTTACCAAATAAAAGTACCTGAGAAGCTCCACTGGGGCATCCCAGTTTACCAACTTAGGCTTTGAAAAGTTAAACCTTCCATCACTTTTGTATATCAGAAAGGAGAGAGCATGATAAATGTTTTTTATCCTTAAAGCTTGGGCCTCAAATCAATGAATGCAGGAATTAGTACATAGATTTTAAAAATATAAATATATGATTTGATTTGCTTCTGGTAATTTGAACTTGTTTTGCTTGTAACCTCATTTACCTCCTATAAATAATTAATGTTACCACATTGCAAAAACAGCCTAGGTTTCATGTTAATCAGCACAGAAATCATGTCAGCTTGACTTACTCACTTAATAAGGCTTCCTGGGTAAGCAGCTTTATTGAAAACACACATTGGAACCTATTGGTCAATTGGCTGCCCAGGCCAAGTTAGAAAATCCCACTTTTAATATGGATGATGGAGCTTGTGTGCTGAGCTGCACTTCTAACTCAGCCAGAGATCCAGAGGGAGGGTGAAGGACCTAATTAACTTTCTGTTAAAGTAACACAGACCTTTCTGAGGCAGGTGCATTCTGAGGCCAAAGAGGATGGAGTAGGCTTGGGAAACGCAATGTTCCACACGTAATTATAATAACATTTGTGTGGCCTTATAGCCAACCTCTGAGGGAAACAGGGATTTATGCTTGTTTTGTAGTTGAGGTCACTGTGGGTCAGAGATTAAGTGACGGAAATGCAAAGATGTAAAGCTGATAGAGCACGACATAAAACCAGGTTTTCTGATTCCAAATCCTTGGTTTTATGGTTTTTTCCCCTTTCTTTTTCCATCCCAGACAGGGAGAAAGAAAGGCAGTTTGACTTCAGGAGATGTGGCTCAGTAGAGCTAAGTCACCAGGAAATGACCATCATCCAAAGAGAGGCTAGTTTAGGTGTTCTTTGCAGTTTTAATTCTCATATTCCAGGATTCTTTCCTCGTCTAAATATTTTTCTTGTTGCTTCCACCCTTTTATTCTCCCACCTTCTCTTACTCTGCTACCTTCTCCTTTTTTTTTTTTTTCCTCTTCCTTCTATTTCTCTCGTCTCCTCTTCATCATATCACGGGGTCATACTTACACGCACGGATCCTGTAAGAGTCAAAGAGCTGCTTTCAAATCAAAGTATCAGCAGGTATGAAGGAAAACAACCAACTGGCTTTGGCTAAAACAATGAAAAGGGCAATCGTGGAAAGGATAGATGGCTCCAGTTTAACTCTCTCTTTTCCCCTAGATTCTGGTCCCTTAGCTCTAAGAGAATCCCATGGGTATTTGGTGTGGCTTTGAAACCTTGGAAGCTGGAATAACACACTCTAGGCCCAACTGGTCTGATTCCTGGTTGCTGATCTCAAATATATTACATGACTCTCTGATCTTCCATTTCCTCTTTGATAAAATAGGAATAAGCTATATCCAACATGGTTCTTGCAAGGTAAATAAAAATAAGAAAAGGTTTTGTAGACTTTAAATGCTATAAAACATTATCCATATATTAATCTTGTGTTTATTCTTGAATTCTCTTATCGAATCTATTTACACATTTGCATATTCAAAAATAAAAATTGTTTCTCACAGATGAATAGTAAAAGTAGATTGTACTAACTACTGTGCCTCTTATTATCTTGAGGGAACCTACTCTGATTGGCTCAGAAGAAAATCTGACAATAGCCCGCCGGTTTTCCCGATGCAGCTGGACAGCAGACTCTGGAGTCAGATTACCTGAGTTTAAATTTCAGTTCTATTACTTACTAGATGGATGAACTTGGCCAAGTTTCGTAACCTTTCTGGGCCTCATCCCTTCTCTTTAAAATAGGAATAATAATAGTCCTACCTCATACGATTATTGTGAGCATAAGGAACTAATATATTTAAAGATTTTCAATAGTGCCAGACGTCATAAATGCCATGTAAGTGTTAGGTAGTATTGTCCCTAAAGTTCATCATGAATTCTTCCAGCCACATGGACAAAAATAAGCGTAATTGCAATCTGTGCTTAATACTGATTTTATGCCAACAAAAGCCAATGGCTCTGTCTCAACGACCATTTCCAAAAGTGTTTGACAAACCCGCTCCTCCAACTTCCTACAAACTAAATATCGAAGCTTCTATCCTGTTGCAAGAGATGAGGAAAAGGAGTTCTATCAGCTGCCTCTACCAGATTGACTAAAACTCTTCCACCATTCAAGAAGGAAGTTAGCTTCTTTCATTCTGTTTTTAAATCAGGAGACAGCAATTTACTGGAAACTCCTACTCAGTTATATGAATTTTTAGGTTCATGAAGTTTCTGGTAGAATATAGAAAACCCTTGGCCCCTGGACATTTTTCCTTTTGTCTTTGATTAAACACTATTGAGGATAAGACTTTCCTACCAGAATAAAGTACCAGAGCTCTGAGGAGAAAAATAAAGTGTCTCTCAATAGAAGTAAAAGCCAGGACTCCTCAAAGATTTAAAAAAAAATTTTTTTTTGCCTTTGACTTTTTCCACTTAATATCTCCAATGCATCAAAAAAATTAGAGGGGAAAAGATGGTGAACATCCAGTTTTAGACTTGAGAATTAAAAATGCGTGTAGTATAGTTCGGAGTTCTGATCAAGGAAACTAACTTGGTTCTCTCCAGAACAAGTATCTAATTCTACCATGGCTTTTAGTTAATGAACCAGCTCACGGGTGTATTGAAAGAATCATGAAACTGAGACCCTCTTCATTCATTTATTACTTACATATTAAATGAGCATGGAAAAATTATTTTCATTTTTTTACCCTTAGGGCAAAGTGGAAATAATATTGCTGTCTTTCATATCTTATTTAGAAGCTTTTATGAAAAGCAAGGAAATCAAGCACAAGTACTTAGACTTTGTAAAGTTATTATGCAAATGTAAAGGCTGGCAATTGTTTGATAGAAACAGTATAGGAAAGTCTATAGCACTACACAGAGTATTGGGATACACGATTTTAAGTTTCCTCAAATTTTACAAAAGAAATTAGCTCTCAAAATATACATGAAGCTAACTCCAGTGTGGCAAAATCAACAAACACTGGCTCTGCAGGTAGAATACAGCCTTTCCTGACTCCACCTTCAAACTCATTCCAATTCTAGAAAGCCCATTTTATTCTTTGATCTTGGAATGTGGACACCCTTACGCATCTACACGTTATAATAAAATTTTGACTTATATTTAGGGTCTTTCCTATATGTCACGTTCAGCCAATTCTCTCAAATTTGAAATTGTCTCTCATTTTTTTTAAACCTGTTCTAGCAAAATGTTTGCCTAGGCAATGATTGTGACTACGCAATACTTTAATTACTGAGACTGAGGTCATTGAACATGACTATTACGTGGAGCTGTACTGGAATTCATCTGACACTTTTACCAATTTTCTTGTTGTTGTTGTGAAGTTTCAGTTGATGAATAAGTGAGCAAGGAGTACTTGCATATGTGTGTGTGTGGTGATTAGACAGTGTCTTTCTTCTTAGAAGCTGCTTGTATTCCTTTCACCTCCTTATCCTATGACTAAATCCTAAAAACAACAGAAAGGGGACTATTCCGCTCAGTTTCTAGGGAATCTGAGCACCAGATAGGCTAAATGCCTTGCTCAGAGTTGCAGAGTCTTCCCACTGAAAAGACAGAATGCAGACCAGGCTGTTCACAAGTTGCACTACCTAGAAACATCCAGTGGGGCTGTTTAGTGCTCTTCCTATGCAACTTTTTACACTCTACCACTTTCTCTCTTGTTTAATATCTATACGCACACACACAGAGGCACATCTTATCCAACATAGCCATGTCATACTTCAGTTTTCATAGCCTCAGATTCAAATGGTGAACTTTGCAAACAGAAATTACTCAATCTTTCAGTTTTACCCCTTGTTCTCAAACATTTCCCCTCTGGTCTCTCTGTCAAAAAAACAAGGGAAGCATTTTACACTCATTAGTATTGTTCTGAATACATTCTGGGGGTGGTGAATGATGAGTGAGAGGCAGAGGAGACAAAAATATACATGACCAATCTTTCTTTTCTGATTTCTTAGCTGAAAGAACTGAGGAAGAGGAAAGTTTCCCCCACTTTGTTACAACTATCTAAGAATTTTTAGCAGACAAAATGGGGACAATGGTAAGAACATACCCCATGGCTTTCCAACATCTTCTCTCATTCCTTATTCTATTGCCATTCTCCCTCTTCTCCATCCGCTCTCTGCACAGCCCTAAAATGCTGTGACCAGAGCAGAGGATTGGGTCAATTCTTGCAACCTACTCGCTGAGCCACCTCAGAAAAGCAGTTAAACTTCTTGGATCCTTTTTCTCCTGCATTAATAAAATGGAAGGGTGGGGAGAGGGGGGTGCCTGGGTGGCTCAGTCATTAAAACGGAAGGGTGGATTTGACAGAAAAGGGGGAAGATAATTTGTAATCTCAATTTTATAAAATTGATTGGGAGTATGAGCTTCACCTTGGGTAGCAAGTGCTATGAGAATGAGTGAAGTTATTAAAACTTTAATATCTGTCCCTAAGTGTTCTCTCTCTCTCTGCTTCTCTGTTCAAGTTTCCTAAGTCCTACTCCCTCCTCTCCTAGCCCGGAAGAACCTTACCTCAACCCAACTGCACCTCTAGGTCTGTGGGAACTTCCCACAGAAACTTTAATAGTCCCATACCAACCCACCCAGGGGCTCACCTCTGTCAGTGGCAGTCTCTGGTATGAACTCTGTGAATCTGTGTCCTGGAGGAGACTCAGAGAACCCAAGTCTCCCTGACCATCCAGATCATAAGAGAAGGAGGTGCTTTTAGCGATCCATGTTAAACCGGCCACTGCCTCTTAGAAGTGCTACCGAATCTGCTTTTTCTGACTCCGTCTTGTTCTACTCCTTCCTTGGGGTTCTGTATCCTCCTCCAGGACGCCTTCGGGCTGGTGCCCCCGTCGCAGCTGGTCTTCAGGACCTCCTCTGCGTGGTTAGTTCCCCGGAGTGGAGTTTTCAGAACCACAGCCTCTGGGCAGCTCCTGCGCTCTGACTGGAGCCTCTGAGTTACAACAGTTTTGATTGCTTTCCCAGCTGACCAAGGCGGGGTGACGCTGCCCCGAGTCTGACTCCTCCCCTTCCCCAGCCGAAAGACACACCTACTTCAGAGGGCCCCTCTGGCCAAGTCCAGCTTACCATTCATTTGTTTTGTTTATTTGCTTGTTTGTTTGAATAGGGACAGAAGTTAGCAGAAAGAAAACATTGGGGGAGAGTTGCCGCAGTTGAGAGGTAAAGAAAAAGAGGACTGGAAATCTTTGTGATTAAAAAGGTAAGAACTGGGGTAAAAGAGAAAATTGAGGTAGACTTGGAGAGAGAGCTAAGAAGGGTGAATAAAAACAGTGACCCACGTCTGAAGAGTCAAAAAATGAGAAAGACACAGGCCCAGAACACAGCATCATTGACTGTTACCTTATGCATGTAGATTGGTGTCTTTCGTTTTAAAACTTCAGAATTCTAAAAGTAGATGGATAAAATACCCTCCTCTCGCTTCTTTTCCACATGTCAAACTTATTTCTATTTAAAAACCTTTTTATTGTAATTAGTAAATATAGACAAAGCCACATCTCTATTTGTTGTACTGTTCTTTCAATTTTTCTGTTTGCTTGAAATTTATAAAAATATAAAGTAAATGAATGAAATATTTCATTGTAAGGACACTTAGCTCCTCAAATCACAAACTAGGACCCACGGTTGTTTTTCAAAAAAATATCAAAATATGTTGTTAAGCATTCAGTTAGAAAAAGTCCATCTGAGTAGCAGTGGACTTAGAAGAAAAGAAAGGTCCTATAATTTTTTAAATCCCTGTGATATTTTGAAGTAATATTAATTGGCTAGAACAGAAAAAGAAAACTACAGCTGGAAAGATTTAAAGAAAATATATGGATATGCTTTATTACGGAGAGCTACCTAGGCAAAGCGTAGAATCTTCATTTTAAGATGTAAAGGATTTTGTAAACTTCTAGTGGCTCTGGGGAGGAAAGGGAAGGGTGCTTGGATCAAGCAACTGGCTGAATGATATTTAGTAATTCAGTTTCACTGCCATATCAGTTTTCACATCTGTAAAAGGATCTGATCAATTAAGTTTTTCCCATTAGTAGCAAGATCGAATTCTGAGTCTAAGCTCTACTTTTTTTTTTAAACTGCCTTGAAAGGAATCCCCTTTCAAGGGGAAATCACTTGCCCTGCCAATGCAATGGGCACATGTCTAATAGACATGAAGAGCTATGAGAATGCCTTGTGTGCAAGGAAAGGGGCAGAAGTTTAAAACAAAACATGGGTTTACTGTCAATAAGGCTGAAAGACATATCATAGGTTTGAAATAGTTCATTTTTTAAAAACTCTGATATAGATGTCATATGACTTGTTCTTTACACACACACACAGAGAATAAAATTTAACTTTTTTTTCATTTTTTATAGGAAGTTGTTCATCTTCAGCAAATCTTAAAGCTCTTACTAATCTCTCTTGTGCTTCTTTTCAGGAAATGTCTACTCAGCAAAATAAACTTCATTTTCAGAGGAATTAAATAACGCATGCTAGGCAAGGTGGATTTCTGAAAACCAAATCAGATTCCCCTCTTCAATGAAGAGGAAATCTGTCTATGGAGTAATTTGTGCTTAGGAGAGAGCTGCAATGAGCATGTATAGAATGGATTGATCCCCTGCTTTGTGTCTTCAAAGCCATGTCCATGGATATTTGACAGTTCAGGATATTGGTGATGTTAGTATCCTGCCTATGCAATGCTCAGAGGGCAGGCGAGAGTAGTGGATTAGCAGAAAGGTGAACATATTGAGACAAAGATGAGGGTGGGGACAGAACATTCTGTGGGGCTCCTTGCTTTCTCTGACAGATGTAAGAAACGAAACACAATAGGATTAGCTCTCAAAACACGTTCGAGTGTGTGTATGTGTGCGTGCCGCGTGTGCAGCCTGAGGAGGGCATTGAGGAGGACACTGAATTTTCTTCAAGAGCTGCCTTTTGCAGAGGGAGGGATGGAATCTATTTCATCGGGTCACCCTCATCACAACCCCTGGAAGGTTATACAGACGGTTGGCTATTGAACTCAGGGAGCAGGAAGGGGGCCGGCCGGAGGGGTGTGTGCAGTCAGCAGAGGAAAGGGGGCGGTGACTACCCAGAGAACATTTACATTCATTCTCCTCCCCCCACATGGTTTCTGGGCCAGAGGGCCAATCCCCAGGCCTTCCTTCTTTCTCTGTGCTTTTTGTAAAGCTCTGAGCTAACCTGTTAGAACCATCTGCTGGGGGGGGAAAATGCAGCCAGCGCTCAGTTGCCGGCCCACAAGCCCAGAGCCATTGAAGCAGAGAGGAGGGAGGCAACAGGCAGATTTATGAGCAGCAATCTGTTCCCCCCACCCCAGGCCCCTCTGCCAGGAGACAGCTTGATAATCCATCAACCCCACTAATGAATTAATTAGTATTCCCAGTAATCCTGACCCCCAAAGGAGACTGGCCCACGGGCCCCTGAGGGGGCTAGAAACTGCCTTCTTCAACCGGACACACTGAAGACCGGGGACCAATGCCTGACATTAGGCCTCAGGGTGTTCAGGTACATACCACAGACCCTGTTGTTAAGATCCCCAGATGTCCCTCCTTCTCACCTTCCCTCGGGAGACAGCTAGCTTTTGCTGAATTGAAACCAATACTACCAACAAATGCAGTCCGGAGCCATAAATCAGGGATGGTAGAAAGCAAAGATTCAGGCTGCCCATATTTAGGATAAAACTTGAACCGATCCTAAAGCTGCCATCCAAGGATTAGTGCAGGGTTGGAGTAAGGTAAGAATGGGGGCAGAAGGTAAAGGAAACACAGTCCCTGACCTCAGGAAGCTCCAGTAGGGCAATGACACAAGGTCAAAAATAATCATGAAACAGGTTGAAACAAAGTGATTTGTTTGACACGACTCCCTCCTGAATAAAGACTGCAGTGGAACGGAGGTGTCAGTTGCATTTCTGCATGGTCTGGAGACTGGCATCTCGGCGTTTAACAACCCTCTCTTATAACTGGAAACTCCTTCATTCTTCTACAAAACTGTGAGATGTAGTGGGGTGAAAAAAGCTTGGGAGTAAGGAAACCTGTGTTGTAAATCTTGGTCTGCCTCTAACTGTGTGACGATGATGAAGGATGCAAGCTCTCTGTGCCTCACATCATCAGTCAATAATCGGGTTGGATCATGACCTCTTCGGTTCCTTGCAGCTCTAATATTTAGTGATGAGGACACAGTTCAATGTTACAATTCCCCTTTTGAGAGTGGATAACACTAGCCCTTCAAAAGTATACAATCTGAGTCCTCAGGTTTGAGTAAGATAACAAGCCAGATTTATGACAAAAGTGGGTTTAGAAAACAGGTAGTAGACATGGGAGTCGTCTCTCCACCCAGATTCCTGGTCTCTTTTGGGAAGGACACTTTTGATTAAACGTTCTCCCACCCCATTCATTCAAGACCTATTCATCTGGGCATTTGCAGGGCACACAGAGTGACTCATTCCAGCAACAAAATAGCAAGCTGCATTTGTTAAAAATCTGTTGGGAAACTTCTGAGCCTTGGGGAGCTCTAAAACCTGCCTTCAGCGAGCTTCTCTGCACTTGGAATAACCCAACTTCTACAAGCAAAGTCATCTTGCACTCATTTGAAACCTAACATCGCCTTTTACTAACCGTGCCCCTTCAGAGAAGTTATTTATCTCTCTGGACCTCAATTTCTTCATCTGTCAATTGAAGGTAATAATGTTTGTCCAATAAACCTACCCTGAGGAGTATGTATCTCATTAAATATGAGATAATGTATGCAAAGTACATAGTATAGAGGCAGGCTCTTTGCAAGTAGTCAATAAATTGCAGTTGTTATTGGTATTTTGTCTTAAACATTTAAATCTGATTTTTTCATCTCTTAGAAATCAAGGAAAAACTAATGTCAAATCTTCATATAGAGTCCCTACCTCTGTGCTCCTACCTCTATATAAGTATTCCTTTTTTATAATAATGACTGTACTATATTCATTTATCCAAGAAATGAGTTTTATGTACATATAAAACCCTAGGTACCATGTAAGATTCTGGGAATAGAGAGCTGAATAAGATTGATTCCTCATTCCTAACCAACTTTCAGCATAGTGGCAGAGGCAGAGAACCAAATTACATAAGTATATAAATAAAAAACTCCACTTCTCAATATCCTTCTAACACAATTACATACGTGCCCCAGGCGTCAAGTAGAGAACAGAGATGTTAATTGCAGTATTGTTTTTAATAGTGAGAAAGTACATTATCAGTACATTAAGTAACCAATGGTTTAGCCAACCAACAGAATATTACTTAATTTGCATGACCTGGCCCATATATACTAACAAGAAGTGTACTTGATGTTTTAACATGCTGTGGGAGGAAATGTAAAGCAATGGGTAGAAATATAGGTTCCATATGATACATTTAATTTTTTGAATGTATATGTTAAATAATAGATATTATACGCTCACACCTACAAACCGATAACAGTGAGTTTTTCTTCAGGATATCTCCTACCAAGATTGAGTAGATTGAGATTAGGTAGTTATCAAAGGAAATTGTTTTCTTTTTGTCCAGGAATAATGTATTCATCTATAATCTCTGAATGCAAAATTGATATTAAGATACAATTAATACATGCTATTTTAAAAATCTTATTTCCCACTCATAACCAACCTTATTTTCAGGAAGGATCTGATGGTCCCCCCGGCCCCAGCCCCAAGCACTGGGTATATGGCAATATGCCTCCTCTATGACAAGACCACCACACTAGCTCCCACCGACTCTGCCCTCACACCCTCGGCCCCAAGAGCACTTGACAAGTCTTAGGAGCAAACTTTATGTAGAATTTAAGGAGCTTCAATCATGTGATTCTTAAGCCCTGAAATATCTGCTAGAGGGCAATAGGGATTGTCTAAGAATCCAGTCTTAATTTATGCCACTGGCAGAAGATTAGGATAAAGAGATGAATAAAGCCAAGTCTTCTGGGAAGACCAACCGGAGCACTGCCCTTGGCACTCTCCCATCACAGCCAAAGCTCCACTCCTCCAAGTGGCCCCGACGCCATCATGGAGGCCGTCCCCCTGCATCTGTGGTAGCTCTCAATGGTCTGCTTCATTCAGCCAGAGCTCTAATCCCATCACTTCTAAGCATTCATGAATTGAGTGAGGGAGAAGCCAATGAGAAGAAACTGATTACTAACAGTAATAATTCGTAGCTAATCCTTACAGGACATATACCATATGTTAGATGCTATTTTAAGTGCTTTTCATGTATTAATCTATTTTATCGTCACAAGAGCCTTATGAAGTAGGTAGGTAGGTAGTAATAGTAGAGTCATCTCCTTTTTAGAGGCAAATTGATCCAATACAGACAGGGTGAATCACTTGTCCAAGGCCACGCAGGAAGTGATGGTGTCTTACGATGGTCCTGGAATTTGGATACAAATAGTCTACGTCTACTACATGATATTACCTTCTTTAAGCAGGTAACTGATAGGTTACTCTACATCTAAAATCTATTCCCTGGATGCCCCAGCAGGGATACTGAAAGTAAAATGATTAACAGTGCCTGCCAGGAACAGCTGGCAGGATGGCATCCTCATCTGGTTCCTTGCTGTCCAGGGTATGTTTAGAAGAATCCTGTCTTGCCTGTAATATACTAGGCTGAGATTCAATTTCAGGAGACTTTTTACCTCTATAACTGATATTGCGATATGGAGAGATGGTAGCATCTTGGTACCTAGAAGCTTCTACAGTAGGAGAGCTACTCTCCACTCATCTGGCCTTCCTGAGTCCCGATCTAGCTCAGATCTCGTGCTCTGAGACAGTATTTTATGAATCCAGAGCAGAGAGAATGACCTCTCTTATGAAAATAAAATGTAAAACCTCTTAGGATTTGAGCCAAGCAGAGTACTGAAAGACCACCGTGGGAGCTAGTTGTAGAAGCAAGTCATATACTGTTGACCAGCCTAAGACTCATCTTCCAGGTGGGGTTTTTCCTTTCTCCCACTAATTTTAAGAGAACAAAAGTACCAAAAGAATACATGAAATATCCACATAGCCCGGTTCCCAAACTCTGG
This sequence comes from Potos flavus, assembly GCA_028534135.1. Taxonomy (NCBI): domain Eukaryota; kingdom Metazoa; phylum Chordata; class Mammalia; order Carnivora; family Procyonidae; genus Potos; species Potos flavus. The sequence continues at coordinate 53,151,124 of CM052897.1, read as the reverse complement.
TGTTCTACTTCTGCAATAAGTGATTTCTCAAACATTTTTTCCTTCTCCCTGCTCACCCATTCTCTCAGCCAACTTCATTTCCAGACATTTTAATTCCTGGTATGAGTTAGGAAGGCAGGGGATCAGGCAACACAGAGAATATAAAGCTCTGCCAGCCCTTTGGGGTTCAAAGGTGAGTATTTTAAGATCCCAGAATTCTAGTGTGGGGAAAGGGTAGGGATAAAGCAGGAAACTGACATTTGCAATGTTTCTACACCATACAGTTGCTGCATTAGTAATCTGCATGTATCATCTGTTTTAGAAATACAGCATTTTGTGAATTTTTACATTTTTCTGAGAGCTTTACCAACATGACTTCATTTAATTGAGGCAACAATTCTTTGGGATGGGGACTAGTATTATCACCTTTTTTTTTAACAGATGAGGAGCATGAGGTCCATTAATCCATGTATTCAGTAAATATTTGACTGCTTCTTATGTGTAGCGAACACTGGGGATATATCAGCAAGCAAACCAGAAAGAACAATGACTTGCCCAAGATCACACAGCCAGGAAATGAAGGCTATGCTTTGAAAGCCTGCTTATCGGTATGTCTCTTTTATTTATTCTGATTATTATTCTGTTCTTTTAACCCTTAAGCACTGGGAGGATAGATTTGAATGAAAACCAAGTAAATACTCGCCCTTCCTCTGAAGAGTCACATTGATCAAATAAAGGCAAGTAATGGTTCTAGATAGTTCCACAAAAAGGGATTCTCTATGACAGGTTCAACAGTCTCCACATCCCCACCCATCCTCCCAAACACAGGTGTGCACACACACACACACACACTCACACAGAGAAAATGCATAACTGTTGTGTTACATGCCATTTCTTCATATCCAGGGTGATCACATAGTGTACATGAAAGCTGGGATTTTTTTTTAAGTGAAAGTGGCTCTAAAGTAATTAATGGACATTACTTGATCTACAACGGGCACAAACTGACTCTACTAAGCAAACCAGAACTATATGATCACCCTACTCACACTCTACACTGAAGTTCCAGTCTTGCCTGTTCCTGGACTTGAGGACCTTAGCCCCCCCCTCTTGTTAGCATTAGTTTATTTTACCATTCAAGGGGGAAAGGCTGCCACTCCCCCTCCAGGCTCAAAACAGTCACGATCAAGAAGTTGGAGGGCTGTGAAGATACTGCAGGGTGGGGCTTTATGAGCAAAAGATGATTAAAATGAGAATTGGGGAAGGTAAGGTGTGGGAGAAGAGGTTAAAAAGCAGACACAAAGACAAAACCCCCCTCTAGCCCATCCAGCGGCCCCATGAAAAAACACCCCCAGGCCAGCTCTTGATATTCAACCCCCGCTCCTTCTGCAGGCACCCAGCTGAAGCCGGAGTGAGAAGCCCATATCCAGCTTTAAGGGTGGGAGCTGTTTATTCCCCCAGGCTAGAAGAGATTTAACATCTTTAAAGGCTAAATCAAGGCTCTGAATATTTTCCCTGGGTACCAGCTGAGGCCAGGCTAAAACCACCGCACTATCTTCCAGGCAACTCTTGTAATAATTCGTGGGGAGAATTGCCGCCTATTATTCAGGGTGCTGGTGAAGTCTTTACCTAGATATTGCTTTTCTCTCCTAGACAGTTATTTATCGGCAGTATTGAGAATTTAGTCTTGCCTAGATCTGAGTCATTGAAATGCTCCTCCAGGTTCCCTGAGGCCTTGGGAATTATGCCTCTCCAACCCGCCCTGTCCTATCTTTCTCCTTACTTCCTAACTGTTCCGGAAAAATGCCAGCCTCCCAAGATATGGCTTCCTTTTCTTTCCCCAGTTTCCTCTGCTCTCTCCTCCTCAGGTTCCGAGGGGGGCTCCATCTCACTGTCTCCGCGCCCACCCCACTGTGTGTCCTCTTCCCCCTCCCATCCTTCCCCTTCCTTAGTGCACATGTTCCTCAATTTGATTTACTTCTGTACTTTGTGTGGCTTTGCAACGGTCGGTCCTTAGAGAGCCCTCAGAGGGAGCACTCCATCTGTCAGCCTTTCGCCATCTCCCCCCCGCCCCCCGCCCCAACCCATCGCCCCTCCCTCCCCTTCCCTCCCGTGGGCAGTTTCTAAGAGAGCTGGGGAAGATTTAGGCAAACTTCCTCTACCCCACTTCCTCCTACTTGGGCCCTCACTTGTTGGTTTCCTTTCCCCTGCCCTCCCCCATCCTCACTCCACTAGATTCCTGCCATCCCTGCAAGAGAAGCCTTTGAAGCCACAGACGTCAGTGACAAAGTACAGTCGATGAAGTCACTTTGCGCCCTCTCCCCTACTGGGACGATTGATGCCATATAATTAAGATTTGCTGGTCTAACTGTATACTGGGTTCTCAGTAAATTCAGGATCAGGCACGCAGACGATAGGGGGCAATGGTGCAGAAAATCCTAAACTGCCGATAACCCAAAATTATATCCAATTTAGCAAATATCTATTTGTTCAAATCCTGGGAGGGGCTGGAGACACAAACATGAGTAAAATAGGCAACACTCCAAGGAAGCCAAGGATTCATAGTCTGATGAGGCTATTCACATATACAGAGAACTTTAATCAAGGAAAATAGTGATGAGTGGAAAGTGTGCTCCAGGACTCTTGGAAAAGATACCTCAAGGCTCGGGGAGTGGTCCCAGCAGGAGGCGAAACTTGAGCTGTGCCTTAGACAGATGTACTCCCACTAACTCAGCGCCAAGTGGGAACCGGGCATTTACGGGTGTTTTTCTTTAAAGCACCACAGTAATCTATTTTACATGCTATGTATAAGCAAACTTAAGGAGTTTATTTGTTTAAGGTGCAAACTCTAGTGTGTTCTGTCTCTGTATTTTGTTTTGCTTGTGAGTGCTAAGGAAAATCCGCAGATTTTTGCTTGGGGTTGATCATTCAGTAACTTGTTTTCTGGGAGATGTATTGCACGATAGTGCTAGCTTTTAAGATTCTGATGGTTTGGAGCCATCGAGAATACAAGCAAGCCCCTATTTGCAGAGAGCTCTAAATATCTGCTAAGCTAAAGTTAGTTTTAACTACCTTGGGCAGAAAGTCTGAATTATTTTATGAATGGGAAAAAAAGAAAAGGTAAAATGCCCACAAGGAGAGTGGCTTGAATGAGGTTATTCGCGGAGAGGGCTTGTCTAGGTGACTGAAACTTGTCTGGAAACAACCAAAACAAAAACAAAACCACTTATCGCCACTGTAGTGTTAAGATGTGACTAAATCCTTTGATTCCATCATTTCACCTCAAATGATCTAGCTAGAGGAAATAATCCCAAATAAGAGATAGCCTCATGTGTAAGTAAATTCTTCCTTGCATTATTTAGATGAGTTAACATAGGGGATAACTGAAATGGGCTCAATAGAATAGTTAATTCAAGTTAGGTGAGTCCGCGAGACGAAATTTGGCTGCTTTTCCTAGGTGTTTACAGCAGATTTCTAAGACATAGAAAAATGGCATAAAGTAAATAAGAAGAACATGTTATATAAAATTTTGTATTCAATGTGAGCTATAATGTGTATTATAGAATATACATTATAATGTATATTATATTAGGTATATATTGTATATTAAGAACTGAATCTTTTCTACACTCATGCAGCTTACTGTCTACATTAACCTGGCTTCCCTATTCTAGAAATTCTTGCCCAGGAGGAAAAAGCTTTCAAATAACTTTACTGTTTATTTCAGGAATTTTGCTGAAACAAAACCATTTAAATGGACATTGAATGACAATATATTCAATGACAGTTTACCATCAAGACTTTAAAATTCTCATCTCGGAAAAAATCAATTAATTAACTAATTAATTAATTAAAATAAAATTCTCGTCTCAGGGTTGTCTGGGTGGCTCAGTCAGTTAAGCATCTGCCTTTGGCTCAGGTCATAATCCAAGGTCCTGGGATCAAGTGCTGCATTGGGCTCCTTACTGGGCAGGGAGCCTGCTTCTCCCTCTGCCTGGGCTCCCCCTGCTTGTACTCTCTTTCTCTCTGACAAATAGATAAAATCATAAAATAAAATGAAATAAAATAAAATAAAATTATCATCTCATAACCCTTGCTTTTAATTATTCTATTATCTTTATCCAATTATCTTTACTTCTCACATTAGAAGAACCTTCTTAAACTATACTTCCATCTTATAAATAGCCTGATCCCCTTTTGACTCAAAAAAAAACAAAAACAAAAAAACACTCTTGGGACTCTGACAAGATAGTGATCTCCCTTGCTGTGGAAAGCAAGAAACTAAACTTTGTCTTATAAGCAATTTATATTGGTAGAAGTTTTGAGGAATCCAGCATTTTTGAATATTTAAAGGGAAAAAAGCAAGAAAGAAATACAAAAGATTTGTAATCATCATTACCACTTAAGCAGTAAGCTATGCTTGATTTTTGTTTTATTTTTATAGTAAAAAAACATGTGTTTCACAAGTTTAAAATAAGTTATTAGTCAAATGTATAAATATCATGAAGTCTCTGCGGGTTTCTCTTTTTTTAAAGATTTATTTATTTATTTGAGAGAGACCATGCATGCAAGCAGTGGGAGGGACAGAGGGAGAGAATCTCAAGCAGACTCCCCACCGAGCATGGAGTCCAAAGTGGGGCTCAGTCTCACAACCCATGAGATCATGACCTGAGCCAAAATCAAGAGTTGGACGCTTAACCGACTCAGCCACACAGGCGCCCCTCTGCAGTTTTCTTGAAATGCATTCCATGCCATTAAGGCACAGAGAACATAAAATCATTTGAAAACAATCCAACGAGATGGTGGTTCAGAGCACAGACTTTGAAATCTCAATGATTTCTATCTTCCTTTTATAATTCACTTTCCTGACTCTGCACTAACTCTATTAATACTAATCTCCTACATCTAACTCTATATGATAATACTCTAAAGCTATCTTTGCACTAGTGATGATACGCCAGGCCACTCCTGGACTCCGGACCCATATATGCAACTGCAACTTAATATCACCAAGTTATGATTCAGAGACATCAAAAACTTAACATGTTTAGGGCTGAGCAATTCCTCTCCCTAGATATTCTCCTCCAGGCTTTCACATCTCAGTTACTACTGGCAAAACCCCTCCTCCCAAGGACTCTGGCAAAAAACTCACCATCATTCCTGGATACTCTCTTTCTGTTACACTTCCAATGCAGCAACCAATTTTTGTGGGCCCTAATTTCTAAATTTATTCCGAATCTCATTGGTTCTGCTACTACCCCACTACCATGGTCTGAATCATCATCTTTCACCTGGATTATTGTCACAGTCTCCTGACTGCTCTCCCTGTCTGCTTCTCTGATCTTTATTCCTATTTATTTATTCCTATTTATTTATTTATTCCTATTTATTTATTCCTATTTATGTCCTATTTTTGCTCAAAAACTTCTAATAACTTCACACTTTACTCACAAAATCCTTGCAATGACTTACAACTCTCTACACATTCTTCCCTCCTCCCTATCCTACAACCTCTATGACCTGATCTCGGATCTTCCTTTTTTTTTTGTCTGCTCTGCTTCAGATCACCAGCTTCTCTGCTATTCCTCAAAGACCCCGATCTTCCTGTGTTCCCACCCTCATCTCCTACCACCCTATTATACCCCAAATCATATTCAGATTAGATTATTCTGCCTCCCAATAAGTAGTTTTTGGCCTCTATTTGTTAAAAGCCCATTCATTGTTCTAGCGCATGCCACCTCCTCAATGATATTCCTTCCAAAATGGAATCAGCCTGCTCTTCCAGTGAAAGAACTTTTTTTTTATCTCCACCATACCACTCATCAGGATATGCTGCCTTATGGTAATCCATGTTGTTTGTACATTTCTCCTACAGAATTCATGTTCTCCTCATGTTGAAACATCTCTTAGTTTCTAGTGAAATCTCCATGGCCCACAACACGGCACAGTTATGACATTTGTTGAACTTGAACTGTGAGAAATTGTCTCAAGAATCCTGCACTGCTGGTAGGACAACCTGAATCTTTGCATAAATTCTTCCTAAGCCCATATGATTGCCACGGTTCCAGGCACTAGTGGAGAATTCAATTGACAAGTTTCTTTCCAATTACACGATATTATTTATGCTTAAATAGAAACCAGAAAATTTAATTTCACAAGTGCTTCTCAGGAATAATCTCCTAAAGTCAGAATGTTCTACCTTGGTTTCAACCTGTCTGAAATACTATTTCTCTTTCCCGGTGAGACGTTCTTGTTGAAAATTCTTAACTCAAATATTTTGTCGCAGGCCTCGGGGAGCTTATGACTTTAAAATGCTTAAAACACTGTTTAAAAGCAATTGAACTAGATGTGTTACAAAGTGTATCTGTGCATCCCAAGAGAAAATAGTGAAGTGATGTGTGAACGAATCCATCCAGGGAGTTAGTTTAGAATGGAAAAAGGAGAAAGCAGACTGGCTTGAAATAGGGAAGTAAGATGTAGAGTAGAAGGCAAAATGAGCCAATTCCTATGATAGATAGATGGTAGATAGATAGATAGATAGATAGATAGACAGACAGGCAGACAGACAGACAGGTGATGTATGAATCTCCTCTTGGTTTGTTTCTTTGGAGAACCCTGACTGACACAATACCCAAAAGAATTGTGAAGAAACATTATTTCCTCTTTGGTAGATAAAGACTATGAATTAATAGGAAAGTAAATAATGAAATGATGTGCGTACCTATGAAGTGTCACGGTAGGACTCCAAACCACATTTACCTGACTGAAAAGTTCATAATCTTTTGATTGTCCAGAGTGGCTGGGGAAATAAATAAGGCTCATGTGTGAGGAAAAGTATGAAAGGCAGCATATAAAATATGAAGAAGTCCACACGAGGTGCCCACTGAAGAAGTGGCAGAATCCTCAGGGGCTGTGGAATTTCACACCCAGATCGTTCTGATAACAGTCAATTGCTTCTTCTAAGGAAGAGTCTTAAAAGCAAGTGTCTGCTTGGCTCCTGTGCCTTTCTTTTTTTTTTAAAGATTTTATTTATTTATTTATTTATTTATTTGAGAGAGAGAGAACATGAGAGGAGAGAAGGTCAGAGGAAGAAGCAGACTCCCTGCGGAGCTGGGAGCCCGATGCGGGACTCGATCCCGGAACTCCAGGATCATGACCTGAGATGAAGGCAGTTGCCCAACCAACTGAGCCACCCAGGCGCCCGCTCCTGTGCCTTTCTGAGAATAGCACTTCATCCTCCCTCAAGTTATGATTCAGGCTTTATCTAAAAATTGAAACCCAACAATGGAGCTGACTGGACCAGCAGTCAGTGGCAGACCTTGGGTAGGTTATATGCGAGGGAAGACGATCCCCTCTGAAGGGGCCTGGGGCAGCACGCCAGTAGGAACACCTCATTTCAGATGTTGGTGAGAAGACCTCATCAGATCCTCTCCCAGGAAGTGCAAACTTATGTTCACACAGAAGGTGAGGAAAGAGAGCTCAACTTTGTCCTTAATTATCTCAGTCTCCCTGGCTGTGCATCAGTATCCTGGCATTCCTGGGACTCAGAATAATTGGGCCACTGCCATGTGCTCTCCTGCTACTTTACTTCCCCACATAGCCTGGTAGTAAACCTGGATTTTGAAAGATTTCTGTGAGTCTTTCCTTAGAATCTGCAAGACCCTCCGTGAAGCAACTTTAAAGATAGCAGAGAGGAGTGAAATGGACACCAGGATCCAGGATCGGTAAATGGCATGAGCCGAAGTGCATTACTTGGCCAGAGCCTGCTCGGAGTTTTGATGCACTTAATGCATCTTTCTGTCTACCCATTCATTCAAGCCATCTAAATCCAGCACGCATGCTCTATCAGCTGTTGTGCAAAGAGCTGGGAATATGGTGATGAGCAGGACAGAGTCTCTTTCCTGTGGGATTGATATCTCATTGGGCAGTCCAGAAAAATTATGCCCATGCCTCTAGGAGGGCAGTAGGAGGGCCATTTCAACCACTGAGGAAGAGCCCTCCATCACTTCCCTTTTCCCATATCCCACTTACTAGCGGTTCAGGCTCCCATTTTTCTGTGGTCAGAGCCATAAGTCCAAGTCCATAAGTAAGACGCAGCATCTTGTTGGCACCAAGATAAAGTGTGCACTTCTTAGTGCCTGTCACTCTGAGATCCAAGCACACTTTTTTTTTTTTTTAAGATTTTATTTATTTATTCGACAGAGAGAAAGAGATCACAAGTAGGCAGAGAGAGAGGGGAAAGCAGGCTCCCTGCTGAGCAGGGCGCCCAGTGCAGGGCTCAATCCCAGGACCCTGAAATCATGACCTGAGCAGAAGGCAGAGGCTTAACCCACTGAGCCACCCAGGTTCCCCCCCAAGCACACTTCCCATGCCCATCATTCACTGCTTTGTGTCTCAATATTCCATTCTAGAGCTGCAGGAACTTCTTCACACTTCCCTTGTCTACTCGTGCCCTTTCAATGGCTTCATGTGTCTTCCAGTGTTACTCCTTCCAAAAGAATATCTTCCCCCAAATCACCTTTTTGGCTGATTCTTATTTGCTTGTCCAGAATGAAAACTTAGTTCAATCACTCCCACCTCTAGGAAACTTCTTGATACATCTAGAAAGAGTTAGGTACCTGATGCAAGCTGACTGTGTTCCCTCCGAAAAAAGATGCATTGACATTTTAACCCCTAGTCCCTTAGAATGTGATCTTCTTAGAGAATAAGTAATTAGTTGAAATGAGATCATACTGGAAGTGGGCGGGCCGCTACCCAGTATGACTGGTGTCCTTGTAAGGAGACCATCTGAAGACAGAGATACACAGGGAAAATGTGTTGTGAACACAGAGGATGGAAGTGATGGATGTATAGACCAAGGAAAGCCAAGAACTGCTAGCAAACCACCAAAAGGTAAGAAGGGGAAAAATGGATTCCCCTCCTGGCATCAGGGGGAGCATGGCCTGACCGACATGTTGATCTTGAACTGTAAGACAATAATCCAGAACTGTAAGACAATAAATATCTATTGTGTTACTTGGTTGCAGCAGCCCTAGGAAACAGATACAGTGTTCTTCCTCCACACTTTCACAATACCCTCTTTTTATTTATCTACATATGAGTCTACCTTCCTCTAGACTGACTTCCTTAAGAGAAGGACTCTCTTACTTACCATCTCTAGAATAGTGCTTGATACAGAAAAGGACTAAAAACATATGTGCTGAATCAGCATGTAAATGAATGAAGAGGAAAAGGAAACTGGTGACTATATGAGAAGATATAGAGATCCAGTCCAAGTTTTTGGTTTTTTTTTCTTTTCTTTTCTTTTCTTTTTAGCAACCCTAATTTAGCAAAATTTTTCCATTCAAATCTTTGGAAATCTTAGCTTCTTCCTTAAATGCACCACCAAAGGAGATAGTCATCAAGAATAGGATAGTGGGGCACCTGGGTGGCTCAGTCGGTTAAGTGACTGCCTTCAGCTCAGGTCATGATCCCAGGGTCCTGGAACCCACTGCATCAGTTTACCTGCTCAGCGAGGAGCCTGCTTCTCCTTCTCTCTCTGCTGCTCCCCCTATGCTCTCTTTTTCTTGCTCTGTCAAATAAATAAATAAAATCTTTAGAAAAAAAGAAGAATGGGATAGTTATGTGTGGGAGGGATTATTGCACACGGATTTGAAGACGAAAGTTAACACAAAGTCAGGTGCCCTAACTAGAGCAGCTCAGGTCTTTGAGAAACAGAGTTGTTCTCCCTGAGTAAAAGACATGAATTCAGGGCCCGGAAAGTTCCAGAAATAAAACATTCCTCTACTTCCCGAGACTCATCCTCCTGGCTACTCCTTTTTATCTTATCCCGTATGCTTGCAGGTCACAAGACTGCTATACCTTCTTGCCTCTTCCCATCCTGTTGTAGTTTCTGAACAATTTTTCAAAGCTTCCCTTGCGAGACCTCTTCAATGATGCCTTTCCTGATTCCTACCCCAAGCCTCTTGCACCAGCATTGCACCCCGTACAGATCTCTTGAAAGACCTATCTGCACATCTACATGTATTTAGACCAATCATGACCCCTTCCTCTTCTTGAAAACAGAAATTATGTCTTTATTTCTTTAATATCCATCTCACTAAGAGGCGTGTTAGTGGAATAAAGACATGAAGGCCAGGTAAGCTGTGTCCTAGGCAAATCGCAACATTTATTATGTTGCAGGCATGAATAAGGGAAGAAAAGCATTGGAGAGAGGTTATGAAGCAGGACTCTGTAAGGGGAGTCGCATTCTTTTCCACACGCAACAGAGTTAAAAGAATTCAGCAACAATATGGCAGGACAACCAGCAATGAATATTTGCAGGGAAGACCTTGGAGTTGGGAAGAATGGAAGGACCAGTAGAGATAAGAGTAGAATCTCATTCTTGAGAATGAGTTCCATGCCATTCTTCCTCCCTCGGCCCGATGATGGTGGCCGGGCACAGAGGAGCCAGGCGGCAGAGTGGATGGGATTTAGGAAGGTCCCTTTGAGTGAAACTCTCTTCTCTCATTCTAGTCTAATCTAATTCGAGGGGCCCAGATTGGTTGGGGAGGACAAAACCACCCAGGCAAGAGGAGTCAAATATCCTCAGCAAATATTGGCAGTGCTCATTTACTCTGCACTGGCCCAGTACCCCAAAGGTGGGGGAAGAGAATTCCGGGCCAGAAAATATAATTAGTCAGCCTGCTGGTTTGGGCTCTAATTTAATCTGGGCAGCTGTGCCAGGAGCCTGTATTAGCATGACACTGGGAGGCGGAGAATATAATTACGGAGCAATAGAGAAGGGGAGGAGAGGTGGGACGGTGATCAGTTTGTGCCCGTGTCCAAGGTGGGGGGGGGGGGAGGGTGATGTCAAGGGGGAGCGAGGATTCCCCTGGGAGAAGGGAATAGGAAATAGGCTTCTGTCAGTGGATGGATGGCAACTTTAATTTGGCTTTTGAGTAATTATGTATGTGGTGTGTGGGATGCGTGTGTGTGTGTGTGTGTGTGTGTGTGTGTGTGTGTGTGTTGGTGTGTTGGGGGGCCCCGGGCTTTGTAGCCAGAGGCTAGTCCACTCTGCATGACAAAGGTGAGACTGAGGGTTGATGGATGGCCTTGTTGGTTACCTTGGAGGGGACAGGAGAGAGGGTATTAGAGCAGGTTATGGCTGAATTCTGGACAAATCTTAAGATACTTTTTCAGTGGATCAGTCTTAATGGGGAAAGCAGAATAAGGATTTTAAATTTGCACACTCATTATCTCCTTTTTGCCTTTGGCCAAAGAAATGTGATTAAAAGAATACTTCTTAGGGGATTTCATTCATACCAAAAAGCAACCAGCTGCTAATTTTACTTCTAGGGAGTCAACTTTGTGTTGGACTCTGGGTTAAGCAGTTTATACTTTATTAAGTAGTTCTTATAAAGCTCGACAAGGTATTTGGTATTATAATCCCCTCTTAACAATTGAGGAGACTGAGGCTCAGAGAAGTCAAATAGGACGCCCTCAGTCACCCAGCTAGTAAATGTAGAAGGGATGATTAAAATCAGTCCTCACTCTAGACGAGATGCTGCTAACCAGCAACAAACTAACAACCTCAGCTGTGAGTTAGTATCACGATTGGAAATAGAACTTGGATCTCACACAATACTGCCTTTCTGCATTGAGGACTTACAGGGAAAAGAGGTAGATATTATCTGCCAGGATAGGAATGGATACATTAAAGAAACAGAAATAGGGACCCCCTGGGTGGCTCAGTCCGTTGAGTGTCCAACTCTTGATTTTGGCTCAGGTCATGATCTCAGGGTCGTGGGATCGAGTCCCGCATCAGGCTCCACGCTGAACATTGAGTCCGCTTGGGATTCTCTCCCTCTCCCTCTGCCCCTCCTCTCTCTCTCTTTCCCTCTCTCTTCTCTCTCTAAATGAATAAATAAAATCAAAAGGAAGGAAGGAAGGAAGGAAGGAAGGAAGGAAGGAAGGGAGGGAGGGAGGGAGGGAGAGAGGGAGGAAGGGAGGAGAGGAGAGGAGAGGAGAGGAGAGGAGAGGAGAGGAGAGGAGAGGAGAGGAAGAAGGAAAGAAAAGCGTGTTTTCCTCACCCTCGACCCAATGCTTTTGTCACTAGAACTAAGAGCATGATAACGACCGCGAAGTTTTCTGCTCATGTAGTGTGTCCTGGGTGACACGCCCTCTCATTTCACCCCTACGACACTTGGAGGTGGGCATGGTGCCCATACTGCCCCATGTTATGTGAGAAGACAAAGGCCTTCAGGCTACACCACTTGCCCAAATCCAAATGGCAGGCTCAGGAAGAGCAGGACCTCAAATGCAGACAACCCATTCTCTTCATCGCTGCCTCCCTGTGAGCCCCACTTTCCATCAGGTGTCATTGCCCCCTTCCCTCTGTGTCCACGACGGAGCCAAGAGGTTTACCCATCCCATGAAGTGACATGAACCTTCAAGGATCCACAGAAATCTTCCTTAATTTCAAGCCTCAGCCACTACAAATCACATTTCAGCCTATTATTTGAGGGAATAGGAAAACACAGGGCTGTATTAGGGATCTTTTTCTTTTACTCTCACAGCAAGTTTCCCTGTGGCTTTTAATCTTTTCCCTCCCCTGCAAGGACCTGCAAAACCGTTCTGTCCTCTTATCTTAGAAGAGCACAAACCCAAACAGGGGAAAGGCCTGGTTCTTCTTTTTCTTTCAGTTCCATGACTCTTTCAGCTCTCTTTTTCCCAGGCAAAGACCTCCCTCCAGGGCCTGGAGAGCTGAGCCACTGGGAGTAAGAAGGGAGGGAAGCCAGCTTCCTCCTCCCAAAGGAGGAAAGGAGGGAGGCTCTGCTGGCCTCAGGACAGCAGAGTTAGCTAGAGGAGATGGCCCTCCCTGCTTGCCTATCCCGCTTGCTCAGCTGCTCGGCGTCTGCCCTGCACCCAGGAGCGGGGCTTCTCTAGGGCCTCTGCCAATCTCCTGGGCTCTGGCAAAAGGAGCCAAAAAGGGCGCAGATGTGTCCTGCATCCTGACGCCTGCAGGCACCGTTGGGCGGCTCCACAGTCCCTGTCTAGGAAGCCAGGAGACATCCCGATTTCACAGGTGTCCCTATGCCCTGACATCCTCCACTCATATAGCTTTTATTCCCCATATCCTCTCAGTCGCTCTCCAAAATCCTCCCCGACCTGCTCAGAAGAGGGCCCATGCTGTAAGTGGAAAGAGCTTTTGGCTGAACATCGAAACGCTTGGGTTCGCCCCTAGCCGTGTGGGCACTATCCCCATCTCTAGAATGTGGCAAATGGCATCTGCTCTGTATTTCCCACAACGTGGTGAGAATGAGAGGAAAGTGTCTGTGAAGAACCAGTTACATCCTTTACTGAGGCAATGACCAGGGTTGCTCTTAGTATGGCCACCACAGTGAACGGGGGACAAAGCAGCAGCGATGACACAGGTTTCAGAATCAGGCAAACCAGGCATGAAATCCTGGCCTCCTCCTGAGACGGCCAGAGCTCATTGTCTTCATCTGTACATTGGGAATAAGATAGCCTGCCTGGAAGGATCGTCACGGAATTCAGTGAGAGGATGGACAGCGAAACACCTAGGAAAGAGGTAGGTGGCTAGTGAGAGGCTTGAGATGTGTCTGTCCTCTCCCAGTGTCCCCAAATCCAACCTGGGGCTGCAGAGCCCTGCGCTAGGGCTATGCTGGCTGGACCTCGAGTAAAGGTACCTCCCCAAGGGAGCAAATACAACCAAGGCGCATGCTCTGAGACCCCGCTACACTGGCCTGGGAGAAAGGGGCCATTTTTGCCTTCCAATCTACCAAGATCGTTACGTGCTAGACTCACGCATTAAAAGGTTTCCTGACGCCTGCTGGGACTCCGGTACCAGAGTTCCAGGCAAGACACAATGCACGGGAGTTAGAGACAGTGGAATCTCACACACAGCTACAAATACACATGCACAGACACAGTCTCCAGACTGAGATTTCTAAACAGGACTCTGATGATGTCTTGCCCCATTCGGTCCACTTTTGATATATCTTTGACTCTCCACTGTTAAGGAAATGAAATGCTAAAACTAGCAGGCGAGAGTTGAAAGTTCAACACAGAATAGGGTATTTCCAGAGTCCTGAAATCTTTAGAAGGGCTCCGTAATTTTAAAAAATTATAATTTTTTTAAACAGGTGTACCTCATTTTATTGTGCTTTGCAGATAGCTTGTTTTTTTGTTTGTTTTGTTTTGTTAATTTTATTTTTTCGGTGTTCCAAGATTCATTGTTTATGTACCACACCCAGTGCTCCATGCAATACACGCCCTCCTTAATACCCACTAATAAAAGTGAAGAGAAAGAAAGTAGCATCTTGTGTTACCAGTAATGGGAAAAGCGATACCACGTGCTCCCTGATGAGAGGCCCTGAGGGCACAGGAGCACTTACAGAATCCTGACAAAATCGTCCAGCCCACATCGAATCACACGAAACTGCAAGCCAACCAAAGTGAGAGACAGTCTACAAAATAGGACTGTGCTCTTTAAGGGTCAGCACCCCGAGACAGAAAGGAAAGCCGAGGAGCGGTTTCAGCTTCAAGGAGACAAGAGACATAAAAAACGATGTGCACTTTGTGAATCTATACATTATTAGGAAAATCATGAAATCCGAGTTAAGTCTGTGGCTTGGATAATACCATTGTATCAATCTTAAATTTCCTAATTTTGAGCATGGTACCATGGTTGTGAAAATCATTGTTTTTAGGCAAGGGTAAAGGGGCGTAACATCTGCAAATTACTCTCAAAAGGTTCAGAAAAAAAAAAAGGCAGTGTAATAAAGCAAAAAACAAACCCTTGAAAATCCAAGGGACAGGTGTACCAGAGTTCTCGTTACTCTCCTGACAATTCTTGCAGAAGTTTGAAATGATTTCAAAAGAGGAATTAACAAAATTCAAAAAAAAAAAAAAAAAAAATTCAAACCCTAAAATGGTGACATCGAGGATTTCTTAGATCTCACCTCCAACTATCTGAACAATCTTATGTTCCACTCATTCTTTGTCATATAACTCACATTTAGCCACACACTGAGCTGCTTGATTTTTCCCAAACAAACTATATTTCCACCTTGGTTTTCATGCTCTCGGATCTCTCTGCCGGCAGACTTCTTTTTACTCTTTAAGCTTTTGAAATCCTATTCAACCCTGGACATCCTTAAAAAAATCACCCAATATTAAGGAAGAAATCCTTGTTAGCTGCTAAATCTATCCAGTCTGCTGGGTTTGCTCCTAAGTCTGGGTGAAGTCACCCTTTATGGCAGAGTGGGCTAGCCTCAGATTCCACCCACAAGCCGAATTCAGAGACTGAGTCTAGGCTGCCACCTGGTGGTCATTAGGAATATATTCGTTTGAAGAGTTCTGTGAGCCGGTTGGCAGGATGGGAAGTCGGGGCAGAGATTCTGCCTACAGTCTCCTTCGCTCCATCTGTGGTTTATAAAAATCCATTTCATGGATCGTTTTGAGACTGCACTTAAGATACATTCATTGTTTCTCACAGAATATTCACGCAACAAATGAGAGCTATTAGAAACATAACATAGTATACTGGAATCTTAAAGACCATTTATTTCCATTTTATCATTTTATAGTTAAGGAACATGAAATCCAGGAGGGATACAGAGCAAGTCCTAAAAAACAGGCTTTTTGACCTCTCAGCCCTTTAGCAAATGTAGGTCAGAAGAAGCAAGTTCATTACGAGCATGGCAAAAACTATGGTAGGTAATCATAGAACACTTTGAGTGGTCTAAATCTTTCATACCCGTCCTCTCATTTACGTCTGCCTTCTAAGGTAGGCTGCCAGCTGCTAGCTCCAAGTCGGTAAGGGCAGGAGGGGACTCCAGAGTGGGAGGGAGGAGGAGGAGGATTGCAACAGGGGCCGCTGCCCGAGGAAGGGTGCCATGTTTCCTCCGATGAGGTAGACCAGAGCAATCTGGGTGGCTATGCTTCACTTTCACTTTCTCTTGTGCGTGAATCTCTTCCTTTCAGATTCTCCCTCTGTGCTTCCGTCTGGTTCAGTGTCTCTTCTTCCTTCTTCTCCACCTCTTCCTCTTCTTCTCTAAAACTAAAAAAGAGATGTCACCTTGGCTCCAAGACTGTGACACAGACCAAGGGCTGGGGTTAGCACATACATCATTTCCCCTCCTGCGGCTCTCCCTCTGATCAGCAGATGACGGTTATCCCACTTCCTCTGATTAACTGACACAACACTGATGCAGCGTGGTAAGGTCTTTCCAGAAATCCCGGTTTATTCTCCAGTCCATCACTGGGTTCTGCCCCACATCCTCTCTCTGCCCGCCAGGGTCTCTAGTCCACTGTGACTGGGGAACAGTCTGACTTTGGGGGGATGGCCTCCGAACTGCAAGTCTTCCCTTCTGGGAAAATGAGAGAAGAACACGGGCTTAGAAAAAAGCCACCCCACCCTCCAATCTACTCACCTCCCGCCCCATCTCAGTGTAACCCGAGGGCTCATGCCCTACCTCTACTCTTGACCCCATACTCACCCTACATTTTTTCCCTTACACCAAATCTACAGCAACCCCCAAATTCTACCTGCTGTTGTGGCTTTTAATGCCTATCCCCTTAAAGATGTTAGACTGTTGGACCAAAGACCCCAGTTTTAAATGTTCCTCAAATCCACGGGGTCACTAACCTCCTGGCACTAATTCCATAGTTCCTCCAAGCTTCAACCCAACTTAAATGCTTTTTTTAAACGGGCAACTTATTTATTTATTTATATAGAGCATGCCTGCGCGAGCGGGCAGAAAGGGGCAGAGGGAGACGGAGAGAGAGAACCTTAAGCAGGCTCCACACTCAGCACAGAGCCCGACACGGGGCTCATTTCAACGACCCCAAGATCATGACCTAAGCTGAAATCAAGAGTTGGATGCTCAACCAGGTGCTCCCGTAATTACTTTTTTACTCAAAAAAATCATATTGCTTTTCTGTCGTCCCCTCTTTCTTTTCCTGCCGCCAATGATATCATTGTCATGAGTGTCATGAGTGATCTATACTAGGTACCTAGTACTCTATACTAGGTATAGAGAGGAACCCAACAGAAGGCCTCTTTTCTTCTAGACAGGGAGACCAAGATGAAAAATTTTCCACATTTCTTATCCCTAGAGTCCACGGAGCCCCAAAAGAACCCTGCCTCTCATCCGCCTATATCCTCAGATCCCTCCTCCTCCACGGCACTTACACTCCATCCTGTGGGCTCCAAGCTCTTTGCTCTTCAACGGGCTTGTAAAGCACTGAGCATTCACTATGTGGGTCCCAGTTGAGACTCTAATGAAGTCCTATGCTTCTAAATCTAACAGGCTTGATCAGAAGAAAGATCACAGCTCACAGGACAGTCAAACAATCTTATGCTCAAACCATCTGAGTATGATGAAAGACACGAGTGTCACTATTTAATCTAGAGAAGACAAAACTGTAGTGTCTTTGCTGGAGGACAACTTTCCCAAAAGTAATTTCCTTGGGATGGTCCTCAAAATTTAAAAAAAAAAAAAAAAATAGACAATACATTTGAGAACTACAAACTCTCTCCTTCTAGGAGAGTCACATTCCTACCAGCTTATTAAAGGCTTCAAGAAGGTGTGCTTAGGAATCAAGTTTGTCTTGGGGTGCCTGGGTTAAAGCCTCTGCCTTCGGCTCAGGTCATGATCTCAGGGTCCTGGGATCGAGCCCCGCATCGGGCTCTCTGCTCAGCGGGGAGCCTGCTTCCCCCTCTCTCGCTGCCTGCCTCTCTGCCTGCTTGTGATCTCTTTCCTCTCTGTCAAATAAATGAATAAATAAATCTTTAAAAAAAATTTTAAAAAAGGAATCAAGTTTGTCTCTTGTTGACTATGTGTTGCCCCAAATTATTTAATCAGACTGGAGAGTAAGCCCTCTAAGGGATAGCATTTTATATTGTCTCTCTTCATATCCCCCTGCACCTAGCTTCTTTCTGGTACCACGCAATAAAATACAACTTGGATAGAATTCTAATTTCAAGTCTCTGAAGGAACACTCTCTGCAGAGGTCTGGGACAGATTGCTCTCCCAGGCTGCAGGACTTAAAAACGAGGAAGCCAGAGCAAGACAGAAGGAAGTACTTTCCTGCGACTGAGTTGAGTGATTCAACAGTAAGGGTGTGTTAGGAAAATTAGCAAATCCCATTTCTTGGAACCCTGAACTCCCAGAACACAGAAACAAAGAGAAGGAGATGACCTTGGTGGACCCTTTTCTGTCTGGAGAAAGTCTAGAAAACCCTCGATTAGTCGAACCACAGCCTGCCTTCCTACGAGTGTATCTGCTATTCCCACTTTCGAGCCTTTGGTAGGGCAAGGAGACAAATTCACTCAAACTCCCACATCAGCAATGCGAAGGAACCGGATTCAGTGAAGAATGGGTGTTTGTAAAGGCTCGCAGGCATCGGAGAAAGGAGAGAAGCCGAGGACTGAAACGAAAGCAGGTCACTTGCAGCTGCGCCCGGGTGGAGGGGCCCAGCTGCTCGGCCCGAGCAGGGCTGGGAGCTGCAGCTTCTCTGTCACGGGACGGCCTCTCTGAGCAGCTGTCCAGGCTCCGTGGCCCGGATCTGGCAGGGCCAGCTGCCAGCGGAGTTCTCCATCCTGCAGCCTCAGAACCCACTCCCAGCTCCGGCTCGGCTGGGGCATTCAGAAACCATTCTTACCTCCCGGTGCTCTCCGGCTACCTGTCTGGGGGATAATATCATTCACGAGCAATTTTTACTTGGTTTTGCCATGGACAAGAGTTGTTTTCTAGTGCATCCTCTATTACCTGCATGATGATTTCTTACCAAAGGTCTGTCACTTAGTATTTTCATTTTCCACAATAGAGCACATGTAGTCTCGTGAGAGAAAAGAACAATAATGCCTGCAGAGGTCATAGATTCCTAGAGCCAAGAGGATCTTTGAAAATATTTCTGTATTTGTCAGAAGAAGAAACTGATGTCCATGAAACTAGATAACCACCACAAGGTTAATGGTAAAGTGGAGGGTCCCTTCTACTCTCAGTTCAGTGTTTATACTGAATTCCTTAACACCCAAGGGAGAGGGCTCCCATGGGGACACACGGGCCATGTGACAAGGCGCTGTACAGCTAAATCGCACAGGCAGTAGAGAGCTAACTCCTCACCTTGGGAGGAAATGAGCAAAATCTCATTAAAGAATTCTGGGGAACCTGGGTGGCTCAGTTGGTTAAGCGACTGCCTTCGGCTCAGGTCATGATCCTGGAGTCCCAGGATCGAGTCCCACATCGGGCTCCCTGCTTGGTGGGGAGTCTGCTTCTCTCTCTGATCCTCCTCCCTCTCATGCTCTCTCTCTCATTCTCTCTCAAATAAGTAAATAAAATCTTTAAAAAAAAAAAAAAAAGAATCCTGAAATCGGGGCGCCTGGGTGGCTCAGTCAGTTAAGTGTCTGCCTTCAGCTCAGGTCATGATCCCAGGGTCCTGGGATCCAGTCCCACATCAGGCTCCCTGCTCAACAGGGAGTCTGCTTCTCCCTCTGCCCCTCACTCCGCTCATACTTGCTCCCTCTCGTTCGTTCTCTCTCAAATAAATAAAATCTTAAAAAACAAAAATAAAACAAAACAAACAAAAAACAAACCTGAAATCCTGGATTGCATCTAGCACCAAAAGGGCAAGACAATCAGAGCCCTTTACAGTGTCAGAGATATAGAGGCACTTAGTGACTTCAAACACTAGGAAGAGTAGATGAGAGAGATTGCAAGAAAGAGTGAAAGAGAGGAGGGAAGAAAGGGAGAGAGAGAGAGATTGTGGGAAAGGGAAATACTCAACAGCTGAGAAAAGACCAACCCAGAATATATGCATTTCCTCCTCCTCCTAGGAATCTCCGTGGGCTTTTTTCCGGTCTTCCAGACACTGTTGGTAAAGAAGAAAACATTTTTTAGCGATTTTCTTTTCTTAATTAACAAAAAAATCCCTAGAAATGTGTTTGAGAAATGGCTTACTTAAAGAATGAAGTGATTCTGATGTATACAGATACGTAGCATGCTGGATAAATTGAAAACAGTATAAAAGAGCTACAAAAAATAGCTGCGATTTGTTGAGCATTTATGGTAAGTAAATACGCTCCATGCCGTTATTCCTAAAGCTTTGCAACCTCTCCTTTAGCAACATTGTCCGCACTGCGCAGACAAGGAAGTTGAGGCCCGGAGATGTTAATTCCTGCGCACCGGACTACAGAGCCACCTAGTGGCAGAGTCTGATGCTGACGCCCGCTCTCCCATCCATGGCACTACCAATGCTGACCAAAATGTCAGCATTTTGGACAGGACCACCAATCATTCCTATGCTGAAAAGTCCTGTACCTTCAAAGACATTTAGAATCTTTGGCCCTCGGACGCTAAATACCAGGAGCAGCTTGACGGCACTCTGAAAATTAAAATGCCCTTCCGTATTTACAAACTAGAGAGGTGCTCCTCTCTAGACCCCAACTGTTAAGGAAAATATTGCATTTCAGAAACTTAGAGCTAAAAAGAATTTTAAAGAGTTCCACTAGTTTAGTTGCTTTTGTTGTTGTTTTGTGCTGTTGTTTTCATTTTTGTTTTTTTTTACAGAGAGAGGGAGCCAACGAGCTGGAGGGACAGAGGGAGAGAGAGAGGGAGAGAGCATCTTAAGCAGGCTCCATACTCAGCGAGGAGCCCAATGCAGGGCTCAATCTCACGACCCTGAGATCATCACTGGAGCCTGAACCAAGAGTCAGAAGCTTAACCAAGTAGGCCACCCAGGCGCCCCTACTAGATTAGTTATTGTAGTTAACTTGTACAGAAAAGAATAGTGATAAAGAGACTGAGAGAATGCTAAGCTTGGTTTTCTCACTTGTTGACTTTGAAGGAATTTTCCAAAAAAGCACCTACTATGTACCAGAAAACGTGTTAGACATTTTCATCTCTACATAGAAATAAGTGTATTGTGTGTGTGTGTATACATATTTGAAAGAAAAACAGAGAATTATTATTTTACTCATACTGTCCTTGAGGAAAATAATGTTTAGAGCACTTCATCTCCTGAGCAGGAATTTTATTTAGGCTTCTTTCCACCATACTACAGCTACACTGTGGATAACCAGTGAAGTCGTCCCATTGGCAATTGGAAATGGAATCTGGGGACGTGGTGAAACTCCAACTGTAGTTACAGCCATAAAATTAGAAGGAAAAGAATGGATATGTGGAAGCCAGTCATATTCAGTACATTCGAGGTGTGCCTTGTACATGAATATTGTGACAAAGGAAACAGATTAGGATTGGAAAAAAGGGATGGGAGACAGCTGGAATGATGGACATCAAATGAAGAAAGAGGGAGCTGCCTTGGCAGGTGTTGGAGAAGTGAGGAGACAGCTGGTCACCAAGGCTGAATGCTAGCCAGGAGTGACAGTGATTGAGGATTGGGGAAAACTTTTTAGAGTTTAAGAAAGCTTCTTGGAACTGGAAGCCAATAAATTGGAGACATCTCGAGGTTGTGACAGAGTTTTAAAAATTCAGTTTTAAAAGCTCCTTGGGAAAGCAATCATTTATTTAGAAAGAAAGAAAGAGAGAGAGAGAGAGAAGGAGAGAAAGAGAGAGGGCAAGAGAGAGAGAGAGAAACAAAGAAAGAAAGAGTTTAAAGTGGTTTAAAATTTAAAAAAAAGGGCTAAAAAGTCAACCCGAAAGAAGTTGTCCACGATGGCATGCAGTATTTGAAAACAAGTTTCTATAGAATTTACCAGAGTGTGAAAGAGTTATGCAATCCATTTTGGCTCAGAACTGTCTCAAGTGTGTGATAGGGCTGTGAGCATTTTCTCTGAGACAAACGTGAGTTAACTTTTAGACACCCCTCCTCCTGGGGACAGAAAGCTTTATCACAGTCATGAGATTCCAGTAACATGGTAGGAAGACTCCTACACATGCATCGTTAAATAGGCTGTACCTTTCCCTTAATAGGAAAAGATCTCTTGTTTTACAAAGACCAAGGCAGCCCTCTGACAGGAAGGACTCCTTAGTGGTGAGCTCAGTGACTTGAGATCTTTTGTTCTTCAGGCTCCTGAGCTAGAGCAAAGGATGTGGCTGGGGTGGGAGGCGGGGACTATGTATGCGTGTGTGTGTGTGTGTGTGTGTGTGTGTGTGTGTGTGTGTGTGTGTGTTTTCTCATTTCCGCTTCCCCTTTCTGAGCTGGCAACAGCAGTTTGATGAGGACAGAGAGAAAGGTACAACATGCAATATGATACTTTGTCACTGTCACTCAGATCCCGATACCCGGGAAGGGCTTTGCCCGGCTTTTCTAACCGCTCTGCCTCAAACTCTGCTCTCTGCCTGCGGACAGGTGAGTATGATTTCCACCTCAATTTTAAGACTATACTGATTTGGGGCAGTGCTGGGAGATAGGAGAAAACAGGTAGGAGAGAAATCAGGTTGCCAAGAAAAGGGAAAAAGTCAGGAGAAAATCTTCCACATCCCTGACTTCAATCTTAAAAAATTCATCACTGTGCCTCTCAGAACAAAAAGGACCCTTTACTTTTTTGTTTTTTCTTCTGCCTACTACAGGAGAGGTACTCTATATAGGGTCACAAAATATGGGTTCTTTTCATGGTCTGAATTACCATTTAGGAATGTTTCACCTTTCTCACGTGGGAAGTTCCTCCCTGTATCTTGCTCTCCCTTGTGCTGTCATTTCAAGCTGATTCTAATTTTGAAAGTTTCCCAAGGAGAGAAGTTTCTCACTTCACCGCAGGTCCCATTCCAGTGCTCGTAACTGTGAACTAGTGGGAATTCCTCGCCTAAATCAGTGCGGCTCTGTGCGGGTGTGCCTACTCTCCTTGGAAGCTGCAGAAGAAAGCTGGCGAGGAGATAAGCTACAGCAAGATAGGTTGGGAGTAGGTATGAGGCAGAAGTCACACAATTATTTGGACAGTGCCAGGCCAATTTAACTGGAAGGCTCAAAAGGGATAAGCACATGCGGGGGTTGTTTCTCAGGCTGTATCTCTCAGAGATGGAAATAGGGATACGTTAACCACTTAATGACTTACATCATCTTGGGTGGGGGAGGATCCGTGCTCCTCCAACATCCCTTGTCTTAGTGGCAGCCGGACTGAGCATGTCACTACCTACGTGACTTTTGGGGAGGGTAGAGGAGTGGAAAGATCCTCCACGCTGGGGTTTTCCCAGGCCCTTGCTGTGCTACTGAGCTTTCCATTGGGTGGAGAAGAGGCAGGTCCCCGACACAGAACAGCAGCAAGATAAAAGAGCCCCCTAGAAATGGTTTGATAAGATCATGAGGATTTATAAAAACAAGTGACTCTGTCTATCACAAATGGCTGCCTGTCTAGGCAACGGGACTTTTTAGACAGTATGTGGCAGGTGCTGAGGTTAGCAGGTTGGGGGTTGGAGGCTTTCAGCTTGTGTGTCCAAGCTGCAGGTTAATAATTCTTTTTTCTTTTTTAAGATTTTATTTATTTATTTGACAGAGAGAGAGAGATCACAAGTAGGCAGAGAGGCAGGCAGAGAGAGAGGGGGAAGCAGGCTCCCCGCTGAGCAGAGAGCCCGATGCGGGGCTTGATCCCGGGACCCCGAGATCATGACCTGAGCTGAAGGCAGAGGCTTTAACCCACTGAGCCACCCAGATGCCCCTGCAGGTTAATAATTCTTAGGCTTGAGTGACTGGAGCTGAAAATCTCGTGTGAGTCTCCTGTAACAGGAAGCATTACTAGGAGGAGGGTAGGCCGGGTTTATCCTCTATCTCTACTAGAATATTATCAGAGATAACAAGCAGAAGGTAGAACAAGAAGGATAGAAAGAGATCTAACAAATGATTTCTTACTCACGGACACCCCAGAGAGTTTAGAGACTCTTTACAGCCCTACTGATAGCTGTTTCTCATAACTCCCCTGGTCCCTGAAAGAGGGACAGAGCCCTGGGATTAAGCATTATGTAGTGGCCCTGGGAATCAACAGTCATATTTAGTTCAGAGTTCTAATAGAGAAGGACTCGTATTCTAATAGAGAATGGAGGGGAAGTTTGGTCCCAGCTTAGATCATGACTCATGGGTACACCCTGGGCTACGGTAAGGGAAAAAGATCAGACAGTGATTGTCACGTGAGAACTGGCAACTCTTCTGCTTTCCACCTAAAGGACGAAAGCCAAGTGGGTATCCCAGTACCCACGGTACTTTTTACCCTGCCCACACCCAAGCTCAATGCAGAAAGGCCTAAACACGGATTCTGAGAAGAAGGGGTGTAGATCATTGTGAAAGAAAAAGAGGAGGGAATTAAAATGAGCACGTGAGGGAAAGAGCTGCATCCCCATAGAAACAGGACTAAAGAATTGAAGACATGGATTCACAGAACTAAGAAATCCACTCACCCTCACTCCTGTCTCCAGACCAAGCCATCTGCAAACCAGGATAGGTAAACGGATGTTTCTTCATCTTGCTGTCTTTGTAGCCCATCCAGGTGAAAAAATTTAATGTCTCACAACACTGAGAGCACAGGATTACTCTTTTCCAAATGTATAACTTTAATGTTTCCCATGGTACTTTATGAGCCTTCCATAAAACTCATTTGCACTGTGGAGCCGGGCATAGGGAAGGAAAGGAAGGAGAGAGAAAAGAATTTTAGATGGTCTCCTTTCACTATTTATTCAGCTGAAATTACTTATGGGAGAAAGAAGGTAATTTTTCTTTATGTTGTTTATCAAATAGCATCCCCCATTTTCCCTGAAATAGATTGAACTGCTGCATTAGACCATAGGAGTCTCAGAATGTTCAAATGCTATACTCAGGGGAGTTTTTGTTCTAAAGATCTTCCCAACTGCAGTGACATGGAAGAAAACTAGAAATTAGGAATGTATTTCCTATCTATGACAGAATGTGAGAGCAGATTGCAGGTTGGGGGTATGTGCCGAATAGGGTGCTGGCACCCTGGCTTGAGGTGGAGGTTATCCTATCTCCAGCAAAATGGCTGTCCTGAGATTTCCCACAGCCCTTTGCAATGGTGGTGATATGTGCGTATCGTGGCTGTAAATGCGGATAAGATACAGAAGGTCCTGCGGGCCCCATCATGGAAACTCTGTTTCCTTCTTCTCTCCTCCCACACTTGTTTTCACTCTCAGTCCCAGTTTACAGGCCCTATTTGGGCGTAGGCACAATACGGACAGAAGAGAAGAGAGGTCTGTCTGATACGTGTTCCTGGGAGGAGGCCCAGAGTGGAAACCAGAGTGGCATGAGGAAGGCGTTGTGACGTAAAGGAAAACATATAGACCTGGGGCTCAGATCTTGTGAGTTTCAGTCCCACTTATAACCTTAATATTCTATATGATTTCAGATAAGCCTCCCCTTCTCTCTCCCTCTCTCTCTCTTCTCACTTTCTTTCCCCCAACCCTTTCTCTTTTTCAAAATGACTGACCAGGATTAGATGACCTCTTGGATCCCTTTGGACATGAAGTAAGAAGGAAGGATCTTTTTATTGTTTATGTTTTCTCTCTGCTCAGCAACAACGTCCCTCTTTCCCCATCTGGATTTGACATCCACTGCTGTATCCCACTGCTCACTCCTTCTTCCTTCTTATTCCTGAAAGTGTTCTGACTTAAGTGAATGGTTTAGGCTGAGGGAAGATTAATAATAATAATTGCTATCATTTATTAAGCATTTCCTTTATATATCAGGGACCCAACCTCCATTACCTGATTTTAGCCCCCAGTAGCCTAGCAAGTTGTGTGTTACCTGTTTTACATACAAAGAAACTTAGGTTTAGAGGGGACAGATGATTTTAGCAAGGACACGTATGCAGTAAGTAGATAGAACTGTGATTCCAAACAAGGTTAACTCTGATCCCAAGGCCCTTGCTCTTTCTTTACAGTTTTCCTTCCCAAGAGTTGGCCATCCTTACTGGACCCCTTAAAAATATCCCCCATGAGACACCTGTAAGCAGAGCTGGTATTTGGCAGGTACAAATAGAGGTAGACCCATAATGATTGTTAAAATATTTCCATGCCAATTTACGATAAGTATCAATTGCCCCAAGCCAACTGAGTGCCCATGACCAACTTGACTATCCCAGCTCTCCCCACAAGGTTCCCCAGACTGGCGCCAGAAACTCAATGCCATGTACTTTCAGGACCCGGCTACAGGGCTGTGACTGGTGTCAACTCTGATTGGTCTGTGCTACTCTATAACCATCCTTAACTGTTCTAAATGGCACAACAATCCGAAAGCAATATGGAGTCCCAGGCAGACTTTTTCTTCTCAACTGGAACCTTGTTGGACCCTTGCTGCTGAACTGACAGGTGAGCCTGACGAAGGCAAAGTTGTTTCGTAATCTAGTTGGGAGTTAGGAAGGAAAACTATGCTAATAACCAAACAAAGCAACATTTCCTTCGCTAAGATTGACATAAAGCCAAGCATAAATTAATTTTTGTTTTTGCTGTCTCTTCTGTATGACGCTATAAAGTGGGGAGTTCCTGTGGCATGTGAAGTGGAGAATTTACTGAAATAGTTTCTCCTTTCTTTTATCCTAAATTACATGTACCACTGATACTTGGGTGGAGATATTAGTTTATTTTCTTGTTCTATAATTAATGGAAAGACCATATAACTAGAATCAGACCAACCTGAGTTTAATTCTCAACATTGTAAGATCCTAATTATACGACCTTGGATAAGTCACATATGTCCCTGAGCTTCACATAATAATAGCTCAAAGGTGATTGTCAGGATTAAGTGAGATAGTTTATAAGAAGGTTTTATGGATAAATATAAGGTCCTCTGTACATCCCAGTAATTTTAGCACCTATCACTTTGGCCCATGTTAATAGATGGGGAATCTCTGACTACAACCCTTAGAAAACATACTGAAGGTATATGTTATACTCAAGGCAGTAATAATGAGAGACCCGTAAAGGTTTCCTCCTGCTACTATACTTGCTGCTTCTGCTGATGATTTTTGTTAGAAGATACTCCTCTCAAAGCTCGTAACTCCTGAATCTTCTTTTGTCTAACTTCGATACTGTCAACTGAAACTTCTGCTTTGAGCTATAACATCCTCAAAACAAAAAGAATTCCCTCCTGCTCTATTTGTTGTAGTCAGATTCCAGAACACTGGCCAGACTGTGGAGAAATACTAAGGGAGCGAACCCCTAGAAAGATGTAGGAAAGAGGAAAGGACGAAGGAAATGAGAGCAGAAGGGAAAATAAGGCTTTTAAAGAGTGACTCAGGAAAATAGCAATAGAATCAGCGTGGAGTTTTTTGGGTTGAGGGGCAGGCAGTTAGTAGGAACATCAGAGAAAAAATACCAGCAGGCTAGGACTTCCTTCCTCACAAGAGTTAGATTAAATAAAATATCAAATACAAATAGATTAAATACAATAAACCAGTATCACGAAAGATGGTCCTCAGATTCCAGAGGGAACTTCTGACCAACGAGTGAAAACTTCGAATGGAAAACTCTAGAAAAATATTTCTTAAATACAGAAGAATTTGATAGTTTAAGCTTTATAAAATTCGTGTGATCCCGATGTTCCATCAACAAAAGATCAGTGTGACTATGTCCCAAGCCTCTTTCCTCTTCACCATAAGGTATAAAAATGCATATACATTAGGGTATTAAGGAGGGCACGTATTGCATGGAGCACTGGGTGTGGTGCATAAACAATGAATCTTGGAAAACTGAAAAAATTAAATTAAATTTAAAAAATACATATACATTAGGATTTGTGACCCTGTGGAAAGCCAGGAGCTCCCGTCCCATAGCAGGTACTAAATGAGGATAGTTTTTCAGCATCGGTATGATTCTCACTCCTCTGCAGGTACAGCATTTGCTGAGCCCCTCCTGCTGCAGGTACCCTGCTAGGGCCTGAGATGGGGCTTAGAGGAAGGGTTACGAAGGAGGGGACATGATGACGAGATGGGTGACCTCTTCTCTCTTGCAGCATGAGGCGTGAGCATATGTGCTAGTTGCTAGAGGTGGGGAAGAGAAGAGATGACTTGGGTAGGCCGTCAAAGTACAGACAGAATTTGTCTGGGGGGAGGGGGAGGGGGATGAAACTGCATAAGCTAAAGAAAAAGTAGCAGAAATGTCCAAACTGTGCGGGAGCTCAGTGAGCAACGCCCAACAGAATTACACTCCTTTGGGCTCCTTCTGGGCCTCCCCCTTTCAAGACTCACTGCCTTCCTGAGTCCGTGGAAGTTGCAAGTGCAGGCACGTCATAAATCAGTGTCACCGTGGAAGGGAATCTGCCGAATGGGAAAGTAACCCCGGAGGCCACGGGGCCGTTTCCTAATGCTTCTGGGGAAACCCATGCAGAAGCATTTTCTTTTACAGGGATTATCCATACAGATATGTCAAACTCAACTAGAATAAATTCAGATGCATTGGTATTGAAGGCAAATTTGTACATTGACACCCCCCCCCCAATTCATTTTCAAGAGGATGAAACTGCTGTCCAAGGAGGAAACCTAACTGACTTTCCAGAAGTCGATGAACTGGATCAAAAGGTTGAAAGAATGCCCACATCTACCCTGATTCCTTGTCACTACTCTTTTCACGGCTCCCAACCCTTTTGTACATCTAGGTGTATGTATTTGTATGATTCGTCTGAAGGAGCTATGTCCAGACCCTTCTCTCTACTTTTTTTTTTTTTGAGTTTTTATTTTTTTTATTTATTTATTTGACAGAGAGAGAGAGATCACAAGCAGGCAGAGAGGCAGGCAGGGCGGGGGAGGGGAAAGCAGGCTCCCCGCCCAGCAAAGAGCCCGATGCGGGGCTCGATCCTAGGATCCTGGGATCATGACCTGAGCCGAAGGCAGAGGCTTTAACCCACTGAGCCACCCAGGCGCCCCGACCCTTCTCTCTATTACGAGGAGTCCCAAGACCTTCAAAGCTGCCATCTGCACGCACCCAGCCTGCAATCTTTTCTAATGCTGTCACCGCTGATGTGCTTGCCTGATACCATTTGCAGCTTCCTCCAGATTCCCACAAAGAATACGCAGTTTCTTATCTCTCAGCAGCACGGCTTCCTCCTGTGATCTCTAACCAGACAGTTCTATCCCTCCCTCCCTCCTAATATCACTGTGCTCATCTTGTTCCCATACAACACCATAAACACGTCTCTGCGGCAGAGCTGGGGGGAAAGTGAACTTGTTCGATTCCCGGGGTCCAGGTCCAGTCGGCCACAGCTGAGATTAGCTTAGATGTGCCTTGCGGCTTTTCTTTCAGACTTGAAACCATGTTGCTTTCCCAAGGGAAGAAATTTATTCCATCCTCACCCACATTGCTCAGAAAATGCCTGTCATTCTCAGTGGGCGGTTGAATCCTTAACTCATCCAGGCTTTTTGTTGCCATAACCATAATAGCCATTTATTTATAAACCCTTCTTTGGAATTCTTCGGCATTGAGGATTCTGTTTCCTTAGGCTTTTTTCCTTTAGGTATTTCTGTTGAGTAGATATTCGTGCACAGGACAGAACAGCACATAGAAATAGTTAAGAAAACACAATGTCAGGTAATAATTATAAGAACTACTAGAGCAGAAATAAGTCTTAGAATAACCCTCAAATTCATCTATTTTCTCTAACTTGCAGCCTGAAATATCGTTGCGTGCTTGGTAACACACAGTCACAGATTAATTGTGAACAGTTTAAAAAACTGATCTCCCTACATGTGTCTACGATGCATGTGTAAGGCAAGGGGCTCCTTTGTGGAACAGTCATCCCCTGAATATTCATTCATTTAGAGGATCCGTATTTACTAAGCAACTACAGTGGCTTTGTTTCTGTTTTAGGCATTAGGGATACCGCAACGAACAACGCAGACAAACCTCTGTCCTCGTGGAGCTGATATTCCAGTCAGAAGAGCAAACAATAAATAGATTAACAACTAAAATATAAAGCATGTCAGTGATGAGGACTAAGACGGAAAAAAAAATCAAGCGGAGAAGGAAAGCAGTGAAAGTGGCCACTGTGGGCTGTAGAAGCCAGGCCTGACTTCACGAAGAAGGTTTGCTAAGAACTGGGCTTTGCAAGTGCAGTGCGTCAAAGGCCAAGGGACAGGAAGATGGAAAGGGAAAAGAACATGAGAAAAACATGAGGTTGAAAAGGAGATAAGCATTTTCGGGGGGCAAAAGGGAAATTAGCCTCTATGTGTGCAACATATTTTCAAAGATGTGGGACAAATATAGAATAGATTCGCATCACAGAGGATATCAAAACCCAAGCAGAGGTCTCTATCTACCATCTCAGTTAGCAAGATTCTGGCACTGCACTAAGCGTTATGGGGGTTCAGCTATAAAACGGTACATCCAGAAGATTACAGTACTAGTAGCATCAAATTTTAGGGCATAATGTCCCAGCTAAGAAACTGAGACCAGAGAAAGGGATCGAATTTTCTAAGGGTATACCACTAGCAGTGGCAGAGTGAAGTGTGAGAGTCACAATTTCCTTCTTTCCTCTTTTCTTTCTTTCCTTCCTTCCTTCCCCCCTCCTTCCCTTCTTCCTTCATTCCCTCCTTTCTTCTTCCCCCCTTCCCTTCTTCCTTCCCTCCTTTCTTCCTGCCCTCCTGTCTTCCTTTCAAATTCCCCTCATTACCAAAAAAGTTCTTCTTTATGAGCTGAAGAACTCTTGTGATTTAAATGAGGTCCATTTACTCTGGGAATTAAAGACAGTAGGCAAGTCAGCCTTTGACGTTTTCTTCTCTGGACCAACTGACACCAACCTATTCAATATTTTGAAGGTGAAGAACAAGGTAAATAAACCTTGATCAAGGCTTTTTAGATTTCCTAAGTTCTTCCTAGTGACAATTTCATCCTCTCTTTTATCGCCCCGCAAGAGCTATGACTGAAGGACAAGTTTTCTCTGTGCCCCCTCTTTGTGGTTTCCCTGCGTCACAAGCTGAATTTACTCATTTAATTGCCCTTCAAAGACCCGGGCAGTGGACAAAGAGCCAGGTTCTCAGGTTTACATCTCAGGTTAACTGCTGTCTCTCCTTGGAGAAGACGAGGAAATGGGCAGGACCCGAAGTGAAAGAATTTAGGTCTGACCACAGTAACTATGCATCATCATTCTTCTCTGGATATGTTTTGTCTGTAGCCAGCAGAGGCATCCAAAACAATTTTATTCCCCTAGGAAGACGCTTTAGGTTCAGGATGGTCTTTCCAAAAATAGCTATTTTAGGGCCTTCATGGTTCCATGCCTCCCTAATGAATTTGTATTGAAGTCTTTGAAGAATAGAAGTCTCTGGAAGGCACTCTTATTTTTTTTTCCTCTTGCTTTCTCTTACTCCAACAATTAAGAGCACAGCTATGAGGACGGGGCTGTTGACGGCAGCTCCAAGGAGCAGAGGGATGAGTCGATGAAGAGCCCTGGTCGGGCTTCTCTGTGTCCAGCGGGTTGAGTGTGGTGGGGGGCGTGGGGGGAGAGGCAGGAGGACTGAGCATCCGCTGATGAACGTGCATTAGCCTCAAGGCTTTTTAAGCTCTATTCATTCAGACAAGATTCTTCCTCTCTGAATATGTGGCTCGTGCCATCAGAACGTATCTTTTGGAAGACACAGAGATGTTGTGCAGGCAGTATTAAATGAAATATAAATGCATCAATGAACTGAGGAGTTAACTGCTAGCTGTGGAGAAACCCATGCTGACAAATTAGAAAGGAATGACCCTGAAGGTCGTGACTGATCATTGTATAAGGCAATGCCTCTGCCTTTTTGTTTGTATTATGGGATTTTTTTTTTCCCAAAGAGAAACCTTACATGGACCCCTAATATATAAAAAAGGAAACAAAACAAAACAAACAACAGACTCAGAATAATTGTAGTTGGAGTGACATCCTGGTTGTGACACCTTGGAAATTTTGTCTAGTGTTCGAGATCTGGAAATTCTTCGTTTATCTTTATGAAGACCAAATAGAGTGGATTTTATCAAGTGCTGATTTAAATAAGATTCTAATTTTAGCAGAAGAGTCTGAGAGACAACATTCTTAAGGATTGAAGAAAATTGTTTTCTTTTTATTTATTTATTTATTTTTTTTATTTGACAGAGAGAGGGAGATCACAAGTAGGCAGAGAGGCAGGCAGAGAGAGAGGGGGAAGCAGGCTTCCCGCTGAGCAGAGAGCCCGATGCAGGGCTCAATCCCAGGGACCCTGAGATCATGACCTGAGCCGAAGGCAGAGGCTTTAACCCACTGAGCCACCCAGGCGCCCCAGAAGAAAACTGTTTTCTAAGACAATATGCCAGCCTTCATGAGAAGTAGCAATTCTTTAAGTCAGAAGAACTTTCTCAATGTCCCTTAAATCATAAGATGTTTGAAGTTCCAAGATTTGTTGATTTGAAACACTTGCCCTGGTATATGTCAGAGCATTTGGGGGGTAAGTGTGCGGGGTGAACACAGAGCAAGGGCTGGACAACTCCCCCCACCCTTCTTGAATGGGCAGAGGGGTCATGCGCCTCCATGCATTGCTGGGAAGATGTGGGGGCAGCCCTGGGGTGGTTTCTGAACAGAGAACGAGGGAGTTATCCCTGTATTTCAGCTCTCACAGCAGCATTCCTGTGGCGGGAGGCCCTGAAGTCTGAACCCGGGCCATGGAGGGCTCTGTGCTGAGCCCCACATCCTGGGAGAAACGGCGGGCCTGGCTCCGGCAGAGCCGCCACTGGCAGACCCAGGTCCTGGAGGAGGAGGCCGCGGCTGCCCTGCAAGATGTCTCAGATCCGGAGCCTTCCAGCCTGGATGATGTTTTCCAGGAAGGTAAGAGGCAGTTAGACAACCGACGGACTTGCCCGTGGCCTCGTGCTGGGGGAAACGTGCCAGCAGGCACAGGTCTGCAGTGGGTCCCTTGCTGAGGCTGGGCCTTCAGGGAGGCTCATTTTGATGGGTTTAATGCATTTAAAGGAAGAAGAGTAAAGTAATGCAAAATATGAATTATGGGAGAGAAAGCTAGGCATAAGATTAGGAAAAATAAAGTACATTTTTGCATCATCCCGAGAAGCTGCCTGTGAGGGCCTGAGGTCAGGGTTCTCCTGAATGCCTTGGCATATTTTTATTTTGTCTGGGCAACAAAGTGAGGCTCAGTTTGGATGCCTGGACTCTGGCTGCAACTCTGCTGCAAGCAAGTTACGTGACTATTGGCAAGTCACTTACCTCTCAAAGACACATTTGTCTGTTGGAAGTGGTAATACTTGAAGTCTGAGTAGTACTTCTCCTCCATGCCTCTCAGAGCTTCTTTGAGGTTCGAATGAGACTACAAACATTAAAGTTAAAAACAAAACCAAAAACCCTCATGTAAATAAACCCACCTGGCAAAAAACAAAAGTGCGAACACAAGACTGTGATTTTGTTGTTGTCGTTGCTTTTTTCCCTTTTATTTATTTTTTATTTTACTTTAAGGAGAAGGATCCACCCTGTTCCCAAACTCTGGGGAGAAAGGAGCCGTGGGCATGTCATCCTGGGCATTTTCCAGGTTCTGGGAGGAAGGAGGCGGGAGGCAGAGAGAGAAGAAGCACCCACTATTTTTATACATGGATGTATTCCTGTCATATCTTAAAGAAAAGTTTTATTGGGGGGGAGAGTCTCATGACTGGCTCACATAAGGATACACTTGCAGAACGAGATGGGTTGCAGGGAGGAAGTCTGAGCTCCTTCAGCTCTCCCGGTGATCTGACCTCTGACATTTCCAGGGAATCCAATCAACAAGATTGAAGACTGGCTGCAGGATTGCGGGTAAGTCCTGGGAGGCCCTGGCAGTGAACGTGGCGGATGTGTGGATATGGTTGCTGGTGGGAACTCAGAGACGGGGAACGGGCTTGATTGGGGCCTAAAGATTAGGAGTGAGGTTGAAATGGTGGGGGGGGGGGCGGACTGTACGGGTTTGGGGTGAGTGTTACCAGTTACTGCGCCTCGGCTGTAAATGAAGTTAACTCTGGGCTGAGACGAAGTTAGGGTGGAGGTCTGGAAATCCAGGCTGGATGTGGTCTAAAGCCCAGGACGATGGAAATGTCTGGGGACGGTCTCGGCTGAGTTGCAGATCCCTATTCCATTGCTTCTCCTTCAGACTGGAGTCTTACACTGTGTAACAAAAGAGGAGTTAGAAACCTCATTGTTCTTATGATCACAGGAATTCATCACAGTGTTTATTTCTACTACGGAACACAGGACGATGGGCTAAGGGTTTATCCCAGAGCAGTGGGAACAGGAGCAGGTACT
This sequence comes from Potos flavus, assembly GCA_028534135.1. Lineage (NCBI taxonomy): Eukaryota > Metazoa > Chordata > Mammalia > Carnivora > Procyonidae > Potos > Potos flavus. The sequence continues at coordinate 53,116,966 of CM052897.1, read as the reverse complement.
TCAAGGCAAAATGCAGTATCTCCCTCCTCAGAAACACTAAGCTATGAGGCCCCGCACCCCATCAGTATCATTTTAGGCTCAGTCTACCCAGACACAGAGGGAAAGCTTCTGTGCCTTATGTAAGTCTGATCATAGATGTGATAATTCTGAGAATTTACAACTCCTGCCTGCTCCTTCTTTCCCCTCCAGGAATGTGTCAAACTTTATATAGCCTTTAATCTGAACTCATCCATTAACACATAAATAAACCCATCCTTGCTTATTTGGTAGGAAATAAATAGCACTGAATCATCTAAGGCTGTTTATTTCAACTCTGCCCCAGAAAGTAATGCCTGGAAGGATTTATTCTGTGTTTTTGTGGGTTTGCAAAACATACTGTCCTTATTGTCCTGACCTGGTTCACAATTCATTGCGTTCACAGTCCGTGAAGGGTCCTCAAAGCTCAGGAAGCGAAGGGATGGTGGAAACAGGGATGTTTGCACATTCTGGTGTGTCACAACTGTCCCAGGGTTTGGAACGCCTCACCTGGTATCTACAGGAGAACCAGTCAGCTCAGTTAATGTCTTTATGTCATTAACTACTCCTGAGTCAGTTACATCACTAATGACAGAGCATTTCCTGATGTCTGATTGTCTAAAATGGCTTAGAAGGGGGCCAAGGAGTTTAAAAAATGCTCCTTGACTTCAAATATACTACATTCTCGCTGAAAAGAATAAATTCACAGGAATACAAGATTGTAAACTCTAGAGATTACCTTTCCCCACTTATATTCCACAGAGATAAACCCTAAGCCAAAACATGTGCTGAAAAAGTGGTCCAGTGAGTCAAAAGGCTCAGAGAGTTGAGCCTACACTTGTGCTAATTATCTGTGTGAGCATCGGTCAGAAAACAACCAAAACTCCTAGCTCAGACTCCTCGCCTATAAGGTGGAGACTTAGAGTCATAATGTCTCAAAGTTTCTTATGAGATTTAAATGAGGTAATATGTGCACAAGTGTTCTCTGCCCTGTAGCAAAACATGAGCGGTGAGGTTTATAAAGGAGAGCATTTCTGCTACTTTAAAATAGCTCTGACTATAGACTTAGCATCTATTTGTCTAAATCTCATTATTTCTCAGGAAAGTATGTCCAGAAGTGATACACACCAACTCTAAGATAGCGGTTACCTCTGGGAAGGAAAAAAGAAGGAAGGAATGGGAGTAAAATGAGACTTTAGTTATATTTTATTTTATTTTTTATTTTTTTTAAAGATTTTATTTATTTATTTGACAGAGAGAGAGAGAGATCACAAGTAGACAGAGAGAAAGGCAGAGAGAGAGGGGGAAGCAGGCTTCCTGCTGAGCAGAGAGCCCGATGCGGGGCTCGATCCCAGTACCCTGAGATCACGACCTGAGCCGAAGGCAGAGGCTTTAACCCACTGAGCCACCCAGGCGCCCCGACTTTAGTTATATTTTAATGTTAGATTTATATTTTTATTAACAGAGATCAGAAATGAAAATGACAAAACGTTTATCTGTGTGAAAACAGGGTGGCAAGTGCAAGGGCGTCTGTCACATTTTCTTTCCCTTTCTATGTGTTGAAAACATGTTAATATTTACACTTTGAAAAGCCCACAAGAATGTCTCTTAACACATATTTGTCTCTGCAGGGGAAATTTAGGTTCATAAAATATTTCCAATTTTCTCTATTTTCTAATCTTCCCTAATATATATATAATATTTTTTAGTTATTGGGGAAAATTAGAAAAATTAAATGCTGATGATGGTTGATGGTAGCGAGAGAACACTGGATTGTGATAATAGATGATGAAGAAGAGGGGGGAAAGGCTTTCCAGATATGCCATTCTGAGTCACGCGGTGTTCAGTTCTTAGGCTGTCAAGACCACAGAGGAAGGAAGATGAACAAGGAACCTACATTCACTGGACATCTGTCCCCTCTGTTGACAGGTGCCTGGGAGGCGCTTTTCAAATTTTACTTCAAGGCTGTATAGTTCCCATTTTCTTTCCAATGCCAGACAGACATCCTCCGATAGCAAGACAGTTTTGTTTTCTAACAAGCTCTCCAAGAAAGCCCACCAACTTCTTGGGTGATTGAGCATCAGTGTTCTTCAGTGTATTGAATCTAGCGGCAGACCATTCTGCTGCAGCTCAAGATCATGTGTATCTTTTACAAACTGTGCCTGTCCTTTTGCTTCCTCCTCTTAAAGCTCTCGGGGCGGGGGGGGGGGGAGGGGGGGGAGTTCCAGGACATGAATGTGTTATTTGTGAATCATTGGAGGTAGGGTTAGGAGCTCCAAAATCATCTGCGTGAACTTTAGCTTAAATCTCTACAAGCAAAGTCTATAGAAATTGCTGGAAGAAGCTAAAAAAAATAGTCACATCCTTCTCACAATCCGATCCTCCTTCCTACTTTTGCTTATGAATTGGGTATACAGGAGTGGTACCTTGGCTCTTATATTTCAGACTCGAAATGATGCTAAGGGATCTTTCAGTGGAAGATGGAGAGAGAGGAGCAGCTATAGATCTAGTCCCTAGTCATCAATTTTATGTCCTAAGCAATAACCCATGAAAGGCCTGGGACTTGGGTTGCGGCCATGATGTTTTAAATCAACTTCAATTTGATCAATAGACCCAGGCGCCTGTGTGTACTTCCATGGTAGATTCCACACACACAACCTACTTTCCCAAGGCTCATCTTGGGCTGGCCTTCATACAGAGAATATGTACATGCCTACCAGGACACAACTAGAGAAGAGAAATGCAGGAGGAACACCGAACAAAAACTTGTATCCAGTGACTACTACTGAGTTTTGTTTGGACAAACCAGAAATTTTATCAGAGGTATTCTTTTTTAATTCCAGAAAGAAGCTTTCCTTTCTTTTTTAAAAGATTTATTTATTTATTTGACAGAGAGAGAGAGAGAGCATGAGTGGGGGGAGGAGCAGAGGGAGAGAGAGAATCTCAAGCAAACTCCTCGCTGAGCACGGAGCTGGAAGCGGGGCTCTATCTCACGACCCTGAGATCATGACCTTAGCTGAAATCAAGAGTCGGACACTTAACCGACTAAGTCACCCAGGCACCCCTATCAGTGGTATTTTTAATGTAAATTTTATTGAAGTGCAGCATACGTATCAACAGCATTTTTCTTTTTAATATAGCTGTGGTACAACTTGACAGGTGTAAGTTTCAGCTATGCTGGGTGAATAAGTTCTAGAGGTCTGTACATCATCGTGCCTGTGGCTCACTGCAGTATTTGTGCACCTCAAAATCTGTTGAGGGTAGCCCTCGTGTTAAATGTTCTTACCTTAGGGAACAAAAAAGTCAAAGGGAAGCAAGGAGATTCTGGGAGATGTCGGATATGTCTGTTACCTTAACTGGTAATGGTATCATGGGTGTTTGCATGTATCCAATCTCTTAAGTATACATTCAATATGTACAGTTCTGGGTGCCCGGGTGGCTCAGCAGGTTAAAGCCTCTGCCTTCAGCTCAGGTCATGATCTCAGGGTCCTGGGATCGAGCCCCACATCAGGCTCTCTGCTCGGCAGGGAGCCTGCTTCCCCCTCTCTCTCTGCCTGCCTCTCTCTACCTGTGATGTCTCTCTCTCTGTCAAATAAATAAAATCTTTAAAAAAAAAATATGTACAGTTCTTTGTATGTCAGTTATACCTGTTAAAATAATAGCCATATAAGCTATATCAAAAAATAAAATATTTACTGAAAAATAAACAAGTATTAAATATAGAGCCCCATGCATGGAGCACTGGGTGTGGTACATAAACAATGAATCTTGTAACACTGAAAAAATAAAATAAAAGTATTTGGGGGAAAAAAAATTAAAAAAATAAATATAGAGCCCCATGAATTTTCTTCAAGAGAATAACAACACCCACAAAATATGAAGCAGAACATTACCAGCATTCCAGAAGTTTCCTTCTGGAAGATCTCCCTCCATTCATTACCCTGCTTCCAAGGGTAACCCATAATCTGACTAATAACATCAAAGAAAAATTTTGCACTTTTTAAACCTGGTATAAATAGAATCATAAAATATGTGCTGTTGTGTTTTTTAATTTTAATTTTTTATTGAAGTATACATGACTACAACATTATATTAGTCTCAGGTGTACAATATAGTGATTCAACAATTGTATATGTTATGAAATGCTCACCATGATGGGTGTAGTCACTGTCATACAAAGTTTTTACAATATTATTGACTATATTCCCAACGCTGTACTTTCTATCCCCGTGACTTACGTATTTTACAACTGGAAGTTAGTACCTCTTTCTATATGTAGTGTTTTCTGTCTGTTTCTTTTACTCAGCATTATGTTTGTGGTGTTTGTCCATGTTTTTGCATCCAGCCACAGGTCATTCTTTTTTATTGTTGTGAAGCAGTAAATTGAATATCTATCATACAATTTCTCCATTTCACAATACGGATTTTGTGTCTCCCAGTTCTGGGTTATAACGAATATTATTTCTTTTGGTGAACAAACACAGGTATTTCCATCGAGTGTAGACAGTGGAATACTAGTGTGTTTCAGTTGTAGTTATAATAACAGTCGGCTTTGGCACTTGCATTAATGTGTAGCTGCAGCCCAAGCATTAAATGCAAGAGTAAATCTCAGTATTCTAATAGTTGACTATATAAGTTATGGGGTTTTTTGGAGTAATATTAAATATACATTTATACTGATATTTGTAATGGTATATAGACTAACATTTATGTTTGTGATATTATCTTAAAATACATTTTTATGTAATTATCTGTTAGGAAAAGAAGCACATATCTGTAGTTCTAGTTATATTATTAGAGCTATTCATTCTTTTTTTTTCTTTAGGACTTTATTTACTTATTTATTTGACAGAAAGAGACACAGTTAAAGAGGGAACACAAGTAGGGGGAGTAGGAGAGGGAGAAGCAGGCTTTGCGCCGAGCAGGGAGCCTTGATGTGGGGCTCAATCCTAGGACCCTGGGATCATGACCCAAACTGAAGGCAGACGCCCAACAACTGAGCCACCCAGGAGCCCCTAGAGTTACTCGTTCTTAATTAACTTGGATATTGTTACATATTTTATAATGTCCCTTGACGTACAGTTTGTTTTTTATTTTCATGAAGACATAAAAATTCAGATTTTGGAAAATGTGGTTGATTTTTCACTATTGAAAGGAAAGCATCAATAAAAGATGTCTACACATGCAGTGATTTATTTTGTAAAAGTTAAACACAGCTTGATCTACAGATGTTCAATTAGTAAACCCATTGCTATTATTAAACATTGCATTGAGTGATTATATACTGAGATTACATTCAAAGCAACACGTGCAACTTCCCTTTTTAAAACTTTCAGGAAAACGAACTCTATAAAACCCACAACACATTAGTCCTTGAAGCGAACTTAGATAATGATCACAGCTAGGCATCCAAGTCCCCCTGTTGGATGTTTGAAAACACAACAGCCTCCAGGAAGCAGGAATGCAAGCCAGGCTCCATGGTCCCAGTTCACTACTTTTCATAGACTACTTCACTCACCTGCTTTACACACAGAATTCTTCCTTGTTTGTAAAACTGAGTTGTTTCTCGCTACCATGTATGCTGATTTCTGTCTGTTCCTCTTGTGGAGATGGTAAAAGTTTGATAAGAGCCTATGTAAAATTGAAATCTGTAACCAAAAAGCAGTTTGTGCTGCTTCCTGAGAGAGAGGATCATTAGCAAGAACCTGGCTTCCAAAGAAAAGCAAGAAGGTGTGGGGAGCTAAGCTGACCTCCTACCAGTTGAAAAATATCAGTATTTGTATCCGTGATGGCTCCCCAAGCCTCTGCTTATATAAATGTATCTCTCGGGTTTTGTTTCTATACTCTGTCCTTGCTATTTTCCCAAGCACCTGCAGACTTGTTGCTCGCCAAGCTGACTGTGGACGGTGCGGTCGGTACAATGGCAGCCCACTCTATGGCGCCTACAGGCATGCACAGACCACGGTGCCATGCCGCACGACATCCGGGGCTCTCCAGTCCCACTTCCCCCGGCTGCTTTGGAGAACCCGTCAAGGGACTACTCTTAGTTAGCTTCAACCTAAAAGCAATTAAATACTGCTCAATCTCATTAGAATATTAGGTGAACTTGTGGGACACCTTTGAGGAAAAGCCCCTTGGCAAATGTAGTGATTCCAACCTGTAAGATTGTTTTTGGTCCTCAGATACTCTGAAGAAGGGTTTTTTGAGGAAACAGGACAGTCAAGCGACAACGGTGAGTACAGCCTCTCTTCTTTCTTCCGTTGTTCTTCTACTTGGATAGTGACATGGCTGTGTGTGCGTGTGCGTGTGCGTGTGTGTGTGAGCGCGTGTGTGTTTATGCACATGCACGTGCATATGCAGGCATATGCAGGCTATGGGAAAAGAGTTTAATAAGATGTGTGTGAGTACACACTCCCATGTGCTCACTATCTGACAGAGGATTGTGTAGACGACTATATGATATGGGGGACAGGTTAATTAGAGAAGATCGTTTATGTCTTTCTTTTTTTTGTTGTTTATGTCTTTCTAAATCAAAATATGAATGTGACTTCCGAGGTAGTATAAGTAGAGCTGGGGGACATTTTGTGAATGTGATGTCTGACATGATTATGTGGTTACAGATGTTCATATATACGGGGGGAGGTGCTGTGTGTGGTGTGTGGGTGTGTGTGCAAGCCTATTTTCTGTGACTCTTGCCTTATTTAACAGGGTGCCTCAGCCATGGAACCAGCTTTGAAGATGACTTGACCCTAGGAGCAGAGGGTAAGTGGCACAGCCCTCTTACCCTTGATTATTCTTATTCCTTGATTCTTATTCCTTGGAATCAAGGAAGAGGATATATAGGAGATGAATTCAGAGTAGAAGGAAAGGGAATGGCTGTGGAAAGAAGCAACCTATTCCCTGGGGTCTTACCTGTAGGGAAAGAGCAGTCTCGTTATGAACTAATATAAAGCTCATAAAGCTCCATGTGCCCAGAAATACTTTCTCACCAGCCTGGCGTGACATCCACCAATCCATCATTAGGGCTCTCATCTGTCCCCTGGGAAGACAACGTATAAAATCACCATAACGTTGGCTGCCCAGACATCTTTGAAACTGTTGTCTGTATAGGAAACCCAAAGCAGCCTGAACAGCGGGTATAAGCAGGAGACCACACTGAAGGAGAGAAGAGCTTGAATAATGGATGGAGATGTAGCAACCTACCCGTGTCTCCCAGGACCTGTGGAGACTCACGATGTGGGGCAGGAACACTAGCCTGGAGGGCTGAATGATGTCCTCGTCCTCAGGACAGAGAAACTCTTGCCTCAACACCAGTCATGGTGTATCATTTCAGAGGCTCAGGGCCACTTCCTCCCTGCCATATCCGCCCCCCTTCCCGGTCTATGTTTGATGAACTTTAGATACCCCACAAAGAGCAGAGTTCATGGGGTTCGGCTAGCCTCTAGTAGTGGCAGAGGGGAGTGAAGGGGATTGAGTGTTAAGTTCAGAGAGGCAGCTTAGGTGATTTCCATTTTCCTTCCTAACTTTCTCTTTGCCTTTCTGTTCCTTGTCCAGCCACACTGTTGGCCACCGATGGCAGAGTCTTCTCCAGGTAAGTGTTAGGTTCCCCCAGCCTGAATGATGTCTTCTTCAGGAGCTACTGAACTGGCGTAGGTAGCAGAGGCAAAGAGATGAAAAACAAAGAGCTCACGAGTCACAAGAGAGAGTGAGATTTTCCAACCAGGAATGAGGCCCTAGACTGAGTTTTCCCAGTAGATGATAGAAGGTACCCAGCAGGGAGTAAATATGCCCAGCAGAACGTGTCCTGGATCCAGGGTGCAGACTGCTTACAAGCTTACCATGACCTCAACTCTGACCCTTGCAGGAGTTTCCTGGACCCAGCCCGGCCCTGCCGGCTCCTCGATCTTGGCTGCAGCGTGGCTTCCAGCAGCATGACGGGTGGCACCAACAAAACCAGTTCAAGGTAGGTACTGGGTTTGGCAGGGATGTGAGGGTGGGAAAGAGGAGAGGCCCAAGAGAATGGAACCAAGAACCACTGCCCATTTTTTCTGGGATATCTTACTGGAGGGTTTATGCACTCACATACCCGAGAAGTACGGCCATATTTGCTTCAAGAACACTGAGGCATGTGGAGGAATCTGCTGCTCAGAGCTGGACGCTCTGTAAAATAGAGGTGACCTTGTGCCCCAGCAGGTGTAGCATGGGGCTCATCACAGTCCCTGGATTTAGAGTAAGTGCTCAATCAACAATCAATGAAGGTATTGATTGATTTGTTGATTGGATGAAACAATAAAATATTAATTCGCTCGGGCCATCTCATATCCCCTAATGCAGGCCAGGCATAACTATGTGGAATTAGAAAAGATGAAGCAAAGTGCTTGCCCCCAGGAGCTCAACAATCGAAGAGGGTGAACAAAAGGCACAATGAATAACGTTAAAACAAGATAGAAAGTGACGAAAACTAATGTGGTATAATAAAAAGTATTTGGAATTCGGTGTCAGAGTTTGAATTTGAGAACCGGTCCTCGGATTTATTAGCCATGTAACTATCTGTAGTGATTTGTCTTTACTGAGCTACAGCCCCAGCCAGACCCCACTTCAATTATGTCAGAATCTCTGGAGATGAGACCCTGATAGCTACACGTTTTTAACCGAAGTACACTTGACTTAATAAAGTTTTATTCATTTCAGGTGTACAACATAATGATTCGACAATTGTATATTACGCTGTGCTCAGCACGGCAAGGGTAGTCACCATCTGTCACATACCGTGTTATTATAGTGTTACTGATTATATGTCTTATCCTGTACTTTTCATCCCCATGACTTATGTCTGTAGAATGGGTAGTTTTGAGCTCTCGTGTCACCCAGCCTGGTGGTACACAGATTTGGATGTAGATACATGTGAGTGCCATTCTGAGAGAAAGACAGAGAGAACTTGATCTTCCGTAATGCAGGGCTTCTGTCCTGAAAATAGTGCTACGAAGGGGTCTACCTCTCAAAATCATGTTTTCAACGTGCCTACATTGGTTAATTTCTACCCTCAGGGTAAGAATAGAGTTTTGTGTTTCTTACACACTTCCTGCCTGGTTGTCCCACACGGCCATGAGGTGAGGGTGGGGAGCAAGCTGCAGAGCCCTTGGCAAAAGCCAGCCAAACCATAGTGTGTGCAGGTGGGAAAGGACTGGGTAATAATATAACCACGAGATTTCTTGAACTCTAGAATGCTTTTGATTTTTCAAATCCCTCTCATAGCAAATTCTCATTCATCTGTTATGGTGTTTAAAGCACTGCGAGAGGGGCGCCCGGGTGGCTCAGTTGGTTAAGCGTCTGCCTCTGCCCAGGTCATGACCCCGGGGTCCTGGGATCAAGACCCGTGTCCCACTCCCTGCTTAGCAAAGTATTTGCTTCTCCCTCTCCCACTACCTCTCCCCCCGCTCGGGATCTCGCTTGCTCTGTCTCCCTCCATCTCTCAAATAAATAAATAAAATCTTAAAAAAAAAAAAAAAAGCAAGTACTGTGATAGAATCTAACCCAATTTTTAAACCAAGGCTGGATTGTAATTCCCATGTTTCGGACAGAAAATGTAGGTTCACAGAAGTGAAAGTTTTTCTCAAAGTCAGGATGGAAGGTAGAGAAATGATCGGAAAGGTAGGTCAGTCTCCTGACACATTTCTTAAACACTCTGGATGACCCTGTAACTCAAAGTTGCCCGTATTTACCAAACTCCCTCTTTTCAGCATCTCTGAGATTCTGGACAAGGTGCAAGAAGATGCAGAGGATGTCCTCTTCAGTCTGGGCTTTGGCCAAGAGGACCAAAAGGACACTTCACGGATTCCTGCCCGATTTTTCACCACCCCCTCTCAGGCCAGAGGCATCGATTTCCAGCTCTTCCTGAAGGCCCAGATGCAGAGGATAGAGATGGAGGACCCTTGCCTCATGCTGGCCAGTGAGTGTTCCCATGGATGTGCTCTACTTCTCTGCCGCTCACGACAGGGATCAGTGGCTCCAGATCCTACTTTCTCTCAGTCAGTTTCACTCCACCCTTCATCTCCTGGGTCTATTTCTCGGCCTCGTTTTCAGTGAAGATGGAGAACTTTGATGTCTGCTTCTTCCTCTTAAAGAAATAGTCATCAAGAGACTTCATATCACTCTTGCTTTCTTAGGCTTTCTCTCCTTCAGCTGAATCAAATGAGAATAGTGTCTTTAAATCTTATCCTTGTTTTTATTTCTCTGTTGGAACAGTACAATGTTCCCCTTTTACAGCCACTGTATTAAAATCATTTCCTTTTAGAGCAATGTTCTTAAAGTTCTCAAAGTTAGATATGTTAAATTGTCCAGGGACTTTATAAACGTTCATATTCATAGGCTTTTTTTTTTTTTCCATAGAGGGAAAGGCTCAGGAGTATTTATTTTAAATAAGCACATGGGATTCTTATGTATAATCTTTAGACCACATCCAGGGAAACAATTATTTAAGTTGTCCTGATTTCATACTAAGGAAAGATATGAGAGGGTTTCTCTAGCTGGATGAGGCATAAAAGGCTCTATTTTATTATATATATTAGAATATGTTTCAAATTATATTCCGCTACACCCCCAATATGATTGTGTTTCTGACAGTGTTGTTTCAGATTCTTTGCATCAGATTCAACTTAAAATAAGCTTGGTAAAACCACGCTTTTGAGCTCTACCTGTTGCAACAAAGATTTTGAGTTAGAGTATTTTCACAACCTTAGATGATTCTCATGCATGCTAAAATTAGAATATAATTGATTGAATTTATTTTATGTGCCATGTACATAATTAGGTGTTAAATTCTGGAAAAACAGACTAGACAAGAGGTACACGATTCTTAAGCCTTTTGGAAGCCTACAGTTTAAGAGATGTATGCCTTATCACAGTGCTTTTCAAACATGGATGTCCATATGAATTACCAAATGGTATTGCTAAAATGCTTGAGATACAGTCTGAGATTCTGCATTTATAACAAGTTCCCAACTAGTACCAGTGCTTCTGGACTAGTGACCACACTTTGTGAAGCAATGTCTAATAAAATGATAAAGTCATAAGTGTGAGCGCCATGTTGGGCATAATGTTTACTTTAAAAAATGACATCAAAATTTCTGTACCCTAGTCCATTGGCTAGTAATTGTCATTATTCCAATTGGCTGATACTCTGAAGCATTCTGGAACCCTAAAGTTTTGTTACTGTCTAAGAAAATGAGATTGGTTTTGTCCTTTTTTTGGGTCATGTTTGTCATCTAAAGCAAACAGTAATCGAAGCCATTGTTTAAAACATACTGACAGCAGAAAGGATATGTGAAATCAAGATATAGAAAAGTTCCTCATCCCATCTAGAATTAATTGTTGGACTGAAGGAAAATATCTATTCAGATGGGGAGTCAAGAAGTCAAGAAAGTCAACAAAGGGGATCCTGAGTGTGAGAAATCTAAATGGGAAAAACACTGGTGGGGAAAATGGCATCTTCCTTCTGAATTTGGAGCCTTAGGAAGGCTATTGAAGGAGGAGATACAAGAGATAATTTGCTGATGACCCCCAGATTCACCATCTTCAACCCTTGTGCCCAGGCAGGTTTAAGCAGGTGCAAACACTGGCTGTCACTGCTGATGCCTTCTTCTGTCTCTACTCCTATGTGTCTAAGACACCTGTCCAAAAGTTCACACCATCCCACATGTTCTGGAATTACAACCCAACTGATGTGCCATCCATCAGGATTCTGGCTCCAGAGCCTGAACCTCACTCACCCAGAGAGCGCCTTCGGAAAGCCATCTCCAAGATGTGCCTGTATACAAGCCCCCGAGATCGGTTGTCACCACCCCAGAATATCCCCAAAAGGAACAGTTTGGACCAAGTGGTGTGGGAAGTAATGGACAGAGTGAGAGGAGAGAAGCTGGTCTTCCAGCAGGACCCTGGGTTTGGGCCAGGCTCAGAGGAAGATCCTGTGCCGCTTATCAGAAATACAAAGCTGCCCACTTTTTCCAGTGCATGTGCCCTTTGCCCCAAAGAGGAAACACAGCAGGGAATGTCCACAATGCAAGCACCATCACAAACTCTGGATCCTAAACCGGAGGCAGCCCCTTGCATGCATTCTCTGCCCAGGGCAGATCTACGGCGGAGCACAGACCCTGCACAGGTGAAGAGAGAGCTGTGGGGTCTACAGGCCACCAACAAGGAAGTCCATTTGGCCAGGGATGAGACTCTCTGGAGAAGAAAGAGCAGAGCAAGAAAGAGCTTGTTTCCGAAGAATCCCACGAGCAGGACGGTTCAGTCATTGGACCTGTCCATCGTCCAGCAGAGCCAAGAGGAGCCAGCACTGCACCGATCTCTAACCCAGCAGCTACAGGACACTTGGGACGTGGAGGAGGTGAGTGAGTTGGGGGCAAGAGAGAGGCTGGCAGAGAAAGGTTCTGGATTCTCGCCTTTCGGTAAAGGGAATCCAGGCTCCCTGTCCTCACCAGATATACCAACTCTTGAATCACATTCAGAAAACTTTGGGAACCAGCTAATAGAGAAGGAGAAAGACAAATGGGCTTGATTTCTTAAGATCATGCAGGTTTTCAGAGCTTTTCTAATTCCTCATCTGATCTGATCTTCATTGAAGTTCCTCATCGAGCACCCCTGGCTCTATCATTTGTGGGATCCGCACCAGAATACACATAGAGGCTGATTATACACTAAGCTAAACACTAGTAAATAAAATATGCTCTCTTCTACCTTAATAAATATGTAACCATAAAGACCTGGAGGTCCAGGTTCAAAGTTAATATTCTCAGATTCTCAGGACTTCTGTGCTAGAACAGGGCAGTGTGGGCAGAGCCACTCCCCAGCTCTGGCCTATCCCCTTCTCTTCCCATGCCCAGATCTGTCCTAAACCATAAGGGATTTCACACATAGATGTGTGAGCACCCGGCCTGCATATCCAAAAGCCACATAACCTCTACCCACACAAATAGCCATCCATTGGTCATCGCTCGTGCCTGGGGGTGCATACACTAGTAGAGAGGTTGACCCTTTAAGACAGCAAACATCAGGCAAAACTAGTGCAATTCCCTGGAGCAGACTTGGGGGCATCTGAGCAGCGTATCCAGGTATCCTGTGGAACCAGAGCATGTTCTAGAAGGGGCAGTGCAGGATCCAGGTGGGCACATCCTGTTGGTCCACCAACTCTTCATCCTGTGGACTCTCAAAAACTCAAGACTCCTCTTGTCTGGGACCCTAGACAGTACTGCCATCAAGTGCTGAACTCTCTTGGGAAAGCTCTCAGATCCTTGCCACAAGAGAACGTGTGATGATTTGCAATATTGTTTGCATATATATCACCTGTCATTGGACATCTCAGCTCCTGCCTTCCTCACTATCGCGTTCCTGCCACAAGAGAAGAAGCCGAGTCTCTCAAGTATGCTCAGCCTCTTTCCCCGTGGCCACCTGCCATCCGACACCTCTCCCCGCTGGCTCCTAGTTCTGCTGGGATCTTGGTTACCGGTGCAAAGCCACAGTGAGGAGGAAGAGAGCTGCTGGCTCAACAGTCCCAGACACCCCCACCTGTACCAGACTTTTGCCGGCAAAGACTAGAGAAGTAAGCGGGTCTCTCTCTCCTTTCTTTCTCTTTCCCTCCCACCCTCCCTCAGGCAGTGATTCTCAAACCTGGCTACATGTTATAATTGTCCAGGAAGATTTTTTTTAAATACCCACAAGGAAGTGTCCCACAACCTGTAATTCTGATTTCATCGATATGGCATGGAAATCGGTGCCTGGTTTTTTTTTTTTTGTTTCTAAGCTCCTCAGGCGATTCTATTATGGCTGGTTAGATACTTCTCTAGATCAGTGGTTCTCAGACTTTAGCCTCACTTGGAGAGCTTGTTAAAATGCAGCCCCAAATCCCAGAGTTTCTGATTGAGAAGCTCTAGACGGGGCCCAAGAATTTGCATTTCGAACCAGCTCCCAGGGGATGCTGATGCTGTTGGTCTGGCAATCACCATCTGAGAACCATTCCAGTGTTCTAGAAATGTATAACCTTAATATTCAAACTGTAGTCTGCAGGCCGGCAGCCTTAGCATCACTTGGGATTCTGTTAGAAACGTGGACTCTCAGACCCCACTCCAGATTTAAGGTATCACAGTTTTGTCAAGACCCTACAGTGGTTTGTTTGCACGTTGAAGTTTGAGAAGTGCACTCCTATAGTTTTTTAACAGGTGAGAACCAACCCTAAAGAGCTTCATCCCAGCTCCTGCTCATAACTACATTCTAATCAGCCCACATCACTACACGGGCAAGACCAAGATACCCCGGGTATCTCACGGCCACGCTCCCTTAGGCTCTGAGTTGCTTCCTACAGCGAGGGTCTGAGGTCCATAGCTCTCCTTCCCTGACAAGGCAATCTCACATAGGTGGTTACTGCAGCTAAAATGTCTTTCTTTTCTATATGAGTTTTGAAGATTAACTGTACCAGAGGTATCCCTTATACCTGTGAATGTTTCGGGGAAAAAAAATATGTAATTTAAACCAAGGATAAATGAGGCTCCTGGAGTTTTTACCACCTACTCCCTACTACCACAAAGAAGATGGCATCAGGAATTAATTGATTGATTAATTAATTAAATGATTTTTCTAAGGTAGTAGAAATTGATACCCTTCTTGAATCAAGTCAATGAGTCTTGCTTAGAGTTTCCTCCATTTCAAATGCCTTAATTTACTGCACCTCCTGGCTCAATAGTTATTTTTGGTCAATACTCTAAATTTGCAGTGTTACTTGTCCAGAATGGCAAAGGCCTGTATACTTCGAACTCTTTTAATTTTCATTCTCTGTGACTTTAGGGCCATCGTCACTCTTCTTTCCCTCTTACTATTTTCTTCGCCAGGTATATAAATTATGTGTATACAGTAATCACTCACAAAAGAGTTTAATATCAGAAGGCAGCAATACATCATATACAACTGGGAAAAGTTTAGGATATGGAGTCAAATGACCGACCCTATATAATTCCCCGTGATCTTACAAAAATCACTTGACTTTAATTTTATCTTACATAGTAGGAGAATAATATGGACTAGGCATTTATGTAGAGTTTCAACACATTACAGGGAGTGTGTGAAGGTAATATAACATAGCTACTGCTGATTTTAGAAAAGGTAATTATGGTCATAAAATATTTAGATCAGTGATTCTCAATCCTACAATATTTTTTTAATTGTTTTCGATAGACTTAAATGTAAATCTCTCTGAGATTTACAATAGACTTTTTCTGTTTCAATAGACTTAAATGTAAATCTCTTTTTCAATAGACTTAAATGTAAATCTCTCTGAGGTTCGGATTTGGGTATCATTGTTTCTTCTCTTAAAACTTTCCTATTGCTGCATAAGCAAACCACCCAAAATGCAGTGGCTTAAAGAAAAAGTTGTTTATTTTCTGTCACTATTTTGTGGGTTTACCGGAAGGTTTTTCTGCTTTTCTAACCTGGGCTCCCTTATGCAGCTGTTTTTGGCTCTTTGGCTGGCCTGGACTGAAAGGTCAAAATGAGTTCCCCGGCACGTCTAGAACGTTGGTGTTGACCGGCAGGGGGCGCCCTCTCCGCGTGCCGTGTCATTCCTTGGCAGTCTGGCTTGTTCTATGTGGATGTTCAGCAAAAATTGAAATTGCAATGCTTCCTTTTAGGGATGTGTTGCAAGTTTCACAATGTCCCCCCTCCCACGTTACTGGTTAAATCAAGTCACAAGGCCAACCGAGATTCAAAGGGAAGGAAAACAGACTACATTTTAACAGGAGTGGCAAGATCACAATGCAGAAAGGCATGTGGAATGGGAGGGTCGTCGTGCCATCTTTATAAACGTCCATCGCATTGGCTCCAGTGCACCATGAGGGTGAAGAATAACTGCTTTAGGGGCACATGGATGGCTCAAGTGCTTAAGCGTCTGCTTTCGGCTCAGATCATGATCCCAGAGTCCCCAGAATCAAGCCCCATGTCAGGCTCCCTGCTCAGCGAGGAGTCTGCTTCTCCATCACCCTCCGATCCTCCCCCTGCTCTTCTCTCTCTCGCTCTCTCTGCTTTAATCAAAGGTCTTTACCCTCACATACTAAAGATGCACTGAGAGTAAGCTTTCTTGCTACAGCTCATTCGGACTCAGCCACAATGTACGAACTTGAAAAGGAAATTAACTGGTAGGCTTATCAAATTAAAATAGAAAATGTGGAGTATATGCTCCACAGCTAGGTTACTTTGTCAATAACCTAATTTACTCTAAAATGCAGAGCTTTGCTCAAGTGTTATTCGTCCAGCAGATGTCAGCCTCGCCCAAGAAAATGCCAAGATGTCCAGCAGAGCAGGCTGGGTGCAGGACCTGTCAGGTTATAGCTTTCTGGGCAGTACCTGCAATATCCAGGACACCAGCTCCTCCCACACACCTGCCCCACCTTTGGCCAACCATCCGTGTACAGAAAGATTAGAACTGCATTGCCAGGGAGAAAGTATTGCTAAGAGCTATATATTTCAGATAAGGAACTAGATTCCATTCTCCTCCAAGGTTATGGGATCTCATCACAGCACAAGAGATTGTGGTTAGAAATGCTGTATCTCATTTATTCTAAGGTGTGCATTTTTCCACATTTTAATATCTCTGAGATAGAATGGGTCTTAACAATTGGCAATGTTGGTCAAGGTCTCTTTTTTTTCCTCCTTAGTGAAATATAAAATAATTGAGTCTTGCAAAAGATGGCTTATCGGATTCAGTAAAACACAGTAACTTTAGAAATTAAATGTACTTATTCTCTCGAGTAAATGAGGAAATGATTTTGCAGATTTCCCTTCTATGATTCCCTAGAAGACTAAGAGATCACTTCTTCACTGACACAGTCTTTGGCTGAGACACGGGGTCACGGTGGTTCCCAAATCTTTCAGATGTTCCATACATTTGTTTAATCATCTTTTCTCAAAGCGATGAATTATCTCTCTCAATCCACTCCTCTATCATCCTTTAAGAGATCATAAGAAGGTGGGAATACCTATGAAAGCACCTCAGGACTACCAAGATTAAAAGCTATGTGATAAATATGGAAGGGGGAAGTTCACTCACTACCATCAAAGGCAGAGCCAGCTGGGGCAGTTCCTCTAATCGGCTGAGAAACAAGTCCTCTCTGCCTCCTCCAGGGTCAGTAATTATCTCCTGGGGATTAATGATCTCCCAGAAGCTCTGTAGCAAGCACCAGTGTTCACCTATGAATTGTCACCAGGCATGAGAGGGGCGAGAGCATGGGTGGGAGGGGGTAGCAGCCCCCAGCCAGCCATGGGGTCCAGATGTATAGTCTTCACGCTGCACAAAGACACTCAAAGAGAAAAAGGGGATCGAAATTCAGCTCTGCTACTTACCATCCAAAATCTCAAGTGTCTTCATCTTCTAAGAGGGAGTTCCTTTTTTTTTTTTCTAACTCATTTACATAAGGTGAATGCCTTTCTGCAGTTGACACAAGGGCACCTTCTGTTAAAAGAGGATCTTGTACCCAGCTGTCAGTTTCCTTCCCTTCCACTCTCTCATTTAGTCTCTGTCAGAGAAGAAGTCCTAATCTTCCTCCCAGATCCTAGGAAGGCACCATATTCAAAAATGTCAGATGCACAACCCTTTCTCTTAGTGCCCAGTTGCTGAAATGTAAGCTGTTTGACCTTTACCAGGTTTATAAGAGTCAGGGTCAAGGTTTTATTTTTTGTTACTATTTGTTTCCTTTGCCAGATCTGAGGTATCACAGGCTAATATATATTCTATTTGCAAAGTGATCATATCTAGAGATGGGAGTTGTATTGTCTAGGCAACTCTGCTGGTGGCAGTGGGAGGAAACAGGCAGGATTAGGCAAGGAGGCCAGGGCAGAACATAGGATGAAGAAGAAAACTAGTCTTAGATGATCCCAAATGGCAGGTAATTCAAAGCTGTAAGTTAGTACTTAGTGGAACCTATATGAGACAGGTAGCTACAGACTTGCTCTTTGCTATAAGATTTTCCCATGTGACAATAATAACCACAAATGTTTCTATATAGTGCTTACTACATGTCAGGCATAAGCCTTAGCACTATGTGGAAATTAAATCATTTAATTCAATGATATAACTTTATTATTGTTCTTCATTTTATAGATGATCACACTGGGCACAGTTATTTTTATACCAAAATAAATTCTGAAGAGAGACTATCAGATAGAAGGTGTAAGGAGAGATGGGGGAGAGGAGAGGGGAAGGTGAGAGGATATCATGAGAATGTGACAATTATTTTTCTGCATCATTTGCAATTCTTACCAAGGTTACTTTGCATCTATTGGGGGAATATAATTTAAAACAAAATCTTCTGGGGCAACTGGGTGGCTCAGTTGGTTAAGCATCTGCCTCTTGATCTCAGCTCAGCTCTCAATCTGAGGGTCATGAGTTCAAGCCCTGCCTTGGGCTCCACGCTCCGTATGGAACCTACTTTAAAAAAAAAAAAAAAAAAGAGTTCTAAAAACAAAATCTTCTGCCATCACAGAAAACCTCTCCAGAAAAGTAAAAGAAAAAGAAAAGAGTTTTATTTTTGAATATGATGTGTGTCAGAGGCCATTCATTCACTACAGAGATTGCAGAGACAGAAAGAAATCCCACTCTCTTCTATAAGCAGGCAGATAAAACCCCCTATATGCATACAATGACTGGGCCTCAAGGAAGAGGACGCTGCAGAGCCATTTGTCACACACAGTTCATTCTAAATGCACCTTCAAACTGGGATGGCCAACTGTGTTAGCTAATTGCCTTTATCCAAAGGAATAATAACACTTCTCATATCTTGATGACAGAGGTGGTTTGCGAGTGGGAGCCAGGCACCTAAGTCAGACTCCTACCCTTTCATGGGGACTGAGAGATAGGGGCATGTTGTTACTAAGTAACTTAGTAACTTTACCTTTCTGGGATTTATTTGTGAAATAAAGGCTCTAAATTGAATAATTATAAGAAGAAACGCCTTGTTCTTTTTCACATGAAGTCTGTTGGAGAACGTTGGTAAATCTTTGGACTCAGTTCTCATGCCATTAACTCAAATTTTTACTATAAAATTATCCTAAAAGGATAACTACTTTCTTGTGGGTTGATTGATCTGTTTTGCTTAATTTGTCAAAATGATTACAAATAAAATCCTGTCCTTTTTATTGTGCAGTTGGAGTAAAGATGACCTATTATATACTATAAACCTATATGCTAATTGTTTTTAAACTCACTGACAAGAAGAATGGTATACAGATTGAGCTGGAATGCTCACAGTTTAGCAAAAGACATGACAAGGAAAATCAACAATTACTTTTATTGAATTTCATTAAATGCCACCGGGACGTAGAAAAAGGATGACATGTCCAGATGAACCTGGACACACAAGGAAAGTTCAAACAGGGGAAGAATAGTGGGGGGAAGTAGAAGAAGAAGCAATGGGACACTGATATACTAGATAGAGAGATAAATATGTTCAAAGGCAGAGAGAAACAGAATATCGTAATATCTTCAAAAAACTACACCTTGTGCCACATGGGAGAAAGGGAATATGTGGGAGGTCAAAATAGAATAGGAAAGATAACTGGAAATTAGATATGAAACAAAAGTCATCAATGTTGTTTAAAGATTACATTTAGTCTAGAAAGATAAGGAGCCACTTAAAAATTTACAAATGAAGTTATATGATTAGATTTATCTTTTAGATCATTCTGGCAGAAATACAGAAGATGGATGGAATCGGGAACCAATGGAGAAAGGAAAATCATTTAAAAGCCTACCACAAAAGACTGAAGAGAAATGTTACAACCAGAAATAAGACAAGCATACTAGGAACGGAGGGGACGAGTGTCACTTTGAGATACTTAATATGCCCAGTGGCTAAACTGAGGACTAATCAGACTTGTGTTTGGGGAGAAGGGGTAGGAAAAGAAAAAAAAACATAAGGAAATTTCTGGGTTTCTTCTTGAGCAACTAAGTGAGTATTAATGTCCTTTTATTAAGAACAAAATACAGTAGAAGTAGCAAGTTGGAAGGCAAATATTTTAAAGTATAATTTTCAAAAAGGCAACATAATGACTCTCGTGTTAATATAAGACAAACATGTTCGAAGATTTTATTCAATTCATCGATTAATAAGAATTCCAGTAATGTGTTTGAACTGGTCCAAAGAGTATTTGAGAAGCCAGTTATGAGCAGACAACCTGAGTCAGCTACAACGCTAGCTACCAAGCAGCGACACCATAGACTCTCATAGACTCTCATCGCTGAGATTATTGGTTACACAAAAATAAAGTACTTGCATCTCTACTCAACATAAATTTGTGACGTAACCCTGCCCCAAAAGAGTAGTAAAATAGCCCTGGATAGAGAAACTCAAGACCAGCGAGCGATGCGCTGAAAGAACGTCCGGTAAATCTTGTCTGTTTTCAAGTTTAGAATAATTTGATGAGTTAAGATTTAGATAAGATGCGTTTGAGGTAGTTCTGAAATACTAAAATAGAAAAAGAAGTCCAGAAGGCAGCCGGATATGTGGACTTGAGGATAGAGTTTGTTGGAATTCAAGGCTTACTTATAATAGGTGAAGGCATGAGAAATAAATAGTTCATCTAGGGTAAATATGCAGAGTCAGAAGTCGAAACGTAAAGGGGACCCTTAGAAACATTAATATTTAAAAATCGATCAAACACAAGATGTTCATAAAGCAGTAGCCATATGGATTGGAAAAAGAAAGTTTCAGATAGAAGCCAAGTGAGATTTGTTTCAAGAAAGAGAGTGTTGTTTCAGTAACATATGTCATAAAATATCCAGAAGGAAGGAGAATGCAAAGATACCATTGGATTTGTAACCACACAATGATTAGAAACATTGATAAGAGAATTTTTATTTGCATGACAGGGCTTTAAAATATTAATGTGAAAAGAGAATAAGAAATTGTGCAAATAAAGTAGATAATGGGTCAAGAGACAGTAAGGAGTGTTCTGTTTTTTCTAGGATGCAGAAGGTTTAAGCATATGTATTTGCTGAAGGGAAAGAATCGATAGGGTGGGGGAGGCCAGAGTTCAGGAAGAAAAAGAGAATGATGATATGAAGTCACTGGAAAATTGGAATGAGTTGAGATCCAAACCACTTTTGAAAACTTAATTTTAAAGTAAAAACAAAGTGATTTTGGAGGGTTTAGCCATGAGCTAGAGGTACAGATCTTTGGCTGAGATCAGAGGAAAGGAAAAAGGCCAAGAGTGAATACAGTTACACTGGTCAACTGGAGAAGAAGTCAAGAAATTTGTGCCTATTAATTTCTCTCTTTTTCCTAAAGAAAGAGTCATTACAGTGTGAGGCAGGGAATTTGAAGACAATAGTAAAGGTTTGGGATTGTTACTATGAAGAATAAATGAGGAATTCTACTAATGTTTATTAGTAGAAGTATATATTAATAGTTGAATAGGTGAATAATATTAGGGTTCAGCTCAAGGTGTGATGTATGTATTGATGGGGATTTAATAATTTTCTCCTGGGACACCTAGGTGGTTCAGTCCGTTATACATCTGCCTTCGGCTCAGGTCGTGATCCCAGAGTCCCAGGATGGAGTCCCGCCTCGGGCTCCCTGCTCAGCGAGGAGTCTGCTTCTCCCTCTCCCTCTGCCCCTCCTCCCCACCCCATCCCCCCACTTATGCTCGCACACGCTCTCTCTAAATAAATACAGTCTTTTAAAAAAAATAATCATTTTCTCCAGCTGTGTTCAGCAATCCATATAAACAAATAAGAATAAAAGTATATCTTTATAAGTATAAAAACAATAAGAAGTGAACCCTTCCGGGAACCTCACTTCATGGTGAGCACAGCAGAACTCTGTTACATGAGGGTTTCTTTGCTGCTGCTGCTGCCGCTGCTAATCACTCTAAATGTGACTTTCAGTAGTAAGAAAAATTTCAACAGATGGGATAGGAAAGCATCTACCGACCCCGGGCCCCAGAGTTGTCTCGAAAATGCATGATGCGTTTCTTTTCATTCCCGTTGCAGGCTTTCTCCACCACCATGACCGTTCATGCTCTGATAGCACGGGCTACAGAGAGCAGCCTAATTCCCACCTCTTCTTAGAAGAGGTTGTACTGCCCCAAACACCTGGGTCCTGCTCCCTAGCCCTACAAACCCCTGAACTCGGTAGGAGAAAAGCAGCACGGTACCCTGGAAGGAAGACCAGACTGAGAGACTTGGAATCTTCGCCCCAACGCTATGGTGCATGCTGCATGCACAGAGAAAGACCTGAGGCATGTCACTTCACTTCTCTGTGCATTGGTTTCTCTACCATCCGGGTATTAGAATATACAAGAGGGACAGTGGTAAACTAGACAAAGACTTAATTTGCTCCCAAGGTTTGACACTGCTTAGGGCAGTTGGAGGATTTAACGACAGTTGAGTTTGGGGAACAAGGATTGCTACTGGAATATTCTCAAAGGACTCAAGCTAAGTGAAGGAGAAATCCCACCTTCAGGCTCTGAAACCTTGGTGCCTCCAGCACTGAGATTCCCTTAGAGCCTCTATATACCCTTATGTGTTTCCAGTTAAGTTCGAGGAAGTCTTCCATGATACCTGTCCTTCTTCTTGAAGCCTCACCTGAAAAGCCTCCCCCTTATCCCAAATTTCTCCCTCTATCTCAAACTTGATATCTTCATTAAAAAAAGATGAATGAGATTCAGCGTTCCTCCTTTTGGCCATTGCAAAGCAATCACATTATTTTCTGCTGGCAGAAACTACATACAAATAAAAATATTTGTTAAAACCTTGGCATGTTTTAAAAGAGAATTAACAATTGTGGTTTGTGTAGTAGGGAAAATATTTTGTTAACAACAAGACTTGAGTCCCCAGAATACTCTAGCAGGTAGTATGTGGTACAGAACATTTTAGACACGTTCCTCCCCTAAGAAAATGTTAGTAGAGTAGGAGAGGTAACACACACACACACACACACACACACACACACACACACACCCCACATATATTTCCAGTAATGTATTACTCGGTTGCCTAATAAATTGCAAGACAGCAAAGACCAGAAGAGAAGGCTTTGAGGGAAAGCATAACCATGAGGGTCAAAGGAAAAAAAATCATACCAGATATGATGAGCAGACAGAGGTTGATTTTATTTCAATAATATTGCCGGCCAGAGGGGAGAAAGTGGGGAGTGTTGACCAAGTCTGGTTTTCAAGCTAGGTGAAAACAAAGAACTAGAGAGTTTAAGAGGTGGAGTGGAGGAATCTTAGACCGCCTGCATTTGCTGATTGGCCTTATCTAAAGGAAAAGTAAGCTTTCTGGCATCTTTGTGATGACTGCGAGTTAGCGGCCCCACTGAAGTTCGGTTCCCACCCTTTCACAGAACTCGGGAGATAGGGGCCTATCTTCCTTGATGTTTACATTTCAGAGAGATGATTCTCAGGTCCCAGAGAAAGACTTGCCTGGGTTGTAAAATTGGAATGAGGCTGGGAGAAGATTTGTATCTCAAAGGGTCTGAGAAAGGATTTACAGTACAAGCTTTCTAAATTAAGCACTGTAAGAAAAAGGAGGTCAGGGCCTAGAGTGGGGGAGGGAGGGAAAGTCCAACTGCAGTCAATCTGAGAGGAACGTTAAGGCCATCTTGGTCATGAGAGAGAACAGAAAGATCTGAGATTATCTTATTTAAAGAATCTAAAAGTATATCTGGCCCCATCTCATTGAGGAAATGGGTTGGGGCTGCAAAAGAAGCAACCCTCACATTCAGCTTTGCCAGATTCCTTACAGGAGTGACTTACTGAAGGCTTCTAGAAAGTTCATCTGGCGGGAGATGGGGCACCCATTCTGGAGCACGGTATGGACAGGATAACCTCCTCAGGTCTGTAACTGATGGATCCGCATAGGCGATAACTGAGAGAGGAAAAAAACAATGCATTTGCTTGCTCCTCCCCTCCCAGGCAGATTCCCAGTAACTCGGACAGTAATCAGAATCATTTGGGTAAGACTCCATGATTAGCCTGGGGAACAAAGGCTCCCCCAGCTTCTCTCTCGCCTTAGCTCTCTCCAGCATCTGCTTGCTCCGCCTTCTCCCGTTCCCTACTAAGGACAGCCAGGCAGTTCCACCCGCGTCTCCAGTCACAAAATGCCCCCACAGTGACGGTGCCGGGGGCAGTGGGACAGAGCTCCAGGTTGGTCACAGCTGGATAACTGCTCACTGTCCCCGGGCCAATCCGCAGTTCCCGCCTCTCCCAGCTCCTGTGTGGGCGAGAGAGACCGAGTGGGTAGCAGGGCGGGGGCCCAGATTAGGAAAAATGGATTAGGGGCATTAGCAGTTCCGTGGTTAGGCAGGTGCAGGGGGCGCGCAGGCGCTGTAGTCTCAGCAAAGCTCCCAGAGATCCATGTGCCCCCTCCTTACCAGCCGTCCCCATCAGGACAACTGAGCTGATACACCCCGGTGAGACCAACAAGGAAAAAGGGTTGACATTCCCATTCCCACTGAGAAAATTGAGGCCTGAGAATCACTGAATGTCACAGCTCGAAAGGACTAACTTAATCGTCTGATTGTAAAGAAAAAAGGGTCCAGGGGAAGGGAATAAATGTAACCAAGATCACAAGGCGGGCAGCCAGGACTAGACTTTTTTCTGTTAGATCCATTCGCTGTGCTGTCCAAGCATTTCCACACAATCCTCTTTCACCAACACCCTTTCAGGGCTAATTTGTCCCTGCCACAGCTACTCCTGCCCCAAACCCAGGGCCCCATTGCCTCATTGCCACTTTGAATTACGTAGGAAACCCTGTGTAAGAAAGAGAGGCCAATCTGGGAGATGGGACCTCCAAGAAACAGGCTGGAGATCATACTTGGGACCCCACAAGGCGCAGTGACAAGTATTTATATTCAAATTGAAGCTCCTAAGTAAATTCTAAAAAGCTAAGGAATGCCAGGGTGCTTGCAGCAAACAGGTTCAAAGGAAAGTAATGTGGGTGGAGAAGCCTTTAGGAGATGGCTTTCATGAACTAGAGAGGCCTCTGAAGGCTGCCGGGTGGAAGAGGGGGTTGGGGGGTACTATTGGCACGGGGAGGGAGGGACCAGAGACACCGAGCAGGCTTGAGAAGGTATAGGCTTCCAGAGTTGCTAAGATCCCAGACTCTGGTGGTTATTTCAAGTTAGCCCTTCCCAGGTATCTGGCTCTAGTCAGATTCACAGCTCCAGAGTGCAGTGAGGATTTGAACCTCAAAGCTTGGGTTTAGATAGAATAACTCATAGAAAAAATATATTGGGGCACCTGGGTGGCTCAGTCTGTTAAGGGTCTGCCTCATGTCATTTCATGATCCTAGGGTCCTGGGATCAAGTTCCTCATCACGCTTCTTGTTCAGCAGGAAGCCTGCTTTACTCTCTGCCTCTGGCCCCACCCCCTGATTGTGCTCTCTCTCTCTCTCTCTGTCAAATAAATAAATAAAATCTTGAAAGAAGAAAGGAAAGAAAGAAAGAAAGAAAGAAAGAAAGAAAGAAAGAAAGAAAGAAAGAAAGAAAGAAAGAAAGAAAGAGAGAAAGAAAGAAAGAGAGAAAGAGAGAAAGAAAGAAAGAGAAGGAAAGGGAAAGAAAGAGAAGGAAAGGGAAAGAAAGAGAAGGAAAGGGAAAGAAAGAGAAGGGAAAGAAAGAAAGGGAACGAACTTGGATTGTTCACTACCCAACTGTATGAATAAGCAAGGTGTTTAATATCCCTAAGTTCTCAACTATAAAGATACAATTACTTGCCCTGTCTAGTTTATTGGGTTAGATCAGATGAAATAATGGAATAAAAGTGCTTTAGAGACAGTGATATTTATTCTAGGCAGGATTCAAATGAAACAGAAAACCCTGATTCATGGCATCAGTATTCAGCAAAGCGAGGAGATAGTACTACAATCAAGCCATTCACTAACTGTGTGATCTTAAGCGAGTGACTCAAGTGTTCTGTGCCTCGGGTTCTCTAATCAGTAAGCTGTGGATAATGTCGAAGTAAAAATTGCACCAAAATTAAACAGACAAGAAAGACTTCACTGTGGTTATTGCAGTAGGGGAGAGAGGACAGAACTAAGTCTGACCTCAGCTCTCCTGAAGCAGGGGTGATAGAACTGGGGGGGGGGGGGGAGTAATTTTTTTTTTTAAGTTTTTATTTTTTTATTTGAGGAGGAAGCACAAGAGAGCACAAGCGGGTGAGAGGGGCAGAGGGAGAGGGAGAAGCAGGGAGGCTGACAACGCAGAGCTCCATCCCAGGACCCTGGGATCATGACCTGAACTGAAGGCAGATGCTTAAGTGACTGAGTCACCCAGGTGCCCCTGGGAGATAGAATTTTTAAGAGCTGGACTGAGCTAATGGAAAAGTACCAGAGGACCTTAAGAGGTCATCATAGGCCATCTGCATTTGCTAACTGGCTTTATCAAAGGAAAAATCTCTCTCATATCTTTATGACAGGAGATATTTTTGCCACTTAGAGCTAGGCATCCTCTAAAGTTAGGCTCTTATCCTCCTACAGAAATTAGGAGATAAAGGTGCTAATCTTCTTTGATGACTGTATTTCAAAGAGATGGTTCCCTGATCTGGAGAAAGGCTTCCTTAAGTTATAAAACTGGCCAGAGCCTGGGAGGAGATTTACATCTCAAAGGGGCAGAGGAAGAATTTACAATGATGATAAGTTCTCTAAAGGAAATACTATAAGAAAATGGAGGTCAGGGGCCTAGAATCTGGAGGAAGCCTGCCTAAAGCCTAGTCAAGTTAAAGGGAACATTAAGGCCATCTTGTTCAATAATGGTAATACTCACTCCATTCATAAGCTCGCCATGAGCACCGAATGACTTATTCTATGTAGGGAACAGAGAAGCGTGCCTTGCACTTATTCATCACTTTGGATAAGATTCTATTATTAGCCTGGGGAACAAAGGCTCCCCTTTGAAATTATTAAGGTTAAAAATGATGTCTCAGATTTCTTCCATTTTTGAGCTTCATTAAATTTTTAAGACACGCTGACCTTGAAACAGGAAAACAGTATTTTCTAATGAAACAAGTATCTCAATTACCTGGTCCTCAGCTTGTACTCTTTGGTAGTTTTCCAACATGGATTTTCTTTTGCCTTTTTTTTTTTTTTTAAGATTTTATTTATTCGAGAGAGGGAGAGCAGAGAAGAGAGAGCATGAGAGAGAGGGAGAAGCAGACTCCCTGCTGAGCAGGGACCCCAATGTGGGGCTCAATCCCAGGACCCTGGGATCATGAACTGAGCTGAAGGCAGACGCTTAACCGATTGACCTACCCGAGATACATTCTCAATATCCTCGCTCCATACATATTCTGTTGTCTGTTCTAAAACCTGCACAGCTGGGGCGCCTGGGTGGCTCAGTGGGTCCTAAGGAGCTATGTCTAAGGAGCTATGTCAGCATTTCCATCCTTCGCTTAGCCAACAATTTATTTTTGTTTCATATCCTCATGATTTTAATTCCTCTACTAAATTCCCAAAGACATTTCCCTTATCTGAGTGCCATACAATTCGTTTTTTTCCCTAATTGCCTGGAGCCTATTTGCCTGACAATATATACAACTCTTGGCTACAGACCCACGGACTAATATCTACGTGTTTCCCTAGGGACAGGAGCCTAACACTTCGTCCACTGCTAAACGAAGAACTTTTCAACTCTACTCGCTGGGCTAACCTAAACTTGCACTCTTTCATCAGGATTTTGGTATCAATGGAGCCTGCTGCAAACTGACTTCCAAACAGCAATATAGGCCTTAACTCAAGAACAGCCCCCCCCCCAAAAAAAGAACTCCCATTGGAAATCCAGTTATTCTTCTTGCCACACCCCACTCAAGTAATGAGGTCAGGGATGTCCTTGCAATTCTACTTTCCACCCAACAAGTAGCAACACAGCTTGTGTTGTGTGGGACTTTCCGTGAACTCCTTGAGCTACGGTGCACCTAAAAATAAACTGCCCCTCTATAAGGGAAATGTTCCCATGCTACCTACCACATATTTGACAGTTTGTGGCATCATCCAGGACACAACAGAAAACCGTAGGTCACCTGATGCTTTTTAGTGGAAAGGCTTGCTTTAATCAAACACCACTGAGAAGCTAGCAGCTATTTTTCAAATACTCTGGGAGAAGAATGTGCCTCGATTATTTTTCGAATGCAAAACACAAGACTATTTTGCAGAGAAATCTTCTGCAATTTCTGCCGAAGATTCCAGATTCCAGCATAGGTCTGATGGCAGAAACTTCTATCATATAATCACATCTTATGGGCTCATAGGGACTACCTGGGGCCAACTTTCAGTAAATCTACCAGCAGTTTCTTTCAGCTCAGCATCTGCTGCAATTCAGATAATTCTGGTGACTCTGTAAGAAGAGGCTAACAGGATTTCTACATAATGAGTATGATTTTGCCAAAACCAGAATAGTTCTAACAGTCTCTGACCTTCTTGCTTATTAGCGTGATCTGAAAAACATGACAACATATTGCAAAGTTTGAGCAATATCTCTACTGCTCCAGCTGAAGGAATTCTCAGGAATTTCGCAGATGGTACTTGGTCTGGAATTTCAACTACCCTCCGGGTGTTCTATGGATACTAAAGGTTTTTCT
The DNA here is from genome assembly GCA_028534135.1 of Potos flavus. Classification (NCBI taxonomy): domain Eukaryota; kingdom Metazoa; phylum Chordata; class Mammalia; order Carnivora; family Procyonidae; genus Potos; species Potos flavus. The sequence goes on along the minus strand of CM052897.1, from coordinate 53,088,340 downwards.
TCTTTTGAGTTTATTCCTCTGAGGAAAGAATAATCACAACATGTGCTAATTTGTCCCTAGTGATCATTAACTCCAAATCCTGTCTAACTAAATTCTGGCAACATGTTAATATACACACATTTCCCTGTGATGTACAGTAAGCATACACTGAGATCTAGTCTATGAAAATTCAAAGTAGACAAGGGTGACTCAAACTATTATGGTAAAGAAGGTGTTAACTACGTCTATTAAGCTATACCAATCCCTCTGGGCCCTTTGCAATTTCTACTTTGCCTTTACGACAGCGATCCCAGCTCAAACAATCTGAATACACCTATTTAATCTTCCAAAGTCTCTTTTACCTCTTATTCATTGGCAGACTAGAATAGTTTTAAAAAATAAAACGGATTTATTGGGAATCAAATTCCGGACTCAATCAATTCCTTATCAAAGCATGAACATGCAGCTCTTTTCGAGTTGTGCATGACTTAGTGTACTGCTGGTAAGAACCAGGCCAAGTTTAAACATTTCCATGTAGCAAGTGTGCAAAAACTGGGCAGATGTCCACAGTGGAAAGGATCACACGCCATGACTCTTTCATATACAATATCCATCCCATTATGCAGTCAGGTGTGAAGCTACCCAGCCAAAATCCACCAAGAGCCCAACTGTAACTCAGCAGCTTGGGTTCATCATCACCGCAGTGGGGGAGAGCATACACGGAGGGAACTGCAGAGAGATGTCCCAGCTCAAGGGTGTTAGAAAACACACAGGACTGGGGCTTCTGTTAGGTGATCTGGGGGAGGTTGTAGGGAAGCAGGCCTCTGCCCTGGATTGGATGTTGTCAGGGAGCACCAGCATGCTATGACTGGGGATCTAACCAAATCTTTTCTAGAAGGAGAAGAGACAGGAATAAGGCAAAGCTGAGACAGGTAATGAAGTAGCATCACTCATTAACTAGGAAAAAGACCTATGTGCTGTTGTGGGTTTGGCACACTGACATTGCTTTTGTCTGCATGCAAACAACACTGATCACTGAACACTGAAGTGATCTTGCTCTCTGCCTCCCTTCATCACAGTCACTGAGCGCCCTTGTCTCCCTTGGTCTTCTGTGACTTTGCATGTGTGCAGTGGGAGAATACCATTTCCTAGCCCTCAGCCCAGCTCAGCCCTTAACACCTCCGAAGCCCAGCCATGCTGGGCCAGTTCCCAGATGGCAGGGCTGCTGTCCTGCTTTTCACCTCCTAAGTTATTGTGGATAAGAGAGTAATCATGGCTCAGTTAATGGGAGAGTTTGGTGGAATCCAAGATGGACATTGGTGATTAGTAAATGCCGATTAGTGCGTTCAGGTGAAAAACCTCTAGGCTCTAGTGATGGGCACAAGAAGTATGTCTTATGTTTAAAAATTGGGGACACGTGTACAAAGTACAATTTACAGTCACACAGGAAGGACTGGATAAAATTCAAATTATCTGTCACTGGGATTGAATCAATCATTGGACAACCACTCTCCAAACGCTTAAAAATGCACGATTTTGGCCTATTCTGGAGAAAGTTCCATGAGTATTCTGTTGTTTTAGGGTGGAATGTTCTGTATATATCTATGAAGTCCATCCGGTCCAATGTGTCATTCAAAGCTCTTGTTTCTTTATTGATTTTCTGTTTGGATGATCTGTCTATTACTGAGAGTGGCATGTTAAGATCCTCTACAATTAATGTATTCATATCAATATGACTCTTTATTTTGACTAACAATTGGCTTATGTAGTTGGCTGCTCCCATATTGGGGGCATAAATATTTACAATTGTTGGATCTTCTTGGTGGATAGACCCTTTAAGAATGATGTAGTGTCCTTCTGTATCTCTGACTACAGTCTTTAGCTTAAAATCTAATTTATCTGATGTGAGAATTGCTACCCCAGCTTTCTTTTGAGGCCCGTTGGCATAAAAGATGGTTCTCCATCCCTTCACTTTCAGTCTAGATGTATCTTTAGGTTCCAGGTGTGTCTCTTGTAGACAGCATATGGATGGGTCCTGTAGTTTTATCCAGTCTGCAACCCTGTGCCATTTTATGGGAGCATTCAGGCCATTCACATTGAGAGTGATTATTGAAAGATAAGTTTTTATCGATATCATGTTGCCTGTGAAGTCCTTGTTTCTATAGATTGTCTATGTGAATTTCTGTTCTATGTCACTCTTGGGTTCTTTCTTCTTTTATAGAACCCCCGCCCTTAATATTTCTTGTAGTGCCAGCTTGGTGTTCGCATATCCTTTTAAACCTTACTGGTCTTGGAAGCTCTTTATCTCTCCATCCATTTTTATAAGGGACCTTATTGGATCAAGTACTGCTTTGGGGTACTTTTTTTTAGAAGAGATTAAATATTGCATCCATGTTAAATTTATAAAATTAAAAACTCTACCTTGGTTATGTGAGAAAAAGTTTGGAAGAATATACACTGAGGTAATCAGTGGTAAAGAAATATACCTAATGAACTTTTGGATCTGACTAAGGAAATTAACCATCTCCACTGTGTTAACTACCTTGAGGCCACCATACTGAGAAGTCCCTAGCTGAAAAAATAGTTCATGTGTAAGCATTCTGATCCACAGACCCAGCTAAATTCCACCTTAACAGCATCCCAGACTAAGCACAAAAACATGCTTGAAAGAACGTCCAAATGATTTCAGCCTCCAGCCACTCACATAGCCCCCAGTGTGGCCCCAGACAGACTCAAGAAGTGAGAACATATTCCTTTGGTGTCTTAGCCCAGGATCTCACCTGGAGTTTCTTTAAGCATACCAATATGGTTGTTCTATAATATCTTAGTATTCTACAGTGGTTCATCAGGCAGAGTAAATAATCGAAATGATTGGTATTCTTCCTTTCTCAGTTGTTTGGTCTAATACGAAGTGACCATTCCTTAATACAACTTTTTCTTTTCAAGTGCAGTACTATGACTCTCCTTGGTCACCAATAAACAATTCCTATGCCGGTAGATGATTTCTGTGCATGAAAGCAGACAATGTGGCTGCCTGGGTTCACAGCCTTACAGACCTTAACATGTGCACACATCATACCTCAAACAGGTTGATGTTGGCAGAGTGACTTTGTCCCAGCCACAAAGGACACAACTACCCTGTGAACTTTATCAGTTGAATTTTATCACTTACTTTCTATGGGTCTCAGTTTCCTCACGAGTTAAAAATGGGAATAATGCAGGGCACCTGGGTGGCTCAGTGGGTTGAAGCCTCTGCCTTCAGCTCAGGTCATGATCTCGGAGTCCTGGGATCGAGCCCCGCATCGGGCTCTCTGCTCAGCAGGGAGCCTGCTTCCCCCTCTCCCTCTGCCTGCCTCTCTGCCTACTTGTGATCTCTCTCTCTCTCTGTCAAATAAACAAAATCTTTAAAAAAAAAAAAAATGGGAATAATGGGATCAAGGCAAGATGGTGGAGGAATGGGGGACTCTGTTTCAACTGCTCCCCTGAATTTAGCGGGCTATCTACCAAACTGTTCTGAACACCCACAAAATCAGCCTGAGATGTAATATACATCTGGATCTCTACAAGCAGAACAATTCTGGTGGTTGAGAGGCATGAAGGGCAGAGGCATGAAGGGCAGTCATGAATGTGCAGGCAGATATTGGAAGATAAACAGAAGGGGGAGGGAGCCACCATAAGCTGGTGCCTGGAAAGTGATATAATGCCGCTTCCTGACGGCGCATGGGAGAAGAATGAGGCACAAACAAGTCAGCTGCAAGAGAGATTGGGAGCAGGGGTCGGCAGTTGAGAAGACTGTATCCAATTACTGGATACAAGATGATAATCAATAAGAAGATTATACATTGTTTGTAGGTAAACAAGAAGGAATGTGAGTCACTGCTGATCACGAGTCTTATAGATTAAACAAGAAGAAGAGAAGGGTGTGCCTGGTCAATCAGCATGGAATTCATTATAGAGTAAGCGCACTTAGCACTTAAATGGATAACCCCATCAGCAAGCTCTCCCGGAGGCAGGGGAGATAACGAAAAGAGGGAAGCAGGCGGTGTTCCACCCTGAGCGGGCCGGGCCTCCCCAGCTGCTCGGCTTCCTTGAAGCAGGCGCTGTTCCGCCCTGAGTGAGCCGGGCATCCCCAGCTGCTCGGCTTCAAGAACGTGTATCTTCCCCTCCACCTGAGGCCTGCTGAGACTACATGTTTTTCTCAAGGTTATCTTTAAGCATGCTTGCATGACCAGCACAACTCCTCCTGGTTATATTTTCAGGAGTATATTATTTTGAGGGATGGTTACAATATAACACCTGAGTGAGAAAGCATCCCGCACTGGGGACAGGGCATAAATTCACAGTGATAACAGCAGGAAAGGGCTTTAGAGCAGCCCCTAGACAGGATCCAGGAACTGCAGGAGTGTGTGCAAAACAGGGGTGGCTAGAGTTTTAGAAGCACAAAGGGCAGAGACACGCCCCGGCCTTGGGGTCGACCTCTGGGACAGTTGCTGTGGGTGCACACCACCACAAAAGGCCGCTGTTTTTAGCAGCGCATACAGAAACAGAAGGTGTGTGTCAGGAGAGCTAAGTGAAGAGCAGACTATGATTTCTCTTCTCTAGGACAAAGTTTTGAGTGAGGCCATTTTTGCTCCAAGTCTTGGAAGAGACACAGAACAAAAACTCAAAAAACCAGCTTCCCCTGAGCCCACCACTGCCCTCCACCTGACTGATGGCAGGGTATCTTTGCCCAAGCAGGGTTGCCTGAGTAACAGTGTGACAAGGCCCTTCTCCAGAAGACAGGCTGGAAGAAAAAGAGGACAACAATGCTAAGGTCCCCATAAAACGGGTGCATCTTGCTTGGGACACGGTTAATGCTTTGGACTCTGTACATTCCCTCAACCACCCCTCAACAGAATGACTAAACAGAAGAACTCCCAACAAAGAAAAGAACCAGATACTATGGCCTCTGCCACAGACCTAATGAATATGGATATAAGCAAAATATCAGAGATATACTTCACAGTAGCAATTATGAAGTTGATATCTAGGCTTGAGAAAAATATTACTGACAATATAGAATCTCTAAGGACAGAAATGAGATCCAATCAGGTCAATCTTAAAAATGCTATGAATGAGATGCAGTCCAAACTGGATACCCTGACAGTAGGGTAAATGAGGCAGAAGAATGAATTAGTGAGTTTGAAGATAAGATGATAGAAAGGAAGGAAGCCAAGGAGGCCTGGGATAAACAGCAAGAAGCACATGAGAACAGATTTTGAGAGATCAGTGATGCCATGAAACGTTCCAATGTCAGAACTGGATCCCTGAGTGGGTGGAGAGAAAGAGAAGACTAGAAAGTATATTTTAGCAAATCATAGCTGAGAGCTTCCCTAATCTGGGTAAGGAAACAAGCATTCATGTCCAAGAGGCAGAGAGGACCCCTCCCCAAGATCAATAAGAAAAGACCAATGCTCTGGCATATAATAGTAAAACTTGCAAATCGTAGAGCCAAGGAAGCTATCCTGAGAACAGCGAAGGGGAAGAGATATCTTACATATGGAGGGAAGAACATCAGAATAACATCAGACCTGTCCACAGAAAACTGGTAGGCCAGAGAAGGCTGACAAGACATATTCAGGGTACTAAATGAGAAGAACATGCAGCCAAGGATACTTTATCCAGCAAGGCTGTCATTCAGAATGGATGGAGAGACAAAGAGCTTCTAGAACCAGCAGAAACTGCAAGAATATGTGACCACCAAGCCAGCCCTGCAAGAAATATTAAGGGGAATTCTATAAAAGAAGATATACCCCAAAATTAATACAGACCAGAAATTTACAGAGACAATCTATAGAAACAGGGGCTTCACAGGCAATAGTTGGCACTAACATCATGTCTTTCAATAGTCACTCTCAATGTGAACAGCCTAAATGCTCCCATTAAACAGCACAGGGTTGCAGATTGGATAAAAAGACATGACCCATTCATATGCTGTCTATGAGAGACTCATTTTGAACCTAAAGACACCTCCATATTGAAAGTGAAGGGATTAGAACCACTTATTATGCCAATGGACCTCAAAAGAAAGCTGGGGTAGCAATTCTAATATCAGACAAATTAGATTTTAAGCTAAAGACTGTAGTAAGAGATGTAGAGGGACAGTATATCATACTTAAAGGGTCTATCCAACAAGAAGATCTAACAATTGCAAATACTATGCCCCCAATGTGGAAGAAGCCAACTACATAAGCCAACTGTTAATTAAAATAAAGAATCATATTGATAATATTTTAATAATAGGAGACCTCAACACTCCACTCTCAGCAATGAACAGATCATCTAAGCAGATCAACAAAGAAACAAGAGCTTTGAATGACACATTGCACCAGATGGACTTTGTAAATATACACAGAACATTCCACCCTAAAACAACAGATACTCATTCTTCTCAAACGTGCATGGAACTTTCTCCAGAATAGACCACATACGGAGTCACAAATCAGGTCTCAACTGATACCAAAAGACTGAGATTATTACCTACATATTTTCAGACCACAATGTTTTGAAACTGGAACTCAATCACAAGAAAAAATTTGGAAGGAACTCAAACACTTGGAAGTTAAAGACCATCCTGCTCAAGAATGTTTGGGTCAAAAAATAAAATAAAATAATGTTTGGGTCAACCAGGAAATTAAAGAAGAATTTAAACAATTCATGGAAACGAATGAAAATGAAAACACATCGGTCCAAAACCTATGGGATACTGCAAAGACAGTCCTAAGGGGGAAATACATAGCCATCCAAGCCTCACTCAAAAAAGTAGAAAAATCCCAAATGCACAATTTAATCTTACACCACAAGGACCTGGAAAAGAATAACAAATAAAACCTAAACCAAACAGACAAGAGAAATAATAAATATTAGAGTATAGATCAATGAAATAGAAACCAGAAAAACAGTAGAGCAGATCAACGAAACCAGAAGCTGGTTCTTTGAAAGAATTAATAAGATCAATAAACCTCTGGCCAGACTTATCCAAAAGAAAAGAGAAAAGACCCAAATTAATAAAATCATGAATGAAAGGGGAGAGATCATGACTAACACAAAGGAAATAGAAACAATTATTAGAAATTATTATCAGCAACTATATGCCAACAAATTAAGCAACCTGGAAGAAATGGATGCCTTCCTGGAAACTTATAAACTACCAAGACTGAAACAGGAAGAAATAGACAATCCAAATAGACCAATAACCAATAATGAAATTGAAACAGTAATCAAAAACCTCCCAAAATGGGGCACCTGGGTGGCTCAGTGGGTTAAAGCCTCTGCCTTCGGCTCAGGTCATGATCTCAGGGTCCTGGGATCCAGCCCCATGTCGGGCTCTCTGCTCAGCAGGGAGCCTGCTTCCCCCTCTCCCTCTGCCTGCCTCTCTGCCTACTTGTGTATAGAAAAGCAACTGATTTCTGTGCATTGATTTTGTATCCTGCCACATTACTGAATTGTTGTATGAGTTCTAGTGATTTCTGGGTGGAATCTTTTGGGTTTTCCACAAAGAGTATCATGTCATCTGTGAAGATAGAGAGTTTGAATTCTTCTTTGCTGACTCAGATGCCTTTTATTTCTTTTTGTTGTCTGATTGCTGAGTGCCCTGTTCAACCTTTGTCCCCCTTGACTTAAGTCAGTGTGAACAGGATGCAGAACCTTCACAAGGGTGCCTTCTAATCTTGGTACATGCAAGAGAAATAGAGGTATGATCACAGGACTGTCAATAAGAGACCTTGGCTCTTGCCTTGCCAAGGCCCAGCCTCCTGTCCTCAGGGGACAAGGCCTTTTCCACCCCTCAGCCTCAGAGTCCTCATCCACTTCCTCTTACACCTGTAGCAGCGCGGCATCCCTCAATGCATAGCCGCCTTCCCTGCTATAATGTTTCTCCACAGATAATATACTAGTTAACATTCTAGGTTTATTTATATAGTTTGGTTTTTGTCTGTTTCTTCTGAAGACAATATAAGCTCCATGTGGAAAAACATTTTTGTCTCTTTTCTTTTTTTTTTTTTTATTAACATAATGTATTATTTGCTTCACGGGTACAGGTCTGTGAATCATCAGTCTTACACAATTCACAGCACTCACCATAGCATATACCCTCCCCAATGTCCATCGCCCAGCCACCCTATCCCTCCCCCCCATCCCCCAGCAACCCTCAGTTTGTTTCCTGAGATTAAGAGTCTCTTATAATTTGTCTCCCTTCCCAGTCCCACCTTGTTTTATTTTTTATCCTCAGGACTAGAAAAGCCCCTGTTGGATGACTCACTTTATTTGTTAAGGAGACAAATGGATGAGGAATGAGGATATCAGATTAGATGATCTGGAATCAATTGCCTTAACCATTCAAATCTTTGATTTAGTCATGAGATAATTTCACCATGTAGTCTCATTGCCCCAAGTGAACTATAAAAATTACTTCAAGGGGTGCCTTAGTGGTTCATTTGGTTAAGCAGCTGACCCTTGACTTCAACTCAGGTCATGATCTCCAGGTAATGAGATTGAGCCCCACATTGGGTTTTTCTCTCTCTGTCTGCCTCTCTCCGTATTTTTCTCTTTA
>CM052897.1:53046924-53079271 GCA_028534135.1 Potos flavus | reverse complement strand
GAGCAGGGAGTCCCATGCGGGACTCGATCCCAGGATCCTGTGATCATGACCTGAGCTGAAGGCAGACGCTTAACTGACTGAGCACCCAGGCATCCCTTTCATGCTGTTTTAGATAGCATTTTAAAAATGTTTATTTACTCCCTTAATCATTGCTAACATGTGGAAAATATAATTGATTTTTTTATATCGACTTTCGATTTTATGATGTCACTTTAGGTTATTTTTTCTAGCAGATGTTTTTTTGCATGTGTGTCTCTGTGTGTATGTGTGTGTCACTGTGGGTGTGTATGTGCATGACCATATCATCTGGAAGGAAAGTCAAATTACTTCATTGTTTCTGAGCTCTTACAAGTTTTTTTCTTTTTTTTTCTTTTTTTCCAATTGTACTGGCTAAGACCTTTATAAAGTTTACCTAGAGGTGATAAGAGCAAAGATCTTTACCAAATTCTGATTCCTGATGTTAGGGGAAAGCATTCAGGGCTTTTCCATTGCTTATATTATTAATTGTGGCGTTTTATTGACGCCATTTAGCAGATTGAAGAAATTTCTATTTCTAATTTACTCATGTTTTCTTCTCCACTCTCTGTTTTTCAACATGACTAACTGTGTTTTGATTCTTTAAAAATATTTTTGTGTACCAGTTGTGAAGATTACATGTGTTTTCTCCTTTATTCTGTTAAATGGATGGATCCCACTGGTTAACATTCAAATCCTACTGCACTTTGCATTCCTTGGATAACACACCTGCTGCTTTCCTTGTGATATTATATTTTGTTAAAGCTATTTGTTTTTTTCTGCCTGGTGTGTGAGTATAAGGGGCTGAATTCATGAAAGATATTGATATGTTATATAATTTATTTTTAGGATTTTTGTTGGGCTTGGGACCAACGTTATACTAGCCTCATAAAAACAACTTGGGAAGTTTTCCCTCTTCAGTTTTCTAGGGAGATTTGATTTGATTTGGTTTGTTGGTTTGTTTCTAAATATAGGACTCATAAATCTTCCCTATGTATATGTGGGAGCTACTTAAGGAAGATTTCTGAACCTGGAGTTTCAGGTATCTTAAAATTTTTCATCTAAGGAGTGAGAGGAATGAATTTGGCATAAAGATTTGTTATTGAGAGAGGGGCTATAAATACAGGTTCACAACTGAGGGGACTGTTTGATTACTTTTGTAGTGGAACAGTATCCTGTGACAGTGTGTTCATTCATGATTATAGAGTGGTTTTGCTTTTGTCTTGTTCTACCACAGTCACAGACTAACCACAGTTCATTGCTAGTTGCCCACTATCAGTTGTGTTGGTTAATTTTTTAACAAAATTTTTCTGGTCTCAGAAATAAAATTGTGAAACCTCATTGATAGTATTCTTAGCTGACTCCATTCTTTCCACCTCCCACCCTTGATTTGTAGCCATATGTACTCTGACTCTAACCACCTACAAAGCTGTCATGTATGGAAGGCCAGGTAAGGCACAGCTTGTTGGCAATCATGATGACTTCAGATTTTGCTGAAAGAGTGTAAAGCTTAGAGGGTTGAGAGCAGAAGAATTACATGACAGGGTTAACATTTTCATATGATAATTATGGATAATTTCCTGAAGGCAGAATATGGGGAGACAGTGTGTGTGCAAAGACAAAGCATAGAAAGCTATTTCAGGCCACCTAGGGTGCTGACCAGGTCCTGGAGAACAGGGAGGTGGTGTCGGTGTCTGGGTGTATTTTGAGGTGGAGCTTAAGGATTGCTAACAAGTTAGATATGGGTTGTGAAAGAAAAGAGGAGTCAGGCATAGTTTTGAAGGCTTGTACTTGAGCAACTAGAGCAATGGTAACATCATTCATGCAGGTTGACTGTCTTCATAGAACTGTATATACATATGTATATATCTATATATGAGTATGTGTGTGTGTGTGTGTGTGTGTGTGTGTGTTCACACACACATATGTATAGGTAGAAGGTGAGGTGGGCAGTGGAGTGGTCTCCAGAATGGTCTCAGGTCCCAATCCCCAGGACAGTAAATATGATGAGATCACACACAGTTGAATATGTTTTGTTACACGACGAGAGAGACGTTAGAGTCATGAAGGTTACTGCAGTTGACCCTAAAATAGGGATATTCTCCTTGATCATCCAGCTGAGCCCAATGTGATCATGTGAGCCCCTAAAAGCAAAAGAGGAAGGCAGAAGTGGAAAGCATGAAAGGGATGCCTGGGTGCTCAGTCAGTTAAGTGTCTGCCTTCAGCTCAGGTCACGATCGCAGGATCCTGGGATCGAATCCCGCATGGGACTCCCTGCTCCAGGGAGCCCGCTTCTCCCTCTCCTTCTGCCTGCTGCTCCCCCTGCTTGTGTTTTCTCTCTCATTCTCGCTCTCTGTCGAATAAGTAAATACAATCTTTAAGAAAATAAAAAATAAAACATGAAACAACATGGAAAATATGTATTTATTTATGGACAAATTTATCCAAAATGTGCCAAACCTCAACAGTGAAGCTACAAAACATTGACAGAAATCAAATCACCAAAATAAATGTACATACATTATGTTCATGTTTTAGGAAAAACAATAATGTTAAAGTATCAATTTATCATTAAACACATCAAAAACTAATGATGTACTGGCTAACTGAACATAATAAAATAAAAAGGTATCAGTTTTTATCTATACAACTAATGAATCATTGAACACTACATCAGAAACTAATGATGTACTATATGTTGGCTAGTTGAACTTAATAAAGAATAAATAAACAAGTAAATTAAAAAATTTTAAACATTTTTCTTCATCAAAAAAGAATACATCTTCATTTCAATCTCATTCAGTGTATTGGCAGGCTTTTTTGCAAAAATTGACAAACAGATTCCACAATATACATGACAAAGTAAAAACTGACATGTAGTTAAAACCATCTTGAGAAAGAACAGAGTTGGAAGAATCACACCACCTGATTTCAAACTGATACAGCTACATTAATCAAATCACTGAGATATTGACCTAGAGATAGAGAACGGGTCTATAGAATAGACAGAGAGTCTAAGAATACACCCACACATATACAATTAATACATTTTTGAGAAAAATTCTATGGCTACTCAATAGAAGAAAGAAAAGTCTCTCAACAAAATATACTGCATAAAAGTACTATTACCTGCACAATTAAAGAAATAAACCATGATTCTTACTTTTTACCATACACAAAAATCAAAGACCTGATCATAAAACATAACATTATAAATCATCTAGAAGACCAAAAATTGTGTCTTTTGAAACCTAGGGGATGTTAACATTTTTTAGGCAGAAAACCAAAAAAAAGCCCTAACTTGAAAAAGAAAATTGAAAAACTGGATTTTACCAAAACCATTATGTTTCATTTATCACCCCTGTCCATTAAATAGTAGATCCTAGTAGCAGTAAGCTTTGTAACCTGAGAAGAAATACATTCAAGTGGACCAAATGGATGAAGAAATGGATGTTCCAAACATTCATTGCATCCCCAGGATTGCTCCTTTAGAAGATAAGCAAATCCTAGAAAAGAATAGGTGCCAGGTTAACACCAGTACTTACACCCACTACGGAATCCTGGGGCGACCAGGAGAGGTTTGGTGTGATCCACTTGCCCATATCAGCTAATTTCACCTACCCAAAACAAACCCTTTTCTGTAAATATTGGATGCATTTTCTTGTGCAAATCATTACCATTGTTGTGTTAAAGGAGACTGTGTCTTCTCTAGCCCACAGTGGGGGGGAGGGGAGCCCTTACCTGAGCTTCCCCATATAGATCCCTTAGGACCCAGGGATGTCTAAGGAGCTATGTCAGCATTTCAATCCATTTTGTAGCCAAAGATTTATTTTTATTTCAAATCCTGATGATTTTAAGTCTTCTCCTAAGTTCCAAAAGACATTTCTTATCTGAGTGCATCACATAAGTAGCTTATTTTCCTACTTGCCTGGAGCCCATTTGCCTGACAATACATACAACTCTTGGCTACAGCCCCAACAGAGTAATATCTACATGCTTCCCTAGGGACAGGAGCCTAACACTTTGTCAGGGCCTAAATGAAGAGCTTTCAACTCTACTCTCTGGGCTAACTTAACCTTCCACTTTCTCATCAGGGTTTCAGACTCAACAGAGTCTGCTGAAAACTGACTTCCAAACAGCAGCATAGATCTCAACTCAAGAACTTCCATTGGAAATCCAGCCATCTTTCTTGCCACATCCCACTCAGTAATGAGATCAGGGATGTCCTTGCAATTCTATTTTCCACTCGACAAGCAGCAATACAACATGCTTGTGTTGTGTGGGACTTTCCCTGAACTTCTGCTACAATGCACCTAAAAATAAATTGCCACTCTACGAGTGAACGTTCCTGCTCTGCCCATCACATATTTAAGCAGTTTCTGTGGCATCAGCCAGAACACAACAGGAAACCATACTTTGCCTGATGCTCTTCATTGGGAGGACTTCTTTCATCAAACACCACTGAGTTGCTAGCAACTATTTTTTAAATAGACTGGCAGAAGAACATGCCTCGAGTAGTTTTCAATTCCAAAAACCCAAGACAACTTTACAAAGGAATCCTATTTGATTTCTACTAATTCCTATTTGATTTCTGTCAATCCGATTTCATTGCAACATGATGGTAGAAACTTCTATCATATAGTCACATCTATGGGCTCACAGTGACTACCTGGGGCCAACTCTAAGTAAATCTACTAACAGTTTTGACACAGGGTCTGATGAAATTCAGATAACTCTGGTCACTTTGTGAGAAGAGGCTAACAGCGTTTCTACATAACGAGAATGATTTTGGCAAAATCAGAATAGTCCTAATAGTCTCTGGCCTTGTTTATTAGCATGACCTGAAAACCCGGACAATGTGTTGGAAAATTTGAGCAATGTCACTATAGTTCCAGCTGAGGTAATTTTCATGAACTTCACAGATGGGACTTAGCCTGGAATATTAGCAGGGAATTTCAGCTACCCTCTAGGTGTTCTATGGATACAAAAGATTTTCCTTCTTTGAGTTTATTCCTCTGAGGAAAGACTGATCATAATATGTGCTAATTTGCCACGAGTGGTCATTAACTCCAAATCTTGTTTAACTAAATTATGGCAACATGCTAATATACACATATTTCCCTGTGGATATACAATAAACATACACTGAGATCTAGTCTCTGAAAATTCATATCATACAAGGGTGACTCAAACTATTATGGAAATGAAGGTGTTAACTAAGTCTATTAAGGTATACCAATCCTTCTAGGCCTGTTGCCCTTCCTACATAGCCTTGATCCCATCGGAGTCCCGCTCAAACATTCAGAACACACCTACTTAATCTTCAATAATCTCCTTTACCTCTCATCCTACAATGTTCATCCCCCCATTGGCAGACCAGAATCGTTTTTAACTAATAAAAAAGATTTAGTGGGACAAATCCAAAATCAATCATTTCCTTATCAAGGCATGAACATGTTGCTTTTCATGAATTGTGTGCTGCTTAGTGTACTGCTGGTAAGAACCAGGGTAAGATTAAAGATTCCCATTGAGAAAGTGTGTGAAAACTGGGCAGATGTCCACAGTGGAAAGGACAACACACCACTACTCACTCATATACAATATCCATCTCATTATGCAGTCAGGTGTCTAAGCCCTTCAGCCAAAACCCACCAAGAACCCAATTGTAGCTCAGCAGATTGGGTTCATCCTCACTGCAGTGGGGGAGAGCATACATGTAGGGAACTGCAGTGAGGTGCCCCACCTTAAGGGTTTTAGAAAACACTTACACAGGAATGGAGCTTGTGTTAGGTGATTTGGGGAAGGTTGTAGGGAAGCAGGCCTCTGTCCTAGATTGGACACAGTCAGGAAGCATGAGGTATTCTATAATTGAGGATCTTACGAAACCTTTTCTAGAAGAGACTGGAATGAGGCAAAGCTGAGATAGGTAATGAAGCAACATGACTCACTAACTAGGAAAATGGACTCTGTGCTTTTGTGGGTTTGGCACACTGGCATTGCTTCTGTCTGCATGAAAACAACACTGGGAAGTGATCCTGCTCTTTGCCTCCTTTCATCACAGATCTGCCCCTGTTCTTCTGTGACTTTGTACGTATGCGATGAGAGAACACCATTTCCTAGCCCTCAGCCCAGCTCCGCCCCTAACACCTCCAAAGACCAGCCGTGCCAGTGGCAAGGCTGCTCTCTTGCTTCTCACCTCCTGAGTCATCACAGAACAGAGTATAATTGTGACTCAGTTAATAGTAGAGTTTGATGGTATCCAAAATGGACTTCGGTGACTAGTAAATGTTGATTAATGCATTCAAGTGAGAGAAAACTCTAGTCTCTAGTGATATGTCCAAGAAGTGTGTCTTATATTTAAAAACTGAGGACACTTGTATAAAATATAATTCACAGTCACACAGGAAGGACTGGATAAAATTCAAAGCATCTGTCGCTGGGAGTGACTGAATCATTGGACAACCACTCTCTAATCGCTTGAAAATAAATGACTTTTGATGTTGCTCAATGTTACTTTTTATTGGAAAACAGATAAAATGATTAGGGATAAGAAAGAGATGGTACACGTGGTAAGTAGTTGAATTAAATCAAATGAATGGACATTGTTGCTGAGCCGAGCAGGATCAAATGCAGAAGGCCCAGGCTAATTCCATCTTAGTAATATTTCAACCCAGCAGTTTCTTAAGGGTATCCAAGATATCTGCAGGGCAATAAAATATATTGTCAAGAGGGTTTCAAAAAAAGATGAAGAATGTGGCTTCTTTCTTGGGAATCTGCAAGGAGACTAACAAATGTCAAATGGCACTGAATTCCATACAGTCAAAGGAATATGACATGTTCATCCCCCCAAAAAACGGGTTCTGCAACCCTAGACAGGAGCCTAAGGAAGCTTGAGGTTTAGAGAGAACAGGAAGTAAGCCAATATGCATTCTTTGTCCTTCCACTAGAGCACAAAGCAACCAGCCTTCTTCTCAAAAGGGATGAATACTTCTTTCCCACCCCCACCCCCCATTGGCTGCCAATGTACATCCTTCAGCTAGGTGAAAAGCAGTGGCCCAGACACTGAAAGACTATAAGCCATTTTGAAAACGTTTCCTCAAGACTTTGATTGTTTAAGTACAAATTCAATCTCTCCCATATGTTCAGGGGAAAGTCTTTCATTGTAAGTTTTCCATTTCTTCATCTCTACAGTGTTTACTTAGTAGAATGTCTCTGAGATTTAAATTACATTGATATGTGAATTGTATACCGAAATGCCTGGCATATATCCACACTCAACAAATTTTATAATCGATGTTCCATGACTGTGAAGGACAGGAAAAATGAACCAGGACTAGGAACTCTATACTTTCTTGATCCTCAATGAATGTCCAAATTCCCAAAACTAACCTGAGTAATGCTCAAAACCTTCTGCCTCAAGGAAGCCTCATTTACAGCTGTTGTCTATTTTTAGAAAAGTCTTTCAAGGAAACAGAAACTCTTCTGATAAAAAAATAAAATAAAATAAACAGTTACCTGGCCCCAAGGAGACACTTACTTTTGTCTTTTCAATGATATTTCTACTAATGATGAATTTCCTTATGAAATGCTAACATTTAAAGACCATACAGGTATATTAGTAAACAAAGAGTTACAACCTCAGGATCCTCTGAGATTTATCTGTTGACTTGACTTTAAAACCAAAAACAATTAGAGAATAATGAACACCGAGCTTTCTGAGAGCTTCTCCCTCCTGCCTCCAAAATAGAGTCTATCGGGACAATAGAGAACTTAGGAATCCAGGACTCCCAATAAGTAAGTATGTAGATGGTGTGGACTTACTCTTTAGAGGGTTGAATGGAGCAGCAGGGGTATTGGTGGCAACAGTGGTGTCCTCAGCAGTAGTGGCATCAGGGGCAGCTGAATTTAGGAGGAAAAGATCCAGCTGAAGCACTTGACTCTGCCCCAGGAACAAAATTTGTCCTACCTGAGCTTGGAGGTACATTCCTCATTTTGAAATCATCTCTATAAATGTCAACAATCCTGTTGTACCCTTACCCTGGCTACCCACTTTCCTATAGCCTCACTCTTCACAGCCCTGCCTTGTGGCACTGAAAGAATTTGGATTTCCCTACAAAGACTGTGACATGAAGAGGAGATACAAGGAAATACTTTCTCCTAGGGCTGAGCACAAAATGCCAAATCCGTATGTGTTCCTCTTTGCTGGGATCAAGACACAGAGTCAACAAGAAAGCCCCAAGTGGGCTAACTTTGGTGCCCTCCCAGGGGCTCACTTGAACTGATTCATTTCCATGGCAGCATGCATGAGTGTGAGTAGTGGAGTAAACTGTACAGGAGAAAAAAAGAAAGAATAAGATCGTATATCTCACATTAGAGCAATAGGATCTCCTTCCTTTGAATGAAGCACAATCTCTTCCCTTTGGAGGTTCTGGCCTCCAAAGGGATTATATTTGTCTCACCTGTGGTTCAACTTGGAATCCATCTATTACAGAAGCATCTAGGAGAGCCACATTAGATCTAACAGGAGACATTAATGCTATTCTGGCAATGGTGAAAGTGAGCAAATGCCCCATCAGTCATCCCTTGTTCAAAGGTAGTGTGGCAAGATTGATGACAATTATGACTCTCTACACCTTACACCAGAGCTCCTGACAGATAACCAGAGTCAGACCCTACATTTGTGAGTTGCATCTAACTCAACAAGTGGATAACTCATTCTCCATAACCACACTCTAACCGTGCTGTCTCTGTCCTCATTCAGAAGGGAGGATATTGTTTTCCATTGGCCTCACATGGCAGATAGGACATATGGTCCAGTGAGGTCTGACGGCAGTCCATCCCCTTATGACCGAAGGACACAGGGCTGAACTGTGAAGGACAAAGAGAAATCTCCTTCATGTCTGCATGAACACAACACACACGGCACCGGACATACAGGACACTATGGGAGAAACCCAAAATATACTAGGGTCTTTGGTCCACCACTTGGATTTCGCATCATACAAGGAAAACACAGGTCAGCCTGAAAATAAGGCATATATATCATTACAAAGAGCAAAGCTTAAAGTCATTCTTCTACTTCACCCCTACATTCCACAGTCTCCATTCCACACTCCCATGTGCTCCTAATGCCTGCATCTCTATTTCACCTTCAGCATCTACATTCTCTTCCGTCATCATCCTGACATAATTAACCCCTCCTTTCCCACTCTGGCCATGTATTCAGCCCTGCAATTTATGGTAATCACAAAGACTTCACATGCAACTCCCCAAATTATGAGACTACAAATTCACACCACATATCTTTGTAATTTTTGATAGAGAACATGTATATAATCCACGATTTATATATCCATGCCAGAGACTTTATATTCTCTAATAATGTTTAAGAAATCAGCAGATTTTCTATGTTCGCCATGAACTTCAGAAACAGGACTGTGCTTACCCAGGCTTCTGCTTTGGAGTGTCTATACGTTGTCCTCCGTGGGTGCTTGACACAAAGCAGTCATGACTGAGGGAGATGAAACATAAGTGCAGACTTACCAGTTGAGCTATCGGATGGAGCACTCGAGCTATCGGATGGAGCACTCGAGCTATCGGATGGAGCACTTGAGCTATCGGATGGAGCACTCGAGCTATCGGATGGAGCACTTGAGCTATCGGATGGAGCACCCGAGCTACCGGATGGAGCACTTGTACTCTCTGAAAGAAAAAAAGAAAAAATAGTGCAAGTGGAACATCAGTTTGTCAGGTAAATGGAAGACACAATATGGGCAATATTGTAGGATTTCACAATTGAAGAACCTTAGACTTTCCACACATGTTGAGGGCAAAGAGATGCACAGATGATATGAAACCCACAAAGCCCAACAACAACAACAACAAAAATAATACGTCCCTCCATTTTTGCTTTCCTGAAATCAACCTCTGATGACCTTGTTAAACATATTGTCCTGAACTAACACTGAAGTTGCATTCCAAGATTAAAACTGAGAAAAGACCTGACTGAACTGTCAAAGCCTAAAAGGAGAGTCCTCTCCATCTAAGCAGTCAGATAAAACTGGGATGGAACAGGGTAGTGGATTGGAGGACATAGGGGCCAGCATTCTAAGCCCCTCCAAACCCACACCCGCACTTATATCATGATTATATCATGATATATAGCTTATATCATGATGTCCTCTTGCTCCACCTTATTCCAGGTCAGTAACTTTACTTACGGCCTGAGACCAGGAAGGTGGAAACTGCCACCAGTACGAGCAATGCCAAGACCTTCATGCTGGTGATTTGATTCGTGGAGCACAGATAGGAAAGCTCAGGAGAAAGTGGGATTCTGACTCCAGCAGTCCACATCCTGACATTATATAGGCAGAGGGCACCAATCAGGAGCTGCCAAATCTGAATCCAGGCTAGTTAATTTCAAGAAATGTTGGTACTCAGAGAAACCACTGGAGAGTCAACAGCACAGCCAGAGGCCCTTTGGAAAGATCACAATTTCAGTCCCTTGATTCTGACACAGCTTTCAGATCAAGAGTTTACATTTGAACACTTTCCAGAAAGCAACTTTGTTTCCGGGCTTCCTCTCACCTTATAGGGTAGAGTGGCACCATGATTACCAGCTCTGCTGACAAGCTGCATGAGCCCAATACCAAGTCTGGTGGGTTTATTCAAATCTGCATCTCAACAAATTAGAATGGCTATCAACAATAAGGCAAGAGATAACAACTGTTGGCAAGTTTGTGGAGAAAAGAGAACCACAGTACACTCTTGATCAGAATGTAAATTGGTGTACCGCTGTGGAAACCAATATGAAGTTTCCACAAAAAAATGATAAATTGATAACTATTGGTGACTATCACCAAAAAATGATGAATTGATAACTCTTGGTAACTATCATGTGTCCCAGCCATCCCCTTTCTGAGTATATACCCAAAGAAAATGAAAACACAATGTTGAGGAGAAATCTGCCCTTCTATGTTTATTTCAGCATTATTCAAAATAGCCAAAATGATGGAAACAACTACATGCCCATCAATGGGTGAATAGATAAGAAGATGTCATATATGTACATATATATACACATATACATAATATATAATTTAGCCATGAGGAAGAAGGACAGCTGCCATTCGCTACAAGGATGGTCCCTGAGCACAATATATTAAGTGAGATAAGTCAGACAGAGAAACACAACTGTTGCAAGGTATCGCTTATATGTGGAATCTAAAAAAGCCAAAGTCATTAAAACAGACGTTAAAACTGTTGTTACCTTGGATGGGGTGTGGAGAGACGGGACAGATGTTTAACGGTACGAACTTACAATGAGGAGTGAAAGAACCACCCAGAGGGCTCTTCCTTCTTTGGGGTGAGCCTCTGAGGCACGAGAGCCACTCTGCTTGCCAAGACATGCTGGGGGGTCCTCATCAAGTAGATCAGGAAATGCAGGGGGGATCCCCGAGAAGGTGCTCTGCTCTCTGAGGCAAGGGGATGCCCTGGTCCTAGGTAACCTCACTTCTGCCAGGAGGCACATACTTGTCAAACCATGGTGAGAGTTAACATTTTTAAAAAAGCAAAACAAAACATATTCTGAAGGAAAAGAAACAGGAAAGTTAAAAGAATGTGGAAAAGGAAGTAGCCAGGGAGTAAAAGGGCTCTGGGGTTATACCCAGTATGGAATAAACCCCAGCAGCCCAGTCAGCCACTCATGGGCTCTCAGCAGAACCGGACACAGACTGAAGGCTTACCCAGGACATGGTTCTGTATTGAGCCCCTTCTGTATGCCTTCCACCATGCTGCCCGTGCAGGGCACGGAGACCCACCAGACGGAGTGAAGGGGATGACTGGTTTGTTGAAGAAAGACTACAGATGGTCATCATTTAGGGTCCACTCAGGACTTAGAAACAACACAGTGGGTGAAACAAGGGAAGTTAATATAAAGAACGCTGAATTCTGATTCATGGGTAACTCTAAGGAACCCCCATGTGGATCCCCAGGGCCAAGGGAGACTATTCAGGGAAGGACAATGGTGGAATGGGGCCTTCTCTCTGAAACTGGTGGTCAGAGCTGTTGAGAAGATGGAGTTCCACCCACCACATAGCAGAGATGTTCGCTGATTTTCCCAGACCAAAGCTGATCTGTAGTTGCTGGGCCTGCAGGGAACAACCATCCCTCCTGCCCCTCGGCGTCCAGGGAGGAGGAGACAATCAGCAACCCATGGCCTAAAGGTGAGGAGAAGGTGTGGGCTCAGGGTGAAAGTGGGCCACATGGGGCCTGCGGAGAGAGATGTAGCTCAGTGGGAACCCCCAGGCCACGAGCAGGGCCTGCTGAGTGAATTGGGCTTGGTGCAGAAAAGGGCCTTTGGAATGCCAGGTCCCAGGACAAGAGGGTTGTGGCGAGATTAGTGCCAGTCCACGCCCAGGCGGCCAGTGCCCCCAGGACTGCAAATGCTGGCCACGCGGCTGGGGCAGGACTCACCCACACATTCCCACACCCACCCTGCTGACCACCACGCTGCCGCTACAAACCACGGGAAGCCCCTTCCTCCTGCAATCTCTCTCCGGCAGCCTCTACTGAGAAAATGAACATCGCCATCACTGTAAAGGGCAAATCCTTGATGAGTCCTCTGTACTGTGGCAGAGCTGAAGGGTGCATTTGGAACTCAAGTGCAGTAAATTGACCCCTGACACAACAAGACACATAAAAATCCAAATAACTCTGAGCCTCAGATTCCCAGGTGCAGTAGCAGGATCCCAAGTCCCCCAGCTAGTAGACCCCAAGTCTACCAGCACACCTGGATGCTCATCTGTCATCCAATCAGCTTCCATACTAAATGTGGACAAGGAGTTCTCAGAGATTGTTTATCTGACATAATGGGAATTTCAATAACATTGTAATGCTTCAATCGTATTTTTTAGCATTACCATTTTAAGAGGCATCTAAATTGGAGTTATAAGTAAATGCTGAAAATATGCTCACAAATACCAACAAATTTTTCACTAAAACAAATGGCATTATATAAATATTGGAAATGCTATATCAAAATTAGACCGAGATCATTTCCACACCTTTAGTTTCATACACTTACGTGGCATCGAATTTTATTTAAATATACTTTATTTGAAACCAAACTTACAAGTATATGTATATATACATATATATATCAGTCAATGTAGTCAATTTACCTGTGCCTCAGGATATTTATTGTTACTAAGAAAATAAGAAGATATATGTGTCCAAAGAAGGTCAAATCCATAATGCCTCCCCAAAATTTGTAACTACTGCCCTTCCCCAAAACTTAATATTTTCATAATTCTCATTGTAAAAATTAAAATAGAAGTGTGTGTAAGATAAAAGTAAAACTCATCATATCTTCCAAAACAGTGAGATAACTGCCATTATTACTTTGGTAATGACACATCTCCTAAACCTTTATATGCATACATGAACACATGCTTCTCCATGCCTAGCATTCCATACTATCACTGTTCCCACCACCAAAAAGTACATGTTAAATGAGTTTGTCCACATGCTCATTCTCATATGCAGATGTGTGTCTCTTTAAACGTATGTCTGTATTTGTTCATGTCTTACAAAATGGTTTTTAAAAATGGCATTTTATTCCAGACCATTCTCTCTTTGTTGTACATTCAACTCTACTTCCTAGAAATCCAAGTCAGCCACTGCACATCTACAGCATCGTCCTCACTGGCTTTCCTATGTCATCACTTACTCTCCCTGTTGATGGGAATCCAGGTCATTTCTATTGTTTTGCTGCTACGGGTCATGAAGCCATTCACATCCCTTGGACTGTGTCCATACATACGAAAGTCGCTATAGGTCTCCAGAGGGCTTTTAATAAAATCATACGTACCATTTGAATTGGATAGATATATTTAAATTCGTTTCCCAGAAGACTCTAAAAACTAATATTGACAGATAGAATATAGGAGCATGTTTCTCCTACCCTCTCTGGCAGCACTAACTGCTCTCCGGATTTAACTCTGCGTATCTGATACGTCAGAAGTAATATTTGTCTTGCTAATTTGCATTTCCTGATTATAGCACACTTGAGCATACTGATCTATTTATTCTCCACTTGAGCTTTCACTCTCAGGTTTTGCCCAATAACATCTGTTAACCTCTCTGTCTTCCGTTCTTAACATTTAAGGACTTATACCAGATGAGTAATATTATCATTTTCATCTTTCCTAAAATCACACGTTTTCCAATCTAACACGTATGTTTACTTCATTCACAATATACTTTTTTAGATGTTTTATTCAAGGATTGCTTTACTTATTATAATTTTTATATTAAACAACTTGAGAAACATGTAATGGGGTCATCTTAAATCACCAACACATTAATGCTCCTGCACACAGAGATCAGAGCCCTCTAATCCCTGATTTTTCTGATGATCATGAGGTTGGCCCTGGTCCCCACTGCACACTCTATTTGGAGTACGTTTGAAAGGGAGACTGGCTCTGAGACCAAACCAGAAAAGCAGTTTCACCTGAAGACAGGCCCTAGAGTGAAGCATCAAGGACTCAGTCCAAAACCAGACCCCTCTCGCCCGCCCTACACTGCTCAGAGGTGGGAGCCTCTGCAGCCATCTTGGGCTGCCATGGGCAAGGGCACACAACTGAGTCTCCACAAAACAAGAGTTAACAAGACACAGATTGATGAGGGCTAAAGAGAAGTTCTAGGGCAATGGGAGGTCCAATAGGATTGGGAGTTAGCACCAAAGGGAACATCTTGTCCCATTCTGCCTTCAAGGAGCTGAGAGGCACACAAGAGTACACAGTGACTCACCAGCGTCGGAAATCTGAAAGTGCACCAAGCACCAGATACGGACGCAGCCTGTTTCTATCTGCTCAGTACATGCGACTGCTGTCATACGTTATTGTCGTTCAGTCTCAGCCTCAACATGCCTCTCCAGGAGAGTCTCTGATGGCTCCCAAACCGAAGTACCCCTCAGTCACAGTCACATAACTTGGTTCTATTCGCATCATAATATTTATCGCTACTTGATATTTTCTTGGCTCTTTGTGTCTTTGCTCTTTGTCTGGTTTTGACAAAGAGATCTTATTTGTGAAATAAATTTATTCAATAAATAAGATCTAAGGGAACAAAAGTTTTGTTTGTTCAACACTACTCCAGAGGACTTAGGAGAGTGCCAAGCACTTAATAAGCTCCCGAGAAATGAGTTAGGAACGCATAAATGAATACAATAGAAATTCATATAAAAACATAAAACAAAGAGAGAGAACTTTTCTTAGGGATCGGGGAGGGAGTATACTATGAAAAATAAAGACAAATGGATGTGGATGACATCCTGGAAAGCCGAACCTCAGGCTATGCCTTGTAAGTTATGATATAAAATAGACAAAGAAGACTTAGGCGGGCAGGAATCCCATAAAAAAAAATTAAGTGAAAGTTCCAATGGTGTTTAGCTACAAAGGTACTTAATTGTCTCAAATCTCTATAATCAAAGAAATCTGGATATACAGAGAGTTGCACAAAAAGTAACATGCACCCACAGAGGAAGATACGACTTCCACACACACAAATGAAGCGTATCCATCACTCAGCTGTACCCTACTTAATACCTCATAGTACTTCTGTAATGAAAACCCAGGGAAGTTCTTTCCAGAACTTCCATGTGTCCTTGTTAATTATTTTGCTGTCAAGAAGATCTCTCTAAAACACAAATTCTCCCCACCATTGGCTTTTCATAATCAACAAAAGGAACTTCTAAATATTCCACCTGTTCTTCATTTCCCAATCCAGGCTCATCCTACTCACAGTTTATATCAGTTCCTACCATTGCCCATAGTCTTCCCACTAAGTGTGAATGACCACTCCCTGCTAGAAAGCCCAGAGCAAACCACAAAATGCTCTCCTAGGGCACCTGGGTGGCTCAGTGGGTTAAAGCTTCTGCCTTCGGCTCAGGTCATGATCTCAGGGTCCTGGTATCAAGCCCCACATCGGGCTCTCTGCTCAGCATGGAGCTTGCTTCCCACTCTCTCTCTGCCTGCCTCTCCGCCTACTCGTGATCTCTCTCTTTCTCTCTCTCTGTCAAAATAAATAAAATCCTTAAAAAAAAATGCTCTCCTATGAAGCTAAACATTCAGAAAGATAGTTTCCAAATTTATTGCTTTATTTTTATCCCTGTCTT
Source organism: Potos flavus (assembly GCA_028534135.1). Lineage (NCBI taxonomy): Eukaryota > Metazoa > Chordata > Mammalia > Carnivora > Procyonidae > Potos > Potos flavus. The sequence goes on along the minus strand of CM052897.1, from coordinate 53,063,079 downwards.
TTGAGGAATACTGCATTGTTACTTCTTCTTTTATTGTATTTTGCATTCTTTCCATTTTCTGAAGATTTTCCTGTTTCTCTCTACACTACTCTCTAGTCCAAATGCCTTTGTCATACTCAGTTAAATGATAGCTCCTATTATCCCTTGACCACATCCAATCTTTGCTAACAGATTGCCATTGTTTTGCTTAAATGTTGAAGACTGTGCATCATTCTCAGGCATCCAAAATCTCTTTCTTAGAAATCTGAAAACAATGACACTTATAGAATGTCCTCACTGACATCCTAGCAAAACACCTTTCTGAATACAATGTCAGGTGCACCCTGAAACACTTAAAGGAGCCTACTTTTTCTTCCTCCTTTCCTCCCTCAACCCTCACCCTTATTCCATCAGTCTTTGATCATCCCATTACCCTCCTGGACATCTGACAACACTCATAGTTCCACAATTTTCTTCCTTAAAGTGGTATCATCTGAATATGGTGCCAAGCAGATTAAATTCAATCACGCTTCCTTCTTCCTGCTCGCCACCATCCACCTTGACATTTACTTTCTTAGGCTTGGATCATCACACTTGCTGGATGTTGATATGGCACATTGGCAACTATTTGTTGAGAAACCTGCTCAAGTTTCTTGGACATTGTGTAATTTTTATCTGCCATTACTGTTCATCTATTTTGCACCATTGTCCAGAAAAAAAGACTTAGAGCCCTTTGATGAGAACAGATTCTGGGGAGATATTAATTTGTACCAAAACCTCAAGAACACATCTTTCAACAGGAAGTCTGTACTGCATCAAGCCTCAAGTCTACAACAATTCATTGTAAGTATAGACAATAGACTTGAAATCCACATGAATTAGCCTCCTAAGAATTCATCATTTAGAAACAAGTTGGGACAGGGGAGTCAAATCATGAAAGACTCTTAATCTCAGGAAACAAACGGAGGACTTCTGGGGTGGGGGGAGGGATAGTGTGGCTGGGTGATGGACATTGGGGAGGGTATGTGCTATGGTGAGTGTTGTGAATTATGTAAGACTGATGATTCACAAACCTGTACCCCTGAAACAAATAATACATTCTATATTAATTTTAAAAAAAAGAATTCATCACTTATCCTTCATAGGACACAATATCTCCTATGTAGTACTTAAGTAGGGAATGCATAACCTGAATATAATTATGAGGAACAATTTTTTAAAACCCAAATGAGGAAATTCTTACCATTTTCAAAAATGGGAAGGGAAATGTATTCTTAAATTTATCAATGTCATAAAAGATTTTTTTTAAGTCAGAAACAATGTTCCCAAATAAAGAAGACTAAGATGCCAAGTAATTAAATGAAATATATGATCATGTATTAGAGTAATAAATTTTTTTTTTAAGATTTTGTTTATTTATTTGTCAGAGAGAGAGAAAGCACAAGCAGGCAGAGTGGCAAGCAGAGGCAGAGGGAGAAACAGGCTCCCTGCTGAGCAAGGAGCCCGATGTGGGACTCGATCCCAGGACTCTGGGATCATGACCTGAGCCGAAGGCAGCCGCTTAACCAACTGAGCCACCCAGGCATCCCTAGAGTAATAAAATTTTATAAGGGATCTCTCTGGATCAAATACTGACTGATACTGGGTACAATTTTTAGAAGACATAAAAGTATTGCATCAATGCTGAAGTTACTAAAATGAAAAACTATATTCTGGTTTTGTAAGAAAATTTTTAGTAGAAATACACACTAAAGTAATTAGTGGTAAAGAAATATACCTAATGAATTGTTGGATCTGGCTAAGGAGATAAATCATCTGCACTGTGTTAACCACCTTGAGGCCACCATATTAAGGAGTCCTAGCTGCAAAAAATGTTCATGTGTAGCCATTCTGGTCCAGAGTCTTAACTAAACTGAATCTTAATGTCATCCCAGACCAAGTAAAAGAAATATGTTTGAAAGAGCCTCCAAACGATTTCAGCCTCCAGCCACTCACATAGTCCAAGTGTGGTCCCAGACAGAGTGAGAAAAAGAGAAGACATCTCTTCAGTGCATTAGCCAAATACCTCACCTGCAGATTCTTTAAGCATACGAAAGTGGTTGTTGTATAAAATCTTAGTATTTTTTTTAAAGATTTTATTTATTTATTGGAGAGAGAGAGAAAGCGCCCAAGCAGGGGGAGCGGCAGAGGGAGAGGGGGAAGCAGGCTCCCCGCTGAGCAAGAAGCCTGATGTGGGGCTCAATCCCAGGACCCTGGGACCATGACCTGAGCCAAAGGCAGACACTTAACCAACTGAGCCACCCAGGCGCCCCGAAATCTTAGTATTTTGCAGTGGTTTATTATGCAGAAGTAAATGATCATATATGGATTTTGGTACCAGAAATGAGATGCTGTGGTAACAAAAACCTAAAGCATATGGCGTTGGCTTTTAGAAAAGATAGAGGGAATAAGAAGTAAGAGATAAAAAGCAATAATTAGCCAACATCTGATAAGACCAAAGCTTGTTGGTGAGGGCTTAAAGGAAACAAGGAAAATGGTATTAAAAGATGGAGCACACTTTGTCCTCTGTCTTCTTACCTCCCCACCTTTCAAACTGAAATCCAAACTCCATTCCTTTCATGAAGCCTCTCCTCATTTTTCCGGCCTCACCAATGCCCCCTTACTCAGATCTCTTTCCATGAAGAAACAGTACCTTATAGTTTAGTGTCTAATACTTCTTTAATTATTACTATTAGCTTTTAGAAGTTTGTAGCCATGCTTTTTGCTCCTTCTGAATCTGAAAATATTTAACACAGCACAAAAACACAAAATAAGTACTAAATATCTTTTATCTGCTTAAATTCATCAATAGAATTAAACTCATCGGACAATCAGTTTCTTTCAGGGAAATGTGGTAATTTGTAACACACATCTTTCCTATTCATCACAATGTTTCAGAATCTAGAGCCTCCAACTGAAAAGCTGACTGAGAAACCAGTAACTTGTTCATGAAAAAAGGAATTGGACCTTCAATGGCATTTTTTCAAAACCTCACATTCTTAGCAGATGTTAGTGACCTATGGCATTTCTTAGTATTTGCTTTCATAAATGAGTTCAATTCTTTAATAATTACATATTACCAGACAAACTTTTAAAGTATTGTCAGATTAGTTTCATAAATTAAACTAGCTTGCTCAAAGTGAATTGAGGGAAATTGGAGGGGGAGGCGAACCATGAGAGACTGTGGACTCAGAAACAAACTGAGGATTTTGGAAGGGAGAGGGAAGGGGGGATGGGTGAGCCTGGTGGTGGATAATAAGGGGGGCACATATTGCATGGAGCACTGGGTGTGGTGCATAAACAATGAATCTTGGAACACTGAAAAAATAAAATTAAATTAAAAAAAATAAAAATTATTAGAAAAACATAAAAATAAAAAAATAAACTAGCTTGCTCAGTTATAGCACAGATGTGTTATGATGGCAATGTAGATAATATGGGTGGTTTTATTTGCACTACTTTGCTTTTTCTTAAAGTTATGTGGAAAATGATTGGTATTTTTTTGTGCTTAAACAGGATTCTCTTCTGACTTGTATCTTCCAATGATGCTTAGTAATTATTATACGTTTGTTTGTGTTAAATGCTTTTCAATAAAGTTTTCTCAGTAATTTAAAAAAAGAAAAAAACCTGGAGCACAGGGAAACTTTATATAGTAGCATAAAAATTGGGAAATCCCTTGCCTGAAGTAATGTAGAATACAGAAATGTACCTAATGAAGTGTTTAATCTGCTTAAGGAGATTTCCAGGAAAAATGTCAAAAGCGTCATCAGTATTTCTTTTAGCTGCACATCATAAAATATAAATAGAGATGAGATGTAAAATGTTGCTTTGCTAAGATCTCAGAAATCCGATATCTCATGGTACCTTTCTGCTAGATCTGTAGGTTTTCTAAGGATTTCATGATGCGTGTCACAAATCCTTCCTGTTAAAGTTGAAGTTCTCTGGGAATCATAAGGGCATTGCAGCTGAAAGACCACTCTGGGGGCCAGACAGAGAAAGGCCTGTCTAGAAACAATGAATTTAAATTGCCATATATCTATTAAATAAACTGAATTCATAATACTACCTCTTCCCAACAAGTAAACTGCAGCCCCAGGTGGCTTTACCAGGACCTTCTACCTAAAATTTAGAGAAGAAAATACCAATCTTATCCAAATTCTTTCCAAATGTTGAAAAACCTATGAAAGATCTTTAATCTAATTTTATGATGCCCGTATATCCTTGATGCCAAAGACTGAAAAAGATATTACGAGAAAGAAAAATTATAAAATCATCATTATCATGATGATAAAGGCAAAAGTTATAAACAATAAATTACCAAAGTAAATCCAGTAATAAATACAAAGCATTAGACCTCACCAAATTTGGTTTATTCTGGGAATACAAGGTGATTAATATTGGAAAATCAATCAATATCAGTATATTAGTTTCTAAATTCTTTATAATGAATTACGATAAACATTTATTATCTTATACCATAAGATATATGACTTACCATAAAAATTTATTATCTTAGAGTTTGGTATATCAGAAGTCCAAAATGGGTCTCTGGAAACTATTATCAAGATATGGACAGGACTGCGTTCCTCCTGAAAGTCTTGGAAGAGGAAAATCAATTTCTAGAGTCTACTCACATATTTGATGTGGCCTCTTTCCATTCTCAAAGCTAGCAATGGCTGCTTGAGTCTTTCTCATTCTACATCACTCACATTGACTTTTCTATCTTCTTCTTTCACATTTAAAGGACCTTTGTTGATTATATCGGGCCTAGCCAAATAATTTAGGTTCACCTCCCTAATTTATATTCATCTGATTAGTAATTTTAATTCCATCTGCCACCCTAATCTCACTTTCCATGTAATCTAACATATACACAGGTTGAAGCGCTTAGGATGTAGATATCCTTCTGGACCCATCATTCTGTCTACCAAAGTTAGTCATCCAATTAACAGAGCAAAGGAAGAAAATCATGATTATCTCAATTAATGCATAAAAAACATTTGATAAAATGCAATACTCACTTATTATTTTTTAATTTCTAGAAAAATACAAATAGAATTGCCTTAATCAACAGCAAGCATCCTACTAAGGTTGAAATATTAAAGGCATTCTCCAGAGATGAAGGTGGATGTCATCTATATTATTATTGTGTTAGAGATTCAACCAGGGCAATCAGGCAAGAAATAAATGAAGGGAAAAGAGATAGAAAGAAAATATGAAACTGTAGTTAATTATTTATATGTGGCATAATTCTGTTCATAGAACATCTAAAAGAATCTACAGAAAAACATTCAGAATTAAGAATAAACTGTAGCCATTTCCAAGATATAAGGTAAACATACAAAAATCAGTGTATTTATATATACCAGCAAAAAACAATTAGATTTTTCAGTGATACAATTTATAACTGTGATATAACCAAGTAATTAGTAATGCATCTTTTAAAAGATTTTCAAAACATCTATGCAGTAACTATGGAAAATAAACTATAAAGGGTAAACCATATCAATTAATAGGAAAACTCAGTATTATAAAGACACTGCTTTCTTCAAATTAATTTATACATTCAAAGAACTAATTTTGAATGGTCATTCCAAGCCTAGAAACACAAGACAAATTAACAGAGGTTCCTCCACAAAGCTAAACAATTAAAGGAGTGATATTTCTGAGTGTTATCCCTTTTCTCATTTTGCTCTTTGTTTCTGGGAATACGGCACTATTTTTTTCTCCTTTAGCATTTTTCCCTTTCCCTTTTTCTAAATTTGAAAGCCTTTCTATTTTTACTGTCCATATCTCTTTGAGTATTTTTTCATATGCAGTTTATCCATATATCTCATTATCCCTTACCCACTTCAAACTCTGCTAACACTGTTTTATTTATACAATTTTTGCAGTTAGCACAGTATTTTTAGAATTCTAAAACTTGTTTCTTGGAATCTTGAAGACAATTATACTCTCTCTGATTCCTTGTCAATATCCATCTGATACAGTGCCATGCTCACCCTGGAAAGCTTCCAAAGTATTCTTCCCAGAACTCCTTCTACTCTCACACACACCCTATCAATGTTTATCATCTTATTTGCTGAAGGATCCAGAGTGTTTACTCTATACCCTGCCAACATTTTTCCAAAAACTGTCTTAGATACCATACTATATTCTGGTATTTTTTTTCTGTCATCATTGTTGATCCTGAGCAAAAGAACGCGACAGAAAGTCTGTACTGCATCAAGTCCTAAATATACAATAATTTCAAATGAAGTTTAGGGAACAAATGTATATATTAGAAAACCACGTAAATCAGCTTCATCAGAGTTAATCTACCCTGAGTAGGACTGTGAATTCAATTATGGCTGGCAATATATGAAAACAGTATATCCTTGATACCAAAAGCCAAAGCTTGAAAAGATACTAGCATAAATTGCAAGACAATCATTATAGTGGTCATAAGTGCAAAAACCCTAAATAATGCATTGCCAACTTAAATCCAGTTATAAATAAATAAAAATAACACAATGCAACCAAATCAAATTTATTTTAGGAGTACAAGATAGGATTAATACTAGAAAGTCACCAGTGTTGGGCATCTAATTAGCAGAGCAAAGGTGGAAAACCATAAAATTATTTCAAATGATGAGAAAAATTGGTAAAATTATTACTCATAGATGACATCATAGAATTTATAAAACATAGCCAAAAATCTGCCACTAAGTCATCAGAATCAGAGGCGCCTGGGTGGCTCAGTTGGTTAAGCGACTGCCTTCGGCTCAGGTAATGATCCCGGAGTCCCGGGATAGGGTCCCTCATCGGGCTCCCAGCTCCACGGGGAGTCTGCTTCTCCCTCTGACCTTCTCCCCTCTCATATTCTCTTTCATTCTCTCTCTCTCAAATAAATAAATAAAATCTTCCCCAAAAAAGTCACCAGAATCAAAAAACAAACGTTATCATTGTGCTGGGCACAAGGACAACATAGAAAAATCAATTGTATTTATACATGCTAACAACAAAAAACTAGAATTGCTTACATGATACCCTTTATAATACCATTAATAAAATCAAATACTCAAAAAGTCATGTAAGGGAAGATGTTCAAGACTTCCATACAGAAATTACTACAAACAAGTGGAAGAGATAAACCACGTAAACAGCCTAAAAGATACAATATTGTAAGATGCTAATTCTTCCCAAGTTGATTTATAGATTTGAGGAAGTTCCAGTCAAAATGTCGGCAATTCGCTTTTGGAAACTGGCCAGTAGATTCTACGATTTCAAGGTTGTGATACGGTGAATTTCTAAAATGACCTCCAGGGGCACCTGGATGGCTCAGTTGTTAAGTGTCTGCCATGATCCCAGGGTCCTGGGATCGAGGCCCGCATAGGGCTCCCTGCTCGGAGGGAAGCCTGCTTCTCCCTCTCATACTCCCCTTGCTTGTGTTCCCTCTCTCTCTGTGTCTCTCTCTGTCAAATAAATAAATTAATTAATTAATTAATTAATTAATTTAAAAAATGGCCTCCAAAGATGTACTAACCTAGTCATCAGAAGCTGTGAATTTGATGAGATATCAAACGTGCACTTACTTTAAATTATATAACACAGTCCATGTTAAGACGGGGAGATTATCCAGGTGGGTCTGATCTAATTGTATGAGCCTTTAAAAGAGAGCTCTCTCAAAAAAAGACAAAAGAGAGTTTTCTCTAGGGGATGTCAGAAAAGGAAGTAAGAGAGATAAAGTGTTAGAAATATTCTAAAAGCCTTTGCTGGTTTGAAGATGGAAGGAACCACGTGAGAAAGAATGTGAATAGCCTCCCTGAGAACCGAGTGGCCTGCAGCTGACAAACAGCAAGGAAACAAGGACTTCAACCACAGACACAAGGAACAGGATTCTTCCAACAATGTGACTGAGCTTAGAAGAAGATTCTTCCCAACAGCTTCCAGGAGAGAGCCCAACCCAACTGATGCCTTGATTTTGGCTTTGTGAGACCCTGAACAGAGAATTCAGTTGTGATATGCCAGACTTCTGGCCTAAAAAACTATGATATGATAAAAAGGTATCGTATAAGTCACTAAATCTGTGGTAATTTCTTATGGAGCAAGAGAAAATAAACAGAGAGTTTGGTACCTAGCAGGAAGATGCTGCCATAGCAAATGCCTAAAACTGTTACTTTGGGGGGCGCCCAGGTGGCTCAGTGGGTTAAAGCCTCTGCCTTCAGCTCAGGTCGTGATCTCAGGGTCCTGGGATCGAGCCCCACATTGGGCTCTCTGCTCAGTGGGGAGTCTGCTTCCCCCTCTCTCTCTGCCTACTTGTGATCTCTCTCTCTGTCAAATAAATAAATAAATCTTAAAAAAAACAAAAAAAACCTGTTACTTTGGAAATTGGGCAGGGGTTGGAGGCTGGGAACATTTTGAGGAACAGGATATAAAAATCTAAATTGCCGTAAAGAGACTGTGGTAGGGGCGCCTGGGTGGCTCAGTTGGTTAAGCGTCTGCCTTCAGCCCAGGTCATGGTCCCAGCATCCTGGGATCAAGCCCTGCCTCGGGCTCTTTACTCAGCATGGAGCCGTCTCCCTCTGTCTACAGCTCTGCCTACTTGTGCGCTCTTGCTCTTTCTCTCTCCCTGTCAAATAAATAAATAAATAGACTGTTATAGAAATGGGCATGCAAAAGAGGCAGCTGGTGAGGGCTTAGAAAAAAGTGAGGAACATATTACTGGAAACTGGAAGAAGAAAATCCTTCTCATGTACTGGCAGAAAATTTGTGGAGTTGTCTCTTTCGGTTATGCAGAAAGCAGAATTTGCAGATCATGAACTTGGATACTTAGCCGAAGAGATTTCCAAGAAAATTATTAAAGGCACAACCTGGTTTCTCCTTGTTGCTTATAGTAAAATGCCAGAGGAGAGGGAAAATGGGGGAAGAATCGTTAAAGAAGAGGGAGCCAGGAATAGAGGATCTGGAATCTTTGAGCTGACAACATTTAGATGTGATTTTGGACTTTTGGTTGATGCTGAAAATGGAATGACAGAACCACAGGAGGAGGTAAATGTATTTTGCATTTGGGGCAGAGAAAATCTTTGGAAGCCAGAGGGTAGACTGCAGTAGGCAGAATTTCTAAAGTAATTCCCCAAAGATGACTTGCCCTAGTCTCTGGAGCCTATAAATATGATGAGTCATTACACTCATAATTAAGTTTATATGGCACAGTTGAACTTAACATAAGGAGATTATCTGGGTAGGCCTGATTTAATCACATGAGCTCTTAAAAAAGAAAGCTTTCTTCCACTAGTGACAGAAAAGAGTCAGAAAGATTTGAAACTCAGAAAACTCAGTACACTGTTAACCGGCTCTAAAGATGGAGTGCCACCTTGTATAAATTCCGACCTGCGCTGCGTACCCCAGACATGAATGTATTGTACGCCGATGCTGGCCCACTCCTATACAGCAGCTTCCTTTCTTTGCAACCCATTGTATGGCTTTATAAATAATAAAGTGAAGGGGGGAAAAAAAGATGGAAATGCATAAGCAACACAAAGTGACCGCAAGGAGCTAAGAACAACTGCTTGCCAACAGCCAACAGGCAAATGGGGCTCTTAGTCCCGTAACTAAGGTCAGAATGGCCTTAATTCAGCCAACACAAATGAGCTTCAAAGAGGACCTCAGGCTCCAGATGAGAGCACAGCCAGCTGACACCTTGATTTCAGCATTGAGAGACTCCGAACAAGGGCCCAAAAATACCATCCTTAACTTCAGACCCACAGACCTGGAGGATAATAAATTTTGTTGTTTCGTTGTTGTCTTTATTGTTTTAATAATCAGTTATTTAATGAGGCTCTTTGTAAGAAATGTAGAACACCAGTTTGTGAAGGTAAACTCCATTTCTGGGAGAAAACACAGAGCAGAGATAGCCCTGGAGCTGAGGAACAGCTTTGAGTTTTGGCAAAATTTACGAGTCCACAGCTTGCTTGCTTGCTTGCTTGCTTGCTTGCTTGCTTGCTTGCCTGCTTGCTTGCTTTCTTTTTTTATTAACATATAATGTATTATTTGTTTCAGGAGTACAGGTGTGTGAATCATCAGTCTTACACAATTCACAGCGCTCACCATAGCACATATACTCTCCCCAATGTCCATAACCCAGCCACCCTATCCCCCCCAACTCCCCAGCAACCCTCAGTTTGTTTCCTGAGATTAAGAGTCTCTTTCGGTTTGTCTCCCTCCCCGGTCCCATCTTGTTTTATTTTTCCCTCCCTACCCCCCACGAACCCCCACACCCTGCCTCTCAAATTCCTCATATCAGAGAGATCATATGATAATTGTCTTTCTCCAACTGACTTATTTCGCTTAGCATAGTACCCTCTAGTCCCATCCACATCGTTGCAAATGGCAAGATTTTGGGTTTTTGATGGCTGCATAGTATTCCAGTGTGTGTGTGTGTGTGTGTGTGTGTGCGCGCGTGTATGGACATCTAGGTTCTTTCCACAGTTGGGCTATTGTGGACATTGCTGCTATAAACATTGGGGTGCACGTGCCCCTTCGGATCACTGCATTTGTATCTTTAGGGTAAATACCCAGTAGTGCGATTGCTGGGTCATGGGGTAGCTCTATTTTCAACTTTTTGAGGAACCTCCATATGTTTTCCAGAGTGGCTGCACCAGCTTGCATTCCCACCGACAGTGTAGGAGGGTTCCTCTTTCTCCACATCCTCGCCAACATCTGTCATTTCCTGACTGGTTAATTTTAGCCATTCCGACTGGTGTGAGGTGGCATCACACTGTGGTTTTGATTTGTATTTCTCTGATGCCGAGTGATGAGCACTTTTTCATGTGTCTGTTGGCCATTTGGATGTATTCTTTGCAGAAATGTCTATTCATGTCTTCTGCTCATTTCTTGATTGGATTATTTGTTCTTCGGGTGTTGAGTTTGATAAGTTTTTTATAGATTTTGGATACTAGACCTTTATCTGATATGTCATTTGCACATATCTTTTCCCATTCTGTCAATTGTCTTTGGTTTTGTTGACTGTTTCCTCTGCTATGCAAAAGCTTTTTATCTTGATGAAGTCCCAATAGTTCATTTTGCCCTTGCTTATCTTGCCTTTGGCGATGTTTCTAGAAAAGTCCACAGCTTTCTGATTAACCTTGCACTGCTACATAATCCCACATTTCTCTTTTTCCCAGTTGAAGATCTCACCTTCCTGGTGTCTGGGTTTACACAGCTTCTTCTTGAAGTAAGCATCAGTGAGATGCTTGGGAATTTTTACACTGCTGATAGCAATTTTGGTGGATGTGGCAATGACAGATTTCTGGTGTGTTCTATGTAGAGGAACTCAATTGAGAATCAGAGGTCCAGTCACAAGTAGCAAGTCACACTGTTCAAATGCTTCAGGAAAACCACCTTCTTGCCTCTGTAGAGCCCAGTGAAGATGATCACAGTGGTGCCAGGAGGGGCACCTTCGTGGCTCGGTTGGTTAAGTGTCTGCCTTCTGCTCAGATCATGATCTCAGAGTCCTAGGATCAAGCCCTGAATGGGGTTCCCTGCTCAGCAAAGAATCTGCTTCTCCTTCTTTTTCCCCTTCTTCCCTTTCCCCCACTCATGCTCTTCATCTTCTCTCTCTCTCTCAAGTAAATAAATAAAATCTTTTTTTAAAAAAAATGGTGCCACCAGTGACACTAACTTGCAGTTTTCTCACATGCTGCCTGAAAGATTTTTTTGCCATGGCTCAACAGCTTTCAAGCCCCATCTTCAGTAGGATAATACGTAGGCATTTTGTGAAGTTGAACCACTCAGGTACCACCGTTCTTGTCACCATCGACTGGTTTCGTGACAGTAGCAGGAACCTTCTCCTTTTTCTTTTCAACTCTGGATTTAGCTGCTGAATGCTTCCTGTTGCACATGGCCTTTCTAGAATACACAGCCGATGGGAAATATCTGCCTATTCCTCCGACTGGGACAGGGTTTGGGCTGTCGTGGGGCTTCCCTTTCTTTGGTGTTTTAGCTTTGAGGTTACCCTTCTCCATCCTGCCACCAGCATCAGCCTTCTTGGCTTCAGATTTCTTCTCAGTATCTGCATTCTCAGCTTTTCCACACCATCTTACAAGATGGGAAAGAACAGTAAATTTTGTTGTTTTAAGACATAAAGTTTGTGTCTTGTTTTGTTACATAGCAATAAGGAATTTCATAGGTAAATATAGCCAAGATAATTATAGAGAACAAAGTTGTAGGAATTGACTAGCTTATATAAAGATTTACTTTTAAGATCTATTATTAAATAAACATTCGGGTTGGGACAAGGATAGAGAAATAGAAAAATGGAACAGGCCAGAGGGCTCAAAAAGTTCACAAACATAAAGCGATCCAATTTGTAACAAAGCTGGGGGAAAGACAAACTCTTAAATGAATGTTGCAAGGAAATTTGGATATATAGATAAAAATGAATACTGACCTCCATACAAAAGAAAAATATTTATTTTTCATGGATCGTCTCTCTAAATGTGAAATGTAAAAATAATATGAAACAAGGAACAAGATAACAGAAGAAAATAGCTTTACATATTGACATAAGCAAATAATTGTTAAATAGAAAACAATAAACACTAATGAGGAAGTAAAAGAAGACTGCATTAAGGTATAATAAATAAATCTGTTTGTCCAAAGTAGGGTTCAGAAAACTTCAGCTCCCAAGCCAGTCTCTTATTTTATGTAAACAGACTTTTTTGGAACTCATACACATCCGTTCATTCACAGGTTGCGGAGGCCTGCTTCGGGGCCGCAATGTCGCCGAAGCATGGGGTGCAGGAGCACCTGGCTCTGGGGATCCCAAACAGACCAGGTTCAGCCACTCACCACCGACAATATCCAAAGGCAGAGAGACAAGTGACGGTAAGACAAGAAAGGAGTTTATTTCGGTGAGGTCAACACCAGAAGAAAGGAGAATAACATCTCAAACACTGTCTCCAAAGTGCTAAAAACACTTCTTGGTTTATAGAAGGGAAATGTAGGACAAAGGTCAGTGGGTATGTGCAGGTGGACATAAAGTCAGGTTGATTGTTGTTTTGGGGTCAATCACATGGGATCTTACTGGCTCATGTTAGTCCTTATTGCTTGAGGAAGTAGTTTCAGTTCATATCATGGAATGCTTTGCCCCAAGAGTCTTTGCCTGAATTCAGAGATAAGCTGAAAAGAAAAACATAATCAGTTAGAAAGTACAGACTGGGGTGCCTGAGTGGCTTAGTCAGTTAAACATCTGACTTGATCTGGGCTCAGGGTTGTGAGATGGAGCCCTGCATCAAGCTCGTGCTGTGCGTGGAGCCTGCTTCAGATTCTCTCTCTCCCTCTCTCTCTTGGCCCCCTGCCCCACCCTCTCTCTCTCCCTCTCAAAAAAGGCAAAGAACAGAGAAGAGTCAGGATATTTCTAAAGCAAATCAGAGGTAGAAGACCTGCTCTATCTGATTCCAAGACTTAATATAAGGCTACCATAACTAAGACACTGTGGTACTGCTGAAGAATAGACAAATAGGAAAATAGAACATAATGTAGACAACTGAAATATAGGAACTGTATATACTTTCCTACCACAAAGGCGGCAATGCAGAACAGTCAAAAAATGCTTATATGTTTGTTTGTTTTTGTTTGTTTTAAATCAGTATTGCTGAGTCAATTGGATAGCCACATTGAATAAAATAAAATTTGACTTCTACAGTGCTATCACAAAAAATGACTTTAGGAAGATTTTAGATTTGAATGTAATGACAAAACAGAAACATTTCTAGAAGATAGAATAGAAGAATATAGTCATTACTTGAGATGGGACAAATGAGCAGAAACAGAAAAGGAGAAGAGAAGGGGAGTAAGGAGAAGGGAAGTAAGTTGCCAGAAGGCAATTGACCACATTTCATTTGAATTTAAAGGTAACCCAATAGAAAAAAGACATTAAGATGTTAAAATTACTTCAGTCTCAAACTGTATTTGTCATTAAAGCAAAATGAGTTCTCTCTAGAAATGAAAAACACACCCTCCCAGATACCACATAGCATAATGGATGTAAGAAAAGGGTGTCGAATAGAATAAATTATCTACTTCTGTAATACTATCTTATACTTTACTTTCACTTTTTTATAATCTTGATAAATAAAAAAGGAATTTGTGTTACAAATTCTTGTGGAAATTACAGAATACCTACTGTCATTGCTACATTTAAAAGAAGGGAAGTCAATGTGAGTCTCTCAAAAAGTACGAAATTAGAGCTCCTGTCTTTCTAAGAAAGAAAAAAAATGAGCCTAATTAACTGGCCATGCTGTTTTCTTCTCTAAACTCACCATAGGTCTCAACCGGTCTGAGTAAATTTAGATTTTTGTCTGAATAGATTACAGATGATGGTGGGGCTATTTAGATAACCCTAGACAGACAAGTAAAGGTACACTGGGTGCCCTCCAAATGAAAATCAAATTAAGGCTGTGAGTCTTCAGTTATAAAGACCAAGTAAAACATGTTGGCTCGATCTAGAACAGCAAAGTAGGTATCCTAAGGTTTTCAGATGGCATCTATCATCTGTATAATATCAGGAACCTTAATGGCAAGAACCTGTGCATTTAAGTTTTGATAATCAATTGTAAATCTCTATTCACCGGCAGCCAGTTTAAACACTGGCCAGATAGGGCTATTAAAGGGTGAGATGGTGGGCCTAATGATATCCAGCATATCACCAACGAAGGCCCTCTGTACCTTGATTTAGCTGATATTGTGGTGTACTTACTGTTTTCACCGAAAAAGGCAGTTGGACAGGTTCCCTTTTGGTGGTTTCCATGAGAAAGGTTAAGAATTTGGGATTATTCCAACAGTCATGTGGCTGGGTGAGGATATCCGTAGCTATACTAGCAAAAAAGAAAACCAGAAGGGCCACCACGACTGGCAATTGTTTTAGAAATATATTTTCGATAGACACATCTGGTTTAATTTGTTTTACCTGTTATGCCCATAGGTTATAGAAGGTTATAGAAGACTTCCTTGGGGAATATGGAAGGGTTGCCTAGAATTACTGTGACTCAGGCTTCTGAGTCTAATAGAGCCAAGAATGCCTCGACACTCAGCAGTGGCCATAGCTAGATGGCCCTTGATGAGTGGAAGTCCATGTCGCTGAGCCCATGCATAACCTCTATCTCTGCCACCATGGCCACTTTGTTCATGAACCCAGTGGGTGCTGACAGGAGTGGCTAGGGAAAGAGGCTGACAGGTATACACAGAACTGTTCGTCCTAACTACACAATTATTAAAACCCTCTTCTGCCAGGGTGCCTGGGATGCTCAGTCAGTGAAGCATCCAACTCTTGATTTCAGCTCACGTCATGACCTCAGGATCGTGACTTCAAGCCCCACGTTTGGCTCTGCGCTCAACAGGGAGTCTGCTTGAGGATTCTCTCCCTCTCCCTTTGCCGGTCCCGCCACTCACTCTCTCTCTCTCAAATAAATGAATAAATCTCTAAAAAAAAAAAAAAAAAAAAAAAAAAAAAACCTCTTCTGCTGAGGTCACCCTTCAGTGAGCATTCACATGGGACACAAATATCTTCACATTTTTTGCCCGTTCATCGAGGTCTTTATACATACTTCTTCTCCAAATGACTTTGTCACTACTTACCCAATAATTTCCTTCCAAGTCCCTGACCATTCAGCCACACTATTGGCCACAGCTCAAAAATTGGTACATAATTGCATATCTGGACATTTCTCATTCCAGTAAAAGTGAACAAACAGGCATACTATTCAGAGTTCTGCCCACTGGGAGGATTGCCCTTCACCACCGTCCTTCAGGGACGTCCCAGAGAGGGGCTCTGGTGTTGCAGCCGTTCACTTTTGGCTGGTGCCTGGATATCATGCGGAATATTCCATCTAACTAGAGGGGATTAGGCCGAGTGAAATAAGTCAATCAGAGAAAGGCAATTATCATAAGATCTCTCTGATATGAAGAATTGAGAGGCAGGGTGGAGGGTTGTTGGGGGTAGGGGGAGAAAAATGAAACAAGATGGGACCGGGGAGGGAGACAAACCATAAGAGACTCCCAATCTCATGAAACAAACTGAGGATTGGGTGCCTGGGTGGCTCAGTGGGTTAAAGCCTCTGCCTTTGGCTTGGGTCATGATCTCAGGGTCCTGAGATC
>CM052897.1:53011334-53046424 GCA_028534135.1 Potos flavus | reverse complement strand
AAAAAAACTTTCTAACAAGGAGTCTTGTCCAAAATAACTTTGTAATTGTCCCAAGAGTATTCAACAAGTGCTCCTCACATAGTCCTCATGGGATGGCCCCGGAGTTTGCCTTTGTTACAAAATTATAATTGACTTATTTTCAGTCCTCTCTCAGAGGGACTTCTTCCTCCAAAAACTTTATTCCAAAAACTTTATGCTGCAATTCTCTGAAATAGTTTCATGGGGTTGGAAAAAATCGACGACCATGAAATCTGGCTACTGCTATTTTTGTAGGTCGTCAGGGACTGGGGAGTCTTGTTACTAGTCTTAAATTTCCATTTTGTGGCCATCTTCATTCTAAGGCCTGCAGAACCATGTCACAATGGAGGCAGAGATTTTCATGCAGTTTGATTTCTTAGCTTCATTGGCTCTTATTTCAGTTTTAGTAGAGAAATACCCATAATTCTTAAAGAGAAAGATTCCTAGTCCATCATCCCCACTCGGTGTTCAGGAAGATCGATACAACAGGTTTTTGAACAAAATTATATTAAAGAAAGAGCAAACTTTAATAACAGGTAATGGGAATTTATGGACCTACGGGCAATGCTATCTAACAAAGAACATGGTCATGCCATGCTTAAGGAGGTTGTTATTTTGTTGGGGATTAAACATCGTTTGGGATGTTTAATTTTGGCATTGTCGTTGATAGTTTTATTTTTAAAATGCATCTTCTTTCCCAGACTGAAAGGAAAAGAATTTGAATTTCTGTAGTGTCACATGAACAAGTTCACAAGATAGAAAAGAAATATAAGTTCAGGTAAGAATAATTAAAAAGCAATCATATCTATTTTAATCACTCAATAAGATAGCCATAGACATTTTATATATGCTTAAAAGACAGTTTTTGAGTATCAGAATGTGGTATGCCATAAATGAAAGGTTATCAAGGTAAAAATAAGCCTCAATGATTTATAGTCTATTGCTTGAAGAAAGGCCATAACTAAATCAGACTGGGAATATGATAAATGAGGTTTAAAACATAGTCTTAGTGATGCATGTTCTATTATCTCTTTTATCTCTCTTTTCTATTCCTTAGAAAACTTCACAATCATGAAAATCCTCCATCATTGCTGTTTTGATTATTTTATACCTAATATTGGCTATTTATCATTCATTTATGAATAGAGGGGAATTTTTCATCATCCATAGTGTATAATTTTATATAAAAGTGATAAACAATATTACTTTACTGTATTTTATTACTCTAGGTTAGAGCCATCACCTTTTCCTTACGGGTACACTGACAACATTTTCTGAACCAAAAAGTGTGACACAATATGGTCAGAATATAATATGGAACATTTAATGTCAGGATTGCTCTCAAAAGCCTGCCTATACTAAGGTTGCTATGGTCATAGAACCTCATAGCTAAAAGTTTTATTATCCACAGTTAATTTTTTTAAAAGATTATTTATTTATTTATTTATTTATTTATTTATTTATTTATTTATTTATTTGACAGAGAGAGATCACAAGTAGGCAGAGAGGGAGGCAGAGAGAAAGGGGGAAGCAGGCTCGCCACTGAGCAGAGAGCCCGATGCAGGGCTCGATCCCAGGACCCTGAGATCATGACCTGAGCCAAAGGCAGAGGCTTTAACCCACTGAGCCACCCAGGTGCCCAGGCGCCCCTATTATGCACAGTTTCAAAAAACATGTTCTTTAAAAGGCTAGCAGTGAATTTATTTGCTTAATACTGGACATTTAGTGATGCATTAAATAAATGTACCTATAATATTATAATAAATATTTCATATCCAGGATCCTATCATGCCACAAGCTAGTATTGCTTTCAGTTCTTTTTTGTCTTCATATCCAGTGCCAGGCACAATGCTTGGCCCAGATCAGGTACTCAAAAATATTGAATAAACACATTAATGGATAATCAGACAGATGAAAAATGTATATCCTTGAAATATTGATATGTTGTTTTCACTGATACAGTTTCAGAAAAAATGACATGATTTGGTATAAGAACTTAAGATTTTTTCTCTTCCTTCTCCTTTTTAAATAAGACCAAAGGACAAGAACTACAAAGCTTGTGCCTCTTTGCAGGAAGAAGAGTTACGAGTGAAAAAAGGTTAGCATGTCTTAAAAGGGCTTCCTATTTTCTTTAACTCTTTTACCCCATTCCAAACCAGCAAATGATGACTGGTGCTTGAAACTGCTCTGTTCAGCTTTATGCCTAAAAAAAGCTTTGTTCTATTAGTTCTAGAATAAAATATCAGCATCCTCATGTGTGTTAAACTGCAAACCTAATTCATCCCCCCACCTCCTAATAAAACCAAATTACTATACAATTACTAGAATGGATTTCCAATATGTGGTGGGGCAGTAGAGTGAAGACTGAGAATAGTACTATATTTCATTAGTCATTTGTTCTCCTTAATTTGAATCTATATGAATTAATTTCATGTCTTTCTTTGACAGAGTTGTTGGGAGAGGCAACAAATAAAAGAAGCAAAGAAAGTCATGAAGGCTTTGGGATCTGAGGGATTTTTGTAGACAGTCAAAAAAAAAAAAAGGGAAACCTCTTACATTTGAGAGAGGATAGAGAGTCAAGGAGAAACTGAATACTCTCTAATTTTGATTGCTACTGTATCACTCATTGTAAGTTCAGTAAAGACATTTTGTGGATCATTTGCTGGTTTTTATTATCCGTACCTCTCCTTGAAAGCATAAATGACACTTGGTTTAAATGCCACCAAAGAAGAAAAGATGTGTGAGCTCATCCTTAATTGACACTGAGTGTGTTGTTTCATAAGAAAATACAAAAATATTTCAAATTAACCAATGTTGCCTTAGTTGCTTAATCAAATAGGTTAATTTAGATACTTCTAGAAAATCAAAATCTATTTTTAAAACTACTGAGCTTTGACCATCAGGTTAAGAGTTTAATAAAACTTGCTCTTTAATATATTCTTTTTACATTTAATTTATTCTTCACTTTAGAGTTTCTAATTTTTTCTCAAGTTTAGAAGTTGGATATGACATGGATTTCTTGACAGATTTATATAGAAAAAAACAATTATCAACAAACTTTACAGGATAAAAATTATAAAGGCATCAATCACATTTTAGTTTCGCATTTAAATAAAATTAGACTTTTTCCAGAAGTTGAAGTCTGCTTTTATTTTTAAAGATCTCAAATAAGACAGTTAACTCCTTAGTAACTTACTTGCTGTTGTAAGAGCTCTTTTTGGTAGAAAGTTCATATTATCTTGAAAAGAACTTCTATCTTCCTTTTGGTAGATTAATTACTTTTACTGTGTTGAAGCAAAGTATTATTATAAAAATGAATATAAAATGATAAATCAAATTTAAGGAAGTGTCTTTTTCTTAGTATGAAGACTTAGACTTTAGTACTTTGAAATCACAAATGACATCTTGCAAACCATCTGTATGACAAGATTGAAAGATATAAAGACGTATCAGACTTTGTTGTGTTGAAATTCACAGTAAACTTGAATATAAAGTATTTCACTTTGAGTTTAAATTCCAGTTTGAACCTTAACCAGTTGTGTTATGTTAACCAGTTGCGTTACCTTAACCAGTTGTGTTACCTTAGGCACATCAAATATCACTCATCTTGAATTTTCTCATGTGTGTAAACTTAATGGGACTTAACTTGAAAGTATTCTGTCAACTATAAGGTCTTTTTAAATGTAATGTATTATACGTGATAGTAGAGAAATAGTGGAAACTTTATCTGTTGACTTTGTGTTATACTTTTAAGCAGAACTTTGCCATGGGTGACAAGGGAGGAGACAACCACTCAGAAGTGACTGACTTCATTCTTGTAGGCATCAGGGTCCGTCCAGAGCTCCACAGTCTCCTCTTCCTACTATTCCTGATTGTTTATGGGATGGTCCTTCTGGGGAACCTTAGTATGATTGGCATCATTGTGACCGATCCCCGGCTGAACACACCAATGTATTTCTTCCTAGGCAATCTCTCCATCATTGACCTCTCCTACTCCACTGTGATTGTACCCAAAGCCATGGTCAACATCCTGTCTCAGAAAAAGACCATATCCTTTGCAGGTTGTGTGACTCAGCTATTCCTCTATGCACTCTTCATGGTCACAGAGGCTTTTGTCCTGGCAGCCATGGCCTATGACCGCTTCATCGCCATCTGCAACCCACTCCTCTACACGGTCCGCATGTCAAGAAGCCTCTGCATCCAGTTGGTGGCTGGTTCCTATCTCTGTGGCTGGGTCAGTTCCATCCTTCAAATCAGTGTAACCTTCTCGATGTCTTTCTGTGCTTCCCGAGTCATTGATCACTTCTACTGTGACTCGAACCCAATTGAGAAGATCTCCTGTTCCAATATCTTTATGAATAAGATGGTGTCATTTAGTCTGGCTGTGCTCATTATTTTGCCCACAATAGTTGTTATTGTGGTATCTTATATGTATATTGTGTCTGCAGTCTTAAAAATCCGCTCCAGTGAAGGGAGGAAGAAAGCCTTCTCCACTTGTAGCTCCCACCTGGGGGTTGTAAGTTTGCTCTATGGGACTGTCTCCTTTGTCTATCTCACACCTCCAAGTAACCCTGAACTTCGTAAAGTGGCTTCGGTATGTTACATTTTGTTCACACCTATGCTGAACCCTTTAATCTACTCTCTAAGAAATAAGGATGTTAAAGATGCCATGAAAAAAGTCCTATGGAAGAAAGAAGTTGTACTTTAAATTTGCCTCCACCTGTTCTACTGTTTCTTGTACCAACTGATTTTGTCTGCTTGATCTTCTAGACTCAGGCATTTTAAAGCTCAGGTTTATTTAAACAAAACAAAACAAAACAAAACCACCCACTCAAAGAAAAACCCAACTCAACTGTTTTATTCCACAGCATTAGTAACATCCTATAATGAAAGCTCCAAATAACATACTCACTTTTTCTCAAGGCAATGTTAAATCTGAAAGTTCTGGACACCATGAAAATTTGCTGCATTTCTACTAAGGGTTATGTATTTCTGACTCTCCAGGTAATAAAATGTTATGCAAATGGGGAAGTATAGAATTCTATAGGTTTGTTTCCCTGTGTGCGTAAGTAAGATAGAGATGCAGAAAATACCTAGTATAATGATTAACTTAGAAACTGTGTGACCCAATGGTTTATATGCAAATGATAGTATAAATGCTAGTGTTGTGCTTTGTTTTCCATGTCATGTAAAAGATAAGAGAGCATGTGCATAGAATGAGGAGGAAATGGAAAGGTAGAATAACCAGTGATCTTTGTTGAATTAAAGTGGCCAAAGAAGAAACATGTGAAAATTGCATTGATATTGTAAATTAAGACATTTTATGTGATTTTCTTTGAATGACATGGTCATTCCTACTTTGCTATCATACAATGAAAACATTTTAGGATGGATGCTTACAATATTTTACAATTCATGCTCTCTATGTTTTGGATGATACAAATTATTGGCAGTGAATATGCAGTTAGTGAAAGCACCATACTGAAATGAAGTCAGCTTGAGAATCTCAGTTAAAAATATCACAAGGCCTTACAATAACCTTTATGAATAGTTGGATTATATGTGTGTGCATGCATGTGTTATGTTTGTGTATGTATGAGTGTGTTTATTAGTTTCGTTAAGGAGTAATAAAATTGTTATTAGTCCTAAGCATCAAATGTCAATTGAGAGAAGAGTGGTTAATGCAGTATCCCACAGATTTGACAGGTATCAAGGGAAGCCAAGTTCTAGAGAAAATTGTAACAGATCACTGTTTCTACAAGCACTGTAAGTAATACTTCAGCTAAACAGTTAATGCTTAAGTCCAGACAAAATCAAATGTGGAAAAAAGCTGAACCTAAGAAATAAGATACAATGATCAGTTTTGTCCACATACTTGGCATTGTGAAAACCTAAAACATGGTTATCTGATTAGGCCTTCTTTTTTTCAGTGTTTGTTTAGATAGCGAAGCTTTCTTTGATGAATGCACAAGGCATTCATTTTGTGGGACAATGTTTATTAGGGTTAGAGATTTGATTAGTAATTATTTAAGAAACAAAGAGAGCAGCAAAATGATTTAAAAAAAAAATCAAGGTTATATTTATCCCCTCCTCCCTAAACCTGTGGGGCTACCATTATACTTGGTACTCAGAGGCTACCATTTAATTGATATTTCAGAAAAACATGATTTGAGAGCAAAATAGGAATCCAAATCAGCTTGGGAAAGCGATCATTGGCCTTGATTATTATTGGTCTAGAAAACACCCTTTTTAGGTTTAGGTTTTACATATTTCCATTGGATGCCCATTAGTGTTAGAATGTCACTCTGTTGTAGATCTAACAAGTGCGGGTTACTAAGGACTGTTGGGAAAAGGCAATAGAATATTGGATAAGAATACAGCCTAGATTCCTTTGCTTTAGTTTTTAGTCTGGTTGGTTCATATTTCCTGTTTTGTAGCCTTAACACATAACAGTATTCCAGTGCGTAACCTCACAAGTGGCATTGCTGAAACCACTTTAAATGTTTGAAGGAATCTAGGAAAGTTGAAAACCAAGGCAGAATACTTCCAAAGGTGCTAAATAAGGTCTCTATGATTTTCTTTTAATTGCCATAAACACTGTCTTCGGTAATTTTTTTTTTCTGGGTCTTCTAGTAAAAGTAATGCCTAATTTATATCTTTCTTGTTACTTATGCCATCAAGATGCCATCGGAACAGCCCAATGTCTTACCAACCTTCTGTCAGCTTTCATTGACAAAGTCTTTTTTTTAAATGATGCATGGATTGTTTATGAAACACTGCTACATCCAAGAGACTTTGAAGATTACATTCTGCAACATAGACATCATAAGTTGTTGTTTACGGGTGACTTTAAAATTGTACACAAAAATCCACATGGAAAAATCTTTTAAGAGTAATACCACCTTGAAAGGCTGAAGATTGAGCTTGATATATCAAACACTATTAACTTATTTGTTTGTTTCGTACTGCATGATTCATCTTTCTTGATTAACAAGTTTTTGGACATGCACATATATTAATTGTCCTATAACATCATGTATTGCATTTTGACTTTAAATTTTATGTATTGTTGATATTACCTAATATTTAGTGTAATGATGCAGAACTTTGGTGAAGGTGTTTGTAATATTTTCTATTGCCAGGATGTTAACATTCTCTGATTCAGATAGTTGTAAATGGTAATTAAGCACTGATTTGAAACTTCACTAACATAGGTTAAAATGACTACATTAAGCATCTGTGGGCAAGCACCCAGAGCTTGCTTCAAAGTGTGTCCTTAGGATAATTTCAACTTCTTATTATGAGATTTAAATTTTTATGGTGATTGAAGAAGCTGAACTGATTAGATATTGCAAAATGTAATGTTGAATTTATATTGGATTGCTTGTTATACTTATTCTTGTATGTTGAATATGAGATGTCATTTTGTCCAATCCCCTGAAAGCAATGTAGGTCATAAAATCAATAAAAATTTTGAATGTGTGTAAGCTATTATTCTAGAGATCTCGATGAGGACAAAGTTACTTACTTGTGAAGCCTGGAGAGGGAGAGGAAGAGGGAAGAGATGGAATAAGAAAAAAGCAATGTATCCTCGAAGTGAAAACATGAAAAAAGGAATTAGTTTCAAAGTAATTTCTTAATTATTTCAATTTTGTAAACAAACAAAAAACGAAAACAAGAACTTTAACCAAAGACCAACTTTCCTATTTGTTCATTTTATGAAATATGGCTTCTAGGCTTTTGAAATAGTTTCTTTTTCCCTTACCAACATTTAAAAATCATCTATTCATTTACATTGGCACTGGCATCAGTTTCTTCAACTGAATGTCTTGTACTTAGGTTTCTTTTGTGGCAACTTAGATAAATTAACTTTGGATGACTTAAGCAAAAGCTAAATAATTAAACATATAAATTTTGTTTGGCTCTGTCTGAACATCCACAATTGTAAGGCTAGAAAGAGTGAGTTGTTAGCATTC
This sequence comes from Potos flavus, assembly GCA_028534135.1. Classification (NCBI taxonomy): domain Eukaryota; kingdom Metazoa; phylum Chordata; class Mammalia; order Carnivora; family Procyonidae; genus Potos; species Potos flavus. The sequence continues at coordinate 53,038,430 of CM052897.1, read as the reverse complement.
CAGGAAATTAGAAAGTGGGAAATACACAAAGAATTTCTAAATAGGATCTAAATTTGTCTAATGCCACGCTATTGGAAATATCTACTTCACGAAAGTTCAGCTCTTTGTGTCTTTGCTGATTAGTTCTGAGACAGGATTTAAATATTTTTAAAAGTCAAAAAAATGTTTGATTATATACTCTTCTTCAGTGTTTGATCACCCAAGAATTAGTTACTGAAATATTTAATGAAGGCTGGTTAGGTGGATTTCAGTTCACACCTTGCTTGAGAATATCGAGCCTGATGAGCATGATCTGAATCATGGAGGTTCAAGTTAGGTCTCTCTCTCTCTCAATCTCTCTGCCCATTGATTTTATTCCTAGGCACCTCATGATTAATGAACTTAGGTGGAGTTTGCTTTACCACATCCATCCTTTTTGACTAATAAGCCAGAGCTGCTACCATCACGTTAACCAAATCTTCCTTTGCTCTTGCAGTCAGATACCACAATTTGAGCTCTGTCCCTGCATTATTTCAATTGCTATCAGGGGGACCATCGAACTTTAATGTCTCCCACCAACATCCTTACAGAGAAGCATCACGGATACTTTGGAAGCTGACGGTTATTTCCTTTGTCACTGATGAAGGGAAGATTTTCCGACACCTCAGGGGCACCTCAACAGGGTATATGAGACCAGAACATCAATGGTTAATCCTCCCCAGTATCACTGTCTCCTAAAGAGATTGAATTTAAGATTGCTCAGTGTTACTAGTGTCCCAACTTCTTTAGAGTTATCCATTATTAATTCATGCTTGGTACTTATCAATCCAGCATACTATTAGAGTATTTGCATGAATCGGCACATTGATTTAAAAATCTGTGGTAAGTACAAATTCTACCCAATATCTCTCTCACCACTACACTAAAAGAGCCCTCAAAATTCATTCATATCAACATACTTTTCATTTTGCCAGTATGTATCCAAAAATAGTCAAATTTTAAAGCCAGTCTTCCACAAATTCTGCCTCTGCTTTGGGGCAATATTCCTCTCTCAGCACGCTGGGTTCTGATTCTAGTAACTGCACTCATGAAAACTAGGAGTAGGATCAATGTAAAGGGAATTTAGCGTCTTCCTTCAGGAAATGTCCTCAGGAGTCATAGCATCTTAGAGCAAGTAGAAAACAGCTCCATCAGGGAAATGAATGGGTTTGTTTCCTATGCAAAGGTGGTTGGGGTAGAGTGTCAAAAATATCAGGATATTGAAATTGTTGTAAATAATCTTACATACCCAGAAGTCCAGAGTTTATTTGTGTAAGAGATGTCAGAGGTACGAGTTGACATATTTTGTAATCAGTAAACCAAAAAATCATACTCTGGGGTTTAAGTTTTCTGCTATTTTAATCTCTGCTACTTGAAATATGAGATTATCTTGTATGGTGACAGAAATTTCCTATATAAGGGTGTGAATTTAAAAATCTGAGCTTAATTTTTAAGTTATCAGAAGTACTCATACTATGTTGTAGTCTTTTAACCAAGCATGCCATACTTTTATCTCATGATGGTGACTGTAAGGTTTATCACATTCTTGCTTTCATGGCCACATGATTCCATTTAACCATTTAATTAATGTCATAAGTTAATTGACAACTTTGCCACAAAGGATGTGAATATCTAGGTTCTATTCCCAACATAAAATGGAGTTTCTTTTTCTTATATTTTTGGCTGATTTTTACCTGATTCAGTTATATTTGTGTACTCTGAAACCAATTTTGGCTATTTTGTTTAGAGTTTTGGGTACAAGTAACCTAAGTTACTTAACTTAGACAGAAATTTATTTATTAGAAGAGTAAGAGTATTGGTGACATACAGAATTGATAGAGAGGCAGAAGAAAAAGATTTAAAATAGGGCAAGACCAAACACACCGTAGAGAATGAAGTAGGACATAGAGGTATCGTATAGCAGAGACCCTTTGGAAGAGAATGTCACAAGTTAGAAATAGTGTTATTGTCTGAGTCACTCTGCTGAATTCAAATTCTGGTGAGGAAGCATCCTCTTGGCCTTCCTTTGAAATGGACCCATCCATTCACTAAAGGAAGATAGGACACCCAGATTGAGTCCAGTAGACTATCAAACTGGAAACTGTTAATACCTCAGAAATAAATCAGGCATTATTGAGAAAGGGGAAATGGAAACCAGATGGGGGAAAAAAAAACCCACAATACCTAGCCATGATACAGTTTTAATTCCCAATTCTTAGAGGGCATTCTATCTGGGTGATGCTTAAGTAATAATAATTCTGTCATAAAATTATTATTATTGGGCTGCCTAGTGTTTAAACACCTTGCTCTGTTTGGGAAACAGCCCGTGTACAATTATTGGTGGGAACATACCCTCACTACTTTTTATGGAAATCTGAAGATCGAGATGCTTATCTCTGTGTTCCTGGAAGCTAGGACATGGGTATATGACCAGGAGTCAGACAATTTGATGCTCTTGCCTAGCACTTTGAATTTGAGAGAATAGTGGTAGGAAACCTTGGCAGTTTAAAATGAACACTATTGGTAGTGATGACGGGATCTAAGGAATGAAAACCTTCGCCCTGTTGCTTGTGGTGACACTTCAGTGTCCTGTAGTATTGTTGGTGACACAAGCATAGTTCCCAATACTGAGCAGCATGGTGGTGGCATTTTTGACTGTGAGTCTGGATGTCAGAATTAGTTTTTACTCACTTTCTGAGTCAGGTTTTCTACCTTTCTGTAAATTTTGTGGGTTCCCCCTTATGTATTTATTTTTTAACAACTTTATTGAGGTCTAATTGATATAGAAGCTGGACATATTTAATATATACAATTTAACGAATTTGGAAATATGTATACACTAGTGAAGCCATCACCATCATCAAGGTAGCAAACATAGTCATCACCTCCAACAGTTTCCTCCTGCCCCGTTGTTTTTTTTTTTTTTTGTTCTTTTTTTTTTTTAAGATTTTAAAAATTTATTTGACAGAGAGAGAGCACAAGTAGATAGAGTGGCGGGCAGAAGGATAGGGAGAAGCAGGCTCTCCGCTGAGCAGGGAGCCAGATGCGGGGCTCGATCCCAGGACCCTGGGATCATGACCTGAGCAGAAAGCAGCTGCTTAAACTGACTGAACCACCCAGGTGCCCCTGTTTGGTTTGGTTTTGCTTTAGTTGTTTGGTTGTTGTTTTAAGATTTTGTTTATTTATTTGTGACAGAGAGAGAGAGGGAGGGAGAGAAGGGGGAGAAAGAGAGAGAGAGAGAGAGAGCAGAAGCAGGGGGCAGGGGGAGGGGCAGAAGGAGAAGCAGATTCCTCACTGAGCAGGGAGCCTGATTCGATCCCAGGACCCTGAGATCATGACCTGAGCTGAAGGCAGACGCTTAACCAACTGAGCCACCCAGGAACCTCTTGGTTGTCTTAATGGTAAGAATACTTAAGGATCTACCCTTTGAAAAATCTGAAATGCACCATATGAATTGTAAACTATAGTTACTTGCTAAGTGAAATAAGCCAGCCACGGAAGAACAAATAGTTCACGATTCCACTTGCTGAGGTATCTAAAATAGTTAAGCTTACAGAAATGGAGTCAAATGGTGGTTGTTAGAGGCTAGGGGAAAAGAAAATGGTGAGTTGTTTACCAGGTATCAGGTGACAGTTACGCAAGATGGGTCAGTTTTAGAGACCTGTGCAGCATAGTGCCTCTAGTTAACAATTCAGTATGGTGCACTTACAAAGTTGGTAAGAGGCTAAATCTCATGCTGTGTGTGTTCTCCTTACTTCTTTAACCACTCTTTTATTGTTAAGTATTCACTTTATGTTTTTGCTACAATAAACATCTTTCTGCACACATAATTATATACTGCCAAATTGCTTTTCTGTATGAAATACATTCCTAAAAGCAAGATTGTTAAAACCAAACTTTTGTGCATTTCAATTTTAGTAGATGTTTCTTAATTTCGTTTTCCATAAAAAATATGTATGATATTGTCACTAGCAATGCGTGCATTTCCTTGTCTTACACCACCACCAGCACCGGTGCTAGCAATCTTAATTTTGTCAGTCAGATGGGTGAAGAATGCATTGCCCACAGTACTGTTGCACTAGGACACTGCCCCCATTTTTGCTCTTATTATTCTAATATTTGAATGTGTAACTTGAACATAGCACATAGATGTACTGTTTTGTAAATTCGGTCAGAAGATATTTGCCATTTGATTATAATAGCCAATTAAATTTATTGTAACACTGATTGTTGGACTTATTTCTTTGACCAGATTTTGTGATTTCTATTTCTCTGTGTCTTCCTTTTTCTTTTTCTTTTGAATTGGTAATTTTTAAAAAAATATTTTATTTATTTATTTGACAGAGAGAGATAGAGGCAGAGAGGCAGGCAGAGGAAGAGGAAGAAGCAGGCTTCCCACTGAGCAGGAAGCCCAATGTGGGGCTCGATCCCAGGACCCTGAGATCATGACCTGAGCCAAAGGCAGAGGCTTTAACCCACTGAGCCATCCAGGCACCGCTGAATTGGTAATTTTTGACAGATTATTTTTAGCATTATTTCTAGAAATTCTTCCTTTTGAATTGGTTATTTTTAACAGATCATTTTTAGTATTATTCCTAGAAATTTCCACAGGCTCCTTTAACCTTCCAAGGGCCAATTACTAAATGTTTATCATTTTCCTAAACAATGTAAGACCTTAGGGCTCTTTAATGCCGTCATTTTTTACTCAGTTGCTTTCATTTATTTTAGTCTCATTTTTGAAATTTATATAACATTACCTAATACTATTCATTTACATTTATCAATCCATTTAACCCTTTCTTTATTCATTATTCTTGAGCCTTTGTGTAGGCTTTTGTGGATCACATTCCTCTTCCTGAAATATGCCTTTAATATTTCTGCCATAAAATATTTTTTTGAAATATTATACACACTCATTTAAATTTAAATTTGAGTGAAAGGTAAACCTATTCTAAAATTGTTATGCTATATTAAATTGGAGGAGTAATGAGATGATAGAGAATCTTGGTAGAGATAATTAATTGGTATATTTTTCAGCAAAAAATAGTACAAAAATGTAATATTATTTTATTATTTTAATAATAGAAAAAAATGTGTTTCATTTTAAACCATGGTTCTCTAAGGATAGTCTGGAAACTCCTGGGAGTTCTGAAAGGAGGAGGACTGAAAAATCAAAACTGTTTTATATTAATAACAAGTTATTATGCTTGTACAATGTATAGTAGGCCTTCCACAGGCAACATAATGTTTGATATTGCAACCAACCGAACAAAGGAGCAGATGAGAGAATGCAGCTCTTTTCTATTAAGTGAAATAATAGAAAAATTTGCAAAAAAAAAAAAGAAAAAAAAATTTGCAAAAATTAAAAAAAACCCAATGCTACTCTTCTTACTATTTTGTTTGGAAATAGGTATTTTTCATAAAATGTTGTCTATGCTAACATGAAAAAGTCTATGTTTTTTTAATAGTTGGAGTCATTTTTTTTCTGTGAACACCATTCATTTTCCAGTTATTTTAGACAGAAAAAAATTTAAACTCCTCTAATGGCTCATTTACATTGTCCTAAGTACGAATTACAATGCAGTGTTTAAATTACTTGCTGCAGATATAGACACACAAATAGCTTACTTAAGCATAGGGTGACTGAGACAGCAGTGTTGAGAATTTATTTTAGTATTAGTATTTACTAATTAGTATTTATTTTCATAGTGCATTTTATTTTTTGTTTTTAATTTTTAAAAGTTTTTATTTAAAGTCCAGTCAGTTAACATGCAGCATAATGTTAGTTTCAGGTGTACAATACAGTGATTCAACACATCCGTACAACATGCGGTGCTCATCACAGCAAGTGTCCTCCTTAATCCCCATCACCTATTTCACCCATCTCCCCACCCACCTCCCCTCTGGTAACCATCCATTTGCTCCCTACAGTTAGGAATCTGTTTCTCAGTTTGTTATTATCTCTTTCCATTTGCTCCATTTGTTTTGTTTCTTAAATTTCACACATGAGTGAAATCATATGGTATTTGTCTTTCTCTGACTTATTTCACTTAGCATAATATTCTCTAGATCCATCCATGTCATGGCAAGATTTCATTCTTTTTGATGGCTGAATAATATCCCATTGTGTGACACACACACACACACACACACACACACACACACACACACACCACATCTCCTTTATCTATTCGTCAGTTGATGGACACTTGGACTGTTTCCATTATTTGGCTATTGTTGTTAATGCTGCTGTAAACCTCAGCGTATCTGTATCCCTTTGAATTATTACTTTTGATTCTTTGGGTAAATACCCAGTAGTGCAATTACTGGATCATAGGGTAGCTCTATTTTTAACTTTTTGAGGAAACTCCATACTGTTTTCCAGAGTGGATGCACCAATGTGCATTCCCACCAATAGTGCAAGAAGGTTCCTCTTTCCTCTTTCTCTACATCTTCGCCAACATGTATTGTTTCTTTTGTTGATTAGCTCTTTTATTTTCTATGCTGGTGCCATTTGACACTTTAAGATTACAGCCTTTGGCACTGCATCTTGTGCCATGCCTGGATACAGATATTGTAAATATTCTTTAAATTAAAAAAAATTCTGTGTATTATGATTTTTTGAAATCTTAAAATACCCTACCCCTTATAAAAGGGATAGCTGGGGATAGACTGTCCCTCCTAGGGCTGGCCAGTGTCAGAGATAACCATCCCGGAGCATGCCTTTGCTCGGCAAGTAACCAATCCAAGCCATACATCCTCTATCAGCCCCTTACCTCCAAAAGAAAATATTCCTCTGCCTTAATCATTCCATGGCCAGGTACTAGGCAAGTAGGGACTACCAGTACAGCTTAGAGACAGCAGAAATTATTCAAACTAGCCAATCCTAAACCATTTACCCTGCCCTACCATGCCTTTCCTATGGAAATGCCAATAAAAACTATGATCTAAGCTCTTCGCTCCTACCTAATTTGAGAAGGGAGTATCACTGAAGTGACATTATTCAACAATGAGCCATAGCTGATGGCATTTCCTGAGTTCCATCTTGGTATCTTCCCCTGTGGTCCTCAGAGGAATATGGTAATCCCCACCCCTACTCCCCCTCTTCCTGGGACCTGTGCGCAAAATAAACTTTCTTCCAAGCTTCCTTGTTTCCTCCTATGGTTACACCAACTTTACCATATTGTATCCAACAGGCACATTCTTAGAACAATGAATCTACACAGGCAGCGATAGAAATATTCCTGGAAATCATTCCACCTAGAATAGCTAGCCTTACCTGACTATATACGCATGTGACTGAGAAACATAAAATCAATCTCACTAAACGTTTTTAAATGCATCCTCAACTCGAAGTCCTGTTACCTGGATTCAAAAAAAAACAATTGCCACTTCAGTATTACCTGACATGAGAGGAAATATCAGAGAATGGAGTCAGCAGTTTTAAATGATTGCAGGTAATATATACTTTTGCAAAATTTAAAACATGACTAGATAAACACATTGTGCTAGGCCCTCCCACCCCTTCAGTGACTTCAAAGGGAATCATGCCAGTGGAGACTTTAAACTTGAGCTTCTTTAATTTTATGATGAATCTGCCTCTGATCATGGTATAGCTTTTAGCTCATTCATGTCTTATTTTATCTTTCAATAACTTTTTATAGTGTTCTTTAAAAGATGTTCTTTAAAAGTCTGCACACAGTTTTATATTTATTTCTATGCATAACCCATGTTTATTATAAAAAGGATTTTTTCTTTCTCTATTACATTTTCTAATTGCTTTCTACTGGTGTAGAGAAACATTTTGAGCATGCAAATTCATGCATTAATCCTCATAACTTCATGGAGGATTTCTTTATATTTTATAGAATGACAGCATGGGCAAATATTATGCTATATTAATGCTTTTAAACCTTTTCCCAATCCTTATCTATTTTCCTTATTGCATTAGCTATGACTTGCCATGAAATGTTGAAAGGTAGTGTTGATCACAGACATCCTTAAGTTGTCATGTCTAAGGTGACATTTATGAACTTTTACTATGATTTTCAGTATAATGCTTTTGGAAAGAAATGTTTATTAAATTAAAGGGCCTTCTTTCTACTCCAGTGTAGTAACAAATCACTTTTCTATATCATTGAGGATAGTCATATGTTCTTGTCCTTTATCACACGGTTTTTCCTCATGCTGAATTATGGTTACATCTTTACAAAAGACATATCTCTTTTGCATAAGTAAGTTTTATAATTTAATGTCTCATTTCTTTAGTAATTTTTCTTTCCAGGTTGTTGGTATAATTGGGGCTGACTTTTTTGGTCTTTTTTATTATTTAGGGTATATTTATTTATGAAATGAGTTAAGTATCATTTATTTATTTTCTATTCTCTGCAACTGCTTCTGAGAGCTAGGAATGCCTTTATGCTAGGCTGCCCTGCAAAATCTTCTGGATATGATAGGTAGAGTGAGAGAGTGTTCCATTTCATTAATCATTTGGCTGTCTTGTCCTTACTGCAAACTTTAGAAAGTATGGTTTTCTCTTTTAATTCTGCCTTACTGCTGATCTGGATTAATATATGTTTTAAAAATATTTGTTATTGCTGTTTTTGTAGGTATCTGGTCTTTTCTACCATGCTGAAAGTGCTGAAAGGTTGATATCTGCCCTTGTTCATCTGCCAATCTGCTTCAGTGGAATCCTTCAGCGACTTGGGAATCATCTTTTCACAACCTGGCCATGCGAACATGGTTTATGAAGATTGTAGCCTGGTTGTAACTATATGGTTGAGATACTTTCCCTACGTCACACCATACTCCTCCGCTACTTTTTTAGTTTATTTGTAGACAGATAATATATAGTATTTTGTCTGGGCTGTCTTCCTTGATCTGTGCTTGAAGCTATGAAACTGTTGCTAACAGTTATCTGAGTGAATCTAAGACTAGCTTCTTTCCGTTTTAGGGAGGAATATTGAATTTTTAAACAGACTATATGTAATTACAGTCCGATATATACATGGTCACTTTGGACGGTCACTCTTGGAGGATAGTTTACCATAGGAATCTGTCATATTTATTTAATGTAAGAACATCTAATTCAAATAGACTGACCTACACCAAAGGAAAGAAATGTTTGTAAATATTTAATGGATTAGAGTTAGTTCACTATGCTTGGGAGAACAAAAAGCTCTCCCTTCTATTCAAGCCACTATGATTTATTTTCATCTAAGTTAAAAACTGAATTAATTCCTAGAGAAAGAGAGATGGAAAAACTTGCAATGTTTGTGAGAATGGTCCTCCTCTCCTGGAAGCTGCTATAATAAGAGCTAAAATCAATAAATGGACCAAACGACAATAGCAGCAACAACAGTAAATTATGGCAATTATCTACCATCTGCTTCTAGTCGCCATAAGTCTGATCTATTTTTTCCTGTATGTTTCTTTTTCTTTTTTAAGATGTCCCATAAAAGTGACATATGGTATTTGTTTTCTTTGATTCATTTCACTTAACATAATGCCTTCAAGGTGCATTTATTTTGTTGCAAATGGTAAGATTTCCTCATTATTTTATAGAGGAGTAGTATTGTGTGGTATCTATCTATCTATCTATCTATCTATCTATCTATCTATCTATCTCACAACTTCTTTATCCACTCAACCATCTGTAGGTTGTTTCCATGTCTTTGCTTATATAAACAATGCTACTATGTATATGGGGGTGTAGATATCTTTTTGAATTAGTTTTCATTTCTTTTTTTTTTTAAGATTTTATTTATTTGACAGGAGAGAGATCACAAGTAGGCAGAGCGGCAGGCAGAGAGAGAGGGGGAAGCAGGGTCCCCGATGAGCAGAGAGCCTGATGCGGGGCTCGATCCCAGGACCCTGAGATCACGACCCGAGCTGAAGGCAGAGGCTTCAACCCACTGAGCCACCCAGGCGCCCCTTAGTTTTCATTTCTTTTGGATATATTCCCAATGGAATTTCTGGATCATATGGTAGTTCTATTTTTAATTTTTTTGAGGATTCTTCATACTATTTTCCATAGTGGCTGTTATAATTTACAATGCCATCAACAGTGCACAAGGATTCCCTTTACTCTATATCCACACTAGCATTTGTTATCTCTTTCTCTTCCCATTACCATATAGCAGGAATGTGGTGATATCTCCTTGAGGTTTTAATTTGTATCGTCCTAATGACCAGTGATGTTAAGGATCTTTTCATGTACCTGTTTCCCTTTTGTATATCTTTTTTGGGGAAATGCTTATTCTGGTCCTTTATCCATTTTAAATTGGGTTATTAACTTTTTTGCTAATGAGTTGTATGATTTCTTGATATGTTTTGGATATTAGCTTCTAATTTTCCCCATTCTGTAGGTCATCCTTTCACTTTGTTGGTATTTTCTTTTGCTGTGTAAAAGCTTTTTAGGTTGATGTAATCCCACCAGCTTATTTTTGATATTGTTGCTTTGTGCTTTTGATGTCATATCCAAAAATTATTATAAAGACCCTTGTTTAGAAGTTTATTCCTATGTTCTTCTACATGTTTCATGGTTTCATGTCTTACATTTAAGTATTTAATCCATGTCAAGTTAATTTTTGTGAGTGTGTAAGATATGGGACAAATTTCATTCTTTTACATGTAAATATCCAATTATCCTAGCACAATTTATTAAAGAAACTGTCTTTCTCCATTGAGTATATTTGGCTCTTTGGTCAAATACTAGTTGACTCGGATTTATTTCTGGGTGTTCAATTCTGTTCCATTGGTTAATTTGTTGGTTTTTTATGCCAGTACCATGCTGTTTTGATAACTATAGCTTCATAGTATAGCTTGAAATCAGGAACTGTGACACCTCCTGCTTTTCCGCCCCCTTCAGGATTTCTTTGGTCTATGTGGTTTCATGTAAAATTTAAGTGTGTATTTCTGTAAAAGATGGCACTGAAATCTTGATAGGGATTGCATTGAATCTATATGGCCTTTGATAGTATCAATACTTTAACAATATTAATTCTTCCAATCCCTGCAGATGGGATACTTTTCCATTTATTTGTGTCCTCTTTGATTTCTGAAATAAATGTCTTGGAGTTTTTAGCAAATAGATCTTTTGCTTCCTTAGTTAAATTTATTTCCAAATATTGTATTGTTTTCGATGCTGCTGTAAATTATACCAGTTCTTTATTTCTTTTTTAGAAAATTCATTGCTAGCACATAGAAATGCTCCTGATTTTCGCATGTTAATTTTGTATTCTGCAACTTTACTGAATTGTTTAGATCTAGCAGATTTTTGGTTGAGTCTTGTGGATTTTCTAAATGTAAAGTCATGGGGCACCTGGGTGGCTCTGTGGGTTAAGTGCCTGCCTTCAGCTCAGGTCATGATCTTGGGTCCTGAGATCAAGCCCCACATTAGGATCCCTGCTCAGTGGGGAGTCTGCTTCTCCCTCTGCCTCTCTGCCTGCTTGTGCTCTCTCTCTCTCAAGTAAATGAATAAAATCTCTAAAAATAAATAAATAAATAAATAAATAAATATAAAATCATGTTACCTGCAAGAAGAAAAATTGTTGCCTTTCTTTTCCAATTCTGATTCTTTTTATTTCTTTTTCTAGCCTTATCACTCTAGTGAGTACCATATTGAATAAGAGTGGTGAAAGTGGGCACTCTTGTGTTGTTACCAATCTTAGAGGATTAATTTTCAACCTTTATTACTGAGGACGACGTGGGCTTCTCATATATGGCCTTTATTTTGTTGGCGTATGTTCCTTCTACGCCTGATCTGGCAACATAGCATGAAAGATATTGAGTTTTGTCAATTTTTCTGTGTCTATTGAGATAATTGTATGATTCTTTTTTCATTTGGTTAATGTACCGTATCATTTTGATTGATTAGCCTATGTTGAACCACCCTTGTGTAAACAAAGACAAATCACTTGATCATGATGAATGATCCTTTTAATGTGTTTCTGGATTGGATTTCCTAGTATTTTATAGAGAAATTTTGCATCCATATTTATCATGGATATTGGCCTGTAGTTTTCTAGTAGTGTCTTTCAGGGTTTTTGTATCAGGATAATGCCAGCCCTGTACGTAAATTTGGGAGTGTTCCCTCTTCTTTGATTTTTAAAATTTTACATATATATATAAATTATATATATTATTTATTTATTATTTATATTATATTATTAAAATAAATATATAAAAATTATATGTATAAGTTCCTATAAATAAGAAATGTATATATAATGAAATACGAAAACAAATAAAAAACATAAAGGGGGAAGAACAGTTATTATTTTAAGATATAACTTTCTTCTCAATAGGAAATTTATGTATGCATTTTGAGGGTAGAATTTTCTTAAATTTGCTATTAATATTTGAAATGGATAGCAAATTTGGATTTACACCTTCTAGTTTTTATGTAGTGAATATTATAACCTTGAGTTATCCCTTCAGCATGGAAGAGTGATATTGTGCCATATATTTATGACTTGTGTCTTCTAATGTATGTAGTACTTTTATGGAAATGAATAAAAGCAAACATTGTATCAATCTTTGTTTTTTTTTTAAAGATTTTATTTATTTATTTGACAGAGAGAGAGATCACAAGTAGGCAGAAAGGCAGGCAGAGAGAGAGGGGGAAGGAGGCTCCCCACTGAGCAGAGAGCCCAATGCAGGGCTCGATCCCAGGACCCTGAGATCATGACCTGAGCCGAGGGCAGAGGCTTTAACCCACTGAACCACCCAGGCACCCCCAAACATTGTATTGATCTTTGTACATGACCATATTTCTATTGATCATGAGTCTTATACAATCAGTGAAATATATTTACATTAAATACATTTACCTATACATAATTTTAGGAAGATTGAACTTTCTTTTTTGACCTGACAATTAACCATATTGTGGACTTGTAATCAAGGCCACTGAAATAACTGTGGTAAGCTAATGAATCAGAGGGAGCACAATAATTATAAATAATTATTTATATCATCATTTCTCCCTCATTACTACCATATCATAATGGATTACAAGGAAAGGGAGCAACCATCTAAAAAACTCAAAAAAATATTTAGAGTACGAAATATTCTTTTAAAGTTTGTCTTCCTTCCGAGCTTGGGATCTTCAATGGGGAAAAACAATACCAAAAATATTATCAAAGTTGGCTGGTCATTACATGGATATATAAGCATAGGTCATAGATATTTTAAGATAAGATTGGAATCTTAACATATTAGTTTCTGAGAAAAAAATAAATTGTACCAAGTTGATAGATGGTGCTTCATGTCATATGAGCACTGGCAGGAAATGGACTGCTATAGCAGCATTCTAGTCCAACACAAAGTTATTTCCTAATGACACTTGTAAGGACAATATTCTTAATGGACATAATGTCAAGCTGCACAGTTGTTCTCTTGTCGAAAATATAGTCTGGGACACACATATACACTGATTTAGGGCCAGTGGGCTAGCGGTTTACATGGATAACCAGGAACCTGAAAGCAACAAGACTGAAGGATTACTGACATGATGGTCTGTTTGTAGATGGACTTCCCTGAGTGGTAAAAGGAATTGAGAATATTAACTTCCCACATGAATACTTGGTAATTCATATCAGACATGGATCAGGTTATCAGTAATCTGGTAAAGGCAATAACCCATTATCTTCCAGATTCTTTGCCATCTACTTCATTGCTCATTCACTGGGTTCTCATCAATAATATAGCCATGGTAGAAGAGCTAGAACTCACAGCATGGATCGCTAAACATGACTTATCTAGAAATTACCCATGGTAAGTGCACAATTTTCTGATGATGGTTATCAAAAATATATGGAGAAAAACAAAATGCCCATTGATGGATGAATGGATAAAGAAAATGTGGCATGTGCATACAATGCAACATTATTTGGCATTAAAAAGGAAGGAAATTCTGCCACAGCGACAATGTAGATGAAACTGGAGGACAGTGTGCTAAGTGAAAAATGCCCATCAAAGCAAATACTCTATGATTCCAATTATATAAGGTATCTCAAAAAGCCAAGCTCATAGAAGCAGAGAGTAGAATGATGATTGGTTGGGGCTGAGGGGAGGAGAAAATGAGGAATTGCTGTTCAAACGGTTTCAACTTATTAAATTATGCAAGAGGAAACAGTTCTAGAGATCCGTTGTATAACATTGTGCATGTAGTTACAATACTGTGTTGTGCACTTAAAAATTTCTTAAAAGGGTAGATCTCATGGTAAATATTCTTACTACAACAAGAAATGTAAATATATCATAACCTGGGGCTACCAGCCAGCCGTCATGCTTCAGTTCGATTACATTGGTTTTTCCATCAAGGAGTGGTAGTGATTCACTCAGGCTCTACTCTGCCCGTTTTGCTCAATTGCTTCTGTTAACACGACTATATCAGGATTGAACAAATGCCTTACTCACTATTATGCCATATTGCAGTAGAGCTTTGTTACAATGCACTCACTTTGCAAGAACAGAAAGAAGTAAGGCAATACACTCATTCCCATGGAATTCAGCGGAATCATCAGGCACTACATCAAACAGAATCAAGGGAACTTATGGAATGTGGAATCACTTATTGAAGACCCAGTTGTTGAAACAACTGCTGTTAGTACTTTACATAGTTGGTTTATTGTCTCAAGGATATGGTCTATACTCTGCATTAGCAAACAACGTATGAGGCTATTTCTTTCATAATCAGACTGTCAGCCCCAGTACTTTGAGTCAAAACGGGAATGCCAGCGACCACACTAAAACCTGCTAACCCACCCTTTTCCCCCCCTTGCTGTCCCTATGTCATTAGACTTTTCTGAATTAGTATACTTACTTCTCAACAGAGGGATAATTTTGCTGGGGGACACAGCAATTGCTCCTGTCTCCTGGGTATTCATTTCACTGAACCAACAGGTAAACAAAATGCTTTGTATTCTTTTGGGTAACTGATAGCGATTAGCAAAAGATAATAGAAAGGAGAGGGGGAGGTGTATAGAAGTAACCAAGGGAATTTTCCAGAATGCCTTGTAACACCATCGTGTCTGACAGTAAATATTAATCAACAAGTATAGCAATACAACATGGCAAGACCACAAGGGCCCAGATCCTTCATTGGTGGAGTTTGGATGACTCCACCAGGTAAGCAGATTCTGGATTCTGAGTTTATTGTTGAGACCAAGGTAAATATGGAAAGAAAATATTAACTATTGTCCTTGACCAGTTGCATATGTGAGGACTTATGAGCTACCATTATTTTTTCCCCTTAAGTTTACTAATTACATGAAATGTATTTATGGCAGTTACTCAACAATTTGATTTTTATCATATACAAATGGGATTTTTTGTACAATTTAAAAAATAATTGAAGTTAATACAGTGACTGTTGAGAAATTACTTACTTAATATATGACACCTGGACAAACAACTTTCAAGCAAATAAAATTACAAGGTGAACCTAACTGTAAATCCAATGAATCATTATTTAACCTCTATTTAAGGAATTAAAATGCTAATATACCCCACATCATCCCCATGCTATTGTACTTCTAGTTATCAATTATCAGTGACAAAATAGAGCTAAAGAATAAATATAGAGAGTTTTAAGTGAAAATGGATGAACTTTATGATTAGGAGAAAAATTTCCCTAAATATATTTCATGACATAGTATTTTCTTTCATACCTATGTCAGTTAGCCTACCACAAATTTTGCTGTAATGATGTAATGATAAATTGAAATGCTTTTTTTTCAGTGAAGAAATTAGGACTGAAAGATCCTTTTGGTCCCTCCTAAAGGATTCACACAAGAAGAGACAAAAATAAACTGTTGTGCGTATTTTGATTCCTAGTAAGTTTAAGCTCTTCTTTTTCCTTTCTTTTCTTTCTTTCTTTTTTTTCTTTTCTTTTCCCTTTCTTTCTTTCTTTCCTTCCTTTCTTTTCCTTTCTTTTCTTTTTCCTTTCCTGTCTTCTCCTCTTCTGCCCTCCCTTCTCCTCTTCTCCCCTCTCCTCTCCTTTCCTTTCTTCCCCATCCCCCCCTCCCAAATCTAGAGCTTCTGTGGTCCTCATGGGTCTTGACTCTGGAGCCTGGGTACCTTAATAACTTATGCTTCCTTCTCTCCCAGGGAGACTATCTCCCAGAAGGTAAGAGAAACCTCAATGCTGTAATTATTTGAAAAAGTTACATCGTTACGGTAAAATCAAAGCCAGTAGAGATGACTGCTGCTGATATTCTGGTGGATGATCAGAGATTCCACATGGCTCAGGACCTCTACTTACATATCCAAGATAATCTGCTTTACTTCTTTAAAAGCATTCAGCGTCCAAGAATGCAGGACAGAGAGTATCCTGCGGATTGATTCCTCAGGTTCACTTTATATAACTATAGAATATAATTCCTGGAACTATTTCAGTATTAACAAAGCATCATTTGGAAAATTCACCTTGTGTCTCTTCCATAAAAGACTATAGCATTTTTCAAGAAATCAACTACTTAAAGAAAGTACAGTTTTTAATTAGAGCAACAAGAGAAATTAGCCCAGTTTCTTTATGGGAAGAACTAAAACTGGGATGATAAACATGGGTTTGGAATTTTTTGTGGGGGAGGGATTAATTTTACTTGACATAGTGGTTACTTAGAACTTGTGGCATGGTCATTAATTAACTTTATGTTTGTCCTTTCTAGAATTAAGACAATAACAAGAATAAAACACCAGGATTCTGCTGCTTCCTTTTTAACAATAAAGGTGAGAGTAAATCTTAAAACATGTGAGTTTTGACAAGTGATAAGTCATAAACTCACTGCTTGTTTATTGGCTACTCTAGGAAAGACTCTTTTTTCTAGGTATAAACGTCTTTGGGCATAAACTTATTAACATTAGAACAAGTTTGATAGAAATAAATCTGGATAATTAAAATGATCTACGATCTTATCCCTGGAAGAGATTAGAAGAAAATAAATAGACTATATTTAAGAAATATTTCACAACATCTTCAGGCTCTCTTTTCACCTTTTAAGTAAGTATTTTATGCCTATTCTTTTTAATCTTTAACATTTTCTTTGATTCCTTCCCTCAACTTAGAATAGTTTATCCGAAAAATAATACCCAAACATATTATTAATGTTCAACTTAAGCAGTGCTGATTATTTTGGTGTGCATTGTTGGATTGAGCACAGAAAGATATGATAAAAATAATAATAGCTAGTATCTGTCAAGTGCTTATTCTGTCAGTAATGGTACTATTTACATGTACTGTCCAAGTACTCCTAGGAAGACTTTGGGAGTTACAGTGTTTTCATCCCTGGTTTATGTGAAGATACAGTGGTACAGTCACTTGCCAGAAGTTATGGCCGTAACTTAAATACCACAAGTAGATTATACAGAGGATATAAGCAAATTACATAAGTCACTTAGTCCAAGGTCCCAGTTAGTAAATGTAAGAAGCAGCCTTGGACGTTCCTGTACTTAAACCTAAACCCATGCTAACCATCTGAGTATTTCAAAGTCTTCAAGTTTTTCTGATTTTGCATGCTCAATTGTCATTCAACATATATCTATATAATAGATACCGATTAATTGCAATCTGCCAGACACAGAACGTTGTGCTGATATACATGAGGACAAGTTGAAGTTTTGATCTTAAGGAAGAACTTATTAATATTAAATATGAATATTAAAATATGGTAATAATAGCTACTATCCTTGGGAGCATATATGGTATATGATATATATATATATATATATATATATATATATATATATATATATATATAAAGATTTTATTTATTTATTTGACAGAGAGAGATCAGAAGTAGGCAGAGAGTCAGGCAGAGAGAGAGGGGGAAGCAGGCTCCCTGCCGAGCAGAGAGCCCGATTTGGGGCTCGATCCCAGGACCCTGAGATCATGACCTGAGCCGAAGGCAGAGGTTTTAACCCACTGAGCCACCCAGGTGCTCCTATGGAGATGTGTTTTAACCTAGGTTGAAAGATTGGAGAATTTACTTTGGGGACAAGAAACTTTAATTAACTCCAAAGTACAAATAGAGATAAATCAGGTAAAGGAACCAGAATAGATTATTATAAAAGGTGGTAATCTACAGTGATTAAGGATGCATGGATTCTGGAGCCAGGTTTTTGACTACAAATGTTAATTCTGACCCCAATAGGTAGCTATCAACAGACTCTACTTCTCTGTATTTTAGTTTCCCCATGTGTAAACCAGGGAATAGGATAGTACTCATTTCATATTATTGTTGTATGGATTAAAATAACTGGTAAAAATGCATTTAGAAGAGTGGCTGGTGTATAAAAAGTGCTCCATTATTGTTATTATTATTGTTATTTAGCCAGAACCATGCATAGAGAGCCCTGAGAGGACAGAAAGAGTGACCATATTGTTAAGAGTTCAATTCTTCGTCGAGTTGTCAAATAAATGAGGCATGATGGCTGTGAAAGTCATATCCTAGGCAAATAAGAATGCAATCAACAATCCCTCATATGTATTTTTGTTTGGTATCCTTTTCTTCCTCCCTTCCTTCCTTCCTACCTTCCTTCCTTCCTTCCTTCCTTTCTTCAGTACCATTTTCCAAAGTAACTCTTCCATCTAGACTACCTGTAGGCCTTCTTAAAAAAATCTGTGAGCTGCAGGCTGATGAAATGCAGGGAAATGATCATTACGAAGGGGCTGCAGAGGCCCACCTGGGAAAGAAATACTAGTATTTAAGTCCTAGTAATGTTTGTGTTTGTTTGTGCACAACTTTAATCTTACTGAGTAAATAACTTACATCAGAATTCAAAATTTCCATTACCCACAAAAAGTAATTGTACCTCTTAAGTCATTTTTAAATTCAGTCACTTTCTTTATATCTGCTGCTTTGTAATGTAAAGTAAAGACTCCCAAGTTAGGTTTTCCTAAAGTAGGCTGCTAAAGCCCCTAATCACTCCAGAGGTAGATACTGTAATTCCTTCCCAAATGCCATCTATTAAATTATTTGTGCTTTCTTCAATTACTCCTTCATGACAATAATTTTGTTACATAAATCACTATTCAGAAACATACACAGAAGTGATACTTGCATATGCATTTGGGTGGAAAGGAATTGCATTAGATATAGAGAAAAGAAAATCTAATTCCACCACTTATAGAAAGAGGGACATAAAACAACCTTTTGATTCATCATTAGTCGCAATGGTTTAAATTTAAGGGACAGACCTTAGCGCAGTAGGCAGCACGTCAGTCTCATAAATTTATAGGGACAGTAATTTTATAATTTTATAATTTTATAAAGTTAAAATGAATGATCACTATAGAATAGGTTTGTAAGTCCTAAGTCTGCAATGATTATTTGTACCTAGAATCAAAGCCCAGAGTTCATTTGTTTATTTTTCCTTGTGTCTCTGAGCAGGTTTCTGCCATGGGTGACAGGGGAACAAGCAATCACTCAGAAGTGAATGACTTCATTCTTGTAGGCTTCAGGGTCCGCCCAGAACTCCACATTCTCCTCTTCCTGCTCTTTCTGCTCGTGTATGCCATGATCCTTCTAGGGAACATTGGCATGATGACCGTTATTATGACTGATCCCCGGCTGAACACACCGATGTATTTCTTCCTCGGCAACCTCTCCTTCATTGATCTCTTCTATTCTTCTGTTATTGCACCCAAGGCTATGATCAACTTCTGGTCTGAGAGCAAGTCCATCTCCTTTGCAGGCTGTCTGATCCAGTTCTTTCTCTTTGCCTTGTTCATTGTGGCTGAGGGATTTCTCCTGGCAGCCATGGCTTATGACCGCTTCGTTGCCATCTGCAACCCACTCCTCTACTCTGTCCAGATGTCAACTCGTCTCTGCATTCAGTTGGTGGCTGGTTCCTATTTTTGTGGCTGCATCAGCTCCGTTCTTCAAACAGGCATGACATTTACTTTGCCCTTTTGTGCTTCCCGGGCCATTGACCACTTTTACTGTGATACTCGTCCACTTCAAAGGATATCTTGTTCTGACCTCTTCATCTATAGGATGATTTCTTTCTCCTTATCCAGCATCATTATCTTGCCTACCATCATAGTTATTATTATTTCTTACTTGTATATTGTGTCCACGGTTCTAAAGATACACTCCTCTGAGGGACGTAAGAAAGCCTTCTCCACTTGCAGCTCTCACCTAGGAGTCGTGAGTGTACTGTATGGTGCCGTCTTTTTTATGTATCTCACTCCTGACAGATTTCCTGAGCTGAGTAAAGTGGCCTCCTTATGTTACACCTTAGTCACTCCCATGTTGAATCCTTTGATTTACTCCCTGAGAAACAAAGATGTCAAAGAAGCGCTAAAGAAACTTCTGGAGAAGAGAAATACAATTGTTTGATTTTTATTTATTTTCCACCATTGATTTTGTGGCAATTTCTGTCATACTCCTCATGGCCATTAATGAAAATTATTCTCCATAAAAAATATCAGAACTTTTTCAAGGTGAGTTACCTGGAACACTGTTAACCCTGAATATCCTGGATATTGGAGATACACTGAATATTAGATCATTTTTCAAGATGAACCTCACACTATCTCAAATATGACTTTGTTTCACAGAATTGATTTCTCTTTATTTTAATGGTTTGCTGATGAACCTGACTTTTATATGTTATTTTACTGTGTCAACAATGTTTTGTCTGGTGTTTGTCTTAAAATTGCTCCTGGCAATATACACAATCACTAATGATTGACAATAATGCCCAACTTCTTTTTACTTATTTTCTTTTTTTATTCGAGAGAGAGAGTGTGAGAGTGAGAGAGAGAGTGTGTGGGCAGGGGCAGAGGGTGAGAATTTCAAACAAACTCCCCACTGAACACAGAGCATGACATGGGGCTCAACCTCATGACCCATGAGATCATGACCCAAGTGGAAACCAAGAGTCAGATGCTCAACTGACTGAGCCACCCAGGTGCCCAAATGCCCAACTTATTTTTTTAAAAATTAAATTTTCCAACTTAATAACTACTTTTTTAGCATGTTAAACTGAATTTTCATTTTGAATGAAGTATAGTATATGTATTTTATCAAGAGGAAGAAATAATAATAAGAAACAAACAATAAATAATCTTTGCTATATGATTAATTTGGAAAATTTTATATCAAATATGTCAGATATTATAGGTTGTTCTGAGACACTGCTAGTTGCTAAATCTTACTATAAAGAACCAAAGTGGTAGTGCAAGCATTTTTGGGCAATCATTTCCTCAGTTTGGATTTTCACGCATTTTTTCCTGTGTTAATTATTGTGAAAAATATTGAATAAAGGTATGGAGCAAGTTGGTCATTAAAATGGTGTGTGGTCTAAAATTTACTCATCTATGTCCCTGAATATTCATTTATTTGGTAATTTTATTGACTGCATAATATGTTTTGTGGTGGGTTCAGGTATAAATAACCTTATTCTTTAGGGAGCTTACCATTTAGTGTGAGAATCACATCCTTGCACAGACAATTCAAATTCTTAGATGTTTATGCCAAAGAGGAACATACAGATTTCAAAGTGGGGTGCCTGAGAGCAGGTGCTCGCAATTAGGGGAAAGTCTTTAGGTAGGTGGAAGATGTATTTAAAGGGAATAAGATTGGAGTCAGTATATGTTATATCAATTCATGTTATTGATGTGGGCTTGAAGTATACCAATGTAAGTGAAAAAAAAAGGCCGATTTGAAAATTTTTATGTTAGATACAGAGAACTGATTAACTGAGTAGCATGAGGGGAGTACACGAAGGAGGTGTGTCTCACCATGTTTGAACTTGTATCATGTTTCTGGTGGTGGTACCAACAGATAAAAAGTAAAGGAACTCTTAGCAAAGTAGGAATAGAGGGACATTTCCTCAGCTTGTAAAAAAATATCTATAAAAACCTACAGCTAAAATTACATTTAATGTTGTTGAAATAGAAGCTTTCCCACTAAGATAGGAATCAGGGAAGGATGTGCCCCTTCACCACATCTCTTCAGCATTTGTTTGGAAGTCTTGAGTGATGCAATAGACAAAAAAGGAAATAAAAGTATTATGGGCTGAAATATGTCTTCCCAACTCATATGTTGAAGGCCTAACACCTAGTATCTCAGTATGTGATTATAGTTGGAGATAGAACCTTCAAAACAAGGCTGCTACAGTGGATTTTAATACAGTCTGGCCAGTGTCTTTATAAGAAGAGATTAGGACACACAGAGAGACACTGGATGTGCATGTGCTCTGAGGGACAACCATGTGAAGGGAGAACCAGTGGCAGACATCAACAAGCCAAGGAGACAATACTCAGAATACTTATTATGGCACCTTGATCATGGATCTCTAGTCTACAGAACTGGGAGAAAAAAAAAATGGTGGTTCAGGTACCCAGTCTGTGGTATTTTGCTCTGGCACCTGTAGCCAATTACTATAAAAGATTATACAGAATGAAAAGGAAGAATAACTTTATTCTTTGTTCACAGGTGACATCGTTGCCTTTGTAGAAAATCTGAAAGAATTGACAAAAACACCTTCCTGAAGATAGTAGGAAAGATAGGAGGATTGCAGGATACATGGTTAATATACTAAAGTTAATTGGTTTCCATATACCATCGATGAGCAAGTAGAATTTAAAATTAAAACACAATACTGTTTATATTATCACTTACCCCAATAAAACACTTAGGAATGAATTTCACAAAATATGTACCAGATCTCTATAAGAAAAAGCATAAAATTCTTTTTTTTTTTTTAAATTTGAGAGAGAGACAGTGAGAGAGAGCATGAGAGAGGAGAAGGTCAGAGGGAGAAGCAGACTCCCCGCGGAGCTGGGAGCCCGATGCGGGACTCGATCCCGGGACTCTGGGATCATGACCTGAGCCGAAGGCAGTTGCTTAACCAACTGAGCCACCCAGGCGCCCAGAAAAAGTATAAAATTCTAATGGAAGAACTCAAAGAAGACCTAGATAAATGGAGAACCACTAAAGGTTCATGGAGAGGCGGACTAATATTGTCAAGATGTCATTTCTTCCCAACTTGAAATATACATTCAATGCAATCTCAATGAAAATTCCAGAAAATTATTTTTTGGTTATTGACAAACTTCAGATAGCAAAGTGAAGTTTATATGAAAAAGTAAAATACCAAAAAAGTCAACAGTGTATGGAAGAAGAAGAACAGAATCGGAGGACTGACATTACACAACTTCAACTGTACACAACCCTACAGCTTAAATAATCAAGACAATTGATATTGTGAAAGAATAAACTAATAGAATAGTGGAACAGAATTTAGAAAGTAGAAATAGAGCCACATTGATAGAATCAACTGATCTTTGACAAAGGAACCAAGATAATACAGTGGAGAAAAGTAGGCTGTTCAGTAGAGTGCTGGAATAATTGAACATCCACATGCAAAAATGAGAGCATAGGCATAAACTTTCCACTGTTCACAAAAATTAACTCAAATGGTAAAATACAAAATTATATAACTCCTAGGATATGACATAGGAGAAATCCAGATGATTTGGGGTATGGCAATAACTTTTTAGGTACAACAGCAGGGCATGATCCATGAAAAGTATAACTGATAAGTTGAGCTTCACTAAAACTAAGAACTTCTACTCTGAAAGATATTGTTAGTGATTGAGAAGGAATGACAGTGTCCAGGAGAAAGTATATACAAAATATATCATGAAGGATATCCAAAATGTGCAAAGAATACTTAGTACTCAACTATAAGAAAACAAACAGCCTTATTAAAAAATGGAACATAGACCCTAATAAATACCACCCTAAAGATATACAGATGGCAAATAAACACATGGAAAGGTGCTTCACATCATGTATAATCAGGGAATATAATATAAAACCATGACGGGATACTACTATGCACCTATCAGAATAACCCAAATGCAGAATGCTGACAATATCAAATAATTGCATGTGGAGCAACTGGAACTCTCACATATTGCTAGTGGGTGTTACAAAATTGTACAGCTATCTTGGAAGATGGTTTGGCAATTTCTTAAAGAACTAAACACACTCTTACTGATCTATGAGGTATGAATTATGCTGCTTGGTATTTACCCAAAGGAGCTGAAAACTTATGTCCATACCAAAACTAGCACATGGAATTTTATGGCATCTTTATTCATAATTGCCAAAATTTGGAAGCAACCAGGTTTCCTTCAGTGAACAAATGGATAAATAAACCATGATATATCCAGGGAATAAAACACCATTTAGTGCTAAAAATGAAACCGTCTAGCTGTGAAAAGACAAGGAGGAATCTTAATTACATGTTACTGAGTGAAAGAAGCCAATCTGAGAAGAGTACCTATTGATGATGACCCCTTTATGACATTCTGTAAAAGGCAAAACTATAGAGTGAGGAAAAAGATCAGTGGTTGATAGGGGCTGTGGGTGGGGGAAGAGATGAACAACAAAGGAGAAAAGATTTTTTAGGACATTGAAAACACTTTTTATGATACTATCATTATGGATACATCGTTTATATTTGTCCAAATCCTAAAATTTACAATAGCAAGGGTGATCTTTTAAGTAAACTGTGATTCTGGATGACAATGGGTGTCACTATAGGTTCATCAATTGTAATAAACATACCAATCTGGTGGGGGATGTTGACAATGGACGAAGGTGTGTGTGTGTGGGGGCAAGGGTATATGGTAAATCTCTATACCTTAAACTTCTATAAAAATTAACATCTTAGTTAAAAAACAGACAAAAAACAGTGTACTACTACACACCTATTAGAATGGCCAAAATCAAAACCACTGACTACACCAAATGCCGTCAAGGATGTGGAGGGACAGCAATCCTCACTCATAGCTGCTGTGAATGCAAAGTGGTACAGCCATTTTGGAAGACAGTTTTTCAGTTTCACGCAAAACTAAACATACTACTACTATACAATCCAGCAATTGTGCTCCTTGATATTTACCCAAACAAGTTGAAAACTCATCTCCATACAAGAACCTGCACACAAATGGTGAGTAAATGATAAACTGTGCATGTCCAGACAATAGAATAATACTCAGCACTAGAAAGAAATGAGCTAAATCTTTCAAGCTGTGAAAGGACGTGAGGGACCTCTAAATACACATTTCTAAGTGAAAGAAGCCAACCTGAAAAGGGTACATACTGCATGATTCCCACATATAACATTTTCCAGTTATTGTACCTTTAAACTCCCAAATACGTTTTTGAAATAATTTCTATATTTTTGGTTTTTGCATCTTTGTTTTTTGACTATATTATTGAAATCTTTGCTCTGAGAAGCACTCTGTGTCACCTCAGAGGCATAACCTTAGGCTTGTGCATAGTCTTGGATGTCAGCGGTTTTATTGGGCGAGCTTCGGCCGTGTCCTCCCCTGATCATTTGGTTGAGTGATGTGCCTCTGTAGGTTTTCCACCCAGCAGAGAGACTCCACTAATTCTTCTTGTTCTATTGTTTTGAAAACACTGTGGGACATATATTTCTTTCCTATATTTCATATCTTTACTATCTAATTGTTTTGGTCCCCTCTGCAAGGATAGTCTTTAAGGCCAGTCTTTGAGGTTTGCTCCAACCCTAGGAGGGCCTTCTTTTCTGTCTCCTTCCCTCGTTCTCTCTGGTAAACTTCTAGTTGGTTTGCAGTTAGCTT
Organism: Potos flavus; assembly: GCA_028534135.1. Classification (NCBI taxonomy): domain Eukaryota; kingdom Metazoa; phylum Chordata; class Mammalia; order Carnivora; family Procyonidae; genus Potos; species Potos flavus. Next base: position 53,012,779 of record CM052897.1, on the reverse strand, counting down.
TTTGCTCTCATGGAGCTACCAGCCTCTTCTTAATTGCTTATTACCAAATGTGTACTATTTTTGAGAGTCATTTATGCTTAAACCTTCCCACACTTGATTCCAAATGAAGTCAGTTTACTTGAGGAGAGCTTTGGAGTCCTCTGTTGCTATGGCCTGCCTATCATTCTAGGTAAAACCCGTGTTCAAGCATTCTGGAACTGAAACAGGAGCAGTGGCCTAGTTCTCTCAGAGTGACGCTCTGGCTTTATGAGCAGGTTTCTGGGTGAGGTCAGTAGCCTATGTTCTTCTAGGCTTATCTCTCTTGGCAAAAAATCTCTATCCTTTGAACTGGAGCAACTGGAATTGGAGACCAATAATTCTCGGCCTATCATGCCTGGGGTAGCTTCTACTCTATGAATGGGCCCTGGGTAGAGAAAGAGATTTCTAAACATTTTAGCCACTCTTGCCTTGAATAGAACTTCTGCAACGTGGAGCTGGAAGAAATAAGAAATGTTTTCAGCCTGCCACTCTTAAGGTGATATGGTAGCCCCTGAGTGGGATCTAGGGGAAGAGGAACCCTTATATTCTTGTCTGTACTTGCCTGTGCACTTTCTATCACCTGAGGCTGAAAAGGGGAGGGAGGGAGTGGGAGTGGGCTCTGGCTCAAATACAGATGTGTGCATATTCCTATTGGCTTTATTCACAATATCCTTGTTTTCAGAACTTACACTGTACAGCACATGCATCCACCTTGAGTCAAAAGTAAAATTAGAAGAGTCATTTCCTAACAGGAGTAAGAACAGAATATACCTGACTGCAATTCCTGTAGCAATACAGAAATTTCTTGACATCAGGAAAAGAAAGGAAAAAATCAATATTGAAAAATTAGAGTGCGTATCTTCCATGGTAAGGTATATTAGCTTCTAGCTTAGCCTGAGGGTTCTTTTCGGAGTCAATTGGATGACACTGGACATATATTGTTCTAGGGAATGATATATCCAGTGATCTTTCTTGGTGTTCCTCTCAATGATATCCTGGTGTGTGTGTGTGTGTGTGTGTGTGTGTGTGTGTGTGTGTGAGAGAGAGAGAGAGAGAGAGAGAGATAGCAAGAGAGAGAGAGAGCATGGTAATGTTTGATTTTATGTGTATGTTTGTGTCTGATGGTGGTTGTGGGGGGGGTACAGTACATGGTGCATGTAGAGGAACATTGTTCTCCCCTGACATTCAACACTGTTATTAGGGTCTTTTTTCTCAGTAGATAAAGGATTACCAATATCCATGGACAATATCCAAATGGACAAAGATTTAAAGCATTAGGAGCATCTTTCATATCAGGCTTATTCCACTATAGGACCGAGGTGTTGTAAAGGGCTTCTGCATTTTATTCCCAGGGGATGGTTAGTAAAATATGCCTCTTTCAACCCACATATGTTTTTGTTTCATTTCAGGAAAGAAACAAGGAACAG
>CM052897.1:52984927-53010834 GCA_028534135.1 Potos flavus | reverse complement strand
TATATATATATATATATATATATATATATATATTTCCATTAGTAGTTATGTATTTTAATATATTCCATATTCCGTTAGCCTTTTTCTTTGAAGCAGAGATAGAAGCTGATGAATATTCCAATCCTTACATGACAATAAATGACTTTTTATCAAAGCTGCATCAATTTGAGGACTCTCATGCTTTAGTTAGGGCAAGTTAACCTAAGGAATATATATACAGAGTTTTTTTTCTTGAATTCTATTATGCCTTACATATTTTAAAATAAGGATAATGGGATAACGATGGATATTTAAGGATCATAACACCTTGGGTCTCCAGAGTCCATGATCATTTGGTAGAGTATCAGCAGTGATTGTGATGGTCTAACTCATTGTACTTCTGACACTTTTCTTCAGGATTTTTCAACATTGAGGTTTGCTCATCCACTGTGATGGATTCCACTGGGAGAGGAGTAATCATAAAGGCAATTACGGAGACATAAGTGCAGGCTTAAGGGCTGTTGTCCATGAGGACTGCAGTAAGTTTAGAAATAAGCAAATAATCTAATAATGGTCCAAATACAAGGAACTTTCCTCCTCTGGTTTTGTTTATCCTTTGGGAAATTTCTCTAGACTTTATTTTCTTCATCGATAAAGAAAAAGTTTCTGATAATGATCATTGCATACATATTGGTAGGCATAAGGAAACAGCTTTAAATGCTTGTGCTATATGAGATAAGTTTTAGATGAATGGATATATTAAATCATGTAATAAATTACATTTGTTATGCTTTAAAAAAAGATAGAAGTTAACTCCAAATTATGAGTTACCTGTATTTCTTGATGTAGACGTATTTCATATGACAAATGCCCTCTAAGTCACAAAGTCAGATAATGTTATGTTAATTCTATGCTTTCTTATGTTTAAATACTAAGTAGAAAATATAATGGAAGAAATTATGATATTCAAAAAATCATTTTAAAATTCTTATTAAGAATATTTATGAAAGATCATGATCTGTATTTAAAAATCCTCAATAACTATGTGTGACAAAAAGACTACAGTAAACCAGAGACATAATACTTTATTTAATGAAATTAATATTATAAGGATGTCATTTTCCCCTAAATATATCCATAACAATTGTAATTCTATTTTTAGAGAATCCTTTTTTAATTAAAAATTATTCCTAGAATTTAAATGGATTTTTAAAAATTTGTAAATAGCAAAGTATGTGGAGCCAGAACTTTTCCTTATTATAATGCAGTATTAGTAAAAGCTTGGTAAGTGTAGGAAGAGTAAACAGTTTAAGTATTTTAAACAGGAAAATACCAATTAAGGTGAATCGACGGCTATCAAATTTGGAAAGCCTGGAGGAACTCCTGAGTGACACTCTTATAATGACCCTTAGAACAATATAGTAATATTCACAAAGATAGGCTATCAGTGGATATAATTTAAAAATACAGCATCTTAACTGTGGTCCAGGGATCAGATACATGGAATCAAAAAGATGTCACTCCTTCCTCATCCATCAAAATAGCTTCTCTATGAGGTTGGGGAATCAATGATGCTGTAAAAAATAGCCCATGTGTTTACACAACCTTCCTAAGATGACATTTCCCTCGTAGAAAATGTTGAAAGGAACAGAAAATTGATGTCCAACTCACTATGCCCTTTAAAATTCTGAGTTTGCGTAGATCTTATTGGTAGAGTAAAATTTGCCCCAAGAACACTAGTAGCAGGAAACAGTTGAACTTTCCAACAACTCCAATTAGAAAGCACATGGGATAGAGCTTGGCTATCCAATCTATAAAATGTACCAGAATCCAATATATTTTTTCTTTTCTTTTTTAAAAAGATTTTATTTATTTATTTGACAGAGAGAGATCACAAGTAGGCAGAGAGGCAGGCAGAGAGAGGGGGAAGCAGGCTCCCCGCTGAGCAGAGAGCCCGATGTCGGCTCAATCCCAGGGCCCTGAGATCATGACCTGAACCTAAGGCAGAGGCTTTAACCCACTGAGCCACCCAGGAGCCCCCAATATATTTTTTCTTATCCTTAAACTTCCCACAATGGCATTAGCAATAAAAGTATTCTAGTGCTTAAAATACATAAGAACACTTACTGTCATTCACAATAGATGGGACAGAAAGAAACCCTCAACAGATTCAATGATTGAAATCATTCAGTATATGTTCTTTGACAATGCTCAGCTTAATAGAGAAAACAATAACAAATAACTGATTGAGAAGACTCTATGGGCATGCACATTAAAAATACTTCCAAAAACTCAATGGATCAAAAAGAAATCAAATTAAATGTTGACTTAGTTTGAACTAAATAATAAATTACATCTAAAGTTCTGCAATATAGAAAAATAAGGACTTGGATATATACAAAGCATTATAGATAAATATTATAAACAAGTAAAACAGGAACATCCATGTTAATCTTCCATTTTAATATAGTGAAATAGAAAAGAGCAAGTGAAAACAAAAAATAAAAGAAAGTAAATAATATATATAAAAATTCATGAAATAGAAAAAATGTGGATAATATAGGATATTCACATGGCTTAACATTTTTTTTCTACTGGCCATTTTAGTATTTTTTATTAAGTTCTTAGTTTAATTCCAGTATAGTTAACATACAGTGTTATATTAGTTTCAGGTGTACAATATAGTGATTCCTCAATTGTATACCTTACTCAATGCTTATCATGATTACTGTATTCTTTAATCTCTATCCTTTATTTCTCCCATCCCCCCATCCACCTCCCCTTTGGTAAACATCAGTTTGTTCTCTATAGTTAAGAGTCTGTTTCTTGGTTTGTCTCTCTCTTTTTTCCTTTGCTCATTAATTTTGTTTCTTAAATTCCACATATGAGTGCAATCATAGGGTATTTGTCTTTCTCTGACTGACTGACTTCACTTAGCATTATACTCTCTAGCTCCATCCATGTCGTTCCAAATGGCAAGATATCATTCTTTTTGAAATGGTTGAATAATATTCCATTGGGTATATAGATCACATCTTTATCCATTCATCTATCAATGGACACTTGGACTAATGTCATAATTTGGCTATTGTAAATAATGGTATGAACATGGGGGTGCATGTATCCCTTTGAACTAGTGTTTTTGTATTTTTTGGGTAAATATCTAGTTGTGCAATTACTGGGTTATAGCGTAGTTCTATTTTTAACTTTCTGAGGAACCTTCATACTGTTTTCCACAGTGGCTGCACAGTTTGCATTCCCACCAACAGTGCACAGGGGTTCCTTTTTCTTCACATCCTCATCAACACTTGTTTCTTGCTTTTGATTTTAGCCATTCTGGCAGGTGTGAGGTGATCACATAGCTTACCATTGATTCTTGGAAAGACTAGTAAGATATATAAAACCCTAGCCAATATAACAGTGGAAAAACAGCAAAATTAAATGACAAGTATCAGGAATGAAAAGGAGATAGCACTACAGATACTCCTGATATTTAAAAAATACATATAGTTGACCCTTGAACAATATGGGTTTGAACTGCATGGGTCCACTTCAATGCAGGTTTTTTCAATAAATTCAGTATAGTGCTGTAAATATACTGCCTCTTCCTTATGATTTTCTTAATAATGTTTTCTTTTCTCCAGCTTATTTTAGTACAAAAACAGCATATATTACATATAACAGACAAAATATATGTTAATAAACTATATTATCAGTGAGGCTTCTGGTCAAGAGCAAGTTATTAGTAGTTACGTTTTTAGAGAATCAAGAATTATATGCAAATTTTCAACTATATGGGAGTTCTATGTTCCTAAACCCTGCTCAGGGGCTCAGCTGTATAATAAATAATATTTTTACCAAAAATTGATGATTTTTTAAAATAAAAATGTTTTAAGTAGATCAAGATGATGTATAAAGGAGAAATATAAATTAAAAATATCTACTATAGAAATTAAGTTTTAATAATAATCTTCCCATGAAAGAAAGATTCTTTTCTAATTTGCTTTACTAGTGTTTCCTATCAAACATTAAGAAAGAAACAAGATTAGGGAACCTAGATGGCTCAGTTGGTTAAGTATCTAACTCTTAATTTCCGCTCAGTTCATGATTTCAGGGTCATAAGATTGAACCCCACATAGGCTCTATGTTCAGTGGGGAGTCTGTTTGAGATTCTCTCTCACTCTCTCTTTCCCCCACTCATGTGCATGCTCTCTCTATTTCTAAAATAAATAAACAAATCTTAAGAAACAAGATCACTCTTATATGAACAAGAATCATCATAAAGACAGTATTTCCTAGCTGTATTTATTAGTCTGTCATAAGTCTCATATAGAAATTAAAATAAAAATTATAGGTAAATCTGCCTCATAAATTTAACTTTAAAAGTTTTAAACAGAATATTAAAATATATGTCAATATATAAAGAATAATAAAATCTCATTGAACTGTGTGTTTACACTACAAATGTAAATGTCATTTAATATTTAAAAAATAATGAATTTAAGATGTTTCCATATCCACTCATGAAAGAACAACACCTACAAGGTTTGCCTTCTGTGACAAAAAACCTAAACTCTGGAGAATATATATGAATCAACTATTTCCAGGGATTGTATAATAAGCAGTGAATGACCGTAATTCTTGAGAAAAGGAAACAAATCAGGAAGAAAAGATTTTAAACTTGAATATATAGAAATAGAAACAAATGAAACCTAAGACTGAGTTAAAAAGGAAAAATAACGAACAGGCATCCAGTGACAACTGAGAAAATATTTACATGTAACTGGAAGAAGACGGGCCAGAAAAATAATGTAAAATATAATGGGCAATTTTTTTTCATATTTGATGACAAACCTAACCACGGAGATGCAAGAAAATGGGCAAAATCCCATAGATAGATATAGAGAAATCCCACAGATAGAGAACCAAATAAAGCACATCAGAATAAAATTCCGAAGATGAGTGAAAAAGAGACATTGTCAAAGTAGCAAGGGGGGGGAGGGAAGAGAAATTACACACAAGCAAATCATTGTTGGTATATAGAAATGCAACAGATTTATGTACATTGATTTTGTATCCTGTGTCTTTATTGAATTCATGTATTAGTTCTAGCAATTTTATGGTGGAGTCTTTTGGCTTTCTACATAGACTATCATTTCATCTGCAAATACTGAAAGTTTAACTTCTTCCTTGCCAATATGGTTGCCTTTTATTTTATTTTATTATTTTATTTTATTATTTGATGTCTGATTGCTGTGTCTTGGACTTCCACTATTATGTTAAGTAACAGTGGTGAGATTGGACATCCCTGCCTTTTTCCTGACCGTAGAGGAAAAGCTGTCAATTCTTCTCCATTGAGGATGGTATTAGCTTGAGTTTTTGTACATGGCCTTTGTGATGTTGAGGTATGTTCCCTCTATCCTTACTTTGTTGAGGGTTTTTTTTTATCATGAAAGGATAATTGTACTTTGCACAAAAATAGATCAACAGAACACAATAGGAAACCCAGAAATTGGCTGCAACTATATGGCCAATTAATCTTTGACAAAGCAAGAAAGAATATCCAGTGGAAAAAAAGTCAGTCTCTTCAACAAATAATGTTGGGAAAACTGAACAGTAACATGCAAAAGAATGAAATCAGACTTTTTTCTTATATCATACAAAAAGGTAAATTCAAAATGGTTGAAAGACCTAAATGTGAGACAGGAAACCATTAAAATCTTAGAGGAGAACACAGGCAGTAACCTCTTTGACATTGACAGTAGCAACTTCTTACTAGATACCACTCTTGAGGCAAGGGAAACAAAAGCAAAAACAAACTATTGGAACTTCATCAAAATAATAAGCTTCTGCACAATGAAGGAAAAAATCAACAAAACTAAAAGACAACCCCCTGCATGGGAAAAGATTTGCAAATGACATATCTGATAAAGGGTTGGTATCCAAAATCTATAAAGAACTTATCAAACTCAACCCCCCAAAACCAAATAATCCAGTTAAGAAATGGGTTAAGAAATGAGTTAAGAAGTTAATCCAGTTAAGAAGACATGATTAAGACATTTTTCCAAAGAAGACATACAAATGGCTAACAGACATGAAAAGATGCTCAACATCACTCATCAGAGAAATACAAATCAAAACCACAATGAGATGTGAAATCAAATACAAATCAAAATCACAATAAAATATCACCTGACACCAGTCAGAATAGCTAAAATTAACAACACAAGAGATAATAGGTGTTGGTGAGGATGCAGAGAAATGGTAACCCTCTTACACTGTCGGTGGCAATGCAAATTGGTGCAGCTACTCTGGAAAACAGTATAATGTTTCCTTAAAAAGTTAAAAATACAGCTACCCTACAATCCAACAATTGTACTACTAGGTATTTACCCAAAGGATAGAAAAATACTAGTTCAAAGGGATACATGCACCCCAGTGTTTATAGCAGCTTTATCAACAATATCCAAATTACAGAAAGAGCCCAAATGTCCATTGACTGATGAATAGATAAAGGAGAAGTGATTACATATACTCAGCCATAAAAAAGAATGAAGTCTTGCCATTTGCAATGACATGGATGGATCTAGAGGGTATAATGCTAAGTGAAATAAGTCAATCAGAGAAAGACAAATATATGATTGCACTCATGTGCAGAATTTAAGAAACAAAACAAATGGCCAAAGGGGGAAAAAAGAGGGCAAATTAAGGAACAGACTCCTAACTACAGAGAACAAAATGCTGATTATGAGAAGGGAGGTGGATTGGGGGGGAGTGAAATAAATGAAGGGGATTAATAGTACACTTGATGAACAATGAGTAATATGTGTAATTCTGAATCACTATATTGTGCACCTGAAACTAATATAACACTGTATGTTAACTACACTGGAATTAAAAAAAAAAAAATTAGGCAGAAGGCGATGTACTTCCATGACCTCATGGTTTCCCCAAATGCTGTAGTTCAGTTTGACACTCGACTACAGCTAATTAAAAAAAGTGAGGGCGCATGGGTGGCTCAGTTAAGTGTGCTTTTGGCTCAGGTCATGATCCCAGAGTCCCAGGATCGAGTAACGTGTTGGGATCCCTGCTTGGTGGAGATCCTACTTCTCCCCGTACCCCTCACCCTGCTTGTGTGCGCTCTCTCTCTCTCAAATAAATAAAGAAAATCTTTTAAAAAAGTAAAGTGATACCTCATTTCCAATTTGCCACTTTTGTTTCAGGAAATAAGTCCTATAGATATTTCTTGACAGGATGCACAGCCAGGCTATATCAGGATCAAGAAATTGCTGGTGTTCTTGTAAAATATTACTCAATAGGGCTCAAAATACATCAACATTTAATAATAATTTCTGTTGGTTTATGAAGTTTAGTATTGTGATCATATAGTACATTTTCGGCATACTAGATCGTATGCATAAAATGTACTATATGATCAAGGTATTTTTGTTCCATAGATTTGCTTATTGATTTTATGCTGGTATCACATGCTTGTTGTACAATAAGATTTAATGTCTGATAGGGCTACATATTTCTCAAAAATATCTCGGCCAATATACTTATTTCAGTGAATTTCAGAATTATTTTGCATTAAGCAATAATCCCTATTTGCATTTTAGTAGGATTGCATTTAGTAAATAATTGATCTATTTACATTATACATTTGTAAGAAAGGTTATTAGTATTGCTTCTGATATCAGATAGCCCAGGCTGAGTCAATGTACTATGACTGAACACAGGTTTTAAGGGGGCCTTGAGTGGTTTTAAGACTGAATGGATACCATCGAATTAGCTCCTTCATTCCATAGATGTAAAAGTTACATAAAATATTATAATTCAAGTTTTTAGCACAAGAAAGTATAAAATTAATGGTAGTGTGTACTACCATTATTATCATCATCATATTTTTAGTTTTAGCAATGTTGCGGAATTTATATATTTAAGAACCATTATCACCATCATCATCATCTTTTACATGTTTTAACAATGTTGTGGAATTTGTATTTTGAAAACCGCACATTTTTTAGTGAACATATTTTATATATTAGTTGCTGTTGTAGTTTTTTAACAGATAATTCTAGGATTCAGAGAACTTTTAAAATTACTGTTTTTATTTTACATGGATTCAATTCACTAAACTTTTGTTCAATTCTTAGAGTTTTTCAATTAAATACTAGATTTGAAACCTTACCTAGCAGTCAATTTTTAAAAAGTTTTCATTGGCACTTTCTTAAAGAGTTGGTATTAAATAAAAATATTTACTACATATGTATAAAGTATACATGGAAAGTATACTTTATACATATGTAGTAAGTACTTTATTTAATACCAACATGTATACTTTATACATATGTAGTAAGTATGCATACTTTACACTCATGTAGCATGTACACTTTACATGTATACTTTATACACATGTAGTAAGTATGTACACTTTACATGTATGTAGTAAGCACGTATACTTTACACGTATACTTTACATGCACACATGTATACTTCACATGTATACATGTATTTCCTTACTCCTCAAATCAGGCTTATGGTGAAGGCAACATTATACGTATCAACTGCATAATTTTTAGTAAAACATATTTTACAAGTATAGAAATTGTATCTCAGAAGAATTAAGTAATGTGCTTGATTTCACATTGCCAGTAACAATCAAAGCCAGGGCTGAAATGGAACTTTTTGATCCTGAAGCCTATAGAGGTAAAAATTATGTGGCATTGATTCAGTGCAAGTTTCATCCTGTATGGTTTTTAATATAAATGTATTTGGTAACTCGAATGTATTAATAATAATGTTCAAATCTCTCAATTTCCATTGATTTTTGTTTATATGTCATGAACAGAATGTATTTAAGTATTGTTTGTGGTTTTGGTCATTTTCTCCATTGCAATAATTTTTGCTTTATTGTGTTATATAACATTTAACTGCATATTAAATTAATATAGATGCACTTATTGTTATATGTATAAGTGCATTGTGCTGAATTTTACTTTATTTATGTCAAGATTTCATTCGAGTTATTTTAAAAATTTTACCTGGTATATTTTGTTAAACTTTTATTTTTGTTTTTATACAGCATTTTATAGCTGTGACTTTTTTTTGAGAGGGAGTGGGAGAAAGAGAGAGAGAATCTTTTTTTTTTCACTTTAAAAAAATTTAAATTCAATTAATTAACATATAATATGTTATTATTTCAGAGGTAGAGTTCAGTGATTCATCAGTCTTATTTAACTAATGATGCACTACGTGTTGGCTAATTGAATTTAAATAAAAAAAAAATACCCAGTGCTCATTATATCATGTGCCCTCCTTAATGTCCATCACCCAGTTACGCATTCTCCTCCACTCCTCCTCTCCAGCAACCATCAGTTTGTTTCCTATGGGAAAGAGAGAATCTTAAGCAGGCTCCATGCCCAGTGCAGAACCCTATACAGGACTCGATCTCATGATCCTGAGATCATGACTTCAGCCAAAATCAAGAGTGGGACGTTTAACCGACTGAGCCACCCGAGCACCCCTAGCTGTGACTTTTTAAAACTCAAGCTCCTCCCCCTCACACACATAAAAAGTCGTCCTCTCTTATCCATGGGGGATACATTCCAAGACCCCCAGTGGATACCTGAAAGTGCAGCTAGTACTGAACCCTATATATACTATGTTTTCTCCTATACATACATACCTATGATAAAGTTTGATTTATAACTAGGCACATAAAAGATTAACAACAATAATTAACAATAAAATAGAACAATTATAATAAAAGTTAATGTGAATGTGGTCTATCTCTTTCAAAATATCTTATTATACTGTATCATTTTTCTTCTTGTGATGATGTGAGATGATAAAATACCTACGTGATGAGGTGAAGTGAGGTGAATTGTGTAGGCATTGTGATGTGACATTACGGTTCCATCGACCCTCTGACCTTAAGTCAGAAAGAGGACCATTTGCTTTTTTTTTTAATAATAAAAATTATTTATTTTTTCCCCCAATTTTATTTTTTCAGTGTTCCAAGATTCATTGTTCATATACCACACCCAGTGCTCCATGCAATACGTGCCCTCCTCAATACCCACCACCAGTCTCGCCCAACCCCCCACCCCCCTCCCCTCCAAAACCTTCAGTTTGTCGCTCAGAGTCCACAGTATATCATGGTTCATCACCATTTGCTTCTAAACTGCAGTTGACCAGGAGTAACTGAAACCTTACAAAGCAAAACTGCAGATAAGGAAGGACTACTATACACAATAATAGTACACTAGAGTATCTTATTATTAAATGGGAAGGATTTTTCTCATTTATATTGGTTGTAATTATCTTTTATTTTTCTTATTTTTCTTCACTTTTGTTCTTTTTCACATCTTTGTTCTTTCTGTGTTCCTTTTTTCTTTGTATTTTACTATGAAAAAATTATCCTGCTGCTTTTGTCTTTGAGTAATAGAAACCTAAATTGCATTCTGTCACTTTTATTTAAGTATAGGAATTTATCCTCCCTTTATGTCTGTTTATCCTCTTTTATTTATAATATAATTTTCTCAAACATTTAATCTTTAGATATAGAACCATAAAGTACAATATTATAACTTTTCCTTCAACAATCAAATAAATTTATGGCATCAAGAGAAGGAAATTCTGTTGTTTTTATCTGTAATGTGGTTTATTACCCACAATGTATGATATTATGCTTTGATTTGCAACTTTTCTATGTGATCTCTTACAGCTGTGACTTTTTATAAATCAAGTTTCTCCTACCCCAACAGAAATGCAATTTTCTTAAGATGAGGGTAGTGTATCTCATTTACATTCATTGTTAGAATCTATTATTTTTCTTCACTTTTGTCATTTTTAATATTTTCTTGTTTTATGTATATTCCTCTTTTGCATGTTGTTTTTGAGAAAATAATATTTCTGCTGTTTTTGTCTTTGAGCCTATATCACATTGCTTTTGTCTATGTTTAGCAAATAAGTGTCACATTTTTACCCTTAATCTTTAAAGAAAACAAATTATTATAATTCTTCTTTTATGAATAGTAAGTTTTTCAGGTTTGTGAAATTATAATTGCCCTGTAGTTGTTCTTACATTAGAAACAAATGATCTGAAATGAAATAATCTTTTCCAGAAAATATTTTGTATCTTTAACATATAAGAAATATGAGATCACTATGATTTTATAGATATTAAAAAATCAATGTTCTATATACTCATATGTGGAAAATAGTTTATTATTTTCATTCTTAAAACTCAAGTCACATTTATGAGAATCATAGATTCCTCTATGCTTTCTCATCTTTTCTACTGCCCTTCAAAATGTATCAATTTTATTTTTGTTCCTGGCAATAGCTAGTGAATATCTCCATAGCAAAAACCGTATCTCCTTCAGTGAGTCTTTCCAAGGCCTTAGAGCCTCTTTGACTTGTTACATTTCCTTTCCTGTAAACACTTACAATTACTAAGTAAAAGAGTTTAAGGGGCTCCTGGGTGGCTCAGTTGGTTAAGTGTCTGACTCCTGGTTTCAGCTCAGGTCATGGTCTCATGGGTCATGGGTCATTGGGCTCTGCAGGGAGCCTGCTTGGGGATTCTCTCCCTCTGCCCTTCCCCCCACTCACAGGTGCTCACACTCTCTGAAACAAATAAATCTTTAAAGACAAAGAAAAAGAGTTCATAAAACATGAGCAAACAGATTAAAAAAATAAATAGAATTGTATGATCCAGGCAAGGGTGTACAGAACTGCTCAGGATTTCTGGAGAATTCTGGCTTGAAGCAAACCCTGGGTGCAGTTGCAGTTTGCTGCCATGTGGCGGGTACTTCAACTAAATCTGAAGTAAAGAATCTGGGTACTAGGGGCGCCTGGGTGGCTCAGTTGGTTAAGTGACTGTCTTTGGCTCAGGTCATGATCCCTGTGGTGGGATCAAGCCCCACACGGGCTCCCTGCTGCATGGGAGTCTGCTTCTCCCTCTCCCTCTCCGTCTGCCTGCTGCTCCTCCCACTTGTGCTCTCTCCCTCTTTCTGTCAAATAAATAAAATCTTAAAATGGGACACCTGGGTGGCTCAGTGAGTTAAAGCCTCTGCCTTTGGCTCAGGTCATGATCTCAGGGTCCTGGGATCGAGCCCCGCATCAGGCTCTCTGCTCAGTGGGGAGCCTGCTTCCCCCTCTCTCTCTGCCTGCCTCTCTGCCTACTTGTGATCTCTCTCTGTCAAATAAATAAATAAAAAATCTTAAAAAAAAAAAAGGAATTGGGGTACTGTGATAGAATGAAAGCTCCAGAAAATGGCTAATAAAACAAAGTTATTTTTTAGTTGGAGATTAACCCTTTTATCCCAAAGTAGGACATTCCTATGAAAACTTTCCTAACCCAAAATGGCATAAATCAAAGAAGCAATTACCATGAATTGACATGGAAAAATTTTTTTAGCATTCCCAGACTCAAAAAATAACCCCTCAGGGTTTTCTAAAACCTTATGACACATCTTGCCAACAGAAGCACAAAGTAAATTGAGATGAAGCACAGATGCTCACAGACAAGTTCAAGGGTATGCTGGCTTGATGCTGAGATGCTGAGTCTCATTCCCTGGGAAGGAGCTTGGCTGTGCCTCTATAATGGCTTGCTGCAAAACTAACACAGAATGCTCTTTTCACTTTTCACCTTTTTTTAATAAAAGGAAAAATTCTTTTGGGATATATTTTGTTTAGTGTGGTGAAAACATGTACTAATTCAGCACCTTCATAAAAGCAAATTGGCTTAACAAAAACTCTCAAAAAGCTGGGAATGTCTGTACTGGTCTTCATCCCCATCATATTGTTCTGAGCAAGGGAGGTGGGTTGGAAATAACTAGAAGTGGGCAAAGTCACCCTATGTCTTGGCCAGAATAAGTCCGTTCCTATCTGTTTTATTTTCCTAGCCAAATTAAACTTCTTTTCCAATCTGCCTATGTAGCAGTAAGGCAGTATTTTAGGGTCTTTTTTAAAAAATTATTTTGCCTAAGGCCCTCCATAGATACAATCAGTTTTGCATATGCATTGCTTTTCATTGAATGCTGAAGAGTCACTAATGGCAATTAAACCTAACTTTCCTATGGATAAAACTGTTCTACCATTGATGGAGTTGCCTGCACCAGCTGTATGATGCTCAAGGAAGAAAGTTAGTATTTCTATTCCTTTTTATTGAAGAATAGTTTCACTCTCTAAAGGCCAAATTCTGTTAGGGGTTGCTTTTCTTAGTTCTCAGCATTTTCTTTTCCATCCTCAAAAAAAAAAAAAAAAAAAGAAAGAAAGAAAGAAAGAAAGAAAGAAAGAAAGACCTCTGACATATATATAACCAGTTAAATTATGACAATGGAGCCAAGATAATACAATGGGGAAAGGATAGTCCTTTCAATAAATGATGTTGGGAAAACTGACTTCCACGTGTAACAGACTGAAATTACACCACTACTTTACACAATACGCAAAAATTAACTTGAACATAGGACCTGAAGGACTTGAACATAAGACCTGACACCATAAAGCTCCTAGAAGAAAACACATTCAGGGGCACCTGGGTGGCTCAGTGGGCTAAAGCCTCTGCCTTCGGCTCAGGTCATGATCCCAGGGTCCTGGGATCGAGCCCCACATCAGGCTCTCTGCTCAGCAGGGAGCCTGCTTCCCCCTCTTTCTCTGCCAGCCTTTCTGCCTACTTGTGATCTCTCTCTCTCTCTCTCTGTCAAATAAAAAAATCTTAAAAAAAAAAAAAGAAAACATATTCAGTAAGCTCCTTCATATTGATCTCAGTGTTGATTTTTTGGATTTGAAAGCAAAGGCATCAAAAACAAAAATAAACAAATAGAACTCAAAAAATTAAAAAGCTTCTGCACAGCAAAAGAAACCATTAACAAAATGAAAAGGCAATTTACTGACTGAGGGAAAATATTTGCAGATCATCTATCTGATAAGAGGTTAATATCCAAAATATGTAAAAAGAACTTCTACAATTCAGTAGTAAAATAACCAATTCAATTAAAAAATGGGCAGAAGATCTGAATACATAATTTCCAAAGATGGAAATACAATTGGCCAACAGGTGCACGAAAAGTTGCACAACATTACTAATTACCAGGGAGATATAAATCAAAACCACTATGAGTCAGTCAGTTAAGTGTCTGCCTTTGTCTCAGGTCATGATCCTGGGGTCTTGGGGAGCCCCGTGTTGGGCTCCCTGCTCAGTGGGGAACCTGCTTCTCTCTTTCCCTCTGCCTGTTGCTCCTCCTGCTTGTGCTCTCTCTCTCTGTCAAGTAAATAAATAAAATCTTAAAAATAAAGACCACAATGAGATATCACTTTGTACCTGTTAGAATGTCTATTATCAAAAAGACAAGTGTTGGCAAGCCTGTGGAGAAAAGGGAACCATTGTGCACTGTTG
Source organism: Potos flavus (assembly GCA_028534135.1). Taxonomy (NCBI): domain Eukaryota; kingdom Metazoa; phylum Chordata; class Mammalia; order Carnivora; family Procyonidae; genus Potos; species Potos flavus. The sequence goes on along the minus strand of CM052897.1, from coordinate 52,996,448 downwards.
GTAAGAATGTAAATTGGTACAGCCACTATGAAAACAGTATGGAGGCTCCTCAAAAAATTAAAAATAGAATTATCTTATGATCCAGCAATTCCACTTCTGAATGTTTATCTGAAGAATACAAAAACACTAACTGAAAAAAAATATATGCATCACCATGTTCATTGCAGCATTATTTCCTATAGTCAAGATAAGGAAACAACCTAAGTGTCTTTCGATGGATGAATGGATAAAGAAAATGTGATATATGTGATTATATATAAAAAATGTGATATATATTTACATATACACACACACACAGTGGAATATTATTTAGACATCGAAAATGAAATCTTTCCATTTGCAACAACATGGATGGACCTTGAGGGCATTATGCTAAGAGAAATAAGTCACAGAAAGATAAATACCATATAATATCACTTCTATGTGGAATCTTAAAAAGGAAAAGGCTCAAAAATACAAAGAAAAGATTGGTGGTTGCTAGAGGTGGGATACAAGGAGTTGGCAAAATGGGTGAAAATGCTCAAAAGCTATAGACTTCCAGTTAAAAAATAAATTGGTCTTGGGGATATAATGTATAGCATGGTGACTATAGTTAATAATACTGTATTGTATATTCGAAAGATCCTAAGAGAGTGATTTTAACATTTCTCGCCTCAAAAGAAAAAAATTTTATAACTTCTCATACCAGAGAAGACATCATGTTTAACAAGTTTCTGCCCAGGCTTCTGGGAAGATGATGGTAGCAGTGACAGTTTAATTATCGGCTCTTCCTAAATATCCACATGAAAACAGACAGAATATCTAGAGAGCAAAACCAAATCTTGGGGACAGTTTTACGACAAATTTTGATGAGGATGCATGAGTATGAATCTCCAAGTACAGTCTCAAGACCTGAATGTTATTGGCCAACAACAGTCTCAAGACCTGAATGTTATTGGCCACTGTGTGGGACAAAGCAAATCAAGAATGGAATTTCTAATAGACAAGAACAGAGGAAAAAAAAATCAAAATATCCAGAAGATATTCACTGGAAAGTGTGGCAGACCAGTTTGAGATCAGGAGCTGAAACTGGGAGTTCTCCCCATGAGCATGGGGAGTTGATACCAGGGACCCATGGTAAGGCCTTTCAAAAAGGACCGACTTTCTGAAAGGACCAACAGGACTCCATTTCGGGACATAGCCCTATGTTGAAATGATCCCAATTCTTCACCCCTCCTTTTGCCCACACTCTGTGCTATGCAGTTGTGTGCTCTCCCACTCAGGCGCCATGCCTTGATTCAGGCATGTCACTCACTTTGGCCAATGGGATTATTATGCTGAAAAGTGCTGCTGCATTTCTGCTTTCACTTTTCTGCTGCAAGAGAAGACACATACAGAGAAGAGAAAAGCTGTCTCAGTCATCTCAGCCAAGGCCATCCTCAGCTGGCCCAAAGACAAGATTGCGTAGCCAGGATCAACAGAATTGCCTAGTTGATGACCTCAGTCACCTGGAGTTATATGACCCTAAGGTTTTATGGTTGCTCCCTATACATTATTTTTGCAATGTGTATGCTAGAGAAAAATTTATTTAAGCATTTTATCTTGAGCATTTTATTCTAAAGTCTTTGATAACTGAAATTCAGTATATGGTATACTAAGAAGGCTATAGTTTTATGTTTGTTTCCTTCAAGTTCATCGCTTCTTTTATGTCAATAAAATAGACACATTCTGGTATTTGGACCCTCAAACTGGAACCACAGTTTTAGTCACTGGAGATGCCTAGGAGTTGAGATAATACTTTTCATTTACATTCAAATAAACTTACTTATTAGTAGGCTTGATTATTAATATTAACTATGAATACACTGGTAACATCATCTGTAATGTATTTTATGGGATAATATACAAATGGAAATCATTAGGCAGAGAGTAAGATCTGATGAGAAAATAGGGACAATGAACCTAGACAATACAAGACTATGAGCTGTCAGTAAAAGCATCAGTAGAGAAATTCAGTGTGACTGTAGAAGGCAGAAATTAAACTGAGGAATGGAAATTATGTAAAATATATTATCTCAACCTTAAAGCAAGTTTTTCTAAAGACCCAGAGATCCTTCAAGGTGAGTAATAAGAGTAATATAATTCACCTCTTTGTCTCTTTTATGTGGTCCTCATGGGATGGAGGTGGAGCCTGCCATTGTTATCATCCCCTAATTGACTTATTCTTACTTCTTTCTGAGGGACGCTTTTCTATGCAATCCATGCTGTAATTGCCTGAAATACTTTCATTGGAGCTAACAAAGGGCACCAGGACTCCTCTGCTGCATCCCCCAGGCCATCAGGGACTCCACTATTCACTGGTGATTTCGTCTCTACTTTGCTTAAATTCCCATTCGCCATCCTCTCCCTCAGTCCAGGGCCTGTGGGATACCCCAGTGCAGGAGAGAGATGTTCATGCAGGGCGGCTCTCCAGGCTCGGTTGCATTTTTGCCTCAGTTTCTATAAAGAAACATTCATTGGGTTGGAAGAGGCCTCACTAGATCACCTACTTCATCCTCTTGTCTCCACAAAGGTACAAAATCATAGGGGATTATCAGGCAGAAACACTACTAAAGAGATAAGGGATGTTCTTTTTTTTTCTCTTAAGATTCTATTTATTTATTTGACAGAGAGAGAGAGAGAGCATGAGCACAAGCAGGGGGAGCGGCAAGCAGAGGGAGAGGGAGAAGCAGGCTCCCAGCTGAGCAGGGAGCCTGATGTGCCACAGATCCTAAGACCTCAGTATCATGACCTGAGCTGAAGGCAGAAGCCTAACCAACTGAGCCACCTAGGTGGCCCTAAAAAGATACTCTTAATTGAAGAATGGGGTATTATTAATCTATGAACAGAGCCTAAAACAGAATAAAACTGTGCGTTTCAAAACAAGAGTTTATGTCTTGTCTAATTTTAAAAAAATGTTTAATTTTGACATTGTCTTTCATTTCCCTCATACAGTTTTTTAAAATGTTTGTATTTCTAGAATTAAGCACAATAGCTTTGGTATCCTTGCATCTACCTTTAGAGAATTGTTCAAGAAAAGTAAAGAAAGGAATATTCAGGTAAGAGATGAGGTAAATTTATGTTTATTTGAGTCAAATAATTAGTCATTCATGAGTATGTCTGTGTGCCTTCATGCATAAAACTTATTTTCTGATTGATAATATTTACTTGTTACAAATTGTAAAAAGAAGTTAGTATGCAGCTCAAAAAACTCATATCCCTTTTCCTGAAGGGCAAATCACAACCTACTGGTTATTTCATAATAAAAAGGTAGCCAAAGAAAAAAATGCAATGCACTCATACTTTGGGAAAAACCTCCTTTCTGATACTTGTGTATTCTGGTATTTTGGCTGGTGTACACTAGGTGGCCCATAGTGTTTAGTGACTTAATGATTGGATGAATACACATTATTCTCAAAAAAATGATACCGATCTCAAAACACTGATTTCCTGTCACTACATACTGGCTGATACAGTGTCATACAATATAATATAATTTGGTTAGTAACAAGGAGAGCTATAAATAAAACAGAAAATTTTCTGCTAAAATACTGCTAGATATCCATTCGTATGATGTGAATTTGGTAGTGTTGACAAGGCCTTCTTCCTTTCTCTAAAATCTCTCTTTTTCTTCTTCTGTTACCCACTTAATATCTGATGTCTGATGCCTGAAATTCCCATTAAATATTTATTCCTTTAGACTTAGTTTTATAATATTTAAATGTAAACACCCTTGTACAAGTTAACATGGGCACTTAGTGCTTTTTAAGAAAATAAATTTAATAAGATTATTTCAGCGGATTTCTGTTTGTCATGGGAGCAGTAGGGTAAAGAAGAGATCTAAGGGGGCGCCTGGGTGGCTCAGTGGGTTAAAGCCTCTGCCTTCGGCTCAGGTCATGATCTCAGGGTCCTGGGATGGAGCCCCGCATCGGGCTCTCTGCTCAGCGGGGAGCCTGCTTCCCCCTCTGTCTCTGTCTGCCTCTCTGCCTACTTGTGATCTCTCTCTCTGTCAAATAAATAAATAAAATCTTAAAAAAAAATTAAAAACAAAAAGAAGAGAACTAAGGATCCTACCACTGAGCTGTTGACAGTTTTCTTCTCTTGTGCACTTAAGTTGCTAACATTTTTAGAAAAGTTAATATGTGATGATGAGGAGGAAGATGCACTGAGAGCAGTAGGAGCTGAGGGATGAGGGCAGAGGATGAAGAAGACTGACAGTCACGTGCCTGAGGGAGGATGAGAGCAGAATATGGTGATTCTGCCATATGTGCATATATCAAAACTGAATACTTCATAGATCATTTGATGCTTTTGGTAAGCCACACAGGCTGTCCCCTCTGTTGGGTGACTTAAATTATAATTGATTTTAAAATCCGAATAACAGAAATAGCTGTGTCACTGTATTCGAGAAAACAGTTTTCAAAATATTAAAATAAATCATACTATTTAGCTGTGTCACAGATTCAAAATAATCATTTTGAAAGTTTTAATTGTTTATGGATCTCTCTCTAAATGGAGACATCATATAATTACTTTTCTAAAATTTTTAGTCAATACACTGTATTGAAGTTTCTTTTTTTTTTCCCACTTGCACAGATGTTTAAAATAAAATTGGCTTCTTGACAGATTTGTGCAGAGATATGTAGAATCCATGGGTTTCCCCTCCTGGTAGTGTGTCTGAGCTTTGTCCACTTCAAGAAGGTGATGATGCATTCTATTTTTCAAGGTTTTTATTTTGGATACCAAATTAAATCTCTTGGGGAGACTATTTAATATTATTTTAATTTTAATTTTAACTATTTAAATATTAACCTCTATTCAGGTCTAATGTCTGTTCATGCAATTTTAAACCAGTCCTCAATTAAACCTTCTATTGTAAATTGGAAGCAAATGAAATTAAAATGAATTTTGAAATTATAAATTGAAGATGAGAATGAATATTTATACACCTCTAAAACCTTCAGGTATACTAAACTTATGAAAATCAAGTGAAGAGCTAAACAGGTATAAAGAAATAATGCTTTATGCACAGATGTCACATGTGCTATAACGGGAAGAGCACTGGATTTGGAGAGTCACATTAGAAAACTATGAGTTAGGTAACCTACATGTAAGGGGCTGATGGGCAATCACAACATGCCTTAGATTTAGTTTCTAGAAAAGAGCACCTAACACAATTGGGTGGCCAATAGGTGATGATAGCACAAATTTCAATGTCTTCCACAAGAGAAAAAAGATATTTTATGATATCAGGAAATAGATAGGAAGTTCAATTTTTAACCTTGTCTTGTACCTCTTAGCAGGTTCTTGGCATGAGCGACAAGGGAGCAGGCAACCACTCAGACGTAACTGATTTCATTCTTGTAGGCTTCAGGGTCCGTCCAGAGCTCCACGTTCTCCTTTTTCTCCTCTTCCTGCTGGTTTATGGCATGGTCCTTTTGGGGAACATTAGTATGATGGCAATCATTGTGACTGACTCCCAGCTGAACACACCAATGTATTTCTTTCTAGGCAACCTCTCCTTCATTGATCTCTCCTACTCCACTGTCATTGCCCCGAAAGCCATGGTCAACTTCCTGTCTGAGAAAAAGACTGTCTCCTTTGCAGGGTGTGCTGCCCAGTTGTTCTTTTTTGCCCTCTTCATTGTAACAGAAGGGTTCATCCTGGCAGCCATGGCCTATGACCGCTTCATTGCCATCTGCAATCCTCTTCTTTACAGCGTCCACATGTCAAGACGCCTTTGCACTCAGCTGGTGGCCGGTTCCTATCTGTGTGGCTGGCTCAGTTCCATCCTCCAAGTCAGCGTAACATTCTCAGTGTCTTTCTGTGCTTCCCGAGTCATTGATCACTTCTACTGTGATTCTTACCAAATTGAGAAGATCTCCTGTTCCAATCTCTCTGTCAATAAGATGGTATCTCTCAGTTTGGCTGCCTTCATTATTTTGCCTACAATAGCTGTCATTGTAGTGTCTTACATGTACATCGTGACCACAGTCTTGAAGATTCCCTCCAGTGAAGGGAGAAAGAAAGCCTTCTCCACCTGCAGCTCCCATTTGGGAGTGGTAAGTTTGCTCTATGGGACTGTCTCCTTTGTGTATCTCACACCTCCAAGCAATCCTGAACTTCGTAAAGTGGCTTCAGTATTTTACATATTGGTCACACCCACGTTAAATCCTCTGATCTACTCTCTAAGAAACAAGGATGTCAAGCAAGCTTTGGGAAAAATCCTGTGGAAGAAAAAAGCTTTATATTAACTCCACTTTCTAATTCTCATTGATATTTTCATCCTGAATTGCTTGTAACATGGTTTCAAGTTTGAGTCACTTAAGGATCCTTAAGTTGACCATCCCACAGATGACCAAATGGTTTTCGTGGAAGGAATAATAGCAATCCTTCTCTCTCCCTTAAGAGCAGTGTTAGATATTCAGCATCAATAAAATTTACATCCATTCTATCAACATATTATACTCCTTACTCTTTGTAGGTATAACTCTATGATGGTGGGCCTACTTAGATCATGGGCAGAATAATTGCTTTGGTAGGAAGATGATCTTAGAATTTGTAGTCTGTTATGATTAGAGGAAGTGTCAATCCAAAGCAGGATGATTTCTGAGTTGTAATATTTAATTTTTTATAAATCTATTCACAGTGACTTAATTTGGGGCCCATAATTCTTGACTAGAAATCATGGTGTAAGATTTTTTTGTGTGTGTGCCATGATGAATTTAACTCAATAAATCATTGGTGCTTATATCTGATTGTATTTATTTTTAATATTGATTGCTATTGATTTATTATCATATCAAAGAGATGGAGAAAGGTATTTCATATCCAATGTTCTAAAAACTGGGCACCCAAATCTACAAAGGGAAAGTGTTTAGTACTGATGTTGTATTTTGAGGGGATGAAAATTGCACTAGATGTTTCAAATCACATTCACCAGTTTGTACTGGATTATTTTTTTCTTTGATAATTGCTGTTTACATGGAGAAAAGTTTTATTTGCTTTGCATTCAATATTTTAATTATATGTGATCTTTTTGTTTTCTAAATATTTGTTGAATTGGTGTTGTAATTATAACGAAGTTAGTTACATTTGGAGAGTAGTATCTTTGTTGTCATATTGTTATCTATAATTTTTAAATTTAGGCTGTGCTTTCAAATGCAAATTGTAGGCGATTCAAATCTCCAAATATAAAAAAAAAATCAATAGAAAAGATTGCTGAAAAAAAAAAGGTTCACTTCTATTGTCTATCTTTTATTTGTGTATCATAAGGTAAAATTATAATGTTAATGGGAAGATAGAGAAGGCAGAAGTGAAAGGATGTTGGAAAAGATTTGATGTTTAATGTGAGTTGCCTACTTCTACTATCTCGGGATATATTGATATAGCCAATCAGTTCTGAAAAATCCCAGTGATCTGAGAGAGTACACAACTTGTGAGGTTAGAAAAGGAGAGGGCAAAATAGGCAGCAGGATGGGGACTGATAGAGTCAAGTACTCTGGTGTACAACCTACTATTAATAAAAATAAGCTTCTCTTTTAATTCTTACAAAATCAACTTAGAAAAATTCCTTTACCAAAGACTACTTTGATATTTTTCTTATAGGACAAGGTGGTGTTTTTTGTATTATTCTGAATGTGGTCTAGAATTAAAAAATAGATTTTCTCTGCTCCATACCAATATTTCCAATAAATGAATTATTATAATTTCATCATCTGCACTCCAGCTATGAGTATTCCTTTTTCATATGTTTAATTGAGTGTACAGTAGTCTTCTCCTTACTCATGGTTTCACTTTCCATGGTTTTGGGTACCTGTTGTCGATTGTGGTCCAGAAGCAGATGATCCTCCTTCTGACATAGCATCAGAACATGAGTGGTAAAAATTCTGCAAAGAAGACATTCAAATGGCCAACAGACACATGAAAAAGTGCTCCACATCACTGGGCATCAGGGAAATACAAATCAAAACCACAGTGAGATACCACCTCACACCAGTCAGAATGGCTAAAATTAACCAGTCAGGAAATGACAGGTGTTGGCGAGGATGTGGAGAAAGGGGAACCCTCCTACACTGTTGGTGGGAATCCAAGCTGGTGCAGCCACTCTGGAAAACAGTATGGAGGTTCCTCAAAAAGTTGAAAATAGAGCTACCCTATGACCCAGCAGTTGCACTACTGGGTATTTACCCTAAACATACAAATGTAATGATCCGAAGGGGCATGTGTACCCGAATGCTTATAGCAGCAATGTCCACAATAGCCAAACTATGGAAAGAGCCTAGATGTCCATCAACAGGTGAATGGATAAAGAAGAGGTGTTATATATACACAGTGGAATATTATGCAACCATCAAAACCCCAAAATCTTGCCATTTGCAACGATGTGGTTGGAACTAGAGAGTATTATGTTAAGTGAAATAAGTCAATCAGAGAAAGACAATTATCATATGATCTCACTGATATGAGGAATCTGAGAAACAAGATAGAGGATCACAGGGGAAGAGAGGGAAAAATGAAACATGGTGGGACCGGGGAGGGAGACAAATCATAAGAGACTCTTCATCTTAAGGAAACAAACTGAGGGTTGCTGGAGAGGAGGCGGGTGGCGGGATGGGGTAACTTGGTGATGGACATTGGGGAGGGTATGTGTTGAAATGAGCACAGGGTATTATTTAAATGATGAATCACAGATCTGCACCCTTGAAACAAATAATGCATTATATGTTAATAATAAAAAAAAGAAGATGAGTGGTAGCCTAGCACTATGTCACAATGCCTAAGTCATTCACCTCACTTCCACTCATCACGTGTATATTTTATCAACTGATATCATCACAAGAAGAAGGGTGTGTACATGATAATGAGATATTTTGAGAGAGACCACATTCACATAACTTTAATTATAGTATATTGTTATAATTGCTCTACTTCATTATTAGGGTTTTGTTTTAATATTTTACTATGCCTAATTTATAAATGAAGTTTTATCACAGATATACATGTATAGGAGAAAGAACAGTACATACAGAGTTTGGTACTATCTGCAGTTTTAGGCATAAACTGGGAGTCTTGAAATGTACCCTTGTGGACAAAGGGTGACTCCTGCATACATTAGGTTTATTTGTTCATAAAACATTGAAAATTACTTTGGCTAATGTAAGTGAGTGAAATTTATTAGAAGGCTTTGTAGAGCACGTGAATGGATAGAAAAACTAGGGAACCAGCCTTATAATTGGGTAGAAATCAAAGAATCCCAAGGGATGAAGAGATTGGAACTGTAGAAGAATCTGCTAGCAGAATTCAGTGTCATTGAAGGCTGCATCTGGAATATGTGAACTCCAAGCATTTTCATACGTTTTTCCCTTTCCTATAAATTTAAATTCTGATAGAGTGTACCATATAGGCTAAGTTCTGAGTACAAGTGTACCCCTTTACTAGGGGATGGCTAGACTCATGACTGTAACCTTATTTAATTACAAAAAAATAGAACCTTCAAAATGTAATGGCATATCTATAAAATGGCTTAAATCCAAAAACCAGAGAATACTAAATATTGGTGAGATGGTAGAGCAATAGGAACTCTCATTTATTGCTCATGAGAATGAAAAACAGTACAGCAGATAGTTTGGCAGCTCCTTATTAATTAAACTAGACAAATTGGGCAAACCAGCATTTGTGCTCCTAGGTATCTTTAAAAAAATTTTTTTTATTATGTTATGTTAGTTACCATACAGTACATCACTAGTCTTTGATGTGTGTCGTTCCATGATTCATTGTTTGCATATAATACTCAGTACTCCTAGCTGATTTGAAAACTTACATTCACATGAAAATCCAAGGGATAGTCAGTGGTGGAACTAATCTTAATAGTGCTTCTTTGGTGGATACAGGACACTATACATTTGTCGAAACCCCTAGACCTTCATGATACAAATAATGAATACTCGCATATACAAATTTTAAAAACTTAGGAGGTCAAGATATCCATGGATTAACTGTAGACTATAATCAAAGAATCATACTGCATTACGAATATACGACATAATTTTAATGAAGAGAATGAGGATAAAGTTGCTGGCCTAAATAATTTTAGAACGCAGCTTTTTGGCTGGAAAATATATGAATAAATACAGAAGGAACAGTGCATAAACACTGCAGTCTGGTTGGTAATGTCATTTCTTACAGAGAGGTAGGGTTACAATCTTGAAACTTGAGTCGGTGCATACAGGAATGGAATAAATTAAAGTAAATGCATGGCAAATGGTGGAGATCATCACGTTTCTCACTATTGAAATGGGAGGCTACCGATCAGCAAAGGAGAAGGTGAGGATAAATCATGTGGCATGGGATTAGAGCTGGGCCATCAGTATGAACTCTTATTTATTTATTTATTTATTTATTTATTTATATTTTAACTTCAATTTATTTTTTTGCTTTGTATAATATATATATTTTTTCTTTTTAGTTTTTTTATTTTATTTTTTCAGTGTCCCAAGATTCATTGTTTATGCACCATACCCAGTCAACTTCTTCAGAGAAGTTTTTGTCAATCAAGAGGATCAACTTTCTTTTTCCCTCTTACTTCCCCCTTCTCTCTCCTGTCTTCCTACATAGCTGTCTATCATACATACCACACATATAGTATATATTCATTTAGTTAACATTTGCATATTGTTTTTCCACATTCCTGATTTTCACTTTTGTGCCTCTGCATACTTAGTATAGTCTTACAAAAGTAAATGTGTATCGTTTCATTTCTTTACAAATTGCTCCATTAAAGAATTTATAATCAAATAAAATTATTTAACTTTCTCTTTATGATTTTATTGTGTTAAGTCTGTTTGAAAAAATGTAACTTATTCCATGAACGTAAAATGATAAGAAATAGATGAGTGCTCATGAACAGTCTTGTCAATGAGCACTCAGAAAAGAAAAGTCTCTACTTAGAGACGATGTAGGGTAGAGCTCTTTACATTAATGTATATATCAGACCAAGTTGGAAATCAAGAAACCAGTCACATCCACTTACCCAGCATCTAGTTAGACTCATAACTCTTGTTCCAAGACAAGTGGAACTTGCTTAGTGATACATTCCAACTGAGGGGCTCATTGACTATAGGAAACAGGCTAGGATATATTTTTTACAGTTACCCTCGAGAGTCATTTTCTTGGATGTGGGTGCGGGAGGCAGAACCTGCTGTGAAAGAGGCAATGGCAAGATAAAGGCAATATGTAGACTTGTTAATAAAGGAAAGCTAAGGCATAAGTCATATGTCATCATTTCCAAGATAGTCTCTGAAGTCTACATCTCATAGCATTCTAGATTCTAAGTTTGTCATTTTCTTCATGTAAGTAGAAAAGACCATTTTTGCAGTAATTGAAAGAATATGATTATAAAAATTATTTTTCTCAGGATAGCTTAATTTGCCTTTATAGACCATGGTTTTCCTTTATAAGTATGATTGGCAGAATAGGGAAATCTTCAGTGAAAGATTTTCTT
>CM052897.1:52950014-52984427 GCA_028534135.1 Potos flavus | reverse complement strand
GGCTAGCCATAATTTTATCTGCTCCATTCACAATGGCCTCAGGGGATTAGGTGAATGAATAAACAAAAGGTACTATGGTGATTGGTGTTCTCAGGACACCAGCATTAAACTGTAATCTATATTAGTACACAATTTAGAATAGAATATTTAGATGAGAGTAACCTGAAATCAGAGCAGAAAAATATATAGACTCATTTAAACTTTTATAATAATCTGTAACTTCACAAGGAGAAGAAACTTAATAATGGAGTAATAGAGATTAGCCATTTCTCAAGGGCAACAGACTAAGTTGTGAACAGTGGGTTTTTCTCCAATCTTAGGGAAAATGTTAAGAATTCACTATGACGATTTAGACTGGGGCTGAGGTCTCTATCATTCTGCACCATAAGAGATGTCAGACTTGTCTTTAAGGTTTTACATTTTTCCACTGAATGATGACAAAGTAAACATGATCATGATGAGAACCATTACCATTTACTCATTCAATAAATGCTTTTAAAAATTTTTTTATTTTCATTATCTATTTTTTCAATAATTACTTTTGAGATACTAATTATGTGATGGGCTCAAGCTTAGGATTCTGAGAATACAGAGATGATAAAGACAACTTTTTGCATGATTTTCACTAACAGAAAAATGTGAGAATTATTTTTGAGATCTCAGATTTTGTATTTCATGTCCAACTGAAGCAGTATCCCACCCTCCCACCTGCATCATCTTATTTCTCACTGCATTGATCTGAAATGACATGTATAATATCCTATTTACATTCATCATTTGAGACTTATATTTAGTTGCTACTTAACTGAGGAGTTACACAAGGCATATAAATAGTTTAAGTGGAGTTTTGGATTATGTAATGCTCTTAAAATGCTAGACACTCTCTGAACAAAGATTTTAAGATATTTTTAGTGTTTCTTTGGGACACATGAGGTTATTCAAAATATATGATTAAATAATACAGAGTGCATTGAAGAAGGAGACTGTTAAAGCAGAGTAGCTACTTTAAATTAAAAGCGTATTAACCTATTAATCTATTAATGATAAAAGTCAATAATTTGCATAATGTGCCATAAACATGCTCATGTTTCATTACAAACATCATTGCAATTCTATTTATATGATATTTTTGTGTAGGCCAAAATATTATTTAAAATTACACATTATGGTGAACTTGTTATTAAATAAAGATGTGAAAAATTGCTTTACTGTATGTGACTTCATCCCAACTTGATTATGCAGGGGAGGAAAGATAATTTTCCCTCTATTCTTCTAGGTTCTTGAGTGAGACCAGCCCCTATAAGAAAAGACAGATTAACAAGAGAAAAACAAACAGAAATATTTTGTTGTTGTTGTTGTTGTTTGTTTTTTGTTTTTGTTTTTGTTTTAGACAGAGTACCCACAGGCACGGCCCTGCAGGGGTGGAGGGGAGGGGCAGAGGGTGAGGGAGAGAGAGAATCCTAAGCAGGCTCCATGCCTAGTACAGAGCTGGAGCCCCCCGCCCCCCCCCCCCCCATACGGGGCTTCATCTCAAGACCCTGAGATCATGACCTGAGCTGAAATCAAGAGTCCGAAGTTTAACTGACTGAGCCACCCAGGTGCCACAAAAACAAACAGAAGTTTAATACTAACCTAATAACTCCCCCAAGTGGCCCAAGGCCACTACCTTAACAATTTCTTCAGCTACAGCTAAAAGAAGATGTTGTGGGATGGGGATGGAGCCAGTTATAGGACGTTATCAGGGGAAGCACAGTGAATGAGGGTATGGTTGTTACACAGATTTAAGTTGCCATCTCTCCTTTGCTAGGAATTTGTAGCGATCTGATCATCCTCCACTTCCTGGTAAAAAGAGGTACAAAGACACTGTTGCAAATGGAGATTTCTTTTATAAATGTAAATGTCTTAGAAGAGAGTAACTTCTACTCAGTTTTCAGAACTTTTCCTTTTTCTCTATTTCTTAAAAATAACCAACTCAGAATAATTCTTATGCCAAAGAGGCATATCGGTGGTATATCTGGCTCTTTAATTACATCTGCAAAGATCCTACTTCCAAATAAGGTTATATCTATAAGTTTCCAATGGACATGAATTTTTGATTGGCACTATGCAAACCTGTATAGTACCCCAAATGATTACAGTTGGCCCTTGAATAACATGGGTTTCAATTGCACAATTTCACTTCTACACAGATTTTTTTCAATAAATATATATTTTGGAGATTTGCAACAATTTGAAAAAACAAACTCTGTAGCCTAGAAATATCAAAACAGTCAAGAAAAACTAGGGACATCACGAATGCATAAAATTATGTAGACACTAGTCTACTCTATCACTTGCTACCAAACTTTTAAACTTTTTAAAACTTTTTTTACTACAAAACTACTGAAATTTTTAACTTTAAAAAGTTAAAATTTTTTCCTTTGCTCATTTGTTTTGTTTCTTACATTCCACATATGAGTGAAATCATACATTTGACTTTTTCTGACTGACTTAGAATGGAGGTGGCTGGGACAACGGATTATAAAGGTAACGGAGATTAAGGAGTGTACTTTTGTGGTGAGCACATGGTGATGTATGGAAGTGTTGAATCACTATATTGTACACCTGAAACTAATATTACACCGTACATTAACTGGGAATTATATAATAACTTTTTATTTTATTTTTTTATTATTTTTAAAAAATATTTTATTTATTTATTTGACAGAGAGAGAGATCACAAGTAGGCAGAGAGGCAGGCAGAGGGAGAGGGGGAAGCAAGCTCGCTGCTGAGAAAAGAGCCTGATGCGGGGCTCCATCCCAGGACCCTGAGATCATGACCTGAGCCGAAGGCAGAGGCTTAACCCACGGAGCCACCCGGGTGCCCCAATATATAATAACTTTTTAAAAAGTTAAAATTTATCAAAACTTACATACACAAATATTTTCAGACTATACATGGCACCATTCACAATGGAGAGAAATGTAAACAAACTTAAAGATGCAGTATTAAATCATAACTGTGTAAGATTAACTGTGGTACATATTGTACTACTGTATAACTTTATAACCACCTCCTGTTGTTATTGTGGTGAGCTCAAAATTTGTGAATATACTTTTTTTTAAAAAATATTTTATTTATTTATTTGAGAGAGAGTGAGAGCGAGAGAGATCACAGAGGGAGAGGGAGAAGCAGACTCCCCGCTGAGCAGGGAGTCCAATGTGGGGCTCGATCCCAGGACCCTGAGATCATGACCTGGGCCGAAGGCAGACGTTCAACCAACTGAGGCACCCAGGTGTCCTGAGTATCTCCTTAAAAAGCCATGTGACCTAATATCTCAGTGTGAGCTGTTCATCTATAACAGAAATTGCTTATCACAATAAAAAGTGAAATCTTGTAGTTCTTGAGGATTTCTCATAGTGTTTAGTGCGATACCATAAACCCTGAATAACACCATGGAACTCACATTAAGTGCCACTAGTGATGCTGGGGATTCTCCTAAGAAGCTGCAAAAAGTCATGACATTACAGGAAAAAGTTGAATTGCTTGATACATACTATAGATTGAGGTCTGTAGTTGTGGTTGCCCACCATTTCAAGATATATTAATCCAGCATTAGGGACTACTGTAAAAAAAGGGGGTGTGGAGGGTCATGAAGCTGTCACTGCAGCTATTGAAGCAGCCATGAAAACATTGCACTTTTTGCAAAATATCTTTGTATCTCATATTGAAAATGGAGCTTTTTTTTATTAGTATAGAGATTTTATTTAAATTTTATTGAGTTTTTACAGTACATTGCATGTTTGTCACAACACAACTGCACAGTGTGGATTTTTGACCTCATCATGTCACTGACATCCACAAAAACTCTGAAAGGAGTATTTAATGAATTTGCCTGAACTGACAGCCCAGAGTCTCTTTTCAAGGCCATGCAGTATGTTCACTGAAAGAAAAGTCCCTCAAAGCAGCCACTCAGAGTCACAGGTATGGTCTCCTCAAATGTTACCAATCTTACTCCCCTGAAAATGGGCAGAGTGAAGTGCAATGAAGGTCAAGTTAATTAGAAAGTCGCAACTGGCAGTACATTTCAATGATTGAGGGAATGCTCAGAAGAATTTTACATATCAGAGGCAAGAAATAGTTTGTTACTTTTTTAATGATCTCAGAAATTTGACAGACACAAAATCTCTGTTATCCAATTTCATTTAAACAAACAAACAAGGGGCGCCTGGGTGGCTCAGTCATTAAGCATCTGCCTTTGATTCAGGTCATGATTCCAGGGTCCTGGGATCGAGCCCCACATTGGGCTCTCTGCTCGGCGGGAAGCCTGCTTCTCCCTCTCCCACTCTCCCTGCTTGTGTTCCCTCTCTCGCTGTGTAGCTCTCTGTCAAATAAATAAGTAAAATCTTTCAAACAAACAAACAAATGATTCATGAGCATTTCCTCCTTATTTCATTATGAATACATGTGTGTATGTTAATGTGATATACGATGCACTGACTTCCTATCATAATACCTAAATATTGCCTTTTGTTTTTATCATTGTTCTCCAGTGTTGTTGAGATGTGTTTGAGGTATAACATTGTATACATTTGAGATATACAACATGATGATTTGATATACGTATACCTTATGGAATGATTACCACAATAAGATGAGTTAACAGATCCATCACCTCACATAGCTCTTTAATTTATTTAATTAATTAATTTTTTTTGGTGGTGAGGACATTTAGGATCTCTTGTTTTAGCAACTTTCAGGTATACAGTACAGTATTGTTAATTATAGGCAGATACTGTATTGGAGGCCGGCAGAACTTACTCATAACTAGAAGTTTGCATGCTTTCCCCACCCTCAATTATTTCCCCCATCTCTCAGGCCCTGACAATCATCATCCAACTCTGTTTCTATGAGTTTGGCTTTTAAAATTCCACATATGAGTGAAATCATATGGTATTTGTCTTTCTCTGTCTGACTTATTTTACTTAGCATAATGTCCCCAAGGTTCATCCATGTTGTACAAGTGGCAGGATTTCCTTCTTTTTTTTTTTTTATGATTTCATTTATTCATTTGAGGGAGAGAGAGAAATAGAGAGAGCACAAGCAGGGGGAGAAGCAGAGGAGAGGGAGAAGCAGAATCCGCACACTGAGCTGGGAGCCCGACATGGGGCTTGATCCCAGGACCTGATGATCATAACCTGAGCCGAAGGCAGATGCTTAAGCATCTGAGCCACCCAGGAGTCCCAGGATTTCCTTCTTTTTAATGGCTGAATTATATTCCTTTGTATATATAGGTCACATTTTTTTTTTAATCCATTCATCTGGTGATGGACGTATAGATCCAAGGGAACCACAGGGGAGAGATAGGAACTAGGGAGGGTTTCTGAAAACCTACAAAAACCTATTAGTGAAATAGTAATTTTTCAAGGTTTATGAGGGACATGAGCAGTTATGGTAGATCATAGTACCCATCAGATAAGAATTTCCCTGCTCTCCTTTTGCCTTCCTGCACTCTAATTATGGGAAGTTAGCAAGATGGGAGAGAAGAATTCCTACACAAAGAAGGAGAGAATTGAAGCCTGGTCCTATTCTACTAGTATAGGTACCTTTTGTTCTGCAAGCTCCGTATATGTGATGTGTTATAAGTTTGACATAAGTATTTACCTACCTCTTTGGTGAATTTTACAACATGATATGACATATATTTTGATATGTGGTGTTTATCACGTATATATTTCCAGATAAAATATCCATTACATTGGCTTCATATACCGCCTCTTTCCTTTAACCTGTAGATCCCTGTTTATCTGTTGATATTATCACAGAGAAATCCATCAGGGTGGGTCTAGGCCTATAACTTCTATTAGCCTTTTAAATAATTAATACTTTAGTTGTTACATTATTAAATGAATAGTATCTTATGTAAAAGTTGTTTCTATTCAAAACATAAAATACATATTACACATATGAGCTTATTTTCCAGAGATATCTACTGTTAATGTTCTGAATATATCTATATAAACATATTTCTTTTAAGGGAAATTATGCAGCATAAATAGAGACAGGTTCTTTTTTAAGGATTTATTCATTCATTCATTCATTCATTTATTTTAGAGAGAGAGAGAGAGCATGCACGAACGTGGGGAGGGGCAGAGGAAGAAGGAGAGGAAGAGGGAAAGAATCTCAAGCGGACTCTGTGCCGAGGGCAGAGTGCAACTCAGGGCTCAATCTTATGACCCCGAGATCATGAGCTGAGCAGAAAGCAAGATTCAGTCGCTTAACTGACTGAGCCACCCAGGTTCACCCAGAAACAGATTTTAAATTTAATTTTTACCTATTTATTATTTTTATTTATTAGCTTCATTATTTTTATCATTCATTTTTTAAAAAGATTTTATTTATTTGTCAGAGAGGGCGAGAGAGCACAAGCGGGCAGGCAAAGGCAGAAGCAGGCTCCTTGGCAATGCAGCACTTGATCCCTGAACCTTGGGATCATGACCTAAGCTGAAGGCAGATGCTTAACTGACTGAGCCACCCAGGCGTCCCTTACCATTCTATTTTCTACGAGGTGATTGGTACAGATTAAAAACTAATAAAAAACAATCTGCCTTTTTTCCTGAAGATATCTGAGCTGTTACTCCCAGGGAGACATATAATAAGCTTTTTCACAAGCACAAATTTTGATTAAGTTCTTCAACTATAGTAGGATACTACCTCATCTGCTCATTTGGTTTCAGAAGCCTCGGTATGATGCTTCCACCTCAGTATGGGAGTTAGTTTGGGAAAGAGAGGTCTTCAAACGTGGATAACCAACGTAGCAGTAAAAAATAGGGAAGAAGGATGAACCTTCGAACGATTTTCAAGTAATAAAAAATCAATACTTGTGTTGATGAAATTTAAAATAAGGAATGGAGAAAGTTTAAATATCACTATTCCAGTCCTTCATTAGAAAACAGAATCTGTCTTTTCAGCTCTGGAAAACAGCTCTTATAATAATAAATGATTAGTGGCTAAGCTATTAACACCACTGCAATTAAAACAAATTGTATATTTGGATCAAGTTAAACCCTAGGGGTATACAAACTGACCAAATTATCTTAGGTTTCTACAAATCTTTCAGTGCAATATCCTTAGCTTTTACAGAAAGTTGCTACCACGTCACTATATTATATCTTCCTTTGCACATAGTATAACATAAACATATTATTTTTCCCATAATAATGAACCCTACACATGAAGTTTTCTCTAGAATTTAATGTTAAGAAAACTGGTTTTTTTTTAAATGTTGGTATAGTACTTTTTCTCCAATAAGGCAAAAAATAAAATAACGCAAAGAATATTTTCTTTTCGGCCTTGATCGTCATACCTCCAAAGAGGGTATTTGAAGCTAAACCATAGAAAATATTCTAGCTAGCCTATATAAAGTTTATACTTTCATTAATTTTGTATGTTATTGTCATTTTTATTTTGCTGATGATAAATATGATATAGTTGTTTATTGGTTAAAACTGTTGTTTTGAAGCCAGATTTCCTGGGTTAGAATTCGGACTCCTCCCCTTGATATTAAATTGCTCTGCACCTCAGTTTTATCATCTCTACAGTGATAAAAATAGTACATAAGAGGTGGAGAACAGTTGGTAAAATTGAGTTGAGAAACAAAATATGCAGTCTGTTTAAAAGTGCCTAGAAAAATGCTTGACACAAATTGAGTTTTAAATACCTTTAATAGGGGCGCCTGGGTGGCTCAGTGGGTTAAAGCCCTGCCTTCGGCTCAGGTTGTAATCTCAGGGTCCTGGGATTGAGCCCCACATTGGGGCCTCTGCTCAGCGGGGAGCCTGCTTTCCCCTCTCTCTCTGCCTGCCTCTCTGCCTACTTGTGATCTCCCTGTCAAATAAATAAATAAAATCTTTAAAAAAATGAATAAATACCTTTAATAAATTATTTTATCACTATTTTTATTGCTAGTTAATTCAAATTATTATAGAGTAAGTAAATACAAATACATTCAACAAATAAACAATAAATGAGCATCCATAATGCACAGCAAATTGTGGTAAGTACTAGAGGACCTTATAGAGAAATTCATTCCATCTTAAGGCAGCAGAAAATCCAGCTGGGAATGTAAAATGATATGCATGAGATAATCAAATTGCAAATAGGTACTACAATATATGAGGGTAACTATAATTCTATTGAAAAAGCATGTGAAGAAGTGGTGCAGAAGTTGATTACTGTAGCAAGACAATGATATATTTTGGACAGATATGAACTGAGTCTTAGATATTGTTAGGATTTAGAACTAGACTCAAGGAGAGAATATTGGAGATAATTTATGTCAGGGTGCTAAGCCTAGACAGAGCGAGATGAATGGATGCAAAGTATGGCAGCCCATTGATTTCATAAGGCTATAAGCTGGAGAGTAATAGAAAGCTATATTTTCTAAATAGAAATTGGAAATTAACAAAATCTCTTAAGAAAGGAATGACAAGGGGTGCCTGGGTGGCTCATCAGGTTAGGCATCTGACTAATGTGTCAGTGATACATAACAAGTGTCATAAACTCAGCATTATGGAATGAGGACCCATGTCAGTTTCCATGGTCAGCATGGTGTCTGCTTGAGATTCTCTCTCTCCCTGCCTCAACTCACACACACTCTCTCTCAAAATAAATAAATAAAATCTTTAAAAAAAAGAGAAAGGAATGACATGATTAAAATACTGTTTTAGAAAGCACAAATCTGGAGCTTAAAAATGTGAATGCTGAGAAGATAATCATGTAGGATTTAAAAAATATTAATATACTCATTGAGATCAGGAGGTTCCTACTTTGAATTATCACTGTGGCAGTGAAAATAAAGAAAAAAAGATGACTGTGAGGATTATTTCAAGTACTAGATTAAAAATATTTTCTTATATAATAGAAAACAATATTATTACTTACAGAAATTTGATAACTAAGAATGGAGCTTATTAAAAGTTGTCACCATTAGTGACAGGCAGGCAGGAGCTAAGATGGTGGAGTAGTAGGTGGACCCTAGGCTTGCCTCATCCCTTGCTCAGATAGATGAATATCAAATCATTCTGAATACCCAAGAAATAAATCTAAGGGCTGATGGAACAAACTGCACAACTAGAGGGAGAGACGAGACCACATTGTGGAAGGTAGGAGGTGTAGAGATGTGGTTTGGGGGAGAAGTGGATCACAGGTGCTGGGGAGGGGAGGGGTCCCTGGTCATGGAGAGAGGTGAAGGAGAGAGATGGGGAGGGGAAAGAGAAAAAGAGAGGAGAACACACATGAGATTGCATAAGGAAAACACTTCCCCAAAACCATTGACCGGGAAAACAAGAGGAGCTGATTTTTATGAGTTTTTGCAACCAACAGGGCTCAAAGACTGGAGTTTTGGAGGTCTATGGTGTGGCTAGCATAGAGCTCTGAGGGTGCTGCAGTGCTCCTGTAGAGAAAGTGGGCAGATAGCCCTGGGGCAAAGACATGATCTGAAGGATCCCCTGGGACACACTGAGAGAGATAGTTCCCCCTTCTTGCAAGGCATCTGGGAGAGGTGACATTGTCTCTTGGGGGGACAAAAGGGCCATTGGGTTCCATTTCCCTCCACCACCCCTCAGCATAAACTAACTTCAGTAGGCAGCACAACACCAACAATGGCAGGCTAAACTAATCACACCAAGCCCCATTCCCCTGTGCTCTGCAGGTGCTGCTTTTCTCAAGCAAGTGTTCCTGAGAACCAGTGCAGTGGCCCCTTCCCTAGCACAACCCCCCCCCCCCACACCATGTCTACTGACCATAGAGTTCTGCAAAGCTTCAGCTCCAGTGGAAATAGCCTCAGGTCTCTTTTAGCAAGCCGACCAGAGCACACTTAGTTAAAACTCACCACACTCTGGCCAAAGTCCAAACACTCCCCACTTCAGGTGAGGAGCAACTCTGCAGAGGACTGACCTGAGGGATAGAGCAGCCAAAACACAACAGCAGAGTGCACACAGCACACAACCAGAAACACTTCTTGAAGCTTGAGGCCCTGTACATTATATGACATTATCTTCCTCATCTTCATAAAGCCATTACTCTCAGGAGCAGGAAACAAGCAGGCTTTCCTAACACAGAGAAGACAGAGACCTAGACACAAATGCCAAAATGAAGGAATCCATCCCAAAAGAAAGAACAAGAAAAGGTCACAAGATTAATCAAAACAGATATAAGTAATATGCTTCATCCAGAATTTAAAGGCACAATAATTAAGATACTACTTGGGCTCAAGAAAAGCATAGAAGACTCCAGGGAGTCCCTTACCACAGAGATAAAAGATCTAAAAACTAATCAGGCCAAAATGAAAAATGCAATAACTGAAATTCAATGCTAACTGGATGTAATCATCACAAGAATGGAGAATCAGAAGGACGAATAAGTAATACAGAAGATAAAATTATGGAAAATCATGGAGTTGCACTAAAGAGGGAAAGAAAATCTTGGATCACAAAAATAGACTTAGGGAACTCAGTGACTCCACAAAGCATAATAACATTGGTATCACGGAGTCCCAGAAGAAGAAGAGAGGGAAAAAGGGGCAGAAGCTTTGTTGGAGGAAATTACAGTTGAAAATTTCCCTAATCTGTGGAAGGAAACAGACATCCAAATTCAAAAGGCACAGAGAATTCCTATCAAATCAACAGAAGCAGGCCAACACCAAGACATATCATAGTAAAATTTGCAAAATACAGAGATAAGGAAAGAATCCCGAAAAGCAGTAAGGGAAAAGAAATCCCTAATCTATAAGGGAAGAAGGCAAATAAGGTTAGCAGCAGTTGTCTCCACAGAAACCTGGCAGACCAGAAAAAAAGTGGCATGATATATTCAACGTACTGAATGGGAAAATATGCAGCCAAGAATATTCTATCCAGCAAGAGTTTTATTCAGAATAGGAGGAGAGATAGTTTCCCAGATAAACAAAACCTAAAGGAGTTCATGACCACTAAACCAGCTCTGCAAGAAGTAAAAAGGGTAAACTTTGAATGGGAAAGAAAGACCAAAAGTGACAAAGACTAGAAAGGAACAGATAAAATCTCAAAAAACAATGACAAAACAAGTAATAAAATGGTGCTCAATTCATATATATCAATAATTACTCTGAATGTAAATGGACTAAATGCTCAAATCAAAAGACACAGAGTGTCAGAATGGACAGAAAAACAAGACCCATCTATATGTTGCCTATAAGATACTCACCGTAGACCCAAAGACACCTCCAGATTGAAAGTGAGGAGATGAGGAACCATCTATCATGCTAATGGAGATCAAAAGAAAGCCCGAGTAGCCATACTTATATCAGACAAACTAGATTTTAAACCAAAGACCATAACAAGAGATGAAGAAGGGCACTACATCAAAATTAAGGGGTCTATCCTACAAGAAGATCTCACAATTGTAAATATTGATGCCTCCAACTTGTGAGCACCCAAATATAAAAAACAATTTACAGCAAACATAAAGGAACTCATTAATACAATAACAGTAGGGGAATTTAACACCCCACCTACATCAATGGAGAGATCATCTAAACAGAAAATCAATAAGGAAACAATGGCTTTGAATGACACACTAGAATAGATGGACTTAACAGATATATTCAGAACATTCCATCCTAAAGCAGCAGAATACACATTTCTTTTAGAGTGTATATGGGACATTCTCCAGAATAGATCATATACTGGGTCACAAATCAGGCCTGGACAAGTACAAAAGGATCGAGATATTACCATGCATATTTCCTGATCATAACACTATGAATCATGAAGTCAACCACAAGTAAAAATTTGGAAAGAGCACAAATGCATGGAGGCTAAAGTACATCCTACTAAAGAATGAATAGGTCAACCAAGAAAAATAAAGAAGAGATAGAAATATACATGGGAACAAATAAAAATGAAAGCACAATGGTTCAAAACCTTTGGGATGCAGCAGAAGCAGTCATAAGAGGGAAGTATACAGCAATGCAGGCCTATCTCAAGAAGCAAGAAAATTTCAAATACACAACCTAACCTTACAACTAAAGGAGCTAGAAAAAGAACAACAAATTGAGGCTAAAGCCAACAGAAGATGGGAAAGAATAAAGAATAGAGCAAAAATTAATGATATAGAGGTGTCTGGGTGGTTCAGTTGGTTAAGTGTCTACCTTTGGCCCGGGTCCTGTTCTTGGGGTCCTGGGATCAAGCCCTGCATTGGGCTCTCTGCTCAGTGGGGAGTCATCTTCTCCTTCTCCCTCTGCCCCTCCCCCCTCATGCTCTCTCTCTCTCTCTCTCTCTCAAATAAATAAATAAATAAAATCTTTCTTTAAAAAAGAAAGAAATGATATAGAAACAAAAAAACCCCAAGTAGAACAGATCAATGAAATCAGGAGCTGTTTCTTTGAAAAAATTAATGAAATTGATAAACCCTTAGCCAGACTTATCAAACATAAAAAAGACCCAAATAAATAAAATCACTAATGAGAGAGGAAAAATCACAACCAACACCTCGGAAATACAAACAATTATAAGAGAATATTATTAAAAATTATATGCCAACAAGCTGGACAATCTACAAGAGATGGACAAATTCCTAGAAACATACAAACTACCAAAGCTGAAGGAGGAAGATATACAAAATTTGAGCAGACCCATAACCAGCAAAGAAACTGAATCAGTAATCAAATATTTCCCACCAAACAAAAGTCCAAGGCCAGATGGCTTCACAGGGGAATTCACCCAAACATTTAAAGAAGCACTAATACCTGTTCTTCTTAAACTGTTCCAAAATAATAGAAATGGAAGGAAAGGTTCCAAACTCATTCTATGAGGCCAGCATTACTGTGAATCCAAAATGAGACAAAGACCCCACTAAAAAAGAGAATTACAGGCCAATATCCCTGATGAACATGGATGCAAAAATTCTCGACAAAATACTAGTAAAACAAAATACTAAAAAACACAACAAAATACTAGTAAAAAAATACTAGTAAAATACTAGTAAATACTAGTAAAAAATTAAAAAATTAAAAATTTTAATCAAAATTAAAAAACAATTAAAAGAATTATTCACCACAATCAAGTGGGATTTATTCCTGGGTTGCACGAATGGCTCAATATTTGCAAATTAATCAATGTGATACACCACATTAATAAAAGGAAGGATAAAACCTATATGATCCTCTCAACAGAGGCAGAAAAAGCATTTGACAAAGTACAGCATCCATTCTTGATAAAAACCCTTAACAGAGTAGGGATACCTCAACATCATAAAGGATATATACAAAAGACCCACAGCTAATATCATCCCGAATGGGGAAAGACTGAGAGCTTTTCTTCTATAGTCAGGGACAAGACAGGGATATATCCACTCTCACCATTGTTATTTACCATAGTATTGGAAGTCCTAGCCTCGGCAATCAGACAACAAAAAGAAATAAAAGGCATCCAAATTGGTAAGGAAGAAGTAAAACTTTCACTATTTACAGACAAATGATACTCTATGTAGAAAACCCAAAGACTTTACCAAAAAACCACTTGAACTGATACACAAATTCAGCAAAGTCACAGGATACAAATCAATGTACAGAAATATGTTACATTTCTATGCACTAATAATGAAGCAACAGAAAGAGAAATCAAGGAATCGATCCCATTTACAATTACACCCAAAACCATAAGATACTTAGGAATAAACCTAACCAAAGAGGAAATAGATATGATTTCTGAAAACTACGGGATATTTATGAAAGAAACTGAAGATGACACAAAAAAATGGAAAAACATTCTATTCTCATGGATTGGAAGAACAAATATTGTTAAAATGTCTATACTACCCAGAGCCATCTACACAATTAATGGAATTCCTGTCAAAATAACACGCTCATTTTTCACAGAGCTAGAACAAACAACCCTAACATTTGTATGGAATCAGAAAAGACCTTGAATAGTCAAAGTAATGTTGAAAAAGAAAACCAAAGCCGGAGGCATCACAATTCTAGACTTCAAGTTTTATTACATAGGTGTAGTGATCGCAACAGTATGTGATACTATGTGATACTGGCACAAAAACAGATACATCAATGGAACATAATAGAAAACCCAACATAATAGAAAATGGACCAACAACTATATGGTCAACTAATCTTTGACAAAGCAGGAAAGAATATCCAATGGGAAAAATGACAGTCTTTTCAACAAACGGTGTTTGGAAAACCAGACAGCAACATGCAGAAGAATGAAATCACTTTCTTACACCCTGCACAAAAATAAATCCAAAATGGATGAGAGACCTAAATATAAGACAGGAAACCATCAAAATCCTAGATAAGAAAATAGGCAGCAACTTTTTACTAGACATGTTTCCAGAGGCAAGGGAAACAAAAGCGAAAATGAACTATTGGGACTTCATCAAGATAAAAACTCCTGTGCTCTCTTTGGCAGCACATATACTAAAAAATTGGAATGATACAGAGAAGATTAGCATGGCCCCTGCGCAAGCATGACACACAAATTCGAAGCATTCCATAGTTAAAAAAAAAAAAAAAGATAAAAAGCTCCTGAACAGTGAAGGAAACAATTAACAAAACTAAAAGTTAACCTAGGGAATGGAAGAATATATTTGCAAATGATATTTGCATATCTGATAAAGTGTTAGTATCCGAAATCTGTAAATAATGCATCAAACTGAAGACCCAAAAAACCATACCATTAAAAAATGGGTAGACATGAATAGACGTTATTCCAAAAAAGACACGTAGATGGCCAACAGACATATGAAAAGATCCTGAACATCACTCATCATCAGGAAATACAAATCAAAACTACAATGAGATATCACCTCACCTCTGTCAGAATGGCTAAAATCAATGACACAGGAAAGAACAGATGTTGGGGAGCATGTGAAGAAGGGGGAAACCTCTTACACTATTGGTGTGAATGCAAACTGGTGCAGCCACTCTGGAAAACAGTATGGAGGTTCCTCAAAAGTTAAAAATAAAGCTATCCTACAATCCAGAAATTGCACGACCAGGTATTTACCCAAAGGATACAAAAATACTAATTCAAAAGGGCACATACAGCCAAATGTTTATAGCAGCATTATCAACAATAGCCAAATTATGGAAAGAGCCCAAATGTCCATGTTCTGATGAACAGACAAAGAAGAAGTTTTACACACACACACACACACACACACACACACACACACACTCACACACGCACTGGGATATCATTCAGCCGTTAAAAAGAATGAAATCTTGCCATTTGCAAGGATGCGGATGGAGCCAGAGAGTATTATGCTAAGCTAAATAAATCATTCAGAGAAAGACAAATGCCATATGATTTCAATCCTTTGTGGAATTTAAGAAACAAAACAAATGAACATGAGAAAAATAGAGAGAGGCAAATCATAAAACAGAATCTTAACTATAGAGCACAAACGAGGGCTGCTGGAGGGGGGTAGGTGAGGGATCGGTTAAACAGGTGATGGGCATTAAGGAGGGCACTTGTGATGAGCACTGGGTGTTGTATGTAAATGAAGAATCACTGAATTCTACACCCGAAACTAATATTACATTGTATGTTAACTAACTAGAATTTAAATAAAAACTTGAATCCACAAAAAATAAAAAATAAAACGCAGGCAAAAGAGAACCAATATATGAATCTCTGCAAGAAGAAAGTAAAATAAACAAAATAAACACTGGGGAAAAAAACAAAAGGTGTCACTATTAGCAAATGCAGATCGTGTGTGTGCGTGTGCGCACATGCATGAGTGTATGTGCATGTTTTTGTTGGATGAGAAGGAGGGGGCTAGAAGTCTGTGTTTAATAGTTGGGATAGTAAGTACATAAGAGTAACATAATTTCATCTCTTGTACAAGTATATTTGTCTCATCACTAGGGTTTCCATCAGGATAATTTGTTGGTTTCACTGTATGCAATCATAATCTTTTTTTTTTCATGATTTTCTCAATTATCTTCAGGTCAATGCCACGGCTTACATTGATAAAAATTCATTACTTTGGGGGACAGCAATTTTTCTTTGTGTTTCTTCTTGTCTTTAATATTCATTTGTATGCCATTAAGTCAGGATTGAAAGAGGGATTGGCATGAGTTTGTTTGATATACTTTGGACATGCAAATAGGCACCTAGATTTAAAATTTTATATACAAAGTTCATATTAAAGATGACATTTTAAGTAATGGTGGTAAGTGAACACATGAAGGGAAGAGTTTAGAGGTATTTATGATGGTATTAACAAGTAATTTCAGTACAGAAGTGAAAACAAAGAACTAAGACAGATATTCAGGTCAAAAAACAAAAAAAAAGGATAAGTAACAGTAGGGAGTCATGAAACTCCAAGGTCTATTCAATTATATTGAAGCTGAGTATAAGCTGAAGGACATGAAGGGGTAAGACTTGAATCTGAAGTATACGTTATGAAGCCAGATTATAAAAAGCTTGCACGTGAAGCTAGATTGTGAAAAATTCATTGAGATTTTGGATTCTCTGCTTTTTGAATTAGAATTATGGTATTCAACTCACACATATAAACAGTTTCTGAGATGACAATTGAGCCTATCCATAGACAGACTGATTAAAACATACAGGGTTATTTTATATATCAATTTTGTAGTTATGTATACATATCACAGGTTTGGAGTATATCTGATAATTTGTCCTGATACCTTCTTAGATTTCACAAAGTTATTTGGCGATTCCAGAATCAGGAAAAGTGAGTTGAAACTCTTTTCTGATTAAGGTAATACTAATTCAGAAGATTGTCATATGCTGTGTTTTATTTTAATGAGATTTTTTAGAGTTTTTGTGAAAAAAAGTCTGGATTTACAGTGACTTAGCAAGTGTACATTTAAAAAAATGAATTAGCAGATCTTCATAAACCTGGAGGGAGACTTTACTAAGCAATCTTGAATTATTTCTGTCCAAAAATTATGTCCATGAAAACTGAGAGTGATATATGATATAACTTTCCTATGTCTAAAAACACGCAGAACTCACTAAAAGCAGAGATCTACAAATGTGTTCGAACTGATTTTTATAACATAGGAATCTAGGCTAAAATGTAAAAAGAGGCTAAGTGGAAAATACTGCAAACTGGAAAGGAATAGTTGAACAAGTAGAAGAAAGTGTAGGAAAAATCCAAGGAAGAAGCACAGGGAACATCTGGCTTAGGAGCAATTCGCATAAAGCCAAAACAGAACAAAGCAAAGCAAAGGTTTCTTTTGACTGCAAAATTAATTTGAGGCAACATGCAAAAAACACCTTCAGTCTTATATGCCTTAAAAGAAGTATAAATTGCAAGTAATTAGGGAGTGATATTTCAAGGGGATAGGTTATAGGCAGCCTGGTGTCAAAGGTTGGCAGTGGATTGTTTGACAGAGATACTGGCAAGATAGACATAACTTTAATTGCTGCTGAAGGGAGATCTTAATAAAATAAGGACATTGAATCTAGAAATAAGAAAACTATGGGGCCAAAGTGTATTTGTCTTTTTAAATTTTGAAAGACTGTCATTTAAAGGATGAAGTAGAGACATTCAGTGTCTTATCTGAAAAATTTGGGTAGAGGCTTGGCCACTCAGGTTGATAGAATTACAGAGAAATGAACTTTAGCTTACTATAAAGAAAAATACTTTCTAACAAGGAGTCTTACACAAAATAACTTTATAATTGTCCCTAGAGTATTTAACAAGCGAAGAAATAACACAGAAGGTTTACTCCTGGTGTAGTCCTCATGGGATGACCCTGGAGCTTGCCCTTATTATGAAATTATAATTGACTTATTTTCAGTCCTCTCTCCAAGGGACTTCTTCCTCCAAACTTCAGAAAAAACTTTATGCTGCAATTCTCTGAAATAGTTTCATGGGATTAGGAAAAAAACTACGACTACCATGCATTCTGGTTGCTGCTATTTTTGTAGGTCATCGGGGACTGGGGTGTCTTGTTACTGGTCTTAAATTTCCATTTTGCCTCCATTTTCATTCAACGTGTCAGCATGAAGGCAGAGATTTTCATTCAGTTTGATTTCATAGATCTATGGGCACTTATTAATTTTGGTAGAATAATACCTGTACTTCTCCAAGTGAACTAAAGAGATTCCTACTCAGCATTCAGGAAGACACACACAACAGGTTGTCAAACAAAATTATATTAAAGAAAGAGCAAACGTTAGTAATAGGTAATAAAAAATTATGGACCTGTAGGCAATGCCACTAACAAAAAACATGGTGATGCCATGCTGAAGTAGGTTGTTATTTTATTGGGGATTAAACATTGTTTGGGATGTTTAATTTTGGCATCATCATTGATAGTTTTTATTTTTAAAATATATTTTCTTTCCTAGACTGAAATAAAAAGAATTTGAATCTCTGCAGTTTCGCATGAAAAAGTTCACAAGATAGAAAAGAAATACCAGTTCAGGTAAGAATAATTTAAAAACAATCGCACTTATTTTAGTCATATAATAAGATAGCCAAGAGCATTTCCTACATGTATAAAAGATATTTTTCTTATATTCCCAAATGTGGTATGTCATATATTAAAGATTATTAAGCTGAGAATAAACTTCACCATTGCTTGGAGGCAGATTATGGCTAGATCAAACTGGGAATATAACTATTTTTTTTTGTTGTTGTTTTTGTTTAGTTTTGTTTTAATTCCAGTTAGTTAACACAGTGTAGTATTAGTTTTAGGTGTACAATATAGTAATTTAACGCTTCCCTACAACATCTAGTGCTCATCACAAATGCCCTTCTTAATATCTTCACCTATTTAATCCATCACCTCACTCACCTCCTCTCTGGTAACCATCGGTTTGTTTTCCGTAGTTAAGGGTCTGTTTCTTGTTTTGGCTCACTCTCTCTTTTTTTCTCCCCCTTTGCTTGTTTGTTTTATTTCTTAAATTCTACATATGAGTAAAATCAGTAGTATTTGTCTTTCTTTGACTGATTTATTTCACTTAGTATTATACTCTCTAGCTCCATCCATGTTGTTGCAAATGGCAAGATTTCAGTCTTTTTTATGGCTGAGTAATATTCCATTATATAGATATAGATATAGATATATAGATACACACATACATACCACATCTTTATCCATTCATCAGTTGATGAACACTTGGGCTGCTTCACAAAGCAGGAAAGAATATCCATTGGTAAAAAGGCAGTCTCTTCAACAAATAGTGTTTGGAAAACTGGACAGCAACATGCAAAAGAAAGAAACTGAACCACTTTCTTATGTCATACACAAAAATAAATTCAAAATGGATTAAAGACCAAAATATGGGACAGGAAACCATCAAAATTCTAGAGAACACAGCCAGTAACCCCTTTGGCATCAGCCATAGCAACTTCTTTCTAGATACTGAGGCAAGTGAAACAAAAGCAGAAATGAACTACTAGGACTTCATCAAGATAAAAAGCATCTGCACAGTGAAGGAAATAATCAACAAAACTAAAAGGCAACCTTTGGAGTCAAAGAAGATATTTGCAAATGATATATCTGATAAAGAGCTGGTACCCAAAACCTATAAAGAACTTATCAATTTCAACACCCAAACAATGAATAATCCAATTAAGAAATGGTTAGAAGACATGAATACACATTTTTCCAAAGAAGACATCCAGATGGCCATCAGATTCATGAAAGATGCTCAACATCACTGATCATCACAGAAATACAAATCAAAACTACAGTGAGATAACTAATGTTTAAAATATAGTCCTAGTGATGTGCATGTTTCTTATCTCTCTTATCCTGCAGCTTAGAAGACCTCACAATCATAAAAATACTTCACAATCTTTATTTTGATCATTTAATACCTAATATTGACTACAATTCTTTTGTGAACAGAAGTGAACCTTTTCATATTCCACATTCTACAGTTTTGTATAAAAGCAATAAACAGTATTACTCTACTATAATCCATTACACTAGGCTGGGTTATCCTTGAAATATTAATATATTACTTTCATTGATGCAACATCCATCAAAAAAGCAACATTTTGTTGAACAACTTAAGTTTCTTCTTCTCTATCTTTTCCTCCTTCTGCTTCTCTTCCTTTAAAAATAAGACCAAAGGACAAAGTGTTTGTCTTGTGTCTCTGTAGAAAGAATTTTAGCATGTCTTAAAAGGGCTTCTTATACTTATTAACAGTTCTTTTCTTTTCTGATTCCAAAACAATGCATGATGACTTTTGCTTGAAACTGCTCTATATAGTTTATGCCTAAAACGTTTCATTCTATTAGTTCTAGAATAAAATATAATCATCCTCATGTATGTTAATCTGTAAACCTAATTCATTCTCCCACCTCCTAATAAAACCAAACTATTATACAATTATCTGAGTGGATTTTAAATATATAGTGGAGCTGTGGAGCAAGAATGGAGACTGAGAAAGGTTTATATGCAAATGATACTCAGTATAAACACTAATGCTGTGTTCTGTTTTTGATGTCATTCCAAAAATGTGATAGCATGTGCATATGATGAGGAAAAAAATGGAAAGGCAGAATAACCAGTGATCTTTGTTGAATTAAAGGGACAAAAGAGGGAACATGGGAAAATTATAGTGATTTGGTAAATCAAGACATTTGGTTTGGTTTTCTTTGAATGGCATGGTAATCCCTATTTTGCTCTCACACAATGAAAACATTTTAGGATGTTTATGATATTTTACAGCTGATGCCTTCTATCATTTGGATAATATGAAGTATTGGTAGTGAATATGCAACTAGTAAAAACACCAAACTGAAATAAAGCAACTTGAAAATCTGTTAAAAATGTCACAGAGCTTAGTTAATACAATCTCTAGAAATAGTTGAATTGTATGTGTGTGCATGCATAAGTGTGTTTATGTGTTTGTGCAAGAGTGTTTGGATTAGTTTGGATATGGGGGTAATTTGAAAATGTAATCAAGGATAGGTAATTTAAAAACGTAATCAAGACATGAAGGGGAGCCAAGTTTTAGAGAAAGCCATGTCAGAGTTACTGTTCACATGTGGTATAAGTAATACTTCCTCTAAACAGTTATAATCTGAAACAGATAAAAACTCAACCCAATATAAAACATTGATGTTTGATGAAGTCTCTTTTTTTTCTGGTTTTGTTTAGATCACAAAGCCTCCTGTGATGAATGTACAATGGCATGCATCTTAATGGGTTAATGTTTATTAGGGTAAGAGACTTGCTAAATAGGTTTATTTAAGAGATAAAGAGAGAGAAGCTAAGTGACTTAAAAAATCAAGGTTATATGTATCCCCTCCTCCCTAAACCTGTGAATGAATCTACCCTTTTTTCCTGCGGTCAAGTGCTACCATTTAGTTGATATTCAGAAAAATGTCATTTGAGAGCAAAATAGGAATCTAAATCTGCTTGGGAAAGTGATTATTATTAATCTGAAAACCTCTTTTTAGGTTTAGGTTTTACTTACTTCCACTGGACGCCCATTCGGAGGGAGAGATGCACCATGAGAGACTGTGGACTCTGAGCAACAAACTGAAGGTTTTGGAGGGGAGAGGGGTGGGGGGTTGGGCGAGCCTGGTGGTGGGTATTGAGGAGGGCACGTATTGCATGGGGCACTGGGTGTGGTACACGAACAATGAATCTTGGAACACTGAAAAAATAAAAAAATAATAAAAAAAAAAGGTCACTTTACAGTAGATCCAACTAGTGAAGGTTACTAAGGACTGTTGGGAAAAGGCAATAGAATTCAGAAAGCATACAGCCCAGATTCCTTTGCTTTTTTTTTAGTTTGGTTGATTATATTTCTTGTTTGGTAGCTATAACAGATCACTGTATTCCAGGGCATAACTCACAAGTCGCATTGCTGAAACCACTTCAAATGTTTGAAGGAATCTGGGAAAGTTAAAAACCAAAGAATACTCTCCAATCTGTTAAATAAGCTGTCTCCAATTTTATTTTAATTGCCATAAAGATTTTCCTTGGTAACCCTTTTTTCTGGGTTCTCAGGCCTTGTATGAAAAGTAGGGCCTAATTTACATATTTCTTGTTATTTGTGCCATCAAGATTCCATCAGAACACCCCAATGTCTTATTAATCTTTTGTCGCCTTTTATTGGCAAGTCTTTTCTTTTTTCAGTGATGAGTGGATTGTTTAGGAAACATTGCTACATCCAAAAGACTTTGCAGGTTACATTTTTGCATCATATACATCACGTTGTTATTTTGAGGGGTCTTTAACACTATATAGAAAAATCCACA
The DNA here is from genome assembly GCA_028534135.1 of Potos flavus. Lineage (NCBI taxonomy): Eukaryota > Metazoa > Chordata > Mammalia > Carnivora > Procyonidae > Potos > Potos flavus. Next base: position 52,962,186 of record CM052897.1, on the reverse strand, counting down.
TAGAGAAATCTTTTAATAGTGATATGATCTTGATTGGCTGAGGATTACATTAGACATCTCAAATACTCTTATTTGTGATGATTCATCTTCCCTGATTACAAGATTTTGGACATGCATATATATTGGTTGTCCTATAACTTTATGTGCTGCATTTGGTCTTTCAATGCTATGCATTGTTAATGTTTACTAAATGTTTAGTGTACGAATGCAGAACTTTGGTGAGGGCATTTATAATAATATTTGCTATTACCAGAATGCTAACATTTTCTGACTGTGAGAGCTGCAAATCATAATTACGCACTGTTTTGAAACTTCACTAACGTCAGTTTAAATGACTACACTAAGCATCTGTGGACAAGCACCCAGAGCTTGCTTCATTGTCTTTCCTTAGGACAGTTTCAGCTTCTCATTATGAGATTTAAATTGTTACAGTGATTGGAGAAGCTGTTGTAATGTTGAATTGTTATTGAACTATTATTCTTACTCTTGTGTATTGAATATGAGATATCACTTTGCCCAATCCCCTGAAAGCAGTGTAGGTTATAAAATCAATACAAATTGTGTGTGTGTGTAAGCTATTACTCTAGAGATCTCAGCGAGGACAAAGGTACTTACTTGTGAAGCCTGACGAGGGAAGGGAAGAGGGAAGAGATGGGATACGAAAAAAGCAACGTATCTTGGAAGGGAAAATATGAAAAAAGAAAGACATTTCAGCATAATTTCTTTATTATCATTTTGTAAAGAAAAAGACAAAAAAACTTCAAAAATTTTAATCAAGGACTAATTTTTATATTTACTTATATCAGGAAATATGGATTCTAGATTTGTGAAATAATTTCTTCTTTATCAACATTTAAAAATCACCATTTATTCACGTTGTTTGGCACTGGGACAACTGGCATCAGTTTCTTCAATGGACTGTCTTGCACTTAGGTTACTTTTGTTGGCAACTTACATAAATTAACTTTGGATGACTTAAGCAAAAACTAAATAATTTGCCATAAATTTTGTTGGGCTCTGACTGCATATCCACAATTATAAGGCTGGAGAAGATGCGTTGTTAGCATTCCAGGAAATTAGAAAGTGGAAAATACACAAAGAACTTCCAAATAGGATCCAAATTTGTCTAAGGCCAGGCTATTGGAAATATTTACTTCATAAAAGTTGAGCTCTTTGTCTCTCTGCTGATTAGCTCTGAGACAGGATCTAAATATTTTTAAAAGTCCAAAAAATGTTGTGTATATACTTTTCTTTGGTGTTTGGTCACCCAAGAATTAGTTACTGGAATATTTAATTAGCCTGGTTAGGTGGATTTCAGTTCACACCTTCTTGGGAATATTGAGCCTTCTCTACATTCTAGTGGCTGTATGTGAACCAGCTCTGGTCTAGGAATTGGAGGATGAGCATGATCTGAATCATGGGGGCTCAAGTCAGGTCTCTCTCTCTCTCTCAATCTCTCAGAAGAGGGCCCACTGATTTTATTCTTAGACACTCATGATTCACTAACCTTAGGTGGAGATGGCTGTACCATATCCATCCTTTTTGACTAATAAGCCAGAGCTGCTACTTTCATGTTAGCCAAATCTTCCTTTGCTCTCTCAATCAGAGCTCAACAATTTGAGCTCTATCCCTGGGCTATTTCCATTGATATCAGGAGGGTCATTGAACTTCAATGTCTCCCACCAACATGCTTAGAGAGAAGCATCACAGATGCTTTGGAAATTGCTGGTTTTCCCTTTGTCACTGTGAAGTGAAGATTTTCTGATGCCTTGAGGACACCTAACCAGAGTATAAGAGATCAGAATATCAGTGGTTCATTGTCTAGCACTACTATCTCCTTGGCCATTGCCTTAGTTCTTTAAAAAACAGCTTTATTAAGGCGTAATTGTTATTAAAAAACTGGATGTATGCAGTGTATACGATTGTTGAGTTTTGAGATATGCATACAGTGATAAAAACATCACCACATCAATGTATTAAACATATCCATCACATCCAAAAGTTTCCTCCTGCACAGCGGGGCTTTTTGTTTGTTTTAATGAGACTACTTAACACGAAAGCTACTTAAAAAAATAAGTGCACAATATTGAATTGTCAACTGTAGGTACTTGCTAAGTGAAATAAACCAAACATGTAACTTCTCACATAGACACACACTTTGTAGTACTATTTGTAACAAATGCAGGAATTCTGAAAAAATCACATAATAATCATCAAAAAAAATTTTTTAGGGCCACCTGGGTGGCTCAGTATGTTAAGCTTTCATCTCAGGTCATGATCCCAGAATGGGATTAAGCCCCACGTTGGGCTCCCTGATCAGAGAGGAATCTGCTTCTCCCTCTCCCTCTGACCCTCCTCCCCTCTTGTGTTCTCTCTTTCTCTGTCTCAAATAAATAAATAAAATCTTTAAAAATTTTTCTTTAAATGTGATGCATTATGATTCTATATTCTGATATTGAGTATATTTTTAATAGCTTTTCACTGTAAATAATTAAAACTTGATTCCTCTCCCAGAAATCCACATATTCTCTATGGAGGGTACCACTGACACTTTAAGATTTAAGTCTTTGGCTCTGTGTCTTGTATCATGCCTAGATATATATGTTGTAAATATCTTAATTATTTTTTTTTTTTTGTGTGTGTGTATTAGGATGCTTTAACATCTTAAAAAAATCTTTTTGACTGAGAAGAGACTGTCCCTCCAGTGGCTAGCCAATATCAGATATAACAAAGGAACTTGCCTGGAGCATCCCTTTGATATGGAAATAACCAATCTGGGGCCATACTTCCTCTCTCAGGCCCTTATGTCCCAAGAGAAAATATCTAGTGTATTATTAGTTTCAAGGGTAGAATTTAGTGATTCATCAGTTGTATATAACACCCAGTGCACATTACATCACATGCCCTCCTTAATGCCCATCACTCAGTTACCTCATCACCCACCCCTCTCCCCTCCAGCAACCCTCAGTTTGTTTCCTAGAGGTAAGAGTCTCTTATGGCTTGCCTCCCTCTGTTTTTATTTTAGTTTAATTTTCTTTCCCTTGCTCATGTTCATCTGTTTTCTTTCTTAAATTCCATATATGAGTGAAATCATATGGTATTTGTCTTTCTCTGATGGACCTATTTCACTTAGCATAATGCCCTCTAGTTCCATCCATGTCAATTGCAAATGGCAAAATTTCATTCTTCTGATGGCTGAGTAATATTCCATTGTGTGCAGGCATGACACTCTGGTCCATAAAATGTCAGTGTTCTTCCACTGATTTGGGCTTCAGAGTAAGCAACATTGTCACTTGGAACTCATAAATAAAAATGTCCAGTGATGTTCTGTGTTCTTGTGGAGTATCAGATATTTGTGGAAACTATGGCAAACTCTGACTGGAAAATCAAAGTGCTGCCTTCTAAAAATTTAGAGGACAACAAGTTTTATGCAAGTTCTCCTTTTAAGAAAGAGCTCCTATCTTGGGCCCTAATAATGACTGGACACTACTATGGGAGTCAAGTGACTAATACCCTGAATAAGTGATAGCTAATCCACTCAGCACACAGCTGGGTTTACGGAGTATTGTGTTGTCAAATGAAAGTTGTATATATGACGTCTGGCTGGAATGGATCTTAAGGTCAGAAGTAAATTTATGGGAAAGTGACTCATATTTTCAATGTAACTGCTCCTATCACATGCCATATTTCTTTCAACCTATATTTATGATCATGTGGGACATTCCCTATTCACATTTTCTTTTTTTTTCTTTTTTTTTAAAGATTTTATTTATTTATTTGACAGAGAGGAGAGAGATCACAAGTAGGCAGAGAGGAAGGCAGAGAGAGGGGGAAGCAGGCTCCCTGCTGAGCAGACAGCCCGAAGTGGGGCTCAATCCCAGGACACTGAGATCATGACCTGAGCCGAAAGCAGAGGCTTTAACCCACTAAGCCACCCTGGCGCCCCCCATTCACATTCTGAAGGAAAAATAAATTGAGCCAGGTTTATAAATGGTGCTACACGTAACGTGAATACAAGCTGGAAATGGACTACTACTGCAGCATTCTCGTTCAATTCAAGGTTGTTCCCTAACAGCATTGGTAAGGAAAATGTTCTACTGTTCAATATTTAATTAATTAATTTAGAGGGAGAGAGAGTGGGGTGGAGTGGTAGATAGAGAATCCCAAGAAGTTCCATGCCCATGAGAGACTGAGGTAGGGCTCCATCTCACGACCCTGAGATCATGATCAGACCTAAATCAAGAGTCCAACGCTTAACCAACTGAGCCATCCAGGTGCCTCAGGGAAATATTTTTAATGGATATAATTTCAAGTTGCATACTTCTTGTTCTATTGCCAGGAATATGATATAAGACACTTATTTACACCGATTTGGAGCCTGTGGGCTAATGGTTTAGCTGGATAACCAGGAACTTGGAAGGAAAAAGATTAAAGGGTTATGGACAAGGTGGTCTGTTTGCAGATGACCTCCTTAAATAGTAATATGACTTGAGAATATTGATTTACTAAATGAATGCTCAGTAATTCACATCAGATGAGGAGGAGGGTCTCAGTAACTTGGTGAGGGCAATGATTTATTACTTTTCAGACTCTTCTCTACTCCCACCATTGCTCATTGAATGAATTCTCCTCAATAATATAGCCATGGTAGAAGAGATAGAACTAAACAACATGAATGTTCCACCACTCCCCGGGAAACTGCCAGTGGTAAGTGCACAACTTTCTGATGATAGTCACCAAAAAGATGTGGAAACAACCTCAATGTCCACTGGTGGATGAATGGATAAAGAAAATGTGGTATATTCATGCAATGGAACACTATTCAGCCTTACAAAGGAAGGAAATTCTGCCATATATGACAACATGGAAGAACCTGAACGACCTTATGCCAAGTGAAAAAGCCAGTCACAGAACAAATATCGTATGATACCACTTATAAAAGACACTAAAATAATAGTGTCATAGCTCAGAGTGGAGAATGTAGATGCCAGGGGCTGAGCAAGGGGAGAGGGAAATGGGGAGTTGCTATTCAATAGGTTTCAATGTACTTAAGTTATGCAAGATGAACGAGTTCTAGAGATCTATTGTATAACACCGAGTTTATAGGTAACATCATACTGCACTCTTAAAATTTTGTTAAAAGGGTAGATCTCATGTTAAATGTTCTTACTGCAATTGAACAAATGTCCCTGATAAGTATATCCTAACCTGGGACTACCAGTCAGTCATCATGTTTCAGGCTCAGAAAAACATTGATTTTTTTTCTTTCAAGGAGAAGTAGCTACTTGTCCAGGCTCTGCTCTAGACAGTATCTTGTCTTTGCCCAGATTGCTTCTGTTAATACCACCCTGTCAGGACTCAACAAATGTCATACTCATTACAATGCTCTATTGCACTAATGCTTTGGTGCAAGGCACTCTGTAAGAAGAGAAGCAAGGTGATGAACTCAACCCAAGAGAGTCAGTAGAGTTATCATGCACCTTGTCAGACAGAATCAGGTGAACTTATGGAATGGGGGAGTCGCCTATTGAAGACTCAGTGTTTGGACCAACTGGCTGTCAGCACTTTACTAAATTGGGTTATTGTCTCTAGGATATGGTCTGTGCTCTGCATTAGCGACCAATACATGAAGCTATTTCTTTCATAATCAGATTACTGATCCAAGTACAATGGGTCAAAGTGGGAATGTCACTCACCACTATAAAACCGAGTGACCCACTCTGTTGTTGTTTTTTTTTTTCCTTGCTACCCCTATGACTTTGGGCATTGCTGAATTAGTATACTGACTAGTCAACAGTGGGGTAATTTTACTGGGGAACACAGCAGTTACTCCTGCTTGCTGGGTATTTATTTCGATGAACCAACAGGTAAACAAAATGCTTTGTATTCTTGAAGCAGCCTCAGGCCCTCCAGTTAACCTAGTGGTCTTTAAATTTCATATCTATAGATCATGCATTCTTTCCTAGAAAGAACAGAGCATTCCTGCATGTTATGAAACAGGAATCAGACTCCCTTGCACATCCTCCGAGCACTGAGATAATGTCTATAGCTGGCATCATTGAGTCTACACGTCATCAAGAAATGTTACAAACCACTGTATTCCTTTTACTGATTAACTGCTTTAAACCCCTATAGAAATACCTGGGCCATGCAGAAACCTCGGATTTGGCCTTTTGACAAGAGTCTGCCTCCTCCCTAGGTGCCTGGTCTCCTGAATAAAGCTCCTATACTTTTCCAGTCAACACTCATCTTTTGAGTATTGGTTTTTCATATGATGAAAAGATGTTGGGTTTCTGTACCATTCTTTTGTGTAACTGATAGTGACTAGCAAAGATATTAATAGAAAGGAGAAGGGTAGGTGTATAGCCGTAACCCAGGGAATTTTCCAGGATGCCTCCTAACACCACCATGGCTGATGACAAATATTAATGAACAAGTATAACAGTTCAACATGGTAGGATCACAAGAACTTTGGTAACTTTGAACTTAATGAAGGTTTATGTCATCCACCAGGTAAATAGCTTTGGATACTGAGGTTATTGTTGAGACCAAGATAAGCATGGAAAGAAAATACCACCTATCCCCTTTGACCAATTGCAAACATAAGGACTTTATGAGTTACCATTGTTTTCTTCCTTTTTACCCATTCATCGTTCCTTACTACCTATTACATAAGATGTATTTATGGCAATTAGCTTAATACTTTAATTTTTCAGATGCAAATTAGGATTTTTTGACTGATACAGAACAATTTTAAAAATTATTTGAAGTGCATACAGTGACCCTTGAGAAATGATTTTTAAAAAGATTTTATTTATTTATTTGAGAAAGGGGGGCAGAGGGAAAGGAGAGGAACAAACGGACTCCCCACCGAGTGCAGAGCCCAACAAAGGGCTCCATCCCACCGCCCTGAGATCATGACCTGAGCGGAAATCCAGAGTCAGATGCTCAACTGACTGAGCCACTCATTGCCCCTGGAGAAATTATATACTTAATGTAGGACCCCTGAGTAAACAACTGTCAAGCAAGTAAAGTTACAAAGTAGAACTAACTTTAGATCCAGTAAATCATTATTTAACCTTTACTTAAGGAATTAGAGGGCATTTGTTGGGCTCTGCCCCACACCATTGTCATGTAATTGCACTTATTATCGATTATCATTGACAAAATATAGCTAAAGAATAAACGTGGACAGTTTGGGGTGAAAATGAAATGAACTTTATTTCCCCACAAAATATGTTTCATAGTGTAATATTTCCTTTCATATTTATTTCTGTTTGCCCATCCAAAACTTTGTTGTAATGATAAATTGAAATGCCTCTTTTTTGGTGAAGAAATTAAGATTGAAGGATCTTTTGGTGCCTCCCAAAAAAGGTAACACAAGAAAAGAAAGAAAAAAAACTTCTTGTATGTATTTGGACTCTTATTAGATTTAGGCTCTTTTTTTCCCCTTTCTTTTTTTTCTTTCTTTTCTCCCCCCCCCCCCTTTTTTTTTTTTTTTGAATATACAGCCTCTGTGGTCCTCATGGAGTTTGGCTCTGGAGCCTGGGTGCCTTAATAACTTACTTAGCCTTCTTTCACTCCCAGGAGGACTATCTCCCAGGAGGTAAGAGAAACCTCAATGCTGTAATTATTTGAAAAAGTTACACCATTACAGTAAAGTCATAGCCAGTAGAGATGACTGCTGCTGATATTCTCGTGGATGATCAGAGATTCCACATGGCTCAGGACCTCTACTTACATATCCAAGATAATCTACTTTACTTCATTAAAAGCATTCAGCATCCAAGAATGCAGGACGGATATCCTGCGGATTGATTCCCCAGGTTCACTTGGTATAACTATAGAATATAATTCCTGGAACTGTTTCAGTATTGGCAAAACATCATTTGGAAAATTCATCTTGTGTCTCTTCCACAAAGGACTATAGCATTTTTCAAGAAATCAATGACTAAAGAAAGGACAGTTATTTAAACAGAGAAATGATGGCAATTAATCCAATTTCTCTATGGGAAGATTAAAACTGGATTGATAAACATGCATTTGGAAAATTTGGGGGGGTGGATTCATTTTATCTTGGCATAGTGATGATACAGGACTTAGGGCGTAGTCGTTAATTAACTTTATGATTACCCTTTCTAGAATTAAAAAAGTAACAAGAAGAAAGTGTTAGAATTCTGCTGCTTTATTCTCAGAATCTGACAAATTACCAAACAATATAAGGTAAGAGTAAATCTGAAAACATGTGAGCTTTGACAAATAGGTCACAGACTGACCACTTGTTTATTGGTTACTCTGGGGAAAACTCCCTTTTCAGGTCTTCAGGCAAAAACCTATTACAGCGAGCTTGATAGGACTAAATCTAGAAAATTAAAAGATCAATGTCCTTGCCCCTAAGCAAGATTAAAGGTAAATAAATAAAATACATTATTTTTCCAAAAATATTCATGACTACTTCAGGCTCCCTTTTCATGGCTAAATATCTTATGCCTCCTTAGGACCTAAGTCAATCTATTTAAAATTGTTCTTTTATAATACTGATGCCAACAGGCCGAGTCTGAGGACCTGTGGTTTGGCGGGGGTGTGTGTCCCACAGGACCAACCAAGAGGGTTCTTGGCTTCACAAAGGATGGAAATCAAACATGAGCCAACAGGAGGTGAAAGAAGAGTTTATTGGAGATATATCATCTATATATATATAGAGAGAGAGATCGAGAGAGAGAACGAAAGGGAGAGAGAGAGATGGAAAGAGTGTCTGGGAGACTCAAAAGGGAAAAGATCATGAGTCTCATCTTGGTTCTGGATCTGAAGTTTTTATCGAGGGTGGTGGCCTGTTGTATGTGTCCTCTCAGACAACCAGGAACTGGTTAGAACAAAGACAAGGGCCCAGGTGTTATTCCTTGGAACCAGGGGGTCTTGGCGTGGAGATGCCTAGCTCAGTGGTCTGGAATATGCGTACAATAGCTTCATAAGGTCATTCTCACCAGGTCTTTCCTTAGATGTTATTTGTTCTGGAGAATCATCAATTCCTTGTCCCTTACACAAAGGATATAGGCTCTTTTCATGATAAGGCACGTGAAAAGTCAAGTGCGGGGCGCAGGTCCTAAGTGGAATGGAAGCAGGAAAAGAAGCAAAGAAAACAAAAACAGCCTTTTCTCTCATGGGGTCCCTTTAGTTTCCTTGTCTCATTACAATTACTTGCAGATCTAATTTTTGGTGGAACTGGCAAATAATAAAAATATGACAATGAGACACCATGCCATTTTTCTGTCAGTCATCTTTCTCTGGCAAAATATTATACTTCTTTCACATTTCTTTATTCTTTTTAAACTTTTAACAATTCTCTGATACCTTCCCTCAACTTAGAATGATCTACTTCAAAAAGCCCATTTTTTAATTATTAATTTTCAGCCTAATTAGCATTGATTGATTTGGTGTGTATTGTGAAATTAGTGCAGAAAGATATCATAAAATTAACAATAGTTAATATTTGTCAAGTGTTTATTCTTTCGTAAATGATGCTAAGTTATCTGCATTCATTATCTAAGTATATACCCTCATGAAAACTTTGCCAGTTATATTGTTTTCATCCCTCCTTATATGAGGATACAGTGGTATAGTAACTTGCCAGTGTGGGGATGTATGGAATTTTCCCTCTTTTGGTAACTGTGCCCATTGGTCAGTTAGGGCTTATGGCTTAATGAGCCTGTTTGGGTCAGCTCGGTGGTCACCGTGGACTTTTTGTCTTGCTGAAGTTTCCATTGCTCAATCCTGTTGCCTAAAAGCATCCTCTACACATAAGTCACTTGTCCAAGGTCCCATTTAGAAAATGTGAGAAGCAACACAGAAACTTACTCTATTTAAACCTGAACCCATGCTAAACCACTGTTGTATTACAGAGTCTTCAAATTTTCTCTGATTCTGCATGCTCATTAATCATTCACCATGTGTCTATATAACAAATATCTACTGATGAATTGTCATTTGCAGACACAAAAGTTCATGTTGAAGATATGTGGAGGACAAGTTGCTGTTTTGATCTCAAGGAAGCAATTATTAATATTTAGTAGGAATATAAATATGGTGAGAATAGCCACTATCCTGGAGAGTATGTTGTATGCAGAGGAGTTTTAACCCGGGCTGAAGAACCAGGGAATCGACTGTGAAGATAAGAAATTTTAACTGGACTCTAAAATAGAAGTACCACAGCAGAAGGAACTAGAATGGCTTGTTACCAAAGATGGTCTCACAGTGATTAAGAAAGCCCGGAGTCTGATTTCTTAGCTTTTATATTCCCATTCTGACCCCGATAGGAGGCTTTCAACAGATTCCACTTCTGTGTGCCTCTGGCTTCTCACCTGGAAACGAGAGAATATGCTAGTACTCACCTCATCTTACTGTTGTATGGATTAAATGAGCTACTCTGAAAGCATTTAGAAAGTGTCCACATATAAAAAAGTGCCACATATTTGTTCACTATCATTGTTACTACTGTTATCTAAGCAGAATCGTGCATAAAAGAGCCCTGAGGGGAGAGAAAGAGTGACCATCCTGTCCACATATGCAGTTCAAAACTTCAGTTGAGCCGTCTAGTAAATGAGGTATGATGGCTGTGAAAATCCTATCCCAGGTAAATAAGAAAGCATCGTTAATCCCTCGTATGTATCTTTGCTCAGTATCTTTTTCTCAAGTAACTCTTCCATCTAGACTCACTGTAGACCTCTTCTTAAGAAAAGTATAAGCTGCAGGCTCAGGAAATGGAGAGAAATTGTCTTTATGAAAGGGCTTTGGAGGCCCATCTGGGAGAGAAATCCTAGCATGTGAGTCCTAATAATTTTGGTTTGTTTGTGGAGAACTTTGATCTTTAGTGAGTAAATAACTTATATTAGAATTCAAAGCTTCCATTACCCACAAAAAACAATTGTATCTCTTAAGATTTTTTTTTTTAAAGATTTTATTTATTTATTTATTAGAGAGAGAGAGAGAGGGTGGAGGGAGGTGGAGGGAGAAGCCCGCTGCGCAGGGAGCCCAGCTCAGGGGCTCGATCTCACAACTCCGAGATCATGACCTGAGCCAAAATCAAGAGTCAGATGCTTAACTGATTGAGCCACCCAGGTGTCCCCTCTTAGGTTGTTTTTAAATTTAGTGACTTTCTTTATATCTGCTGGTATATAATATAAACTAAAGCTTCAAAGTTTTTTCCCAAAGTACGCTACTGCATCCCTCTCTAGTATCTCCAAACCCAGACACCAGAATTACTTCCCAAATGTCATTTATTAAATTAGTTGTGCTCTCTTGCAAACCCTGTTTCATGGCATTCAGTTTATTGCATAAACTATGAGGCAGAAACAGACACAGAAGGGACATTTGCAAATGTGAAAGGCATTTGAGTGGAGCTGCATTGCATTAGACTCAGAAGAAAAAATGTAATTCCACTGCTTGTACGAATACAGCCATAAAACTAGTCATCATCAGTTGCAACTGGCTTAAATTTCAGTCACAATAATTTATAAGGTTAATGAATAATGACTATAGAATAACTATATAAATCCTAACACTGTAAGAGATTATTTGGAGCTAGGATCAAAGCCCACAGTTCATTTGTTTATTTTTCCTTGTGTCTCTGAGCAGGTCTCTGCCATGGGTGACAAGGGGACAAGCAATCACTCAGAAGTGACTGACTTCATTCTTGTAGGCTTCAGGGTCCGCTCAGAACTCCACATTCTCCTCTTCCTGCTCTTTCTGCTCGTGTATGCCATGATCCTTCTAGGGAATGTTGGCATGATGACCGTTATTATGACTGATCCCCGGCTGAACACACCGATGTATTTCTTCCTCGGCAACCTCTCCTTCATTGATCTCTTCTATTCTTCTGTTATTGCACCCAAGGCTATGATCAACTTCTGGTCTGAGAGCAAGTCCATCTCCTTTGCAGGTTGTCTGATCCAATTCTTTCTCTTTGCCATCTTCATGGTGGCTGAGGGATTTCTCCTGGCAGCCATGGCTTATGACCGCTTCATTGCCATCTGCAACCCACTCCTCTACTCTGTCCAGATGTCAACTCGTCTCTGCATTCAGTTGGTGGCTGGTTCCTATTTTTGTGGCTGCATCAGCTCCATTCTTCAGACGAGCATGACATTTACTTTGCCCTTTTGTGCTTCCCGGGCCATTG
>CM052897.1:52929034-52949514 GCA_028534135.1 Potos flavus | reverse complement strand
ATGCAGCCACAAAAATAGGAACCAGCCACCAACTGAATGCAGAGACGAGTTGACATCTGGACAGAGTAGAGGAGTGGGTTGCAGATGGCAATGAAGCGGTCATAAGCCATGGCTGCCAGGAGAAATCCCTCAGCCACAATGAACAAGGCAAAGAGAAAGAGCTGAGTCACACAGCCTGTGAAGGAGATGGACTTGCTCTCAGACCAGAAGTTGATCATAGCCTTGGGTGCAATAACAGAAGAATAGAAGAGATCAATGAAGGAGAGGTTGCCGAGGAAGAAATACATCGGTGTGTTCAGCCGGGGATCAGTCATAATAACGGTCATCATGCCAACATTCCCTAGAAGGATCATGGCATACACGAGCAGAAAGAGCAGGAAGAGGAGAATGTGGAGTTCTGGGCGGACCCTGAAGCCTACAAGAATGAAGTCAGTCACTTTTGAGTGATTGCTTGTCCCCTTGTCACCCATGGCAGAGACCTGCTGAGAGGCACAAAGCAAAATAAACAAATGCAATTCAGACTTTGTTCCTAGTCACATAGTTTCTTAAATGTAGAATAAATTATTTGCATCTAATTAAATATTGCATATAAAACAATTTTAATGTCATGAAGAATCAAGAATTTGCATTAGATAATACTAGACTTATGAAGCTCATATTCAGATATTAAGCAGTGAAAAACATTTCTGGTTATTGTATTTAAATCATAATTTTGCTGAGAATTCAGCCCGTAAATAGCATTTAATATCGTCTAATTTTAATCACAGTTGAAATTTCTATTCTTAACATTTTTATGGTTAAAGAATTTTCATTATCTAAAATAAGAGTGTTATGAGAATCTAAAATAAGAGTGTTATGAGAATCTAAAATAGAGATGCTACATGTAATCTCTATGACAATGTTTGTAGCTATAATAGCCCAGTGTTTGAATCATTACATGACAATAATAAATACATTTAAACTATTGTTACCTTATTTACCTCAATTTCTTTAGTTTCCTTTATTACTGTATCCATCATCTTTGAAAATAGACTAAAAATAGATAAGTTATCTGTATGTTAAAATTAATAAAATTTAAAAAGCACTAAGCTTATATTAAATAGAATGGTCTAAAGCTCTTTCTAAATAAATGGTCATTTCCTTAGATCAAGTCCATCCCCCCAAATAAGGCTTTTTTATTGCCTCATTATAAATATTTTACTTCCACTGGTAGTTGTTTAATTAAAATATGCCATAATCAGTTAGCTCTTTTTCTGAAGCAGGGAGAAGCTGATCAACATTCCAGTTTTTACACCACAATGATGACTTTCTAGTAAAGTTGCATCAGTTCAAGTTCTCTTGCTCTTTAGTCAGGGCAAGTATATTTAAGGAACGTATATAAAGGAAAGTTCCTTTCATAAATTCTAGTATGTCTTAAAATAAGGCTAATGAGATAATCATGGGTTTTAAAGGACCTTAACAACTCTGTGTCATCTAGAGTCCATCATCATTTGTTTGAGTATCAACAGTGGTTGTTTATGATGGTCTTACTTATTTTTAGTCCTGTGAAACCTTTCTTCAGGATATTCCAGCATTAAGGTTTTGCTCATCCTCTGATCGATTCCACTGGGAGAGGAGTAATCTTAAGGTCAATTATGGAGACATAAGTGCAGACTCCAGGGCTGTTGTAACCTCAGATACAAACAAATAATCTAATAATAGACCAAGTACAGGGAACTTTTCCTTTCTCGTTGTATGTATCCGTTGGGAAATTTCTGTGGACATAATTTTTTTCGCAGACAAAGAAAAAGTTTCTGATAATTGTAATAGCATACATATTGGTAGGCACAGAGAAACAGATTTAAAAGTTTGTACTACATGAGAAAAGTATTAGAATAAAAGTGAATATTTTTAATTATGTAGTAAATTACATTCATTATAATTCAAAAAAGACAAAAATTCACTCCAACTTAGGGTTTACCTGTATTTCTTGATGTAGACATATTTCATGATATGATAAATATCTTGTAAATCACAAACTCAAAGTCATATAATGTTTGTGATTTCTATGCTTTCCTATATTCAAATACTAAACAATTAGAAAACAAAAGAAATAATAGCATTCAATAAGATTGTTCTAAAATTCCTTAGTGAAATATTTTAAAATATACTATTTTGTGATGAAAATACTACATTAACACCATAGACATAACACTCTACTTAATAAGCTTAATATTTTGAGGATGGTATTTTTGTACTAAATATTTCCATAAATTAATTATAATCCTACTTTTTAAAACCCCCTCCTTCTAAAGATTTTATTTATTTATTTGAGACAGTGAGAGAGTGAGAGAGAGGATGAGAGCAGGGTAAGAGGCAGAAGGAGAACCAGACTTCCCAATGAGCAGGGAGCCCTATGTGTGACTCGATCCCAGGCAGAGAGAGAGAGAGAACCTCAAGCAGATACTCCCCACTGAGCCCGTGGCAGAGCTTGATCTCATGATCCAAATCAAAACCTGAGCCAAAATCAACAGTCTGATGTTTAACGGACAGAGCCACCCAAGTGCTCCTGGGTGACATTCTTAGACTGACTCTTCGGACAATTTAGGATTAACTCACAGAGAGAGGCTACATTGGAGAAACAATTTAAAAACATAGCACTTTAACTATGATCCAGGGGTCAGATACAAGGAAGCAAAAAGATGTCACTACTTCCTCATCCATCGAAATTGCTTCTCTAGGAATTCGGGCATTTAACAATGCTGCAGAGAAAAGCCCACATGTTTCCACAACTTGTCTACTGGCAGAAAAAAAGTAAAAATGAACAGAGAGTTGATCCCCAAGTCATTGTTCCATTCTAAATTCAGAGTTCGTGTAGATCGAATTGGTAGAACAAAATCTGGGTCAAGAACCCTTATGGCAGCAGACATTTAAACTTTCCAACCTCTTCATCTAGAAAGCACATGAGATAGAGCTTGAATATCTAATCGGTAAAACTTCCCAGAATCTAATATAATATTTTTATCCTTAAACTACTCACAACAGCATTGGCAGAACAACATGCTATTTCTTATAAATACGTAAGAGTCACTTCCTGTCATTCACAGTAGATGGGACATAAACCCTCAACAAATTCACTCATTGAAATCATTCGGTGTATGTTCTTAATTATAGTCGACCTGATAGAGAAATCAAATGGATTTTTAGGAAGTGTGTGTTTCCAATTCTATGCCCATAAAGTTTTCTAGTTATCTATCAAATTAAGTTTGGATTTAGTTTGAACTAAATTATAATGAACTATGATATACCTAAACTTCATAAGAAAAAGTTTTACTTGGAGGGATATACAAAGCCTTACTTGTAAATATGAAGAAAGGCAGGAACATCTAGATCTTAATAATAATAATCTTCTTAATAATATGAAATAGAACACAGCCAGTCAAAACAAAACAAAACAAAAAGAAAATAAATAATAAAGATAAAATTACTTAGTTAAAAAATATATATGATATAGGTTATTCACATGACTTTAACATTGATTCTTTGAAAAATTAGTATTGTGTATAAAATCCTAGCCAATTTAATAAGGAAAAAAGAACAACAGTCAATCACAAGGATTAGGAAGGAAAGGGGATGGCACTACATATTCTTCTGCTACTAAAAAAAAAAAAAGAAAACATTTTTACCAAAAATTGATGATGTTTTAAATAAAAAATATTTTAAGTAGAACAAAATTATGTGTAAAAAAGAAATATGAATTTTAAAGTATTTATTAAGGAAACTGAATTTTTATTAATGACATTCCTATGAAGTATAAATGGCTTCACCAGTGTTTACTTGCAACAATCAAGAAAGAAATAAGATCATTTTTACATAAACTGTTAGAAATAGTCTTAAAGAAGATAGTCTCCTCCTACATTTATGAGTCTCTCATAAGTGTCATATGGACATTAAACTAAAAAAATATAGACAAATCTACTCATAAAATTAACTTTAAAAGTTCTAAACAAAATATTAATAGATAAAATGCTTCAATAAAAAAGAAGAATGAAATCTCACTGAAGTGTATGTTTACACTGCAAATGCTGAGGTAATTCAATAATTTTTTAAAAATGGATTTAAGATTTTCCACATCTAGTTGCCTTCCATCACGAAACAATTAAACTCTGGAGAAAATACATGAACCAAATATTTTTAGAGATTGCATAATAAGTGGTGAATGACTGTAATTCCTGAGAAAAGGAAACAAATCAGGAGGAAAAGATTTTAAACTTGAATACATAGTAATAGAAACAAACCAAACCTAAGACAAAGTTAAAAAGGAAAAGTAATGAACAGGCATTGTGACAACTGAGAAAATATTTACATGTAACTGGAAGAAGAGAGGCCAGAAAAATAAAGTATAATGGTCAATTTTTTTTCATATTAGATGACAAATCTAACCACACAGATGCAAGAAAATGGGCAAAATGCCATAGATAGATATAGAGAAATCCCACAGATAGAAAACCAAGTAAAGCACATCAGAATAAAATTCTGAAGGTGAGTGAAAAAGAGACATTGTCAAAGTAGCAAGATGGGGATAGAAACATTACACACAAGCAGATCAAAGTTAAAGCATGCACCTGCTGTCAGAAACAATTCAAACCAGAGACAATGTAACATCTTTAAAGCCTTGAAGACCGGAGGAGGGGAGAGGAAACCAACATGCATGTGCAGAAAACACAGGCTCCGGAACTGAAGACAAAAGAAGGAACTTTTCGGATAAAGGAGAACTAAGAGAATGCATTAGGGCAAATTTGTGCATAAGAAATACCAAAGAAAGTTGTCCTAGCTAAAGGGAAATGTCATCAAGATAAAGTAGGAAGGATCTTTAGGATCCTGGAGACGCTGTTTTCCCACTAATGGCAAAACTGAGGACATGGGAGGAGAGGGAATGTCTTTCTCTTTCACTATGCTCCTCGGGGGGTTCTTTTTTTGGTTCTAGCGCAGGTGACCAAACCCCGCCATGGTCTCGATCCTGAAGAAATTCCCAGGCCTCGGGGGTCCTCAGCACCACCTCTTCTCGTGCTTTGAAATCAGAGACGGAGGTATGAGCGCCTGCTTGGGCCAGTCTCTGTGTTACTTCAAAATCCTCCTTTTTCCCCCAATTCTTCAACTGACGGTTTAGATTATTCTCTGTATAAAATTTTCTTCTAATACAAGTATGATATAATAACAGTAGAGATAAGAAATGAGTTTCTGAAAGTAAGAGTTGTTATCCCCTCAGATGAAAAATGATGAATTTCCCTCTGTGTAGATTATGAGGTTAAAAAAAAGTTCAAATACTTCTCATCCAAACGTGTTTAATTATTATTATTATTTTGTTCAGTAAGTAGAAGGATAGTTCTCATGTCCTCTGGAGAGCCCTGCTACTTCCCAAAGGTCTGGTAAGTTTCTAATGAATCATTTCTTCTCTCACTTTTCTTTTGCATTCTGATACAAAGTACATTACTGGTGAGAAAGGCTTTTGTGCCTTGTTACTATCTTGCAGAGGGAATGTAGGCGCCTTTGGTTTCCCTCCTCATGAGGGAATTTCTCTCAGGACCCGACCGGGTCTGGTGTTGTTTTAATCAATGAAAAAGTACAATAAACTAAAAAAGAGAGAGAGAGAGAGAAAGATAAAACTACAATTGTTGCTAGTACTTGCTCATCTTAGCAGTTGGAGTCTGATCTGATCAGGGAAGAGATGCAATCCGTGTCACAGGAAACCAAGGTGCACTTCTTTTCACACTCTTGTTTCTTCGTGATTTCCCATATAGTAGAGGGCTTACAAGGAATGAAATGGTTCATTCTTAAGAATATCTTTTATATCTAATTCATTCTCATCGCATCTTTTTTTAGATTGCTTTAGTTACGTCTTTTTTCCCCCAATTTTTCTGTTGAAACCAGAAATTTTATGTAAAATATGAATTTAAGGAAATCATGCATTTTTAAGTGCAAAGCCCTACCAGAGGTTATTTTGATTTTTCTACTTCTAAAATTGATCAGTCAACATTGCTGTTAACTTTTAATTTTTTCAAAGAAGTAGATATCATAGATACTGGACCAAACTGACTCTAATATACTTGCATTGTCCCACCTTTCTTCAAAGAATGTCACAATTAGTGAAACCATAGCAGTGACCACAATAAAGATGACAAGAGATATAATGAGACATTGTATAATTTATATCATATATAATTTTATTTATTATAATTATACAACTTACATAATAATTTTTATATATTTACAGAATTATATTTTTAAATTATAAAAGATATTTCCATAGTATGTGAATCTTTGAATTGTTTGCCAGTTTTCTTTTAGATTTTATAGCTTATTGAATAGTAAACCACTGTGCCGCTCAATCTCATGCCTCTAACGAAGCTTTTTAAATCTGTTTTTGTCTTAATTTCTCTATTTATAAAAGAAAATAAAATTTACTTCTTTTCTGTACCACCATGTTTTAAGGACACTTACAGCCATAATCACATATGCCTAAATAAATACAATGCAAGCTTGTTTAAATACATATTTCTTCCCTTTTCCCCATTTTTACTTATCTTTAAATTGTCCCGTGTGCCCTCTCTCCTCCATATGCACAGATCTTTGTATTTTTTATTAGATTTGTCTGTTTCTGAAAGGACAGAAAAATCTCTATCCAAGATCTTAGAATTCCCTACCTGCATTCCAACCTGAAAACTCCAAAGGGAGTAAGAGTGGGAAAGAAGGAAGGAAGGAAGGAAGGAAGGAAAGAAGGAAGGAAGGAAGGAAGGAAGGAAGGAAGGAAAGAGAGAGGGAAAGAAGGAAAAAAAAGAGAAAGAGAAAAAACAAAAGTCTGATGAACATGTTTAGAAAATATACTCAAGAATTGCTTCTGTTTTTAGTAGATGGATTGTGCCACTAAGGGTGCACGTCACCATAGGGACAAAAATAATGGAAGAAATCAGAATATGAGGTTACTATGTAAAAGGATGATTCTTTTGTCAGAATATGAAGCTTTTCTCTTCATAATATAAGAAAAATGAATATAATATATGTCTATTATTTTTCTATACTACATAAGGAAACTAAATGATTTTTAAAAAAATAAAAAGGGCCATCAGTTTAATGGATTTTCACTCCAAATGAAGTTTTAAGTGGATTATAATGTCTGTGAGAAATATCTTCCACGAGAGGAGGCAACTTTCAATGGCAGTAACTGGTAATAACTCAAAGGAAAAACAAACAACAAGCTCTTGTTTGTACACACCTCCCTAGAATCTCCACTTCTCCAAAGCACGCTTAGAGGACAAATCTGCATTATTTGCAAAATAAGTATATCTCAAATGGTGACCAATCAGATTAAATTCTTTACTTTTTAAAAATAATAATCTGTTCTGTATTGGTGTTTTGTAGTTTATTGGGAACAATATGATGAAATTTTTTCTATTCTGGTTTCTATTATGATCACTTATTTCTTTCATTTTTACCATCTGTCCAGTTCCACCTACAGCTCAGCTATGAAGAGCGAGCTTAATAGGAATTACTCAGAAGTGACGGAGTTCATTCTGCTAGGCTTCAGAACCCCTCCCAAACTACAAATCCTCTTATTCCTAATGTTCTTGCTAATCTACACAGTCATTGTGGTGGGAAATATTAGCATGATAATTGTCATTAAGATGGACTCCAGACTTCAAATGCCTATGTATTTCTTCCTTAGAAACTTGTCCTATTTAGATCTCTGCTACTCCACAGTCATTGCCCCCAAAACTTTAGCCAACTTCCTGTCTAATGAAAAGAAGATTTCTTACAATGGCTGTGCGGCCCAATTTTTCTTCTTTGCTCTATTTGTTACAACTGAAGGCTTTCTTTTGGCTGTCATGGCATTTGATCGATTCTCGGCCATTTGCTCCCCTCTCCTTTACCCTGTGCACATGTCCCAGAAAGTCTGCGCTCAGTTGGTGACTGGATCCTACATCTGTGGAGGCATCAACTCCATCGTGCAAACAGGTTTCGCCTTCAGTTTGCGTTTCTGTGGAGAAAACAGACTGGACCACTTTTTCTGTGACATCCCAGCCCTGATCAAGATCTCTTGTGATGACATTTTTGTGAATGAGATTGTGCTGTTCATTCTCTCTGCCCTCATCATCATCACCACCACAACTGTCATTCTGGTTTCCTATGCTTACATCGTCTCCACCGTCCTGAAGATCCCCTCCACCCACGGCAGGGGTAAGACCTTCTCCACCTGCGGCTCCCATATAGCTGTGGTGAGTTTGTTCTATGGGACCGTGTTCTTCATGTATGCCCAGCCCGGGGCCATCTCCTCCCCGGAGCAAAACAAAATCATAGCTGTGCTCTACACACTGATAATACCAATGCTAAACCCTTTGATATACAGTCTGAGAAACAGAGATGTGAAAGATGCTGTGAAGAGAATACTACACAGGAAATGATTCCTTCCCTGATGTTTGTAAAACCATGAGGCAGTGGACACAGTCTGTTTTCTAAGGGTCCCAGTTATCCTTGTTCTTGGAATATTAGTATATCAAAGATATTTTTATATATGGCAACAAATGTTTTTCTAAGCATTACAAAATGGTATTTCTATGCTTAGGATATATGGAAACATTGTTTTCAATTTTGGATGTGATAATATCTTCATTTCAATTTTACTTTAAGAAGTAAATAGTAAGAGCTGCTATTGTATGATAATTAAAATATTACATCTGTGTGAACTAGTCTTTAACTTTTCTATCCTACAAAGCAAGTATAGTGATATTCATTTGGAAAAGAGAGCAGCCGCACTGTGTAGTGGCAAAACAGAACGGCAATGGTCCCATATAACACCTTTGAGTAAAGGCCCCTTTCTTTCCCAAAGACTCAGGTTTATATTTTGAAGAGTATCATCCTTAGAATTACTACTGCTATAAAAAGAGGACCCACAGTATATTATTTGAGAAACAATTATTTACATGGAAAATATGTGGCAATAATAGTCTATTAATTTTTATTTCCTCATTTTTTCTAAATATAAAATGATTTATTTTATAATAAAAGCTGATACATAATGAACGTATAACCTTATTATCACTGTTCTTCAAATGAGGACATTAAGACAGTTGGAGACTAAGTAACTTGATGTAGTCAAAACTCAATATAGTATGGCTCCAGGATTTTTATTATTCAAATGTATATTGCAAAGCATTTGGAGTATTCTAAAAATGTAATCTCACAATCTAGAAACAGCTATTTCTGAAGGGAGGTATAGATATGGGGCCAGTCCTGTCATCTACCCATTACCTTGTCATTATTTAAAAATTTTTTTTTTTTTTTAGAGAGAGAGAGAGCAAGCGAGAATGGGGAGGGGAGGGCAAGGGAAAGGGAGAGAGAGAATCTCGAGCAGGTTCCATGCCCACGCGGGGCTCAGTCTCATGACTCTGAGATCATGACCTGAGCTGAGTCAGATGCTTAACCAACTGAGCCACCCAGGTGCCCCATATCCTGTCATTATTTGTGCAAATATTATTGTCTATTGTCTTTTGAAATTTTAATCAATTTTTCATGTGAAGTAGTATAACATTTGTATATAATTTTGTTTATATTTATATTTTTATATATTATGTATCATATATAATATATATTATTTATATTATATATTTATTTATATATATTTATTTGTATATAATTTTATTACATATCCTTACCCATTCAAAATCTGATATTTTCAAATAATGTTTTCATATATTATATTTGAATTTTAGTTATTGTAAAAGTGTTTTTTATCTTATATGGTGTGGACTGAGGTCTTTACTCAAGTGTTTTTCCACCAGTTAGGAATATTTTTAACATTTAAAAAAATGTAGAAAGGAAATAAAAGTTTTGCCCTGGTTTGTCATAATGTACAGAGCTTTTTATGTACTACTGAAAACAATTTTCTAATGCTATAAAATCTTGCTTTAACATGATAGGAGTAGTTCCATAATATTCTTTTCTTTTTTCTTTTTTTTTAATTTTATTTTTTCAGTGTTCCAAGATTCATTGTTCATGTACCACACCCAGTGCTCCATGCAATACGTGCCCCTCCTTAATACCCACCACCAGGCTCAGCCAATGTCCCACCTCCCTCCCCTCCAAAACCTTCAGTTTGTTGCTCAGAGTCCACAGTCTCTCATGGTTCATCTCCCCCTCTGATTTCCCCCAATTCACCCTTCCTTTCCTTCTCACAATGTCCTCCATGTTTTTCCTTAATATTCTTTTCTAAAGTAAGTGCCTAATTATCGTGAAGTAAATGATATGATCGAGGCAAGGATCCAGAGCTGCTCAGGGTTCCTGGAGGGTTCTGGCTCCAGAAGCAAACTCTGGACACAGCTGCAGTTGCTGCCATCTGGTGGCCATCGTCCACGCCAACTAAACCTGAAGTGAAGATTCTGGATACTGTGATAGAATGGAACTTCAGAACGGTGGTTAAGAATTCAGAGCACTTCCTAGTTACTTAGTTTCCATCCCCGCCATGTTGTCCTGAGCGAGGGAGGTTAGTTAACTACAAGTAGATATGTGCAAAGTTAGCCTATACTTGTGTCTCCTCTGAGGTAAAGTTGTCTGACATTGCCAGCCCTGCTTTCCCTCTCCTCCTTTTGTGCTTTTCCCTCACCAAAAATAAGTCCTGTAGAATCCCATCCTTTGTTTCAGAACAGGGCTGTGTAGAAAATGGAAAATATTTGCCAATTATATTATTTCTGAATTTGTCTTATCTTGAGATACAGTTTCATGGGATTTTACTGAATTTTATCAGAATTGTTGTGTAATACGTTTATCATCAAGACAGAATTATTTGTTTTCCTCATAATGACTTATGGCACATTTCGGACTTAATCTTGTCTTAACATCATTAAAAGATGGCAACTTTTTCCTCCTCTTCTATTCTGAAAAGAGATCATATAACATTGAAATTATTTCTTCATTGAAGGTTTGGGAGAACTGATGGGTGATGCCATCTGGACAAAGAATTTTTATTATGGAAGAGTTTGACTAATGATTGAGTTGCTTTAGTGGTTACCGAAAGTGGTGATATTCAAAATATTTAACAACTTGTTCAGTAATGTTTATATACCAATGTTTAATATATCAATCAATACAAAAATAGTCCCTTTAATCTTCTTATTAAACTGCTTAACTAGTGGTAGTTTTTAATACAAAACATTCTAAATGTTTCCATATCAATACTTCCTTCTTTTCTTTTCTTTTTTCTTTTCTTTTCTTTTGTTTTTTCTTTTCTTTTTTTCTTTCCTTTTCTTTTCCTTTCCTTTCTTTACTTTTCCTTTCTTTACTTTTCTTTCTTTTTCAAATTGTTGGGAGAAATATTTGGTTTGACATGCTATCAATAAATGCGATTTGATGCAGTGGACTAGACTAGACCAAGCCATTACAACAGTTGTTCCATTAAATTGAAAGTCATTAGATGATGTGGTATTTGAAAAAGTAAAATTTTGTTTCAACAGAATTGTTCATAATTTTGAACCCTCTGAAGCTTGTGCTAAACTAATATCAATTACATTAAAATTTTTCTAACTCCTCTTGTTCCTGATATTAGAAGTCACTCAATCTTTTATCATTCTGGGTGTTATTATCTATGGGTTTTGCATAGGTGCTCTTTATTAAGCTGGGAAATTGCTGAGAGTTGTTATCAGGCATGAATGTCTGGTGCTTTTTCCATGTTCGATTGAGGTTATTGTTCCTTATGAATTTCTTAGTAAAACTATCTTTTCTCTAGCTTCCTTATTGTAAGAATACAGTATATAATACATACAACATACAAAATATGTGTTAATTGTATGTGTTTATGTTATCAGTAGGCTCCTGTCAACAGTAGACTATTAGTAAAGGTTTTGGGGAGTCAAAAGTTATATGTGGATTTTTGACTATGTGTGTGGGTTGGTCAGCACCCCTAACTCCTATGTTGTTCAAGGATTAACCACATATACACATGCACATAAACACACACACACACACACACACACACACACATATATATATATATGAGTTTTTGTATATCACATGTTTATATATAATATATAACATATATATGAATTTAAATATAAATATGTATATTTAGTTTATTAAGTATAATTGAAATCCATTTTAGTTTGTTAATATAGTAAATTAAATTATTTTTGAATGTTAGACCAGCTTTGTATTCCTAGGATAACTTCTACCTGGTCATAGTATATTATAGTTTTGTTCTTTTTCTAGATTGAAATTACCAAAATTTTGTTTAGAAATTTTGCATTTCTGTTCACAACAGATATTGGCTAGTAGTTACCTTGTCCTTCTCCTATCTGGTTTACCACTAACCTTACACTAGTTTCATAGGCTAAACTAGAAAGTATTTTCTCATTTTAATTTCCCTGGGAGAATTTGTGTAGAATTGTTACTACATTTTTATTTAAATGTTTGGTAGAATTCACCAGTGAACCAAACCAGAGTTTTTCTTTATGGGATTATTTTTAACTACAATTTCAATTTTTTGAAGTGGTCTCAGTGAACTAAACCGGGATAATCACTGGGCTTACCACATTTCTTTCCCACCTTTCAGAAACCACTGTTCTTCATTGCCTCCAATGTCTTAAATGCATATGTACATATATTTGTACGTATATGTGTCCGTGTGTAAAAATATATATATACAGAGCCCTAGTGAGAGAGAGAGAGATGTTCTCTTGTTGATTCAGGCAAGAGAGTGACTCTGGCTCCTATAACTTTTTCTTGACCAGAATCAGAATTCTAGGCATATCTCTTTTAATTTTGAAGTCAAATTAAACTTCTTTGTCAATCTGCCTGAGTAGCAGGAATATAGTTATTTTAGTTAGGATTTTTTTTTTTTTAATTATCAGTTTAACTAGGGGCTTCCATAGGTATGGTCAATGTGCCCTTTGCTTCTCATTGAACATTGAAGAGTCCTGTGGACTCTTTTAATTTAAAATTAAATTTCCTGTGGATAAAACTGTTCTACTGTTGATGAAGCTGCCTGCACAGGCTGCATGATGTTCAGGGAGGAATGTTATATATTTCTGTTCCTTTTTTTGAAGAATAGTCTCACTTTCTGAAGGCCAGATTCTTTTGGGGACGACACTTTGATTCTTAAGACCATTTCTCTAAGTTCTTGGCATTTTGTATTCCAACCTCGAGAATTCTCTTTGATTCTATGTCACAAATGATTTGGGTGTCCATCATTCATAGACCAGGAATGATTCCTTGTTTTCTCTCAAGGAATCACTGCAGCAGGAGTCAGTCATGTGTCTTTTATTTTTGAAAATGTTCAAGTTCACATGTTGAATCTTTTTACCCCGTTGGTGCTGTTAATCCTCCTTTCTGGACAGTAAAACTACACTTGTTATCCCACTCTGCACTCCTGAACTTTGGGAAGACAGATATATTCAGACCTCAGGGACAATTTACTTTCTTCAAACCAACAGTTTCTTTTAAAATTTGTTTTTCTGCAAAAGGTTACACCTTTCCTCTTTTGTGGGCAGGCTCTTTTGTTTATTTTTTCTTTTTTTTTTTTTGTTATTGAGTATTCTTAGTGTAATATCATTGGTGCTGCTTCTGTTGAAATGTACCTTAATGTTTCACAGTATATGTGAGATATAATAATGATGATATCTCGCCTATATAGAGGGCTGTGTTTTTCATATTTTAACTTATTTAATCCATACAACAACTCTATGAGAAGATATTTTTGTTATCTCCAGTTTCCAAATGAAGAACATATGTGATTGGAAAGTGAAAAAAAAAAGTGGATATTGTGGAAAGTATATGCAAAAATAAGAAATTTAAATATGTTTGATACTGGTATTGAAGAGAAATTATGAGTGCTGGTAGAGTTGAGTATATAAGCACTCAAAGATTAATAGATTTAAGTAAAAAGTCAAAATGAATTTGAGACAATGAATATATTATGTAAGAATACTCGGGTAATTACATCAGTATCGAAGGAGTGTTACAGAATTTTAAATAGTTGGTAGCCATTATAAGGTATTTTTAAAAATATGATTTTATATACACAACAAATAAATAAAAAGGAAAAATAAAATAAATTTAATATTACTTCTGTACCATGTATTGTGTTGATATTAATTGACTGAGTGATGCATATTAAAAAATAATTTGTAACTATGAATGCTAAAAAAATCACATATGGTCTTTGTTTTAATTGTCCAATTACTCTTGACTTGTATATATATCACTTGTAACTTTTTTTTTTTCACTTGTAACTTTTATTACTAATAATTTTAGGTTGGGAGTTGTTTTTAGAATTTGATATAAATCATAAAGCCTGTCATTTAAATGCACAAAATTTTATTTAAAATTATTGGGATTCCATAAAAATCTCAGAAGCGTCTTCAAATATTCCAGACCAAGACATTTTACTATATATAAAATATACTCTCTAAAAGGTCTTTTAGAGCCTAAGATAAGTGTATATATATAGAGTGGAAATGTAAAGAAAGTAAAGGAATGCCTTGGAAGTGGGGGTGAACTTGGTTTATACGAACCTGTAGTGGTCTACTTTAAACATCCATTGCATCAGAAAAGCAAGAAATGAATTGTATTTATTACACATTTGTGTTGGATAAAGACAGAAATTGCTGGAGGTAGTATTTGTAAAGCAATGCCATGAAGGGTTATGAGTGTCCTTTTAGAAGAAACTTTCTAATTAATGATGATTTTGATTGATTTTGGGTGAGACAATCACTATTCTTCCAGGAAATAAGGAGAAGACCAAATTCATTGATTCTCAAACTTCTACGTAGGGACTGATTTCTTTAGTCAGTTGGAAATCTTAAAATATAGAGGAATGCTTCTCCACCCTCATCTCACTAAAAGATAATTTTCCATATTCAGATTAATTAAGAATGAGGTGTGATCTAGGAATCAGTATTAAAAGCAGAGCAAAACAAAGTCTCCCCAGCTGATTCTGAGATATGGGGAAGTTTGGCAAACACTGACCTAATTGACCTCCAGGGCCTTCTTACTTTTCATGAACATCACACATTTACATATACATATATATTTCTAATCTCCCTTCTCGGTTTTAAGAATAACTATGTGGCTAGATCAAACTTACAGCAGCTAACATAGGAATTTTCAGTCCTGTCTTTGCAGAATATAAAGAGAAAGATATTTCTTGAAGTTTAAACTGAAGACCCAAACTATGATTCTCTTTTAGTTCAGTTAAGTAAAAATGAGGTACGTGAGACTTAGAAATAAAAAAAGGCTACTGATTGAGTGTACTCAGATAGTAGAATAGGTCTAACATGTACTGTGAAGCACTTTTGTAATTAACTACAGTTTTCTCGAAGCTTCCATTAATGCAATGATCAGCTATTGAAATTCCTCAATGATGCTTATTTGGAATCTGCTGGATCTCAAGTAAGGTACATGGTTTTTGACAATCAACTTTTTCTGAGGATCATTTCTTAATTTAGCAAACATTTTTTTTTTTGTGTTCAGTCTTTCACAGATCCATTATTTGAGCACCTTTTTCTCCTCAGATGCTACATATTTCATTTAATTTATACACATCACTTAATTTAATCCTTATAACAATAATCCTATGAGGTAAATGTTCTAAATACAGTTTGCTAAATGTTCTAAAATGCAGCTTGCTGTTGAGAAAACTGAGGCTCTGTGGAATTTGAACAATTTGCCTTAGCCAGTGGGTGGCAGGACATGGATTAAAACTCAGATTTATATGAATTAAAATGCCACACTTTTAACTAATAAAACATTTTGACTTCACATTCGCAAAAATAGCAACAGAAGCTAAATCTGTTTCACTTCTACAGTACTTTGAATTTTATGTAAAATTTATGTAAATTTACACAGTTTTATGTAAATTTTATGTAAATTTATAAATAAAAATGTGACTTCAAATATGGTGATAAGTTCCCTGAAGGGAAAAATTTTTTTGTCAGTTCAGAAATTAAATAAAGTAATGGAACCACAGAATTATAAAATTTCCTTTATTCTACTTGGATTCAATTTTTCTGATATTTAAAAATTATTAATATTTTATCCATGTGCCCCTTTGTCTCTTTAGTGTTTGATATTAAGATGGATAGTTATTTAAGAAAGCAAACAACAAAACCTATGCAATATTGATATTTTTTGCTCTATTTGCATTAATGTCTTCAGTTTAATTAACAACACAGTTAAGGAAAAAAATACTTCTTGTTTTTTTTTAAAGATTTTATTTATTTATTTGACAGAGAGAGATCACAAGTAGGCAGAGAGGCAGGCAGAGAGAGAGGGGGAAGCAGACCCCCTGCTGAGCAGAGAGCCCGATGTGGGGCTTGATCCCAGGACCCTGAGATCATGACCTGAGCCGAAGGCAGAGGCTTTAACCCACTGAGCCACTCGGGTGCCCCCCAAAAAACACTTCTTGTTAGGGAAATTAATCTTCTACTTCAACCATAATACCTCTGTGTAAACAGAATAATTTCCATTACTAAGACGTTAGCATTTGACAGGAAAAGGAAAAAGACATGTTGGAGTTTGGCTGCCAACAAGAGTGGACATGCCAGAATCAGAGATTAGGGATTCAGAGTAGATAATGTAGGAAGTAGAGGTTGAACAGAGCATTCCTGTAGGAGTTTGATTCACCATGTCACATGATTTCTTTGAGACCGATGCTTCATTCTCCCTCATGAAACAGCAATCCCGTGTTTCCTAATATCTTTTAAATAGCAGAATGTTTTGAGAACCAAATTAACTGCATCTTGTAGCGAGAAAAGAAATGACTGTGTTTTCATCCAGTTTTCTATTCATAATGCAAAAATAATTTTTTAGCTGGTTGTTTTTTGGTTTATTTTTTTGGCTAATATTTATCATGCTTTTAAGATGTTCTAGTAACTGTAAATGTTTCTTTTCACACCCAGTCTCATGTTATCCTCATAGTAGTCCTATAATGTAGGTATTACTAGTATCTTCCATCTGACAGAAGATTTCAAGGCTTTGGAAATGCAGGTGGTTATCTTAGATTCTATTAGATTGAGAGGTAAAATTTGGGCTCAGTACATGTGATTCCATAGCTTGGAGCAAATGGCATAGAATGACTGATGTCATCACCGTCCCAGACATCCTTTGCCCAGCCACATTTCCCATATTATAAAGACACTAAATATATTTGGAAAAATAAGGCTATTCTGTCAGATGTGTTGTCAAGGACACCTCTCAATACTTTTTCTCCCACTAAGAATCTCAGGAACCAAACGTTAACAGGCATTTCACAGGCTATGACCATCCACTCATTTTCTCAGATAGGTCTCAGCTATGAAGAAAGAGCTGAATAGGAATTACTCAGAAGTGACTGAGTTCATTCTGCTGGGATTCA
Organism: Potos flavus; assembly: GCA_028534135.1. NCBI lineage: Eukaryota > Metazoa > Chordata > Mammalia > Carnivora > Procyonidae > Potos > Potos flavus. The sequence goes on along the minus strand of CM052897.1, from coordinate 52,932,137 downwards.
GAACAACTCCAGACGTACAGATTCTCTTATTCTTATTCTTCTTGCTCATCTACATGGTCATTGTGGTGGGAAATATCAGCATGATAACTGTCATTAAAATAGACTCCAGACTTCATACCCTATGTATTTCTTTCTCAGAAATTTGTCCTATTTAGATCTCTGTTACTCCACAGTCATTGCTCCCAAAACTCTGGCTACTTTCTTGTCCAAGGACAAGAAAATTTCCTACAATGGCTGTGCGACACAATTCTTTTTCTTCGCTCTCTGTGTTGGGACCGAAGGCTTTCTTCTGGCCGTGATGGCATATGATCGCTTCTCAGCCATTTGCTCGCCCTTCCTCTATCCTGTACGTATGTGTCAACAGGCCTGTGTTCATTTGGTGATTGGCTCTTATATCTGTGGAGGCATTAACTCCATGATACAAACAGGTTTCACCTTCAGTTTGCGTTTCTGTGGAGAAAACAGACTGGACCACTTTTTCTGTGATGTCCCAGCCCTGATCAAGATCTCATGTGTTGACACATCTGTGAACGAGATTGTACTGTTCATTCTCTCTGCCCTCATCATCATCACCACCACAACTGTCATTCTGGTTTCCTATGGTTACATTCTATCCACTGTCTTGAAGATCCCCTCCACCCATGGCAGGAGTAAAACTTTCTCCACGTGCAGCTCTCACATCACTGTGGTGAGTTTATTCTACGGTACTGTGTTCTTCATGTATGCCCAGCCTGGGGCCATGTCCTCACCAGAAAAAAGCAAGATTATAGCTGTGTTCTATACTCTTATCATCCCTATGTTAAATCCACTGATTTATAGTCTAAGGAACAGAGAGGTGAAAAATGCTGTGAAAAGGGTACTGTTAAGAAAATTATCTTTTCGTTGATGCCTAGCCATCTATGAAACTGTAGATAGACAAAGAGCAATATTTTCAATAACTTTTTATAGAATAGTTTCAACTAAAGCCATCCAAAAGTTTTGAAGATCAAAGTTTATTTTATTTTTATAACATCAATAGATTCTTTAGGAAAGACTTTAAAAACCAATATAGATTTTCATAATCCTACATAATTATTTCACGGTGTGATGTCTAGTTATTATGTAGGTTTGTCGTCCATGTTCTATTTACTTAGGTGTATGAAAAATTGCAACTTACAAATACAGTATACTAAATTAATACACATATTCAATTTATTAATATATCTATAAATATATATGAATATGTGTATTTACATATCCATCTACATATCAGGAGAGGGAGAAAGGTGAAAGAGACACTACTGAATGTTCTATGCTCTTTGTTTTCTCCAAATCATAATCAAGCTTGCCACTGTCCAATCTTTGCAAATGAGAATTCAAGGTGCTATGGTAATGTAAATTATTGGCTTTGTCTAAATTATACAAAGTTGTGGTAGAAAGTTTTACACTAATAATATCCTTCCTAATATCCTTCTATCATCCAAAAATTAATGATTCCATCAAGAAGCAAAAAGTAAAAATAAATAAATAAATAAATGTGGTTCCTATAAAACTATTTTGTCATGGGGTCTTAATAATAAGTGTTTGATAATCTTTCCAGTATCACTCATGCTTATTGGTCTCATTACTCTCTATTTATATTCTGGGATCATTTTCACAACTTGTATACTGATTGAAAATCCTTATTTTTCTCTAGATTTGAAAAAATTATTGCTATGGAGGAACATAAAATCACATCTTAATATAATTTAATTCTTTTCATGTCTGTGGTTATCTATACTTGGTATTATTAATCCTTAGAAGTTTATCTTTTTATGTTCTTTTTAAAAGATTTTATTTATTTATTTGAGAGACAGAACACGAGAGAGAGAGAGTACAAGTGGGAGGAAGGGCAGAAGGGGAGGGAGAAGCAGACTCCTCACTGAGCAGGGAAGGGAGCCTGATGTTGGGTTCCATCCCAAGACCTTGGGACCATGACCTGAGCCGAAAGCAGACACTTAACCAACTGAGCCACCCAGGCATCTCCTATTGATGTTCCTTAATTAAATTTGCCATAGTTTTGACTTCATACCATGAGAATTTTGAGTTTCTGGTCATTATTTTTTAAAATAGTTTATAATGTAATATCTAGCTATTATATAGGTTTATTGTTCTAGTTTTGTTTTGCTTAGATGTATTTAAAATTACAACTCATAAATTTAATACAGACACATATTAGGTTCATTAATATGATATCTGCATATATATTTCTGAATTTATATGTGGAATGCTTGGTTACTTTATGTTCTGTTTTTATTTTAATGACATATTTAGAACTTTTACATAATTTTCCATGTAATTTATTTTTGTTTTCATCATTATATAAGTAGTTTTTCTGTTCACTTTTAATGTTAAGGATTCTTTAGATCATGTTTCTTATTCCAATGTACTTGACTTATTAGATGATAACTTTTTATTGTTGTCTAAATGTAAAAAACAGTATCTCATAGATGAAAGAGTATTTGATAAGTTTTCACTCTATTTTATGATTTTAAAAACAGTGAAATCAGAAAAATAACTAAACTTTGGGTCACCTCAATGGCTCAGTCGCTTAAGTGTCTGCCTTCAGATCAGGTCATAATCTCAGGATCCTGGGATTAAGCTCTGTGTCAGGCTCCCTGCTCAGTGGAGGGTCTGCCTCTCCCTCTTCCTCTGCCTCTTCCCTGCTCATGCCCTCTCTCTCAAATAAATAAATAAAACCTTTAAAAAAAATAAAAACAACTAAACTTTATTAATCCAAATTACATTTATACAAACTGAATGAACACACATTCTAGAGGGAAAGATGTTAGACATATTTTCTTTAAAATTAGGAAATAGACAAAATGTCCATTATCCCCAATAAGATGCAGTTCATCATCTTATTATATCTAGTAAGAGCAATGTGATGACAAATAGAAATTTAAAGTATGAGGGATTAACTATAGGATTAAACTGTTCATTTACATGATTACTTACAAAGAAAATATGAAGGAAGAATTTATATAGATGTCTGGATTAACATAAAAAATCAATTTCATGGGGTACCTGGGTGGCTCAGATGGTTAAGCATCTGCCTTTGGCTCAGGTCATGATCTTCTGATCC
>CM052897.1:52915753-52928534 GCA_028534135.1 Potos flavus | reverse complement strand
CCAGTCCATAAATCCCGGAGGAGGTGTTTGCTCCTTCAAACACGTGGACATCACTGCAAAGCTACATGGATCATGAAAAATCAGGCAAACATGATGACATCAACAAATGAAATTAATAAAGCTCTTGTAACTGACCCCCAAGAAAAGGGGATCTACAATTTGCCTGAGAAGAATTCAAAACAATCATGTTGAAGAAACTCAGAGAAATGCAAGAGAACACAGACAACTGAACAGAATCAGAAAAACAATGCATGAACACGCGGTTGTGTAGAAAACAGATTTTCTTCATAATTTTAATGTAAGCATATCAGCCAACCTAATGAACTTTTCTGAAAGTTTCAGCACGAAGAAAAAAATTCAAGGGAAAAAGAAATTTCCGGGGAATAAACGTAGCATTGATCAGTTGTGCCTTGGGAGTATGAATTGTTTCTCAACCACAGAAAAAGAAATGAAATGGAGAAAAAAACCATTTTAATAAAAGGGCTTCAATCATGTAAGAACAGATAAGTACATGTAAAGGAAAAAAAATTCCAGAGATAAATGTAGCTTAGGTCTATTTATTCTGCCTTGGGATTATGAGTTGTTTCTCATCCACAGAAAAAAATGAATAGAGAAAAAAATTTTAAAGATTACAAAGGACTTCAATCATGTAAGAAAAGATAAGTATATGTAAGAGTAGTTTTGCCCATCAAAGGGCACTTTATAAAAAGTAAAGTCATAGAATGCAAGCTTAAAGAATATGTTTACAGTACCTGCAACCAGTAAGATTCTATACTGAGCTCTACACATTTGTAAGAAGGCACAGTTAACGAGTACTAAATGGGTAAAATATTAGCACACACTTTACAGAAGAGCAAACGATATTGAAAATCTATTGGGATGTTCTATACCAATAGTGGTTACAAAAATGGAAATCAAGATTATAATAAAATTCCATTTTACACCTACTTAATTGGAAAGAAATGAAAAAGTCCCACCGTGCCAATGCTAGCGAGCACATGGTCCACAGCACGCATTCTCAACAGGAGAATACTTCTGTAAGGAGCAAACATTGTCTCTTATTTTTTTAATGTACAATTTTCTTTTGTATCGTATCCTTTTTATTTACACATGGAATAAAAATTCTGTTTCTTTATATATACACACAGTATACAAACAGTTATACAATATGTTTGTAGTATTAACATTTCGTGGTGGTGATTATAAAAATGTGCAGACGAGGCTCTTGGGGGTGACAATGAAAAAATAAGATTGAGTCTGTAAATGGTCTACAGGCTCTATTTTACATCACATTTGGTAGTGTAAATAAGAAAAGATAATTTGGGAAGTTTGTCGTTATCTCTTACAGCGCATTATTTATGTATCTTACGACGCACAAACTCTGTTCCCAAATAGATACCCAAGAGAAGATCTTACACATGTAGGGGAGAAGATATATGTAAGAATACTGATGACAGCATAGCTAACAAGATAAAAATTCCAGAAATAAAATGCTCCTCAACAGGAATTTCGATCAATGAAAACTAGTGTTTTTACACACAGAATATTATGCAATGAAGAAATTATATACCCATAATGAGAATGAATCTGAGCAATAATATATTAAGGATGAAACGTCAGTCCCAAAACATTACGAACAGAATTTGCTTTTTTAAAAAAACTAAAGTCCATACGTTATTCAGATTTCATTAGTGTTTTTCTTAACGTTCTTTTTCTTTTCCAGGAACTCTCTCAGGATACCATATTACATTTTATGCTCATGCATCTTTAGCCTCCTCTAAACTGTGACAGTTTTTCAGACCTTCCTTGTTTTTGATAATCCCGAGAGTTTTGAGGAGTACTGATCAGTTATTTTTAGAATGCCTCTCAGTTGGGGTTTGTCTGAAATTTTTCTTATGGCTCGACTGGGGTTGTGAGTTTTTGGAAGGAAGGCCATAGAGGTGAGGTGTCCTTCTCAATACATCATATCAAGGATACATAAGGTGCATACTAACAACATTACTTAATCCCTAACAATGTTAACCTTTATCACCTGGCTAAGGTATGCTTATCAAGTTTTTCCTCTGTAGTTACTTTTTCTTCCTTTTCATACTGTTCTCTTTGAAAGCAAATCACTAAGTGTAGCTTCCTCTTAAGGAGTAGGAAGTTAAGGGGCACCTGGGTGGCTCAGTGGGTTAAAGCCTCTACCTTTGGCTCAGGTCATGATCTCAGGATCCTGGGATGGAGCCCCGTATCGACACCGGCACCGGGCTCTCTGCTTAGCAGGGAACTTGCTTCCCCCTCTCTCTCTGCCTGCCTCTCTGCCTACTTGTGATCTCTCTCTCTGTCAAATAAAGAAATAAAATCTTAAAAAAAAAAAAGGAGTAGGGAGATAAGCTTTACCTCCTTGAGGGGTTTGTATACATAAATTATATGGAATTCTGTATGTGATACTTTTTAATAATGGCAACTGAAATAAAAATAATTAAAAAGACATGTATTTACTCAACGTATATTAAATGTTAGCAACTGAATGATTAAAAAGGGAGTCAGAATATTGCCTTGGGATGCGAGGATGAAGGTATGAGAGGAGAGGGAAATGGTTAATGTCCACATGTGGTCTGAAGTTGATAGTGTAGCATGAAACATGGATTACCATAAATCCCTTTCCGTATACTTGAAGTTCAAATGTATTAAAATTATAATGTAGTATTATTCGGTGTGTGCTTAATGATTTTCCCCAGAATCCTATCTGATACATTATTAATATTTTTGTTTCTTCCTTTTTGTTTGCAGTTTGTTTTTTCTTTAACCATTGCAACCTTCTCTACTTGCAGTATTTGTTCGGTTCTTTGTCTTTCTTCCCACTTGGTTTGTTTTTTGTAAGTTTTATAAGTCACAAACATTTTCTCCTAGGTTTCCCAGGAATTTTATATTTTAGGTTTTGCATCTATTTCAGTGATGTATTTTGAGTTAATTTTTGTATGTGGTGAGAGGTATAAATAAATTTCTTTTTCTTTTTTTGCATATGGATATGCAATTGTTCTAGCACTTTGTTGTAAAGATTATCTCTTTTTCCACTGAATTGCTTTTGGGTCCTTGCTGAAAAATCAAATGACCATATAGGCATAAATCTATTTTTGGACTCTTTTGCTTTGGTCTATTTGGATATCTTCCTGTAAATTCCATATGGTTTTGATTTATAATGCTTATAATTGCAACACTAGTATTAAAATTTTTTAGGCCTCCAACTTGTTCTTTTTCAAGTTGTTTTAGCAATCTTTGTTCCTTTGAATTTCTATGTAAAACTTTAGATAAACTGACCAATATCTATAAAAAAACTTGTTGGGATTTTGATTTAAATTGATTTGAATTCATAGATCAATTTAAGTATAACAAATCCCTTAGTATATCTGAGTCTTTCAGTGAATGACTATGGCACATCTATCCACTTATTTAGGTCTGTAATTTCTCTTGGCAATGTTTTCTAGTTTTTAGTGAACTGGGTTTACACATTAGTCAGATTTATGACTAAATATTTAATATTGTTATTCTATAAAAATTGTATTTTTTTTTGTAGAATATAGTTCTACTCAAACTCCTCTAGAAAATAAAATAAAAATAATAAACCCCAATTCGTTTTGAGGCCAACATGACTTTGCTAGCATATCCCCTTCTCATGAATATATATGCAAAAATTCTTGATAAAATTTTAGAAAAATCGAATTCATATTATATAAAAAAGATACTGCATCATGACAAGTAAAGTTTATCCCAGGAGAGTAAGGTTGGTTGGACATTTATTAATTCTAGTAGCTTTTCTGTAGATTTTATTGCATTTAATGCACAGATAATCATGTCATCTGCTAATAAATGCAGTTTTAACCTTCTTCCTTTTTATTTTGGGTGCCTTTAATATCTTTTTCTTACGTATCACACTTTCCTGAACCCCAATTCAATGGTGAACCGAGGTGGTAAGCCAAGACATTCTTGTCTTTTTCCTGGTGTTGGCAGAAAATTCTTTCACTATTAGGTATGATGTTAATTGTTGTTTTATTGTAGATGCTTTTGGTGAGGTTGTGGAGATTCCTTTATAATTTTCTTATAGCTTGCATCAGAAACGGAGGTTGAATTTTTCCTTATCAATAAATATTATTATGGTTTTTCATTTTTAGTCTGCAATAGTCTGAATTATTTTGGTCTGAATAGGCTGAATAACATCCACTAGTTTTTTCATGAGGTTGTATGGTTATGATCTCACCAAAGGTATATAAGTGGCAGTGTCATTTGGAAATTTAAGCATCCTTACAGGGAATTTGTACATCTTTTTTCTTCCTCCTTAATTCGTATGGGCTATAATGTGTTATTTTTTTAATTAAAAATTTCTCAAGCGCCTGGGTGGCTCAGTGGGTTAAAGCCTCTGCCTTTGGCTCAGGTCATGGTCTCAGGGTCCTGGGATCGAGCCCCGCATCGGGCTCTCTGCTCAGCAGGGACCCTGCTTCCCCCTCTCTCTCTGCATGCCTCTCTGCCTACTTGTAATCTCTCTCTCTCTGTCAAATAAATAAAAAAAAAAAACCTTAAAAAAAAAAGGCTGATATTTAAAAAAAAATTTCTCTCTTTGGCTTGAGTTCAAGCAGTGGTGTGTATCAAAACTTAGTGGCTTAAAACAACAAACATTAGGAAGCTCATCATTCAGTGTTTTGTAGTCAAATGAATGGTGTTTCATGGCCTCACTTAAATATCTGCCTGTTTGCTGATGGGTGGCTGAGTGTCTCTGAGGGCTTTAGGTCACATGTCTCATTGTCTAGAATATTAATCCTGTCTCCTTAAAATGATGATGGGCACAAAGTTCACAAATATAACAAGAGGGCAATTTGCAAATTCTCATAAAAGTTAAAAACTCCCACATCGATGTAATGTTGATGTAATTCACAAGGCCACCCTAGATTCAAAATAAAAAGAAGTGAATTTCACCTCTTTGTAAGAAGGAGCTGGAAAACATCAAAGTGATATTTATTTGTCATTAACTACAAAGTGGTATCCCCTTTGTTGAAGGGTGTAGAGTAACAAGTTAGAAAGAGCAAGTGTCCCTGATGAATATGCAACTACTACACAATTCCTGTGTTGTTTATTTCAGGACATCAATTTTTTGAAAGGGAAATAAAGGTACAGTTTATTTAAGCCACATTTATTTTGTGGTTAATGAACTAACAGCTTTCCGAATCATGCTTGACAATATGCAATTTCAGCCTGGCTTCTTCTATAGGGGAGTCAAAGCTTTACTTCTACCCATCTCTGGTCTTCATCTGGGACTCAAATGAAAAGACAGATCAACAAGAGAAAAAAAAAGTTTATTAATGCACTCCACTTTGAAATGTGGAGTGCACATCAGATGGGAGAACTCTAAAATAAAAGTAAGTTAAAATGGTGAGTTAGAATTCCAGTTTATATAGCATCCTCAACAAACAACAGTAAATTTACAGAAAAATGACGGGACAAAGGAAAGCAGTTTTAGGCTTCCACAGTGGCAGACTGAGGGAAGGTACATATATGTCAGAAAACACTAATGGAGTAAGTTTTATTTGCAGATTTCTTTGGTGCCATCTCTGGGCTGATAAGAGTCTATCTCCAGTAAAAGAAGAATTTATTTCTTTAGGCAAAAAGGGAAAGCTTTTTCTAGATTTGTTATTTCTTAATTGCCTTTAAATCAAAATACTTTTTATGTCAAGGAGGCATATTTTGGGATGACATTCTGATTTCCTTCATTCCCCCACATAGTGATGCTGGGTGATTGCTTCTCCCACACCGCAGATTTGGGATTTATTTCCCAGGAGTGTAAAACAAAGGATTTCTAGATTTGGAGACAGCACAGAACATGAGTGGGCTTCATACCAAAAGATGAAGAAATTAAAACTATATTCTAAACAAATGTGAGATGCTTCGGGATTCCTCCTGCACTTGTATACCAAAATACTGGCTATCCGACTGCTATCCAAAATTCAGTAATTCATATTTCCCAAGGGAGAGACTCAAATATACCGAAATTGAGAATTCACCAATAAATGATCCAGGCAGATTACAGTAAATTCTCAAAGCAATAAAAAATCATGTTATGTAAAGAATGAAAATGTGCATTTTAGATGTTTTGTCTTTATCAAGAGCCTTCAATAAGTGATGTGCCAAATAAATGTGGAAAGATAAAGACACAAACAAACAAAAGCATCAAATAAAAATATATGGAGGAAATGTACAATGTAGCAGGATCTCTTTTGCAACTTCTGAACTCTGTCATTGTATCAGAGAACAACCATAGATAAGCATGAATGAATGAGCATGGCTAAGTTCCCAAAAAACTTTATTGACACTGAAATTTGAAACACATATAATTTTCTTGTGTCATAAAATATTCTTCTTTTGATTTTATCCAATCATTTAAAATTATACATTTAAAAGTGAAAAAATATTTTTAACTCATAAGCATATAAAAACTTGTGGCTGGTCAGATTTGACCCAAGGGCTGTATAGTCTGTTGACTCCTGATTTAAACAGTTATCTTTTAGAGAAATTTAAAATGAGAAAATCAGATTTTATTTTACCTTTATTTATTCCACTTTGAAACTTTTAATTTCTGTAGATGCAAGTTCCTGGCCTGTATTATATTACTTCCATATGAAATATTTCAGTACACATTTTATTAAGTGGGAAATGAATTCTTTTTTTTTTTTTATGAATTCTTTGTTTTTATCTGACAGTCTTTCTCTCCTTTTTATATCTGAAGGATATTTTTGTTGGATATAGAATTCTAGGTCTGTAGTTTCTTTTTTTTTTAAGGATTTTAAAGATGTTACTCTGTTGTTTCCTCACTTGCATGATTTCTAACGAGAACTTTTCTGTTTTCCTATTCTTCTTATCCTTATTTCTTTTACAGATGCCCTCCTTTCACTTTTCTTCATGATTTTCTCTTTGTCTTTGGATTTAAGTAGCTTGAATATGATACGTCTATGTGCAGTATTTTTGGTATTAATCCTGGACTGGTGTTCTCCAAACTTCATAGATCTCTGGTTTTGTGTCTGTTACTTATTTTGGAAAATTTTTGGCTACTTAGATGCCTTATTTATCAAACTTACCTGCAAACTTATCTGTAACTTATCTAAGATTTCAATTACACATGTGTTACACTGTTTGATATTGTCCCACAGTTATTGAATGTTCTGCTCTCTCTTTTATTTTTTTTATTTTTTTAAAGATTTTTTTTTTTTTATTTGTTCAACAGAGAGAATTTCTGATCACAAGTAGGCAGAGAGGCAGGCAGATAGAGAGAGAGGGAGAAACAGGCTCCTTGCTAAGCGGAGAGCCCGATGCGGAGCTCGATCCCAGGACCCTGAGATCATGACCTGAGCCAAAGGCAGAGCCTTTAACCCACTGAGTCACCCAGGTGCCCCTGCTCTCTGTTTTAAAAATGTCTTATGTCTTTGCACTTCACTTTAAATAATTTGTATTGATTTATCTTCATGTTCATTAATTCTAGTAATTTTGGGAGATGTGTGAAGTATACTCGTGAGGATATCAAAGGCATTCTTCATCTAGATTACTGTACTGATTTCTAGCATTTCCATTTTTTCCTTATAGTTCTCGTCTTTCCCCTAAAATTAAACTTATGATCTTCCATGTTGTCTATTATTTCCATTACAGCCATTGATACACTAGTCAAAGTTACGTTAAATTCTCTGCCAGAGGGGCACCTGGATGGCACAGTCAGTTAAGCCTCAACTCTTGGTTTCAACTCAGGTCCTGATATCAGGGTTGAGAGATGGAGCCCTGCGTCAAGCTTAGGGCTCAGAGTAGAGTCTGCTTAAGATTCTCTCTCCCTCCAAGCACCTGAGTGGCTTAGTGTGTTAAGCATCTGCCTGCAGCTCAGGTCATGATCTCAGGGTCCTGGGTTTGAGCCCTGCCTTGGACTCCCCACTCAGCCAGGAGCCTGCTTCTCCCTCTCCCTCAGCTACTTCCTCCTGCTTGTGGTCTCTCACTCTCTCTCTCAAAATAAGTAAAATCTTAAAAAACAAAAAAAAAAGATTCTTTCTCCCTCTCCATCTGCCCCTCCCCCTCAAATAAATAAAATCTTTTAAATAAGTAAATAAATTCTCTGCCAGAAAGTTACAGATAAGTTGAAAAAATAGTAAAAAAAGAGTTTCCTTAAAAATCCCTGCTTCCCATAATGCTAATGTTTTACCTAATCATGGAACAATTACCAAGAATAGAAAATTAAATAGTATCTGGGCTATACCTTATGGCTAAAGACAAAGGTCATACCCAAATGCTGTATTCTATTAAGGAAAAGTGTTTTTCACAATTTTGTTTTTAATTAAAAAATATTTGATTCATACTTTTTTCCTTATGGTGGAGATCTAAACATGTTTAATAGTTTTTGACCCGTGGTTGACTTGGTAACAGATTATAAATTTTACATATATGAGGGAACTGTTGTCATGGCCCAGAAGCTCAAGGGACCCGGAGCCAAGAATGATGGAGGGCGGACCATGAGAAGCTGGACTTCAAGCCGCACCTCGGCTGTACCTCACACTTGGTCACAACGCCCAGCTACAGTGAGACCTTTGCCAAGTTACCGGAGTCTGGGGACCTGAGTGGGCATGAGCTCAAAGTCAGTGGCAATAGTATGTCCTTCCAGAATCTTCTAGCAAAGATCTGTTTTCATCACCATTTTTTCGTGGTGGAGAAAGTAGACTCCCGCTCCTCCATGTACAGCTGCTCCATCCGGGGCCACCATGCCTGCCCCCTGGTGAAGAATGGGAGAATGGGAATCGGTGGATGGGGATGCAGCCACCTGACACTGCTGGGCGACCTGCTGGAGGAGATGAAAGCGAGGCTGGCCAGTGCGGAGCCCCGCCTACAACCCTGCCAGGACAGGGTACTCGGCCTGGGTCCACCGCGGCCGCCGTTCAGGGGACAAAGGGATATGTTGCGTTGGTTTATCTTGTCATTTTTACTTCAACTCTGTCCACTGTCTTTGGCGAAAAGCCCAGATGCAGCCCCCAACCAGCAGGGGCTCTGGTAGCTAGGCCGGCTGTCTGAGCAGCAAGTATAACCACTGTCCAGGCTGAGGGCACTCAGTGGACCGCACAGGGTGGTGTGTCTGGCTCTGTGAGGCCATCCGAGTCCCACAGGTCCCCCACATAGCCTTTGCGAGGGTACCTGTTCACCGCAGAGACACTTCCCTTCACGCTCACAGCCGCGGGTGAGGACACTGCTGGCAGAAGGGTAGTGAAGGCCTCTGTCCGTTGTGTTCTCTGCGTCCCACCCGTGCGCTCATGTGCTGGGTGGGGGTCCCGTCGGGATCCCTGATGGAGCAGGACCTAGACCTTGTTGGTTTACATTTGTTTTCCCATTCAGTGAAATGAGTCTTGATTGGCATTGTTCGGTGAGTGGTGGGACTGTTTGGGATTCCAGGTCCCTCCTGTCGTGGAAGGCCCCACAGGGTTTGTCCCACGTCGTGCCCAGAGCTGCCAGGAAGGCCCAGCCCTGGTGTGGCCGCCGCCCCTGGAATGTACCTCATGGGCTGGGCAAAAGGACTGGGGACCACCCCCACAAGATGTACCTCCTCAGGGATGATGGTCCTTAATGATGTAACTTCTTTTTGAAGAACATTGTCACTTCAGCATGTAATCTATTACAGAATCCTGTGCAGTGATTCTAGAACCTCAACATTGTATGATGTGTTATATAAGAACTGATTTGCTATTGACGTTTATGGATAAAGCAGAGACATATCACCTTTCTAATGATTTGGTGTCAAGATAATCCAATAAGCTTGTAAAACAGAAACAAACATGAAGGAATTGTTAATGAGCTTTTCTAGTTTTTGACTTTTTATTTTCAGAGACTATTATCTGCATGATATGTATTTCTAATTGTGATGAACATAACTTGATTGCCTAATTTGTGTGTGTGTGTATGTATGTGTGTGTGTGTGTGTGTGTTTGTAATTGTTCCTCATGTGCTGAAGAAGAAACTATTTTTTTGTTTTGGCGACACACACACATTATAGGTGTGCTATTTACATATGTTCTTGCATGTCTATTGTATTCATCTTGTTACTTGTACTTTATGTTTTTTCTGATTTGTTGTCTCCCTTATTTTTTAATATTTAGTGAGGTATGTGATGATCTCCTATTATTATGGTGAACTTGGCAGTTTGTTTCTGTAATATGCTTTCTATATAGAAGCTATTTTATTAGTTAATTACAACGAGAATAGTTTTATTTAGTTCTAAATTTCATTTTTAACAATATCAGAATATTTGTATTTTAATAATGTCCTTATTACACTGGTGTCTTTAATTTATCTATGCATTTTATTATTATTATTTTTTAGATTTTTAAAAAATTTATTTATTTGAGAGAGAGTGCACAAGCAGGGGGAGGTGGGGGGAGAGGCAGAAGGAGAAGCAGACTCCCCCCTGAGCAGGGATCCCAATATGGTGATCGATCCCAGGACCCCGAGATCATGACCCAAGCTAAAGGCAGATGCTTAACCGACTGGCCCATCCAGGTATCCTATTATCTATGTATTTTAACTAAATCAGAAGTTGACAAAATGTTTTATATCATCCCCCAAAAGGTAAGAGAGTTCTAGTAGCTTTTCATCTTTACCAATGCTTATCTGTTTTCTTGCTATTAGCCAGTCTACTCTGTGGAAAGTGGTATTACACAATGAGTTTAACTTTAATTTCCATACTAATAATGTCAAATTAGTATGTTTCCATGAACTCATTGGCCATTAGTGGTCAAATAAATGAATGTTTTTTTGCTCATTTTCATGGTGATATGTTTGTCTTTTAATTTTTGAGTTATGAGTATTCTTATATATTCAAGATAAAAGATCTTGGGGTTGTGAGTTCAAGCCCCATGTTGGGCACAGAGCTTACTTAAAAAAAATAAAATAAAATCATGATATAGAATGTTTCCATATTCCAAAAAAGATTTTCATACACCTTTACAGTCAGCCCCCTTTCTCCATCCTTAGCCTCTAAGAATCACTAATCAGCTCTGTCACTATATTTAATTTTCTAGTATTGCATACAAATATAATCACATAGTATCTTTTTGTAATAACATCTTTCTTTTAGCATAATGCTTTAGGGATTTATTTATGTTAATAAATATGTTAATATCAGCAGCTTGCTCTTTTCATTGCTAAGTAGTATTTTATTACATAGAGATGTACTGTAATTTGTTTATGTATCAACCTATTGAATCTAAATTTGGTTTACTTTTTTTTTTGACATTTATGAAAAAGCTGCTGTGAGCAATTGCATACATAACTTCATGATGACATATATTTTCATTTCCCTTAATAAAATATTTGGGATGAGATTACTGATTTAGATAAGTGTGTATTTAACGTTAATGATACTCCAAACTGGTTTACAAAGTGGCTATGCATTTTGCATTACCATCAGCAATGTACGAAAGTTCAAGTTGCTCCAAATCCTTATCTATATTTGGTATTCTCAGTGTTTTTAACTTTAGTCATTCTAGTGGATATGAATTGACTAACATTACCCTGATGACTAGTCGTTAGGGATCTATTCATTTGATTGTTTAGCACTCATATATCATGTCTGATAATGTTTCTTTTAAAGTTTTTCCTATTGGGTTTTTTTTTTTTTTGCCTTTAATTCTTGAGTTGTAAATGTTTTTTATATGTTGTACATAACTTTTAACAGATAAATGTTTTTCAAATAATTTCTCCCAATTCATAACTGGCCTTCTTCTACCTCTCAGCTTTTGGCAACCATCATTCTACTTTCTTTCTCTATGATTTTGACAACTTTAACTACTTCATATGAGTGGAATCTTATAGGATTTGTCTTTTTGTCTGGTGATGGGCTTATATCACTTAGCCAAATGCCTTCAAAGTTAATGTATGTTGTAGCATATGTAAGAGTTTCCTTCCCTTTTAAGCCTGAATAATATTCTATTGTATGTATATATCATATTTTGCTTATCCATTCATCCATTGATAGGCACTTGCTCCATTGATAGGCTACCATGTTTTAGCTATTGTGAATTACGCTGCTAGAAACATGGGTGTACAAATATCCCTTTGAGACCCTGATTTTAATTATTTTGAGCATATACTTAGAGGTGGAATTGCTGGATCATATGATAATTCTATTTTTAATTTTTTGAAGAACCCGCTATGCAGATCTTCCTCATATACTGGGGTTACATTCTGATAAACCCATCATAAATTGAAAATAACAGAAGTTGAAAATGCGTTTAATACACCTAATCTATTGAATATCATAGCTTGGCCCAACCTACCTTAAGTGTGCTCAGAACATTTACATTAGCTTATGGTTGGGCAAAATCATATAATACAAAGTCTATTTTATAATAAAAAGTTAAATATCTCATGCAATTTATTGAATATTGTACTGAAAGTGAAAAACAGAATGGTTGTATAGGTACAGAATTGATGTAATGGTATTGATTGTTTACTTTCCTGATTGTGTGGCTGACCGGGAGCGGCAGCTCACTGCTACTGCCCTGCGTCATGAGAGAGTATCATACCACATCTCTCTCACCTCGGAAAAGATCAAAATTCAAAGTACAGTTTCTACTGAATGCATATTACTTTTGCACAATTGTAAAGTCATAAATTGGGGACGATCTGTATTGTTTTCCAAAGCTGTACAATCTTACATTCCCACCAAAAGTGTCCATGGTTCTAATTTCTCCTCATTCTCACCAACTCTTTCTCTCTTCTTTCTTTCTTTCTT
>CM052897.1:52889092-52915653 GCA_028534135.1 Potos flavus | reverse complement strand
TTGATAATGTCTTTTGAAGCAAAAGATTTTTAAATTTTCAAAAAGGCCATTTTGCCTTTATTTTCTTTCGCTCTCTATGCTTTTGTATCATATTAATAAATATCAATAAATCATTGACAAATTCAATATGGCTTTAGCTTCATCTCAGTTATTTTGAAAGCATTTATCCCAGTATCATTTAATGTAAAACCACTCAGTTAAAATTTTTTTCTTTTTTTAATTCTCACTTTGGTTCATGGATTTTTAAATGTTATTTAGCTCCAGCTATTTGGAGATTTTCTAAATGAATTATTATTATTTTTGTGGATTTCTAATTAAATTACTATTTTCGTATTGTGAATTGAACCAAGGATAGTGTGAAGAACTAAACCATGGCAATTTTTGAAGACTCATTTAATAATAATAATGCCCACTTACGTTGGCAAGTAGGATTGTGAAATTAAAATGAATAATTTAAAATAATTAACAAATCTCTTGTTTTAGATGTTTGTTTTTATTTCATCTAAAATATGATAGGACCTGGTGTTTTGAGTTGAATGTGGTTCAGCCTGGGAACAGGAAATGGTGTATGCATTAGTTCGCCTGGAGTTTTTAAATCAGTCTTCAAAAGAGTTTGCGGCATAAGGTTGGAATTCTAATGGATTTTAAATGAGAAGTACCTGCAATGTAAAACGATGAACCCACGTGCACACTTCTTTCGGTCCCAATCACTACTAGAATCCAACTCTTCTCATTCCAAGTTCTTATTTTTTTCACAATACTTTACCTACATTTAGATTAGAGATTAGACAGGAGAAAAATAATTCTTGATAACTAGGTCCCCCCCCCATCTTGAGAATTTGTCTAATTGATGGAGAAGTTTTCCGATTATTTATTTATTTATTTATTTAAGAATGTCTCGTCTTAATTATGTGAGAGGACAAAATCCCTTTAAGATACCCTTTTCACCTAAAGTGTTTAATACACTTTCTGGGGTTTATACTCAAAAGAAATTTACATCTTTAGTGCAGCAAACCCCGGAGACCAATCAGAAACTCACACAACACTCCTCTGTTGTTGCTATTAATCATCTTTGTCCTTGGAGAATATTTGTATAAATATTTTTAACTCAAGATGAAGTCATCCTCAGGGTAGCATGTTTGAAGGCAGTTTACTCTGATGGTTTCCAAATAGTGTGATTCCCACTGGATGTCTAAAATAATACTCCATTTTCACAGTTAAGTGTACCAGCTAGAGGGATACCTATGAGAGAAAGAATCATGCCTTTAAGAAGGTTAATGAGAAGATGGGATCCCATTGGTCTCAAGATACAATTGAGGTGTAGGATAGATAATTCCTCAAACTTCTTCAGACAAATTGATCTTGTTTGGGCATAATTAGCTATAGGTTACATCAGGGCAAACAGATGATTCCCATTGGTGGAATGAAACTTTTATATCCTGCTATGAATTATCTTAAAGTCCATGTAAAATAACGCTTGATTTTTAATCAGTCTCATTGGGCCTTATTAAAAAGTGAATTTAGTCAGAGAACTAAATTAGAAAGAACCTTAGGAAATCCCTGAATAGGTGATTACAGAGTAATCACTCAAGCTTGAAATAGTTTTAAGCGCTACATTAAATGTTAAAAAATATAGTCAGAGACAAGTGTTTCCTTAAATTTTCATGTTTGCCATACACACACAGACACAACACACACATGTGCTTGCAAGAATCTCTTGGGTAGATGCTGATATTAAGAGTAGTTCCCAAAGAGTCCACATGTTAAAAAAAAATCTATAGCTTCCAGTTTAAACTCATTTTACATTCCTTAATCCCTGGAAGTTAGTTTGGAATTTATTTATTTTTATTATTCTTTCAGTGGAAATAGTGATCTTATATTATTCATCATGTTTGGTGAACATAACCTAGAATAAATGTGAAAAAATAAAAGCCGTTTTTCTGAAACTGTTTCCTTTATGTATACACACCTTTGAACTACAGCTTCCCTTCTAGTACACACATGTAAAATGGTATTTTACCCAATTTCCTGAAAATTAAAATATTTTTTTTCTTTTAAAATCAGTTTGAATGACAAGATACAATTAAACAATTTCTCTTGAGATGCTGCAAAAATTCTATGGGAGAGTTCAAAGATGATATTTCCATTAGTCAATCAGACAAACATTTTATAATCTTTACTTCCTTCAGTTGATATACTGTTATTATTTGTAATCCCTTCAAGCTTTTATATACATATATTATATATAAAAACCTTTATATATATAACCATTATATAATGTATATATTCTTTATATATACTGTATATATATTATATGTAAAAAATATATATATATACACACACACACAAAACATCTCAGGGCTATTGTTTGATTGATTAGACGGAGTAGTTGTTTTGAACTACATTAGAAACTATGTTGAGTATGATGCACTATTTTCACCTAGCCCCTTTAGCCAGAGCAGCCACAAAACAGAATAATGAATTAATTTCAACATTAAGGCTCCTAAGACTTCGTATCAATTAAAATCACATCACAAACAATGTATAATAACAATTAAATATACACAGGATTTAAGGAATCAAAAACATTCAAGTCTTCTGAAAGACATTATGCCCAGTCATCTTATTTTTTTTTAAAGATTTTATTTACTTGAGAGAGAGAGAGAGAGAGAGAGAGCGCACAAGCAGGGGGAGCGGGAGAAGGAGAAGCAGGCTTCTGGTTGAGCAGGGAGCTCGATGCGGGGCTCCATCCCAGGATCCTGAGATCATGACCTGAGCCAAAGGCAGACGCTTAACCAACTGAGCCACCCAGGCGCCCCTATGCTCGGTCATCTTAAAAGAGTTTTTCTCCTGTCCCCCACCATGAGTTAGTGATAACACTGGAAGATAACACTGGAAGTGATAACACTGGAAGATAACACTGGAAGTTATAGGGAGGAATTCCATGATCGCAATGACTAAAGTTGGTAAATATGAAAGAAGAGAGGGAAATTGAGAATAATGAGTCTGTAATTTACCTAAAACAATGCAAAATGGACTGCCTTCAAAATATGAAATTCTCATTTGATGAAACTAGTCAAGTGTAGCCTAACTGGTTATTGATTTAGGAAATAACAACATGCTATGTTAACTGCTGGTCAAAAATAAAATATTTTATACCTTCTGATTGAGGTTAATCCCAGACACTAAATAAACTACAATTTACATATTTCTTTTACATTTCCCAGAATCTTCTATCATTTAGAGATGGGGGTGGGGGGGCTCTTATTCTAAGTAAGAGATGTAGTGTTCTAAAGTTTTAAAAGTTTTGAAGCTTTTCAGGCACCTGGGGGACACAGTCAAGTTAAGCCTCGGACTCTTGGTTTTAGCTCGAGTCATGATCTCAGGGTCCTTATCTCAGGGTCCTGAGATTGAGCCCTGCATCAGGCTTGCACTCAGCAGGAGTCTGCCTAAGACTCTCTCTATCCCTTGGGGTGCCTGGGTCATTCAGTCGGTTAAGCCTGTGCCTTCGGCTCGCTTGATCCTGAGGTCCTGGGATTGAGCCCCACATTGGGCTCTCTGTTGAGCAGAGAGTCTGCTTCTCCCTCTACCTCTTCCCTTGCTCATGCTCTCTCTCACTCTCTCTCTTAAATAAATAAATAAAATATTTGGGGAAAAAAAAAGACTCTCTCTTCCTCTCCTTCTGCCCCTCCCCCGCTCTCTCTTTCTCTCTAAAATAATAAATAAATCTTTAAGAAATTTTTAAAGCTTTTCCCTAAAGTGGATAGATATTCTTGTTACTGTTTTTAGTTAAGTAAGATTTAATGATAGGTTTCCAGATGATTATGGAACAGAAGTTATTCTTAAAGAAATGTTTAATTACAGTTGTCTATCTTATAACATTCATACATATAAACAATTCTCCAAAAGATTGGAAACCATATTCTACCTAAAGATAGAGGAAGGAGGTCAGGAAGGAGGGAGACAATGGAGATTTAAATTTTAGGCACCCTTTTCTAGAGTTTAATACTTTCAAATGCAAAATGCATTGTGTTTTCTTATGTCATAGCAGTGCCTTAAATAATTTAATCTAACAAAATTCAAAGTGAATCCTTTCTATATACTTCCTAAATACATTACCAGTTAGGATACACTTGAATATATTTGTCAATTGAGAATTTCGTATTTTTGAAAGCAGTAGATTCCATTTTCTAAAACCTTTGCTTCTTGGAAAGATTTTCTTTATACTGAGCAGAAAGGTGCTTTCATGTGACTTCCTTCCATTGTTTTAAATTCTATACTTTCCACCTTTGAGAATAAATCAAGCCTCTTGTAAAAATCCTTTAAATGTGTAATGATAATGACTTTGTCTTCCTGTATAATATTCAACTTCCTTAATGATGTCAGTCAAACCTTGTCATGGCCAAACATAGCAATTCTAGGAATTTGCTCTATTACTTCATCTGAGTCTTTCAAATGTTGTAACACTTAGAATTGAACAAAATACTCAATCATTTATTTATTTAAAATATATATTTAGTGCTATGTAGGTCCTCCTTGAAGAATGGAAATCTAATCTTTCAACTTGTAGGATTGAAAATTATGAAAATAAAAAAAAAAAAAGAAAATTATGAAAATCATTGATGGCCATGACAGTAGACATCTCTCCTCTCAAGCAGCTTATAAGTTATTGTAGAGAGAGATAGCAGGGAGTTATGTATGCTTTAGAGAATAATAGAGTCAGGTGACAAAAAAAAATATGACATAGAGTCATATGTGATATGTTCTTCATTTGGTATATGCATAAAACAGAGTGAAGGAGCAAAAGAGGGAATGATCATATGTCTTTGGGTAAATTTTAAATAATTGTAATCAATGTAATAAGTTTAATAAAATTGAATATATCTTGAAAGCAAAAATGTCACAAAGTATCAGATTTTCTTAAGTGTAGAAATGTCCAGGCATGACATACATTCAGACACAATCACTACAAATTATAGCTATCAGATGGCACTGCTTGGGAGCTTTTCAAATGGCAAGTCAATATCCTAATCCTGCACAGGAAAGTAAACTGCCCCTTAATGAATTTCTTTAAGTGGTAGAGTATGAATATAGTTATATGTCATTTCCTTTTTTATAAGGCATTTATTCATCAGTTGGTAACTTGAACTGATATATTGTTTGCATTGAAGATGTATAACTTGATGAAAATTTGTAAGTGTACTAAATCTTATTCTGGGTTGTTATCCTCATTATCAGACTAATCAAGTTGTCAGATCAATCAGTAATTATTAACAAATATTTGGCATCTGCTTTTCCCTAGTGGCAACTGTATATAGAATTTGTGAAGAAATTTTTGTCTCAAGCATTATTTTAAAAAATTCAAAAATTAAAACATAATAACAGTGTATGTATTTCTATCTTTGGAAAGAGCCTGGACACTAAACATATACTTTGGTTCCTGTATCTGAGAAATTTCTCTTGAGTCAGTTGATCTGGTCAAAGATTACTTTTGCATTGTATAATTTGTTCAACCCTTTCCTTCTGAGGAAAATAGAAAAGCCTCATAAAATTAAAATCTTCAGCAACCCTGGCTAAAGAGTTTTGGTATTTAAAATCGGTTTTGGAGGGGCACCTGTGTGGCTCAGTTGGTTAAGCATCTGCCTTCAGCTCAGATCATGATCCCAGGCTCCTGGTATTGAGCCCCATGTCAAGCTCCCTGCTCAGCGGGGAATCTGCTTCTCCCTCTCCCTGTACCCCTCCCCCTGCTCGTGCTCTCTGTCTCTCTCTCAAATAAATAAATAAAATCTTTTAAAAAATCAGTTTTGGCTGTGGAAGTGACATCAAGTTGTCTTAACGTGGGGGAGCTAAGTGCTGGGCCACTCTCAAAGAAGTAGGCATGTACTGGAAAGCATCACATTAGTGTCCATAACTTTTTCTTACTTAAATTCAGGATCTATACAAATCTTTTTCATTCCATTCATTTTACAATAGAGTAATTTGTGAGGTTGCTTTTTGAAACATCTCCTCATTTTTCTAAACCAACCGTCAGTATCGATTTACCTTTTGTGGTATGTGTGGAAAATATTCTATAAACTTTTGACTTGGGGATAAACTGCTTTGAATTTAAGAAATAAAATGCTACACAAGTTTGGTAAACAGATTTCTGTCATCTTTTTTCCTGAAGATTCAGTGTCAGTCTGAAATTCTGGGAAACTGGAGGTTGAGAAACATTACTTCTGGTGCAAACATGGATGGATGTCTTAATAGTCTGGGAATAGATAGCAACAGTAAATCCTCTGCAAGTGGTTTTGCAGGGCAGTAAATATTTGAAAATGAAAGCAAAACACTATAAGAGGTCAGACACCCTGTGGTGACTGGCAGCTGTTGGACTGGAGTTGGGGGTGGGGAGCGTGTATGTGAGGTATATGTTATGCGTCCCAGACACAACTAAGAGAAAGGGGCAAGGCTCTGCTACTGCAGTGCCTATAGAGCCTTCAGTCATTCCCCTCTTCTGAACTTTCTCTCATCTGAAGTTACCACAGCATCCCATGTACAACCACAAACACTTCTCAACAGGAGGGAGCATGCGTTCATGTTGTTCAGACACAGGAGATAAATATATTTGTTCAGCTTCTACTGGCAGTGATGATTAGTTTCTGAGTTGAAAATATCCAGCTGAATCTTTTCCAGTTGTAATTCTATTGATAAACATCTGGGTTCTGATCATCATTATTCTAAAACTTAGGACCTGGGTGATAATTTGGCTATGATGATAAAACTGAGTAAAATAATATATTGTGTATTCGATTAAAAAAAAAAGACAGGAAAATGGAGGGTAAACAACCACAGTGTAAAAATAAGATAAGTAGGAAACAACTTGCATAACAGTGTCGTATTTTTATCATCGGCTCAGCAAATACACACACACACACACACACACACACACACACACACACACATGCATATTATATAATCCTTTTCCCAAAATAGTGAATGTAAGTTAACTGAGAGGACCAGTGAGTCATGATATGGGTGTCAGGGTTGTCACATCCTGCAGTGTGAAGTGAATTCTTGGTTTATCAAGTTTAGCTGCTTCACTTTCTGTCCCCTTGAAGTATTTTGTTCTTGGCCTTTCTTGAACATCAATGATAAGAATATTGGAGAACTGTTATTAGAAAACAGTACAGTTAAATAATCAGAATAACTGTTAAGACATGAAAACACCATTGCTCAGTATGTGAAAGCTGAAATTTATGTATTTACGTCCATAGGACTTAACTTACTTCACAATGCTATTTTAATTAATTGATTTACTTGAGTATGAGAAGTTAGGGCAGGTGGAACACTAAACTATGCCTGGAAGTAGACTTACAAATACAATAAAATCTTTTGCAGAAAAATCAATTTCTGGGTGCAAAAGAATGTCTCAAAACAATTTACAAGACAGTGATTTTTGTAAAAGCTTATCTATTATTAATACAGTTAATAGCAAGTATTATTTCATGACACTACTCACTACTAGGTGATTTTTAAAAATGTTTTACCCATTTAGTCACCACAAACTATAAATGCTACCGAAAAGAAAATAATTTGTTCTTCTGTTATTGCATTATGATAAACATATTAAAGGTGTAGTGTATTTGAACGGAATTGCATAGAAAAATCTCCGTCTCGTTTATGTTTATTACAAAGGGGATGTTTTGCACTGGAAGATACATGAAGGAGTTCCTCAAGTCCTTCTAGCCCATGAGCCTGCATATCCAAAACAACAGTAGTGGTAGGATACAAAAGGGGCCTGAAAGTTTTGGTCAGCCCACTAAAAAGATGGATTTTCTTTTCATTTTTAAGATAATTGGGGTATTTAAACCTAAATGCAAATGAAGTGGTGTCATATTACATTGTATAAAACATTATAAAATATTTATAATGATGGATGCTCTGATGAACAAATCCTTAAATAATAGTTTATTGTATGTTTCATTTTTCACTCATAGCATGAAATGGATATAAATAGAAAAAGAAATAGTAAAAATGACTAATTATATTCAGTTTAAATAATAGATCATAAATTTTCACTGGATAATTTTGAAAAATAGTCACACTTAAACATAACTATGTGAATATGTTCTTGGGACTTGTATCTATAGTCTTTCATCTGCTGATTAACTTAAAATGTTAAATTTGTATTTGTGAAGGCTATTCTAAAAAAGAGACCAATTTTAGAGTCCTAAAAAAAACTAAATCGATGGTTGAAGTGAATGTCAACCTATGATAAGAAGGGATTGATGGGACAAGATTTATATTTTTCTCTTGTCTGTGCGGTATATAACTCTAGTAGTGGCCTTCGAGAAGCTACCATTCTCCGGAGTCAGAAAATGAAAGAGAGAAGAACAATTACTGAAATATAAATTCTTATTTTATATGCATACCAATTCATACATATACTTTACCTCCTTTAACTATCACAAGTATCTCAAATACTTCCATAGAATAAACTTGTAACTTTCACTGGCAGTATCACTGCTTACATCCCTTCAATTTCGCCATTTTAAGATCCAATGCCAGATGCATTCCAGATGCCACAAATCTAGATCACTATTCCTGAGGGCATTTCCAGAAGTCTTCTACAGTTAGCAGTGAAGTAATAGTGTCAGAGTGATCACTCCCTAAGATCAACCCTCAGTCAATGATTTATGAGAATAAGTGTATATGTATATAGACCTATGTAGCAATGCATTTTTTAGAGGCTTTTTAATTTATTAACATATAATGTATTATTTGCCCCAGGGGTACAGGTCTGTGAATCATCAGGCTTACACATTTCACAGCACTCACCATAGCACATACCCTCCCCAATGTCCATAACTCAGCTACCCTATCCCTCCCCCTTAACTCCCCAGCAACCCTCCGTTTGTTTTGTGAGATTAAGAGTCTCTTATGGTCTGTCTCCCTCCCGATCTCATCACATTTTAGGATTGCGTTTTACACTATTTCCTCCATAAGAATAAATGTTAGGGACCTTTTATGGTACCTGGAATAATAATAGACAATTTAGTGTCTGTCTTCCCTTGCCTGTGTCATTTTCCCACTCTCAGTCCCTTCCAAATAAATAACTTGCATTGGTATTATGATTTGACTCTGGGGTAATAACGCTAAGATAAAAATCAAAAGTTAACCCTAATTTTTACAAAATATCACTGAACATTCACATTTTTTGGTCACCTCACTTCTCCAAAGTTGCCATAAGAAATCAGTATTTGTATAAAAGTTATTTAGTTTAGGGGTACCTGGGTGGCTCAGTTGGTTAAGCGTCTGCCTTCAGCTCAGGTCATGATGCCAGGGTCCTGGGATCGAGTCCCACATTGGGCTCTTTGCTCAGCAGGGAGCCTGCTTCTCCCTCTGCCTCTGTCTGCCTCTCTGCCTGCTTGTGCTCTCTATCTCTCTGTCAAATAAATAAATAAAATCTTTAAAAAAATAAAAGTTATTTAGTTTAATCTCTTATGGAAGTCTTGTTCTTCATTATTTGGGGATGAAAAATATAATAGTTAATTAGCTAGAATAAATGGGAAGTCCCTAAAGGATATTATATTCAAAGTCATACATTTAAACAAGGTTTACAACGGGAGTAACAAGAGTGAATGTCACACAGGGAGAAATTTCTCTAAAACTTCATTCATATGAAAACCCAACCACTGAGTGAATAAGAGTAAAGGAAGAATTTAGTTTTGGCTAAAGAATTGGGATCCCACCAGATTTACAAGTTAGACACTTTAAACACTTAGGTAGTTTAAATATTTGGAGTTGTGTTATAGTAGAGATCATTCACCAATATCTATTAATAGTTGATTATTTAAGATGCATGATTATTAAGTATAGAGAGCTAAGTAAGGGAGCATATGCCACTTAAGAACTTAAATTCTAACAGGATGTATTGACACCAAAAGTGTACTGATTACTTCCTATTCATTTTTAACTTTTCCCCACAAGAATATTTCATGTTCCTCAGTAAAATGGTATAAGGGATAAGAACCCTAATCTTAGTACCAATGGAGAAAGAAAAAATGAATACTGTCAGGCCCCTGGGTAGCTCAGATGGTTGGGCATCTGCCTTTGCTTGGGTCATGATCCCAGGGTCCTGGGATCAAGTCCTGCGTTGAGTTCCCTGCTCAGTGGGGAGCCTGCTTCTCCCTCTGCCTCTATCTCTCTCTCTTTGTCTCTCATGAATAAATAAATAAAATCTTTAAAAAAAAGAATACTGTTCAGGACACAAGAAATGTTTGGTAATTTATTGATTAAGTAAAAGATAAATAATTTAAATATCCTATTGCATAGTTGCCTTTTGCTTAAACACATTGAAAAATGTACAACATTTGCAAGTGTTTCCCAATTGGATATAATCAATACTTTAAGAACAATGTATATTGGTAGAGGGATCATAAAACGTTGGGTAACTTTTCTGTATAAATAGTGTAAGTTTCATCTACTACGGCTGGGTTAGGCCATTTGTCTAAGAGGATTCCTCTGTGTTACTCTTTGAAAGGCTTCCTTTACTTCCTTGTTCCGTAAGGTATAGATAACGGGATTCAGAGCAGGCGTGACCACTGTGTACATGAGTGCAGTTGCTTTGTCTGTTTCTGGAGTGTGTGCAGTCTTTGGTTGAAGGTAAGTGAACAAGGCTGTGCCATAGAACAGAGAAACGACCAGAATATGAGATGAACAAGTGGAGAAAGCTTTGCGTCTGCCAGTTACTGAAGGGATTCTCACGATGGTTACAAGAATTCTCAGGTAGGAGCACAGGATGAGCAAACAGGGAGTCATAATGAAGAGCACAGAGACAGCGAACATCACAATCTCAATGTGAGAAGTATCAACACAAGCCAGTTTCACTACAGGCATGATGTCACAAAAAAAGTGCTGAATCTTTCCTGTTTCACAGAAGGGCAGACTGAAGATGCGGGTGATCTGGGCTGACTCCACCACCACTCCAGTGGTCCAAGATGCCGCAGCCAATATCAAACACACGCGAGGGCCCATCAGGAGAGTATAATGCAGCGGGTAACAAATAGCTACGAAGCGGTCATAAGCCATGGCTGCTAGCAGGCAGCACTCTGTCAGTCCCAAGATGGCAAATATGTACATCTGAGCTGCACAGCCACCCACAGTTATGGTCTTGGTCTCCACCAGCAGGTGCACTAGCATCTGAGGCACCACACTGGTAATGTAGCACATCTCCAGAAAAGACAGGTTAACCAAGAAGAAATACATGGGAGTGTGCAGGGAAGGGGTGACCCAGATCAGGGAGATGATGATGAGGTTTCCTCCCACAGTAAACAAGTAAATGACTAAGAACACAGCAAAGAGCACAGGCTGTAACTCTGCTAGAGAGGAGAAAGCTACAAATGTGAATGTGGTACAGAGGGTCTGATTTCTACTCATTGTTGGCTCAGAGCCAGACATCTGTGGAGACAACAGAGAGGACAGAAAATATTGAAGGGAATCCAGTCACCTAGCATGGTTTTCTATCAAACTTCGGTGAAGGAGATTTCCTAGGATCAGTGGTCCTACATGAGAACCTAGTCATTTGGGTTCCTTTTGCTAAATCTTTCTAAATAAATGGACAATTAAAAAGGATGCAATATTTCTTCTGGATTTTGAGTTCTAGATCTTATGGTATATTCTAGATCTTATGGTATATTCTAGATCTTATGGTATATTCACAGAAATTCAAAGAAAACAATGGCTTTAAGTTACATAATATATTTTTTGTTTTTATCATACTGATATTCTAGTCTTATACAGAGTATTATGTAATATAAGAAGGTATAATTGTAAAGAAGTTATATAAAATTGATGTGTATAGAAAAATATAATCATGCTATATTCAGGTTCTGAATTCCACACTCTTCTTAAAGCCACAGTTAAGGGTTTGGAAGGGAATACGTTTATAGCCATTTATTGATTGATTTTCATACATATTTTTACTCATTTAGATTTGAAAAGAGTAAGCCAATGATTAGGCAGCTAAAATCCATGGAAACCAAAACAGAATCTCCTTTCCGCAACTTCAGTGTAATTTTACAGGACATTATGAATAAGAGAACATACCTATTCATAAGGTGAATTTTCTTTTCCTTGTTGGGCTTCTAGACCTTCTACAATTGCAAATCGGTCATGGAACAAGCAATATTTTTATTCTGACTGAAGACCATGGGGATTGCATTCACCACACAGCTTAATTAGATTTCTCTCAAGAGGGATTTCTTCAGAAATACAACAATGAACATTCTATGTAAATTTAGTTTTCATTTTTTGAACATATTTTCCAGAGATTATATCACTTGTTTCAAAATGTAAGACAAGTTTCTAGTGGATTTCCATCATGCAATTGAAATAATTATTGGATTTATGAATATTTACTGTAGTAATCTTTAAGCTCCTCAAATGGACAGTGACTGTTAGGAACAGTGCAGGGCTGGAAAGAAGAGTCCATAGACATCACAGATGGTTTTCACTTTGTTATTGGTGTTTAAATTAGCGAAACAGGCCTGATAAGGGAAATTCCAAATTTTCAATGAAACCAATTAAAATAATTTGTCAAAAATGTGAAAAATGTGTTTTCTTCACTGTCCTCAAGAAGTGTAAGAACTCTTTCATTCTCAAGAATTCTCATTCTTCAAACCTAATACATTTTCTTCTTATTTTATTTTTACAGTTTTGTGGAGATGTAATTGACAAATAAAATTATATATGGTTAAGTACACAATTTGCCAATGACGATTACATATGTGTATGCATTGTGAAATAATTACAATTAGTATAATGAAAATATACATTGCCACACATTGTTATCATTTTGTGTGTGATAAGAATGCTTAGGATATGCTGTTTTAGTAAAGTTCAAGTATATGATACAGTATTATTAACTATAGTCATCATGCTGTACATTAGACCCCCCAGAATTTATTCATCTTATAAGTGAAACCTTGTACCCTTTGACCAACATCTCTTCATTTCTCCCACCCCCTCAGCTCATTCTACTCTCTGTTTTTATGCGTTCAATTTTTTTAGACTCCACATAACTGAGATAATATAGTTTTTGTCCTTTTGTTTCTGACTTATTTCACTTAGCCTGATGCCCTTCAGGTCCATCCATGTTGTCAGAAATGTCAGGATTTCCTTTATTTTATGGCTGAATAATATCCATCTTTGATATTGGTCTTAGCGATGAATTTTTGGATATGACACTGAAAGCACAGGCAAGAAAAGCAAAATAAACAAGTTGGACTAAATCAGATAAAAACGTTTCTGCACAGCAAAGCAAAGACAGCTAAGAGCATGAACTAGACTGAAATTATTTATGAGTAAATAGAAATTAAGAATTGAAAGAAACTAACAGGAACCACATGTTGCAGAAGTTTGGCGATGAAAGGGAGGAGAAAGACAGGGGGATACCTGGAGAAAACAGAGGGCAGGATAAGATTATTTATTATTGCTATTCATTGTGTTTTTAAGATGGAAAATCATGAGACTCTTTAATATGTTATGTAAAGGAACCACCTGAAATAAAGCTTTTCCTCCCTCATTTGGGAAATAAAGTGGTATAACCTTTATTTTAATTTTGAAATTAAAGTATTAACTTAGAAAACTACGAACATCTCAGGGTTGAGATAAAGATTAACTCAGTTATCTGCAACTCAGTTATACTGCAACCGTATTAAGATAAAGCAACATGCCGAGGAATGAAACTGGACCAGTTTCTTATACCATACATGAAAATAAATTTGAAGTGGATGAAAACCTAAATGTGAGACAGGAAACCATCAAAATCTTAGAGGAGAACATAGGCAGCAACCTCTTTGACATCAGCTGTAGCAACTTTTTTTTTTTTAAGATTTTATTTATTCACCTGAGAGAGAGAGTGAGCACAAGCAGGGGGGAGGAGCAAAGGGAAAGGAGCCTGATGTGGGGCTCGATTCCAAGACCCTAAGATCACGAGCAGAAGGCAGATGCTTAACCGACTGAGCCACTGAGGCATTCCCAGCTGTAGCAACTTGTTACTTGAAATGTCTCCTGAGTCAAGAGAAACAAAAGCGAAAAGCAAAAAGCAAAAAACAAAAAAAAACCCCAAAAAAGTATTGGAACGTCATCAAAATAAAAAGCTTCAGCACAGCAAAGAAACAATCAAAAAACTAAAAGGCAACCTTTGGAATGGGAGAAGATATTTGCAAATTACAAAATGACCTATCTGATAAAGGGTTTGTATCCAAAATCTATAAGGAACTTATCAAACGACACCCAAAAAACAAATAATCCAATTAAGATAATCTTTTTTTTTTAAATTTTTTAAAGATTTTATTTATTTATTTGACAGAGAGAGAGCACAAGCAGGGAGAGTGGAAGAAGGAGAAGCAAGATTCCCTCTGAACAGGGAGCCCGATGCAGGACTCGTTCCCAGGACCCTGAGATCATGACCTGTGCAGAAGGCAGTTGCTTAACCAACCTAGCCACCTAGGTGCCCCAAGATAATCTTTTAATAATAATGTCAATGATGAGGATAAATGCCCAATAATAGTAGTTAATATTTTCTGTTTATCATTTGCTAGATATATGCTTGACAATTTATATTACCTCATTTAATTTTTATGACCGCTCTCTGAAAGAATTAGTATTGGTATCCCCATTACAAACACCAGGAAACTAAAAAACAGACTTCTTAAATAATTCCCAAGATATTATAGGTACAAAGGTGTAGAGTTGGGCTTTGAGGTCAGGCTATCTCACTTAATACCAACATAAATAATATTTTTCCTTTCCTTTAAATTTTTTTTTAAAGATTTTATCTATATATTTGACAGAGAGAGAGATCACAAGTAGGCAGAGAGGCAGGCAGAGAGAGAGAGGGAAGTAGGCTCCCCGCTGAGCAGAGAGCCCGATGCGGGGCTCGATCCCAAGATGCTGAGATCATGACCTGAACTGAAGGCAGAGGCTTTAACCCACTGAGCCACTCAGGCACCCCTTTTCTTTCCTTTAAATGCCCTATGCTCTCTCTTCTGTGTAAGTTGTGGTGAAATAGATGGTAGAAATTGTTTAAATAAACATGTGAGGTTGGGAGAAAAGGAAATGAAAGATCTATGAAAGAGAATGTCCCCACTCATTCTGGTTATTCTCTTCATCTTCAAAGAACTATTTGAATGACTGAAAAAAAAAGCCACCAAAAAACAAACAAACAAACAAAAAAACGCTAAAAATCAAATGGTGTTGAAAATGTGAAAAATTGGAATTCTCATAAATTTATAACCATTGCAGAACGGCTTGATAGTTCCTTATAAGTTCCTTTTAAGTAAACATACTTATGACTTTTCATCCAGAAATCCCACTCTTAGATGCTTACCCCAAAACAATAAAACAAATATAAAATATACAATATGCAAAAAGAAATGTACATGAATGTTTATAAAAGCTATAATCATCACAGTCTAACTTAGAAATAAGCCCAATGCTCATTAACAAGTGTATAAACAGATTTTGGTTTATGCATATAATACCACTAAAAATAGAATGAACAACTGAGTCACTCACCCTCGTGATGAACATTTAGTTGAGTGAAAGCATACAGACACCAAATCCCATTCACTATGTGATTCAATTCACTGGATCTTTTAGAAAACCAAACAAAAATCTATGGTGATAGAAATCAGAAACTGGTTGCCTTATGGGGAGGGAAATTGACTGTAAAAGTCATGAGGAAACACGTGGAAGAATTTAGTATTTTTTCTTTTTGTGCGTGTGTAGTTATATAAGAATATCAGGGGTGCCTGGGTGGCTCAGTGGGTTAAAGCCTCTGCTTTCTGCTCAGATCATGATCTCAGGGTCCTGAGATCGAGCCCCGCATTGGGCTCTCTGTTCAGCGGGGAGCCTGCTTCCCCCGCTCGTCTCTCTGCCTGCCTCTGCCTACTTGTGATCTCTCTCTCTCTGTCAAATAAATAAATAAGATCTTTAAAAAAATATAAGAATATAAAAAAATCATTGAACTGAAAACGTGAGTTGTGTATATTATATTCCTTGTTGATTATCTATATCTATCAGACACAGATCCATATACAGACATACCTTGGAGATATTGTAGGGTTTCGTTCCTGGGCCACCACAAGAAAGTGAATGTTGCAATAATGTAAGTCAAATAAATTTTGGTTTGCCAGTGCCTCTAAAAGTTATGTTTACACTATATTGTAGTCTATTACATGTGCTGTGTGCAATAACATTATGTCTAAAAAAATAATGTACGTACCTTAATTAAAAAATACTTTACTGCTAAAATATACTAACCATCATCCAAGCTTTCAGCAAGTAGTAATCACTGACCCCAGATGACTACAACATAATAATAAGAAAAAAGTTTGAAATAT
Organism: Potos flavus; assembly: GCA_028534135.1. Lineage (NCBI taxonomy): Eukaryota > Metazoa > Chordata > Mammalia > Carnivora > Procyonidae > Potos > Potos flavus. The sequence continues at coordinate 52,899,265 of CM052897.1, read as the reverse complement.
TTTGAGAATGACCAAAATGTGACACACAGACGTAAAGGAGCAAATGCTGTTGGAAGAATGACACTGACAGACACTCAATGCAGGGTTGCCACAAATCCTCAATTTGTAAAAAAAAAAAAAAGGCAGGGGCATCTGGTGGTGTAGTTGGTTAAGTGCCCGACTCCGGATTTTGGCTCAGGTCATGATCTCAGAGTCATGGGATCAAGCCCCACATCAGGCTCCGTGCTGGGTGTGGAGCCTGCTTAAGATTCTCTCTCTCCCTCTCCCCACTCCCCACTTACTCTCTCTCAATAAACAAACAAACAAACAAACAAACAAACAAACAAACAAATAATAATGCAGTATCTGCAAAGGGCAATAAAGCAAAGCACAATGATCAAAGTATGCCTGTATATCCATATATCCATGGAGAGATACATAATGATAAAACAAAGTATCTAGAATTATACATATACTATTTTCTGCAAATAGCATCAATTTTTCCTTCACTCTAACCTTTTTATCTTTTGGTGTTTTTTTAACTTACCTTACTGTATCACACAGAAAAACATTCCAAGTTTTCACATTAAGTCTTATGATTGCCTTAGTTTTTTTTTTTAATGTAGATATGCTTTATTAAATTAAGAAAGTTGCCTTTTTAGTAACCAGCCTCCAAAATAGCCCCCAATAATCCCCATCTCCTGCTATTCAGGTACTTGTGTAGTTCCTTCCTACCTTGCAGAAATGGTAATGGGTGATCTACAAGTTTGCAATAAAAAAGGGATGGATATGTGCATTAGTTTGAATGTGGTAATTATTTCACAGTGTGTGTGCATATCAAATCATCAAGTTGTACCCCTTAAAATATACAATTCTTAATTGTCAAATATATCTCAATAAAAAAAAGCTCTTGTTAAAAAATTACAAAGATTAAATTAAAAAGAAGTTATTGGGTCTTGCATCTTGCTCTTTAGAATCTCTGCTCTTGGAGAGGCCAGCTGACATGTCATGAGAACTCAAAGCAGCCCTATGGAAAGATTTACATGGTAAGTTGCCAACAGTCAGAACCAACTAAACAGCAAGACGTGTTACCATCGGGAAGCTAATCAGCCAGCCCCAGGCTAGTCTCAGTTGGCTGTAGCCTTCTTAGCCAAAATCTTTTTTTCCAGCTTTACCGAGATATAATTGACACACAACACTGCAAGTTTAAGGTGTGCAATGTGCTGATTTGATACATGTATAGGTTGGGAAAGGATTACCACGTGACACTTAGCTAACACCTCCATCGCCATACGTAATTACCATTTTCGTGTGCATGTGGTGGGAACATTTAAGACTTACTCTCTTAGCAAATTTCAAGAGTATAATAACAATATTGTTAACCATAGTCACCATTAGATCTTCATCTCATAACTGGAAGTTTATGCTCTTTGACCAACATCTTCCTTCCCCACCCTGCCTCTGCCCCGGCAACCACCATTCTACTCTGTTTCCATGAGCTTAGCTTTTTTAGATCCCACATACAAATGAGAGCGTATCTTGAGTGCTACCTAATTAATGGCTCTGAGCCAAAACCTCCCGGATAAACTGAATTCTGAAACCATGGAATTTGTGAGGTAATCAATGTTTATTACTGTTCTAAGTATTGAGGTAATTTGCGACATAGTGATAGATAATAACAATAGATAATTATAATCAATAGATTGCTGAGAGTTTTTATGAAGAATGACTGTGAAATACAATCAAACTCTTCGTGTGTACCTACTGAAAAGGTATCATGATTTCTCATGTTTAAGCTCTTAAAATGGTAAATTATATTGACTGGTTTTCTAATGTCAAATTTGATCATTATGTGTTATTATTTTTATGCATTACTGAATTATTTTTCCTAATAGCTAATTTTGGATCTTTACATTGATGTTCAAGAATAAAGTTGGTAATATTCCTTCTTAGTACAGAATTTATTGGAATTAGATCTGAAGAGTAATTCAACCTGATAAAATAATTTTGGAATACTAACATCTATTCCATTATTTACACACAAAAACAATTTTATTTATTTTTTATTTTTGTTATTTATTATCCACTATCTTTTTTAGAATATTATTCACTTTATTTTCTGAGTATATCTTGCCAAAGTATTGCCAAATTGTAATTCTTTTCAAAGAATCAGTATTGGCTCCACTAATACTCTCCTCTGTACATGCGTTTTGTTTCATTAATCTCTGATGTTTTCTTTGTTATTTCCTCTCATTTTCATTGAGTTTAATTTGCTACTTTTTTAATTTTAGGGATGAATAGTTAACTTATTATTTTTTGATGCTATTAAAATAATTATTAATTGCAATTTAATTAGAAATTTTATGTATTCCATATTACTTTTTGACAAATCAATATGGCAGGAAGAATAATGGCTCCCCAAAGATGTCCATGACCTAATCTCCAAAACCCGTGAATATGCTGCCTTATATAGAAAAAAGGCATTTTGTAGGTGTAAAAATTCTAGAGACTTTAAGATGGGGAGATTATTCTGTGCAATCTGAGTTGGCTCAATCGAATTACATGAATCCTTAGAAATGAATCTTGGAATGTGACTCTTGATCTCAGGTTTATGAGTTCAAACCCCACATTGGGAGGAGTTTATTTAAAACAAAACAAAACAAAATGTGTGTCAACTATATTCAAATAAAAAAAAGTAAATGAAAAGGATATATCTCTCAGTTTAAAGCACGCAAATAGTATTTTACACACCTTTAGTGTTTACCTACTTTTCACATTTACACACCACTTTCGGATGAGTTTAATTTGTGTTCATCATCCTCTAAGAGCTTGATATCCTCTGCATTGACTCACATGTTAAAATATGAAACTGAAATCTATGGATCAAAACCTAGACAAATGTAAGGTCATATTTTATCTTTATTCAAGAGCTACTAGACATCCCCTTTAACTGCCATGTCTTCATTCTTTACTCTTTCAAAATGAAATTTCATCAAATGAGAATTGCTATGTAATCTTTTTGAAATGGGATCTGTGTCTCTTTCAACTTTCAAACCTGCTACTTTTCAGTGTCTGTCACTTCATAGAGGAACTAAAAAAATCTATCAGAAAAAAATCATTGATTTGTCTTCAGGTAAATACAAAAATACAACTGGAAAGTTTTTGGCTAAAATAGTTATGATGAACTACCCACAAGATGGCAGTAATATATAGTCAAGGAATGCATTGTATGTGACATTAGGAATTAGTAAGGAGCTAGACTACTGTAGAATGGCATTTGGACACTTCTACAGTGAGCTTGCACAATGTATTTTATCTGAATTTTGTATGTGTGTGTGGGTTGAGAAAGTGATACTCATTTAGGAACAGATAATTTAGAAATAACTCCATTGAAGTTTACCATACATTTGGACAAGCTGGTTTTCACAGTTTTCTTGTTGAAATTTCATTCAATGAAAAAATTTCATTCAATTTTTTTAAAAAACAAGGGGTGCCTAGGTGGCTTAGTGGGTTAAGTGACCAACTCTTGATTTCAGCTCAGCGCACGATCTCAGGGTCCTGAGATTGAGCTCCATGTTGGGCTTTGCACTCAGCATGGAGCCTGCTTGACAGTCTCTCTCTCTTTCTCCCTCCGCCCCTACCCCCACTCTCCCTCTCTCTCTCTATCTCAAATAAATAAATAAATACATAATTTAATGAATAAATAAATAAGTAATATTTTAAAAAATAAAATAAAAACCTGACATACAAATTTGATAATTAACCATTTTCCACTGATTTTCTTGCCTAGTTTATAACTATATCCTTTATATGATATATAGTTATTTATTTGGTACAGGTATGAAGTAAGATAGATCAAACATAAGATAAATATCATATGATTCCACTTATATGTGGAATTTAAGAAACAAAACCGAGGAACATAGGAGAAGGGAAAGAAGAGTAAAATAAGACAAAATCAGAGAGGGAGACAAACCGTAAGAGACGTAAAAAATTTTTTAAAGATTATTTATTTGACAGAGAGAGAGACAGAGCATGCACAAGCAAGGGGAGGGGCAGAGGGAGAGAAAGAAGCAGGCTCCTCGCTGAGCAGGGAGCCCAACACAGGGCTAGATCCCAGGACCCTGAGCTGAAGTCAGGCACTTAATGACTGAGAGCCACCCAGGCACCCCAAGAAACTTTTAACTATAGGAAACAAACTGAGGGTTGCTGGAGGGGAGGTGGGTAGGGGAATGGGCTAAATGGGTGATGGGCACTAAGGAGGGCACTTGATGTAATGAGAACTGAGTATTATATGCAACTGATGAATCACTAAACACTACCTCTGAAACTAGTAATACACTCTATGTTAATTAAACTGATTTTACGTTTAAAAAAATAGATAAAATACTTTTTCTTTGAAATGGTTAGAGATTTGTCTTATTTTAAAGGTGGATGTATCCAATTGAAGATTAAAAAAATACTTTAAACCATCCTCCCATTGTTAGTTCACTTACTTGGAAAATAAGGATTAAGTAATAGTCCTTTAACTTTTGCAAATGTAGCAGGGAACTTTATATTTCTTTTCCAGAAGGAAGTAAAACTAGGAACTGATGAAGTTTTCTATTTGTTATACCCACTGCTCCTGCTTAGATTAACCTTAAACTCTTACGGCCTTTTCAAGACTTTTTGTCCCCCTAAGATTTCATTAGAATTTTTAGGACTCATTCCCATTGTGCTGATGTGTAAGTATTTTAACCTTATATTTATTTATGAATTGGTTCCACAACAAACACATTATAAGAAAACAGAGTGATTTCCATAGTTTTGTTAGCTCATTACAAAACACTGCAAAGAATAATGATGTCTTTACTTACTAAATGAAATAGTCTTAGAAATTCCAAGGATAAAACATTCCAAGTACTAAAAAAGAAAGAAAAATTACTTCTTTATGGCATTAACCATGTTAGATACTATAAGATACTGCTTCTATGGAACAGTATATGAATCTTGGTACTGTTTACAATATTCTCATATTAAAACAAACTAAACAAAAAAACCAAACTAAACAAAAAAGCTAAACTATTTAGGGCTTAAGACAACAATAAATTACATGTCGATTATCAGCTTAACTTGATGTGTCTAATCATTTGAAAAAGATTATTAGGAGAATTATTAGGAGAATCTCCTAAAAAAGAAATTAGGAGAATTTATGTTTAAAATAACATTTAAAATGAAATAAAAATTGAAATTTAAAAATCATGCAAGTTTCAAGGACATGGTACAAATTTCTTTTATCAGTATTGGACCAAAATCTATTCCACAAAAAATACAAAAATCTTACGGGAAAAATTAAAATTTATGTTCCTCACATAGTCTTGGCATATTAAGAATTATAATCTTGAGGGACTTGACCAGTGTGCCCAGTAGACTCATCAGAAAATATCTATTTTTGAGAAATACATATTGAATTGCAATCATTATAACTAAAGAAAATATAAATAGTTCCATGAAAATTCTATATTCTCCCCTATGAGATAAAACAGTTGTTTAATTAACAGTAGTTCCTTCTAATGTCCCTGGGATCATTTCCCCAAGGCAAGTCACACTTTTAAATATTACTACAAAAATATATCAACCATTTAGTGCCAATGCAAAGCAGGCTAGTCTGCCTAAGATATTTGCTTAATCCTTTTTTTTCTTTTACGATTTTATTTATTTACTTGAGAGAGAGAGACAGAAGCAGTCTCCCCGCTGAGCAGAGAGCCCTATATGGGGCTCAATCCCAGGACGCTGAGATCATGACCTGAGCTGAAGGCAGACGTCTAACTGACTGAGCCAGCCACGCGCCCCGGCATTTGCTTACTTCTGAAGATCTGAGCTAATCAACAAAATTACTTGTTTTTAAAATTATCATTAAGCTTCCAGTTGAAGAAATATGAGGTTTTATTTGGTAAGATATATCCTGATATTCTTTATGACTTATTTCATTCTTCAATTTTTAAGAAAAAAACTAGTTTTATCTGGATATCTGTATATAATAATAACATTTTAAGAAAAATAAATATGGGACTTTATTTATGGAAAAAGGAGTAAGTTTATGCTTTACTAAAATAAAAGAAAACAAAAACAATAGGGCCCTTGTTCTGTTAGAAATCTATAGAATGCTAAAGAAAAGAGTATTAAGAAAAAATGAGAGTTGTGTTTTTAAGGTGTGGATGACAACCATACAAAGTATTTCAATTCAGATCCTGGGTTCATTCATTCTCCAATTTACTAACTTGTACTTTATGTGGTGTTGTTCCAGAGAATTTAATAACGATCTGAGCTTTGGCTTGTTTTCCAGATACTGATGATGTAATTGCATTGATTCATAATCAATTTTTTTTAAATGAGAAAACATGTATTTGTGAGAAAGCAGGCCAGAGTGAAAGGTAAAGTCTATTTCTTCAGAAATGTTTGAAGTCGACCTGCTTAGTAAGTGAAAAAACTCTTTAGCCTCATTAGACATAGCCAACTACAATAGTGGGCTTAAGTAAATATCATTAAATTATCAAAATGCCATGCAACAAGTAAAAAAGTATATTCTCTAGAGCTATGCAGTAATCATGGCAACTCAGTCACAGTTTGAAAACTAAAAAGAAAAGAATATAAATCTGTGGTAGCGACAATAATCACTGCTGATGAATCTTTTTTTTTAAGAGGATATACACAATATATGTGCGATGTAATATAAAAGCAAGGTGAAAAATGTACAACGTTAATTATCAAGAAATCAAGAAACTGACAATTTTCTTGGACAGCCTTATTCATATTTTACCTTAGAGACCATGGAAGGTACACTGTAGATCTTGATCACTCAAAGTTCAGCCATTCAACCTAGCATTGCTCTCTGCCACATCAATATCAGAATTCTGAGAGGCAGTGGTGGTTTAGGCATTTTAGGCATACACTAAAAATCATAATATGATAAATATAAATAAATAAATATCAATAAAATGTTGATACCTTCATCAACCCTCATTCTTTTTTTTCTCAAGACAAAAAATGGAGTATTTTTAGAGCCATAATAATTTTTGAGTTGTGGCAAAATGTTGGTAAGCATGATACTACATGTGAAGCTTTTTATCAGTTTTGCTAAATGTACCAACAATAGTGTTGTTGCTATTACTGATGATGAGAATGGTATTGAAATAGTTTTGTAATTATGGTGAGACAGTAATGGGCACAGTCACTGTTATATCTGTTACCTATCATCCTAGGACCCCTAGGGGAATGGAGAGCATGGGATCACCACAGTTCCTTTCCTTATGCTATTGAGGACATTGGCTCAGACCTTACATAAGCAAAAAAGACAGGTGAGATAGTACCAAAAGTACATATATTTAGGGCAGAATTAAAACATGGAATTCTTCGATTGAATCAATTGTTTCAGAATGGATCTATATGCTGTGAGTTTCCAGCTCCTCACTTTCAGAGAGGAAGCCCATTTTAAATATAATTTTACTCTAAAATGAAGTAGTTAGTTTTTTTCTCAATTAAATTTGAAATATGTATTGTAAAGTAATAGTTCCAATATTCACCTAACTCCAATATTTGAAAAACACAGAAACATTGCTCATCTCAGCTTCAATGTACCATTATGAATAATTATTTTTCCAACATGTTTCTGTGATGGCTAATGTTTGATATGCTATTGCTAAGTAAAATTTGTACAGAAAATGTTTGTATAATTCTACTTTCTGTCAAAATATTTTATTCTAAATAAGATATAGTGCGTGAGTTCATAATAATTGAGTCAGTACTTTTACGACTAGACTAGATTTTTAGTGGACACACAATAGTGACTCCTCTCACTTCTGATCATGCAGTTTTGAAAATGATTGACTGCTGTTGAGGGTTTAGGTAAACTACTTCATAATGCTGCTGACTTGGCATCCATTTGGGGTAGCCAAATTGCCTGAAGGGAACTTGAACTGACATTAACCCTTCCCTCAGGTGTATATCCTAGGTAACAATTCATAAAGTCACAAGGAAATATAAGTTCCTGCTAGACACCCCCAACTGCCCTTGTGATAAATAATAGGCTCCCTTGTCTCCCAGGTCCTTCTTCTTATACGCTCTTAGATAAAACCGCTGGGAAGCATACCAAAATCCTGCTCTTTTCCACTTAAATTGACCAACCTGGCCTTAGTGAGGGAGTCCCAAAGTACTCCACACTTGGGCCCTAATAAAAGCATGTGCCCCAGCTCCTGTTCCACTCTCTTTGCCTGCACCGTGTGTTGACTTCCCCACGTGGCTCCTTGAGTGAGTCTTGTGGCTCCTCCAAAACCAGTGCGTAAAAAATTCTATTTTCTTTCCCTTGTGGTCTTTTGTTGAACCGTGCTCAACAACCCACACACCATCTTTACTTAGGAAATGATAATTTAACAAAGTCACAACACAGTGGGAAGCAGAGTTGTTTTGATGGGTGGGAATTGAAATGAGTATTGGAAGGAGGACTTCTCTATTAAATGTCATATTCATTCAGAAATTTTTTTTTCTACTTACAAATATGACATCCAATGGAGAAGTCTTTCTTCCAACACTCGTTTCAATTCCCATCCATCAAAACAGCTCTGCTTCCCACAACTCAAATGATATGATTAATATAATAAAAGATTAGAAAATTGAAACTAGCCCATAATTTATCTTTTTGGACCCTGGACTTATTTCAGATTTTAAAAAAGTAGTAGGTGGAAAAAATAGTAGTAGATGATCCTATTGTAATGATTAGTTGCCTAAACTACTTCTACCTAATCGTGATAATAACATGCTTCTGATGAAGAATATGAGCTACAGACGGTAACCACTGACAAGACAAAATATGCACCTAGGTGATAGGCAATTACTAAGATTCATGCAAAATATATTTTTTTCTCAATTTTATCTTATTTTATTTATTTATTTTTAAGATTTTATTCATTTATTTGACAGAGAAAGAGAGGTCACAAGTAGGCAGAGAGGCAGGCAGAGAGAAAGGCGGAAGCAGGCTCCCTGCTAAGCAGAGAGCCCGATGCGGGGCTTGATCCCAGGACCCTGAGATCATGACCTGAGCCGAAGGCAGAGGCTTTAACCCACTGAGCTACACAGCACCCCAATTTTATCTTATTTTAAACATCGTTTCTGCTTCAGAGAAATAGAGTGGTGAGACATGTGACCACAGAGATGCAGTTATGGCTTTTATTGATATTTTTAAAGTTATATCCGTATTTAAACAATATCCTTTGATACACATACTTTGATTCTTACAGAGAAACTACTCTAAAGTATGATTTGTGAAAATCACACCAGAGTCACTGAATTTATTCTTCTTGGTTTTACAAATAACCCTGAGATGCAAGTTTCCCTCTTTATTTTGTTCCTCATCATCTATACAGTCACTTTGTTGGGCAACTTCCTTATCATCACAGTCACTAGTGTGGATCCTGCTCTTCAAACACCCATGTACTTCTTTCTCCGAAACCTATCACTTCTTGAAGTCTGTTTTACCTTGGTCATGGTGCCGAAGATGCTGGTGGATCTAGTGTCTCCAAGGAAAATCATCTCTTTTGTAGGCTGTGGGATCCAGATGTACTTTTTCTTCTTCTTTGGCAGCTCTGAATGTTTTCTCCTGTCTATGATGGCATATGATCGTTTTGTGGCCATTGGTAACCCTCTCCGTTATTCAGTCATAATGAATAGGTCCCTATGCTTATGGATGGCTGTCGGCTCTTGGATGTCCGGTGTTCCTGTCTCTATGCTACAAACAGCTTGGTTGATGGCCCTTCCTTTCTGTGGACCAAATACTGTAGACCACTTTTTTTGTGATGGTCCTCCAGTGCTAAAACTAGTCACTCAAGATACAACCATGTATGAAATGCAAGCACTTGCTTCCACACTACTATTTATCATGTTTCCCTTTTCCCTCATTTTGGTCTCCTACACCCGCATTATCATCACCATCCTGAGAATGTCCTCTGCTACTGGTCGCCAGAAAGCATTCTCTACTTGTTCATCACACCTCATTGTGGTATCCCTTTTCTATGGAACAGCCAGCTTGACCTACCTAAGGCCCAAATCCAACCAGTCCCCTGAGAGCAAGAAGCTAGTGTCATTGTCCTACACTGTCATCACTCCTATGTTAAACCCCATCATCTACAGCCTAAGGAACAATGAAGTGAAGGGGGCAGTCAA
>CM052897.1:52845472-52888592 GCA_028534135.1 Potos flavus | reverse complement strand
GTTCGTTTAGTTAAAGCAGACAGGTGTTGGGCAAAGCAGCTTGGCTCTTCAATGGGCCCACCTACTTCCCTACCCACCTAGGACTTTCTTTTCCTCTATTCTAGCTGACTCTCCATGTCCCTAAGTTTTTACGTATAGCAGTATATGTTCTAATTCCAGACTCATTTGCAGATTGCATAGTGTAGGAGAATTGAAGGCGGCCTAAGCTCCTTCTGCTACCTCCATGGAGTAATGGGGCGGCTGTCGGAGTATCACTGGGCTCTTTCGGTCTTCACGATGGAGAAGTCTGGGCCAAAGGTTTTTGGGGGGATGAGGGGGAACCCGCGGTTAAAGTTAACACCGGATGGTGCCCCTTGTCAGTGTCCTTTTAAAAACCATATACTGTAGTCCGATAAGATAACAACTGCATAAAATTGCTAAGATAGATTTTAGAACCATAAAAAAAAGAATTATGGGAAAAATCAATCTAAGCTTAGAGCTTCAGTAGGTGCACAGAATTATTATTCAAAATGAGAAAATTGAAATAAGAAAAAATATAAAACAGCAAAAAGAAGAAAACAACCAAGTTCAATTTTAATCCTGTAGTTCATACCTTAACTTATATTTACTTTGTTTGCTAATAAACTGAGAGCTAAAAGGCCGATTTAAGAAATCTATTTAATCAAATAAAATCTGCCCTCTAAATTTGTTTTAGATTTGTCTATACACATATGACACATAATATATATACACGTATATATACTACACACATATACACGTAATAACTTAGAGGAAAATCAAAATAGGAAGATTAAGAAGGAAAAGATAAATTAATGAAAAAAATGGTGAGAGCAATTGAAAATGTTCCTAAGAAGCAAGACCTTTGTTAATTATAAAGTAAAATAAGAAAATGTGTTAATCGCTTCATGTCATTATTATTTTCTGTCTTAATTTGTCTGAAGTTAGTGATGGGAAACCAGACATCGGTGATAGAATTCATTCTTCTTGGACTGACAAATGATGCTGAACTTCAAGCTGTGCTTTTCCTTTTTCTGCTGCTAACTTATGTCTTAAGCATCATGGGAAACTTGACCATCATCCTTCTGACCCTGCTGGATTATCGCCTTCAGACTCCTATGTATTTCTTCCTCCGGAATTTTTCTATTTTGGAAATATCTTTTACCTCTGTCTTTGTTCCCAAAATGCTAGTCAATATTGGGACTGGAGATAAGACTATCTCCTTTGCTGGTTGTTTCACTCAGTACTTTTTTGCCATCCTTCTGGGAGCAACTGAATTTTATCTTTTAGCTGCCATGTCCTATGATCGCTACGTTGCCATTTGTAAACCCCTACATTATATGACTTTAATGAGCAGGAGACTCTGCATTCAACTTGTCCTGTGTTCCTGGTTCTCTGGTTTTTTGGTTGTCATTGCGCCACATATAATGACTCTCCAGCTGCCTTTCTGCGCATCCAATGTCATCAATCATTATTGCTGTGACTACACTATATTGTTGCGTCTGTCCTGTTCAGACACACATTTCATAGAAATGATAGAGTTTATCTCTGGTGGAATTACCCTCCTCTTCACCTTGGTGTTAGTGATTCTTTCCTACATGTACATTATCAGGACAATTCTGAGAATCCCCTCTGCTCAACAAAGAAAAAAAGCTTTTTCTACTTGTTTCTCTCACATGATTGTGGTCTCACTTTCTTACGGAAGTTGTATCTTTATGTATATCAATCCTTCTGTCAAGGATGCAGAAACTTTTAATAAGGGAGTGGCTGTCTTAAATACCTCAGTTGCCCCTCTGTTGAACCCTTTCATCTATACCCTAAGGAACAAGCAAGTGAAAATAGCCTTCAAAGATATGGTCAGCAAGATAACAGTGTTTTCAAGAAGGTGAAACTAACTGAGGTTCATAATAATAACAAATAATAAATAAAGGTTTAGAAGACTATAGATGTACATTATTATAGCATTACAGTGTTTATTATTATATATCATCAATATTCCTCACTGAACACCAAAACAGTAAAACTACTTAGTTAATGAAGCCTAATGTGCCATCACTTTATTTCTTAAAATTTTACGGGCCTGTGAGTGTATATATGTGTGTGTGTGTCCTCTAACACTTTTGTGCTACTTTTCCTTATTTGTACCTTACGTTTAAGGAAAAGATTTGGGAGAAAGGCAGAATTGTGAATATGACTCCTAATAGTTTGTTTTTTACAACTGAGCTTTTCTTCTCTTCCCCACTGCCATATAGTGTATAATCTCTGTATTTGGTAATTGAATAATCAAATATACACCCAGAGGAAATCTAGTATGCTAATAATAGCTTAAGTAATATATTAGTGAATTAACATAAAGTTGGCTATTTTCAAATTATATTATTCAGATTTAAATTTAGTGTTTCCACAATAATCAGTTACTGAGAAAAGAGGCTACTCAATGTTTGAGATAAAGAAAGTTCTGAAGAAGGGAAAATCAGTATATGTTTGTTTTCAAACTGATAGGAAAATGATTGATAATGATTTATACACACATTAAACTCGAGTGAATCCTGGAAAGAGGTAAAGGAATGATTCTAATTTAAGTTAGTTAGCACTATATCATTATAGTAAATTCACACAATTTAGTGTTGTGCCTAGTCATCGTTCTGGTTCTCTTTTAGAAGCATATGAAATAAAGCTATATTAGTGGTATCTATGGTGTTAATAGTTTTATAAGCTTAAATCATATTCTTTCTAAATTTCATACTAAACTTTAAATTTTTATAATCTAATATCCTCAGGCAGGATGTCCACCACAAGCTGATATTTTCTGAATGTTTCTTGTTCATATTAATTTTTCAGGAAGCATGGGACAGATTCATAGTATGGGTAATTTTAAAATTTAAAGAAGCCAAAAAAATTAAAGAAGCTACAGATGTTTCTACTTTAATCTCTTCAATGTACAGATGAAGAAAATTGAATTATTAACAAATTTTTATTAAAGCATATAGTCAAGTTGGTACTCTTGAATTCTTTACTCATCCATCTAATAATGCAAAATCTACTAAGTGGCAGAGATACTAAAAGAGTGCCCTGCGAAACCATGGAGGAGAAAGATGATTGAAAATGTAGAACTTGTTAAGTCATATACACCTTGCCATAATTTCATCAGAAAAAACACCTAAATGCCTGACACATAGCTGATGTTAGCAAGTGAGTAAGTTTGATAGTTTGTTAGTTATTTAGATTGATAGGTAACTGACTCATTAGTTCCCTTGATTATTTGTTTTCTACATCATCAGTAGTTCATCGATCATAGTCCCCCACAACATTAAGTCACATTATGGTGGTTGCTCAATTTCAAAAGACAGATCCAACAATAATATGTAGCTGAACACTACTTGCCAGAGGCAATTACTTTTAAAACAGATAAAATTCCATTAATTCCCGATTTGATTAAAATACAAAAGTAAATCAACAAACCAACCAACCAAAAATCTAGGAATATTATGCTGAAGTAGTTGAAAATCTGTAGAAGACAGAAAAAAAAAAAAGTTAATCAGGTAGAGGAATCCTATAACATCCAGAGGAATAAGAGGGAATAATAATTGAGTCTCTTAAATCAATTAGAATCTGAGTTGAGTTCAGGCTGGGTTACAGGTTTTGTTGCTGTTTTGTTTTGTTTTACTTTGTCTTGTTTCTTTATTTTTACAATTTTATGGAGTTACAATTTATGCAAAGTAAAGTGCATCCAATAAAGTTTATAATTTGAAATTTGATACATGTATACACCTCTGAAACCATTACCAAAATCAAGATAATGAACTTCAAAAATTTCTTCAGGCATTCTGGTAATATATCTCTGGAGGCTTTTAATGTTTCAACTTGGCTAAGCTGAGCTATTTTTCTAGGATTTCCCTTCCCTGTTTGTTTCCTGTTACAGTAGACCACGAGAGAGATTTTTTGGGATATTTGGAGAATGGAGTAAAGCAGAAACCATTTTGTAGCTCACAGGTTGTTATTTATCTGCTAGTTTATTTTGTTGGTAGGAGACAGTTGGGTTTATTTTGTCGGTAATTCTTCCATTTTCACCTGGATCTTTTTTCATTTTCTCCAACTCCAGATCTGGTTATCTATGTTTAACTCCATGGCAAAGTGTCCAAGCTTTTATAGGATACCAGTAAACCTGAGCTCAGAGGCAACGAAAACTAACACAGGTTTCAACTCTTCCTCATGTGATTCCACTCATGTTAGACACAGACTTTATATCCATCACAAAAATGAACTCAAAATGGAAGGTGGACCTATATGTACAAGGCAAAACTCTGAAACTTCTAAAGATAGCATAGAGAAAACCTATGATTCTAATTTAAATTAATTAGCACTATATCATTTGGGTTTAGCAATGATCTTTTAGATACAGCACCAAAGGCACAGTCCATGAAAGAAATAATGGATAAGCTGGACTTCATTAAAATTAAAAACTTCTGCTGCCAAAGACAATGAGAGGACAAGCCACACTGGGAGATAATATTTGAGAAAACACATTTAAAAATGTTGTCAACTCAAATACACAAAAACTCCTAGAAATCAACCATGTGAAAATGAACAAGATTAAAAAATGTGCCAAAGATCTTGACAGACCCCTCACCCATGATGATATAAAGATGGAAATTAAGCACATGAAAAGATGATCCACATCATGTATAATCAGGGAAATGTAAATTAAAACAAAAAGGAGAAATCACTGCACACATATTAAAATGGCCAATTCGGGAACATGACAACACCCAATGCTGATGTAGACGTGGAGCAACAGAAATTCTCATTTGTTGCTGGTAGAATGCAAAATGGTACTGCAACTTTGGAAGACAGTTTGGTGGTTTCTTACAAAATTAAACACACTCTTACCATACGACCCAGGAATCACCCATCTTGGTATTTACCCAAAGGAAATGGAAACTTGTCCACACAAAACCTGCACACATATCGTTATAGCAGCTTTATTCATAATTGCCCAAACTTAGAAGCAACTAAGATCCCTTTAGTAGGTCAATGGATAAACTATGATACCTCTAAAAATAGAATATTATTCAGTGCTAAAAAGAAATGACTTATCAAGCAACAAAAAGACAGAGGAAACTTATGTGCATGTCACTAAGTGAAAAAGCCAATCTGAAAAACTACATATTTTATGATTCCAAATATCTGGCATTCTGGAAAAGGAAAAACTATGAAGACAGTAAAATCAGTGGTTCTCATGGGTTGAGGGGTGAGGAGTGATGAGTAGGCAGGGCACAGAGGATTTATATCTATATATTTCTTTATCTATATATAATCAATATTTATATCTATATATCAGGAACAAATTTCTAAGAAATATCTTGGCTGATGATATTTGCATAAACATTAAGTAAAAACTTAATAGACAAAAAAAAAATAGGGAGTAAAAGTTTTCTTAGTTTTTATTTTCTCTTGCCTTCTACCTGAGGACAAATCCACCAAAGGCCAAGAGGTACACGATGAGGTAGAGAGAATATTTAGTAGATAAGACAATTAGATAGACTCATCTTGGTTATGAGTATAGAAAATCCAACCTGAAATTCCAAGGGATGCTAGCTTTTGTTATTATTGATTACAGAAAATCAAATCAAGTTATTGGTATTCATATTCTATCAGTTTATTTCTTGGTTCTGCTTTTCTTTACCCTGGCTTCATAGTGAAGTAAGTATGCTCTATTTAATGGATCCCTGAAAGTTCTGTGTTCATTTTTTATAGTTGTAATTATAACAGAAAAGAAAGTTCTCTTTAACATTTACAAAAATTTATTGAATTGAGTTTTACCGAACTGACTTTGGTCTCATGACCAACACTAATTGAGTTCTTATTTGTAGAGAGAATGTGATCATTTGTAAAGTCTGGGATAGAAGTGTAATTTTTAACTAATCAGACAATCCAAAGACTTGATTGCCTAATTGTGGTTTATGGACTCACATACAATTTATGGAAATCATTTTACCAAAAGGAAAAAAAAGGAAAAGAAAAGAAAATTATTGAAATATAGAAAGAAAGATGTGTGTGTGTGTGTGTGTGTGTGTGTGTGTGTAAGAAAGAGAGAGAGAGAGAGAAACTGAAAGAGAGAGAGAAAGAGAGAAAGCCAGAAGAGACAACAAAAGAGAGGGGGAGATTATTTTGTGCATAAAAAACCAATTACCTATTTCAAGATAATTTGATTCCATACTAGGCCATATGGTAAAACTATAAAAACCATCCTCCAAGTACATAATTGCTATATTACAGAGCTGTCCAGATTTTTAAGTGGCATGTCACATATGTAAAATGACAAGGCACTGCAATAAACTACAATACCAGCTAATGAAATTAGCTGAGGAGTCTCTTATTTATTGCATCTCTACACTCAACCCCAAAACTGAAGCCATCACCATTTTGGTATACATGTAAACCACTCTTTGCTACAAACTGATTGGGGAGGCTGTAGTGGATAGACATAGCCTCTGGAATCAAGCAAAAATGAATTTGAATTCTGTCTCTGTTATTAGCCATGTGATGGGTCTAACTTACTGTACCTCTTTAAAGTGCATTTTTTTTACAAGATAAAATCAGAATAATTTACTCTACAAGTTTTCATGTTATTTTGTTTTTTAATCTGGAATACACTTATGCTTATTTTATACTTTCAAATTAGCCTAAAAATATCTCAAAATAAAAAAAACTGGTAATTATTATATTATAGATGTAGAATCTAAGGAACACAGTTAGCTCCAAGATGAATAAGGAATAGCTTGTAAAGCATCAAATGTGATCTCTCCAGGCTGCATTCTATTCTTTTTTTATTTTTTATTTTTTTACCATATCTCTATTATTTATTTAAAGAATAAATAACAATAATAATAAAAAATTTCTCTTTCCATTTGTGCATGCTTAGCTCTTGCAATAGCTTTATTTTTTATTATTATTATGTTCAGTTAACCAACAGTAGTTTTTGATATAGTGTTCAATCATTCATTAGTTGTGTATAACACCCAGTGTTCATCACAACACGCGCCCTCCTTAATACCTATCACCTGGATACTCCATCCTCCCACCCATCTCTCTTCTGTAATCCTCAGTTTGTTTCCTGGAGTACAGAGTCTCTCATGGTTTGTCTCCCTCTCTGCTTTCATCTCATTCAGGTTTCCCTCCCTTCCCTAATGTCCTCCATGCTATTCCTTATGTTCCACATATAGTGAAACCATATAGTTGTCTTTCTCTGCTTGACTTATTTCACTTAGCATAATCCCCCCCAGTTCCATCCATGTCAATGCAAATGTTAAGTGCTCATCTATTCTGATGGCTGAGTAATATTCCATTTTATATATGGACCACGTCTTCTATATTCATTCATCTGTTGAAGGGCATCTCGGCTCCTTCCACAGTTTGGTTATTGTGGATATTGCTGCTATGAACATTGGGGTTCGTGTGCCCCTTCTTTTCATTATATCTGTATCTTTGCAGTAAATACCTAGTACGGCAATTGCTGGGTCGAATGGTAGTTCTATTTTTAATGTCTTGAGGAACCTCCATACTGTTTTCCAGAGTGGCTGTACCAGCTTGCATTCCCACCAACAAAATAAGAGGGTTCCCCTTTCTCCACATCCTGGCCAACAACTGTTTCCCATCTTGCTAATTTTTGCCATTCTAACCGGTGTAAGGTGGTGTCTTTTTGTGGTTTTGATTTGTATTTCCCGGATGGCTAGTGATGTTGAACATTTTTTCATGTGTCTGTTGGCCATTTGTATGTCTTCTTTGGAGAAGTGTCTGTTGATGTCTTCTGCCCATTTCTTGACTGGATTATTTGTTTTTTGGGTGTTGGGTGTGAGAAGTTCTTTATAGATCTTGGGTACCAGCCCTTTATCTATAATGCCATTTGCAAATATCTTCTCCCATTCTGTGGGTTGCCTCTTAGTTTTGTTGACTGTTTCCTTTGCTGTGCAGTTTTTTATCTTGATGAAATCCCAAAAGTTCATTTTTGCTTTTGTTTCCCTTGCCTTTAGAGACGGGTCTTGAAAGAAGTTGTGGTGGACAATGTCAAAGAGTTCTCCTCCAGGATTTTGATGGATTCCTATCACACACTGAGGTCTTTCATCCATTTTGAGTTTATCTTTGTGTATGGTGTAAGAGAATAGACCAGTTTCATTCTTCTGCATGTGGCTGTCCAATTTCCCAACATGATTTATTGAAGAGACTATCTTCTTTCCATTGGATATTCTTTCCTGATTTGTTAAGTTTAGTTGACCATAGAGTTGAGGGTCAATTTCTGGGTTTTCTATTCTGTTCCATTGATCTAGGTGTCTGTTATTGTGCTAGTACCATACTGTCTTGATGACCACAGTTTTGTAATATAGTTTGAAGTCAGGCATTGTTATGCCCCCAGCTTTGGTTTTCTTTTTCAACATTCCCCTGGCAATTCGAGATCTTTTCTGGTTCCATATTAATTTTAGGATTATTTGTTCCAGTTCTGTTAAAAATGTTGATGGTATTTTGATATCAGGGATTGTATTGAAAGTACAGATTGCTCTGGGCAGCACAGGCTTTTTAAGCAATGTTTATTCTTCCAATCCATGAGCATGGAATGGTTATCCCTCTCTCTGTGTCTTGCTCAGTTTCTTTCATAAGTGTTCTGTAGTTCCTAGAGTATAGATCCTTTACCTCTTTGGTTAGGTTTATTCCTTGGTATCTTATGCTTTTTGTTGCTATTGTGAATGGAATCAATTCCCTAATTTCTCTTTCTACAGTTACTTTGTTAGTATATAGAAAAGCAACTGATTTCTGTGCATTGTTTTGTATCCTGCCACGTTGCTGAATTGCTGTGTGAGTTCTAGTAATTTGGGGGTGGAGTCTTTTGGGTTTTCCACATAAAGTATCATGTCATCTGCAAAGAGAGAGAGTTTCACTTCTTTGCCAATTTGAATGCCTCTTATTTCATTTCATTGTCTAATTGCTGAGGCCAGGACTTCTAGTACTATGTTGAACAAAAGTGGTGAGAGTGGGCATCCTTGTCTTCTTCCTGACCTTAAGGGAAAAGCTCTCTGTTTTTCCCCATCAGCTTATCTTCTAGATCATTGATTTGATCTTCTGCCTCATTTACCCTGACTGTTAGAGTAGCCAGTTTAGAGTGCATCTCATTCATGGCATTTTTACATTCAGCCCTCTTAGATCTCATTTCTGCCTCTAGAGATTCTATATTGTCACTAATGCTTTTTTCAAGCCTAGCTATTGACTTCATGATTGCTATCCTAAATTCTATTTCTGACACCTTGCTTATATCCATATGCATTAGTTCTATGGCAGAGGACAATGTCTCTGGTTCTTTTCTTTGTCGAGGGTTCCTCCTCCTAGTCATTCTGCCAAGGGATGGTTGAGCGAATGAACAGAATCCAAAATATCAACCGTGACCCAAGCAAAATGCACGCTAGAAAAAAATCTGAAGTGGTCAGAAGCTACCACAGATATGCAAACAAAGCCAAGATGATCCAAAACAACAAAAAAATGTGTGTGGGGGGAGGGATTATAATTTCTCAGGGTGGACAAAGCAGGGTGATCATCCTGTTCCTGCTTGATTTTTGTTCTGTGTGTTAGAAGACATTATATCTCAAAATTGCAAAGAAATCAGAATATATATATATATATATATATATGTCAAGACAAAATTGAATAGAGTGAAAAATGGGCTAGTATGGGGCATAAATCTATAAAATGTACACGTGAAAAAAATTAAGGTTAAAAAATGACTTAAAAACATAAATTGGGAAATTACTATTCTTGATACAGGAACAGGGTAAAAAAGAAAAGAAAAGAAAAGAAAAAAGAAAAGTAAAATTTTAGCCTGAAGTGCAAACAAGTCATGCGAGAACACCCGGAGCTCCCTATATTATTTTCCCCTGGCGCTGAAGTTTTACAGTCCTGTGGGAAATAAGCTTATGATTCACTCGTTCTTCCAGTCTGTCTCCTGGGGAGGGGGCCTGCGGCTCAGCTTCTCAGGCCCCTTTGCCCAGGTATAGTGGCCCCACCCGTTGTCAGGGGGATGGGCTTAATGTGAGCTGGTCTTCTTTCTGTTTGGCTTTTGTTCCCTGGTGGCTTTCCACTTCTCTTTAGAGGGTCAGAGCAAATATGGCTGTGTGGGAATCTCTAGGCCAGAGCCACAAGTTCGTAGTCCCCTTTCTTCAACAAATCCTCCAGGTGAAACTGTCTCTACTTCTGTGTGTACCAAACTCCACAGACCCACTATTCATGCCTGCTGTAACTCTCCCGGGGGATCTGTGAGCATCTCTGCACTTTGTGACTTTGCTATTACTAGTGGCTATGGGCTCACACATGCACCCTCTTCCTCAGCAACCAGGTCATGGCTGGGTGCAGCCCCACTGTCCTTTCAGGGGTCACACAGCCCTGAGAGCTTCGCCCTGTCGTGGGTGCAAGCTGTTTTATATCTCCCCTGGGGCGTTAAACAGCCCACACCCTCTAGTCCTTTTTGTGGTGTTCAGGCAGAAAGCCGTCTCCCTACTGACCTGGCTCAAGTTGTATGATGACCAGAGTTGACCATAACCAGTCTTCCTGCTCCGCTGCTTGGGCACTCTATCAGTTCAGGCTCCCCCCATACTTTCTGAGTTTCCTAGAATCCTGAGACCAAAATGATCCATCTAGAATTCTACCCTATTTATCCCCTGTGCCTTTTTCAGAGAGAGGTGTCTCTCACTGCAGCAGATTTCTAAAGGTCCTGATTTTGTGCTCCGGTGTTAGATCACTTTCCAGTGGCAGGCTTATGGAGCCTGCAATCTCTCCCACTCCATTTATCTTCTGATATTTACCCCAAAGATTCAAAGTTCCACACCTCCTACCTTTCAAAAAGTAGTCATTTTTCTGCTTGTAGAGATCCAGATAAATCTTCTTACATCTCAGGTTGAATGCGTGTGTGTTCAGAATTCTTTGATAGATATCCAGCTAAATTCAGGGGACCAGATGAAACGAGGTCCCCTACTCTGCTGCCATCTTCCCTAAACCTGCTGCATTTTATTCTTAATCAAATTTATGTGATGGGACACCTGGGTAGCTCAGTCAGTTAAGTCTCTGACTCTTGATTTTGGCTCAGGTCATGATATCAGGTTGTGAGATCAAGTCCTGTGTCAGGCTCTGTGCTCAGCGTGGAGTCTGCTTCTCTCTCTCTTGGCCTCTCCCCCTGCTCATGTTCTCTCTCTCTCTCTCAAATAAATAAATAAATCTTTAAAAAAATGTTACGTGATTTGGAATACACATGAGTCAACATTTACTTACTTATTTACTTATATAGCATAAAATGCAGAATAAAAATAATATACCGTATAGTTTTTTATTACACTAGCATGGTGAGTTTTTTCAATTCTCAAGACAAAGAATGACAGTGATATTTTAATCGCAACTTTCCACTTTTAAATACCTTTATTTAAAAACAATAGAGAATGTATATCAGGACATTACCTTTACCAACTAAAGGTAAAATCCCAAGGAAGACATCATAAAATTGTTTTGAACTGATCAAGATTTTACAGAAAATCAAATATAAGAACAAAATATACTACGCAGATACGGAAATAATTAAGTCTCCGTGAACTAATACATAAAGTTGATTAAAATAATCTCTCAAATATTTGCTACATTTAAATGGAAGAAGAGGAGAAAGCGATCAAATTTCAGAATTCTTACATTGGAACAGAAAAATAAAGTTTTAGTATTTTGAAAGGGAAGGCGTTATTGAGAAAAAAGAGCTAATGTAAACATCATGACACTTCAGAAAGAAGTGAAAGGACAAATATGACCATTTATTGGATGGTGAAATGGTAAAATTGGGACCCAATCCAAGCACTTCCTTTGCAATTTTCCTTATTAACTTTCCTTGTATATCTCATTATGATTCTATTTGAATAAAGACAGAATTCTTTGTAGCAAGTTCTTAAATGCTTCCTTTACCTGCTGGTTCCTTAGAGTATAAATGAAGGGGTTCAAAAGTGGAGCAACAGAAGTATTGAGGATTGCCACTCCCTTCATTAAGGATATCCTCTGTTTGACCGAGGGTTTAATGTACATGAAGATGCAGCTGCCATATGAGAGGGAGAGGACAATCATGTGAGAAGAACACGTGGAGAAAGCCTTTTTTCTCTGGTTGGCGGAAGGAAGTTTTAAAATTGTCAGGGCAATGTATGTGTATGATAGAATCACTAATGCCAAAGTGACCAGCAGAGTCACCAAAGCTAAGACGAAACTCATCATTTCCAACACACGCGTATCGGTGCAGGAGATTTGCAAGAGGGGAGCAGTGTCACAGTAGAAATGATCAATGATATTGGAGTCACAGAAGTCCAGGCTTAAGCCTAAAATGAGTCCTGGAAAGATGATGAGGAAACCAGTGATCCAAGAGCTAAGGACTAGCTGGATACAGATTTTGCTGCTCATAATAGTCATATAATGCAGGGGCTTACAGATGGCAACATAACGGTCATAGGACATGACAGCCAGGAGATAAAATTCAGATGCACTGAGAAGGAAGGCAAAAAATAACTGAGTTGCACAACAGTTATAGGAAATCGTTTTGTCACCGGTTGCCATGCTCACAAGCAATTTGGGGATGCAAACTGTTGTATAAGAAATTTCTAAGAAAGAAAAATTTCGAAGAAAGAAATACATAGGGGTCTTGAGATGAGAATCCAGCAAAGTGAGGGTAATGATAACTAAGTTGCCTGAGATGCTTAACAGGTAGGTGAGGAGTAGGACGATAAATAGCACAATCTTCAATTTGGGGTCCTGTGTCAATCCTGCTAAGATAAATACTGTCACAGTTGTACGGTTTTCCATCTTGACCTCCTGATATGATTCTGCTCTGGTAAAAATATGGAGAAAAAAATATGTACAGGTACCAAAGATAAAATATGAAGATAACATTGTCAAAATATTAGTAATTGCTATTGTTTATACATACTAATGATAAATGTAAGGTAAACTCTAACAAAAGCTGTTACTTTGCTTTTGAGGAAAAACAAATATTTTCTACAAATCTGATGAAATAAAAAACTATCCTATAAATCATCTTTATAGTCTGGCTTAGATTTATGGTAATGAGGTGAAGAAATGAACGGACATGTAAAAAAATTATTTCCTCTTTTCTCAGTGTGTAAGCACTAAAATGTCATAGTACTTACACTCAGCCTCATGACTATATAAATATCATTGCCTCAAGGAACTAACCACGTGTGCGACAGAGAAACAAAATGATGTATGAATGTTTAAGATGGTTGAAAATAGAAATCCAGCTTTAGGGTTAAGATCATCAATATAACAACTGTAGCTCTTCCCTGGTTTGGCCTGTGCCACATCTACTGAGCTAATGAGCACTTTTTCTTGGTCCTATCTGATTTTTTATTCCTATAAATCAGGGTAGTGTGTTTTGTCTCCATTCCATCTCTTCATTTCTTCACTTTATCATCTCCTATGCCAATACTAAATTTATCTGATTGCACAGTAAAACCAACTTGAACAGAATTAAACAAATTCAGTGTTTCTTCTGGTTATAGTTCTGAAAACAGGAAGAGAATAACACAGTAAAATGCAAAATAAAGTGAATAAGCATTCAGAGAGAGGGGAAATGAAATAGGGAAGGAAGAGAAGGAAGACGAAAGAAGTAGAAAAGAGGTAACACCATAGGGGAAGACCATAAAGAGAAAAACTTACCATTAAGATTAGATTCTTCTTCAGATGAGACAGTGACTGGTAGTTAGCTCTTGGCTTCTTACCTGGTGTGTAGAAATGAGTTATAGCAAAGCTGTCAGGGGAAAACAAGAGAAGAAACTCTAGCAAATTTTACTCTGATGATCAGTCACTTGGCAAGTGTTCAGACACTTGCAGGTAATACTGACTGACCCCAAATAATATGGTAAGTCAAAAGCCAAGCCAATTCAAAAGCCAAGCCAATTCGATGTCCCTGCCTATTGATTTTGTCCCTGAGTTGATTGTGCTTGAAAATTATATAAGCTTTCATTAAACTAAATGTCATGAAAACTCCGGGGTATAAACATTTCATCCCTTGAGGGCAAGTTTCTTGTTTGATGACTTCATCATTAGTTATGCTTCTTTATGGACTTCATTATGAATATGAAACACTTGTTAAACAATTATTTTAGTTTCAGGAGTGGAATTTATTGATGATCGCTTACATGTAACACCCAGTGCTCATTACATCAAGTGCCCTCCTTAATGCCCATCACCTAGTTACCCCATTCCCCCTCCCACCTCACCTCCAGCAACTCTCAGTTTGCTCCCTATAGTTTAGAGTCTCTTATGGTTTGCCTCCCTCTCTGTGTTTATCTTATTTTATTTTTTCTTCCCTTCCCCTATGTTCATCTGTTTAGTTTCTTAAATTCCATGTATGAGTGAAATCATATGGTATTTGTCTTTGACCTATTTTGACTTATTTTGCTTAACATCATACCCTCTAGTTCCATTCACATAATTGCAAATGGCAAAATTTCATTCTTTTCAATGGTTGAGTAATATTCCACTGTGCATATATACCACATCTTCTTTATCCATTCATCCATTGATGGACATCTGGGTTCTTTCCATAGTTGTTGCTATAAACACTGGGGTGCATGTGCCCCTTCAAGTCACTATGTTTGTATCCTTTGGATAAATACCTAGTAGTGTAATTGCTGAGTTAGGGTAGTTCTATTCTTAACTTTTTGAGGCACCTCCGTACTGTTTTCCAGAGTGGTTGCTCAAGTTTGCATTCTCCATGGACCTATAAAAATTGTTTACATTCCCACCAATGTAAACAATTTTTATAGGTCCATGGAGAATGCATTATTATACACTGAGGAATGAAAGAAGTATAAGTCAATGTCCCTGCCTATTGTGGTTTACCAATATATTGAGGAGACAGAATTTGTGCATGAATATAGCAATGTACAATGTGCCATAAACTTAATGGTAGATGAGACTCATTCTTACTATGGGACTTAGGAGTTGAGAGAGATTAATAAGAATGGATGTTTAAAAAAAAAAAGAAAATGATGGATTCAAAGCTAAGCACTGGAGATAGATTAGGAAGTAGAGTAAGTATTTTAGGTAGGATGAACAGTGTGAAAAAGGTACACACCAATGAAACTTCATGAATTACTAAAAATTTATCAGGGAGAATACAATAACAGTTTTCTCCAGAGAATACTTAAGGTTCTAGAGATTCTGGCTGTTAGTACAAAAGTATAATAATATCTTCCTAGTACTTCCACACATTCTTCCAAACCTAAGGGACAATTCCTGAAGCAACTAATTGTACTGTAATGGCTGCAGTCATTTGGGTCAAAAACAGATCCATCACCCCCACAAGTAAGAATTTTATCAAATCAGACCTAGTTTTTCTCCTGCTCCCCAACTCCCTAGATATACGCTGGAAGAGTGTATTATACTATGTTTAACAAGCCTATTACTTTTATTTATGTTTACATTAAAAACTGCAAGAAATTTTCCCTACCTTCAAAGTCATGAACATAATTTTATTAAAAAATGATGTCATTTAATAAATCAATTTCAGGTCCTCTATAATTAAGATAAAATCAGAATAACTTAAATCTATTAATATAAATAAAGTACTCAGAGTTTTAGAGATATTTATTTTCAATACGTGGATTATAAATCAGTCTGCAAAACACAAAAACTTACAAACTGTTATTTTTAAAGGTTTAGAAACAATTATACAGGCAAAGGATTTTGAACATCAACATGTTCACGTTTTTTATACTCCTATTGCAGGATAAAGCACTTAGGTTTACTTTCTTTTCCTTCTTCCCAGGCATCACGCTGAAATGCATAATTCTTAAAATAAGTTTTAACACTCGTGGACATTTCATGATTAGCTATTTCTGGCTCAAATCAAAAATTTAAACACCCAAGTATCTCTTTTATTCTTCATAGTCAATGTTTTTAAGTTAATACAACAAAGCACTAAATTTAAACAACTGTTATCCTATCAAATGATTATGGTTTATTTCCAGTGAATGCCCTAAATTGTGTGCATCTCTCTCCAAGGAATTCAGCTCCAAAGGCAGTATTTCCCTGAGGATATTTGGCTTGTTTACTATACAAGAGATGCCAAAGCATACAGATTCCTTTCTATCTCCTTCAACTATGTTCTTAGTAGATTCTGTACAAGATATACTGTATTAACATATCATGCACCCCTTTTATCTTCATTAATTTATTAATTCATTTATTCTTTCCTAGAATACCTATTTATTGTGTGCTTGAAATGTATCAAGCACTCCTATATGTCCAGGACATATATCCTGACAGCTCCCCTACCCCCTTCTGCCATGTGACAACCTGGTGACAAGTCTATGAAATCTATGAAGCCAGCTCTTACCAGACACCAAATCTGCTGGCACCCAGATCTTAGACTTTGTAGCTTCTAAAACTGAGAAATAAATGTCCGTTGTTCAAGGCACCCAGTTATGGTATTTTGTGACAGCAGTCTAGATAGACTAAGGCAGAAATAAAAGCAGAATTCATTGCCAACAGGCTTGTCCCATAAGAAATGTTAAACAAAGTTCTTAGGGAAAACACAAATGATACAGGCCAGAAATATAATCTTCATCAAGAAAATAAGAGTGTTGAAGAAGAAATAAAGGGATAAGTACATTCAACTGGATTTTCCACTAAATTTTTTCTGAGTAGAACCAACTGTCTATTAATTACTATTTATTAAAATTAATTACAAATCCAATGTTATTAGTATGTTTCTGTCTTTAATAAATGGCAATATTCTGAGACCCAAATTAGATTATCTCTGACCACCTTCTTTCTTCATTCCCTATTTTCTTCTTCTTTATTTCCATCATATCCTTTCCCACCTTCCTTTCCCCTTCTTTATTATTTCTTCCTTCTTGCTTTAATCAACAGACAGTTTTAAGGGGAAACTTTATTGGATAAGATTGACAGTCGGGGTTATAGAAATTTACAGAATGCCTTCCATATTGGCAACTTGGACGAATGATAACTTTGAAGAATCAATGTTTTCAAAGTCCATAACTTTGAAAAATGACATAAATTTACAAAATCAAGAAACCAAGCTAATTCCAAGCATGATAAAATGCCTACACACATTATAATCAAACTGCTAAACACCAAAGACAATGAGAACAAAGTGTGGCTAGAGAAAAAGGATGTATTACATACCATGAATATGAGAGGACAATGGCTTGAACAATTTCTGACTTCTTTTCATAAGCTAGGGAGGCCAGAAAACAGAGAGGAATCTTGAGAGTGCTGAAAGAAAAAAAAATTGTCAATTTAGAATTCTATACAGTGAAACTATCCTTCAAACATGAAAGAGAAATAAAGACATTGTCAGGTAAAATAAAACCATGAGCATTTTTCAGTAATACATCTGCACTACAAGAAATGCAGCAGGAAGTTCTTCAGCTGAAGAAAACTGAATCCAGCTGGAAAACTGGAATTTCAGGGAGGAATTAGAAATACCAAATATTTTAAATATGGGGGTAAATATCAGAGATTAATTTTTTCAATGAGCCTGAAATAAAATAAGAATTATTCATAAAGAAATGTAAGTGTATGTATATTAAAAGAATTATTTTAAAATACGGTAACAGGCTTCTGCAGCTGTAGATTCTCACTGTGAATCCCTTGCTTGCTCATGCATAAGTGTATTTGCAATACCAAATATACAGGTTTAGTATTTTTGCCTGTTAGTGATTGTTTCACATGTGTAATGTTTTGGTTGAGATGTTAAATGGTGGACCAGTACTGTGGATGTGAATGTGGGAAGTAATTTTAATCGTGTGTAATTGGTCACAAGGCCTAAGTTGCAGTAACTGTTGCTGTTTTATTTAACAATGCCTTGTTGCTTCGTATGCATTAACCGTTTGGGTGTAAAGATCGTGTGTCTATCCAACAGGGAGCCACAGTATTTAAATTGACCAACCTAATGTTACAACTACTTAGAGGTGGCCAAATGTAAACTAAAAGCCTTAATTAAAGTGGTGCAATTTTGTATAACTTAGCAGCAGTAGTTCAATAAATTTGGATTGCCATGCAAAAAAATAATAATAAAAAAATAAAAATAAAATAAAATACTATAACAAAAATGCTATCTAAAGTAAAAAGTTCCATATATGGGCTGAACAGCAGAAAGGTGATTGATTATTAAACAAAAGAGTGAACTTAAAGGTTAATAGAGACCACTCAATTTGAAAAACAAAAAAAAGGTAAATTATATATATTTAATGAATAGAGCCTCTGTGACCTAGGGACAATATCAAAAGGTCTAACATATATATATATATATAAAATTTAAATTTTAAAAAGCAGAAGATATTATAAATCAGCACTGTCCAGTAGAAATATAATGCAAAACACAAAAGTAAGCCACATTTGTAATTCCGAATTTTCTAGTAACCTTATTTTTAAAAAGTGAAAGAAAACAGAGAAATTAATTTTAATAAGATAGGTAACCCAATACATCCAAATGATTGTCATTTCAACATCTAATACATATTAAAAATTAATGAGATCTTTTACTTTTTTTGTACTAAGTCTTTGAAATATGATGTACATTTATATTCATAGCACATCTCAGTTTGGACTAGCCATATTTCAATTTTTAGTGGCTACCAAATTGGATAATGTAAACATAGTTATACAATATAAATTATTTGTTGTTTACTTCTTCATTTTGGCTTCTCAGTAGCTTCAGACCAAATTCATGGTATGTATGAAAAAAATTGTGGAAATTAAAAACACACCCATAAACAACTAATGGGTCAAAGAATAAATCACAAAGATTAGAAAACACTTGTGGACAAATGAAAACAGACACACAAGCTATCAAAATTTACGAAATACAGTGAGAGCAGTGTTCAGAGGGAAATTTGTAGCTTTAAACATCTGCTTTAACAAAAAAGATAGACCTCGTAACAGTAATCTAACATCAAACTTACAGATTTAGGAAAAAGAGTAAAAGAAACCCAAAGCCAGCAGAAAGAAATAAATAATAAATATTAGAGTGCAGATAAATGAAATAGAGGAAAGGGAAAAAATAGAGAAAATCAGTAAATCCCAAAGTTAGTTCTTTCAAAAGGTCAACAAAGCTGACAAACCTTTAGCTAGATTGACCAAGAAAGAAGGAGAGAAGGCTCAAATTGCTAAAATCAGGAATCAAAGTTGGTTCATGACTATTGACCTTGTAGAAATAGAGAGGAGTACAAGAATATACTATGAACAATTGTGCTTCAACAAGTCAGCATAACTGAAACATACTAGTTCATAAAAATCCACAAATTACCACTTGCTCAGGTGAAATAGATATCTAATAGACAATAACTATAGTTATTGAAGAAATTGAAACAGTAATTCAAAACCTCTATGTAAAGACTATCCAAGACCAGATGAATTTTCCCAAAGCTTTAAAGCGTTAACACTAATCCATTTCAAACTCTTCCCCAAACTGGAGATTATAATACCCCTTCCTATTTCATTGTATGAGGACAGCATTACTCTGATACTAAAACTAGACAAAAACATAAAAAAAAAATACAGATCTATATCCCTTTTGAATATCGATGCAAAAATCCTCAACAAAATACTAGGAAACCAAATTTAGTTATATGTAAAGGTAAGATGCCATGATAAAGTGGGATAGAATGTAAGGTGATCCAACATAAAAAAAAAATCAATTTACATAATACACCAATGATGGAAGATGAAATAAAAGGGGAAAAAACTCATGATTATTGCAATTGATGTGGGAAAAGCCAGGCTTTGACAAGATTCGAAATCCTTTCATAATCAAAATACAGTAAACTCAGAGTAGAAAGGAACTTCCTCGAACTGCTGAAAAGCCTTCACAAGAACCCTACAGTTAATGTCACACTTAAGGGTGAAAGACTGAAAGCCTTCCCCCAAACATCAGAAACATGACAAGGATGTCTACTTTCTCCAACTGCTATTCAACATTGTGCTGGAAGTTCTAGACGGAATAGTTAGACAAAAATGATAAATAATTAAAAAACACTCGAACTGGAAAGAGCTTTTAGTTCTTTATGGAAAAATAAAATAGAATTGGTAAATCCAAAATAATCCAATACATCTAAGGCCAATTAATTTTTGAGTGGATTACAAAGACTATTCAATGGAGAAAAAAATAGTCTCTTACATAAATGGATCTGGGACGACTGGATGGCCACATGCTAAGAATATTAGAGCCCTGGGTCATACTACCCACAAATTAATATATCAATTACCTAGATGTAAGAACCAAAACTATAAAATTCATAGCAGAAAATGTTGGGGTCTATCTTAATAACTTTGATTTGTATTTAGTGGTGGATTCTTCTACATGACACCAAAAACGTGAGCAACAAAAGAAAAAGTTAAATTGAACTTTATCTAAATTAAAAGTTTGGGGTGCCTGGGTTAAGTGTCTGCCTTTGGCTCAGGTCATGATCTCAGGGTCCTGGGATTGAGCCCCCCCATCGGGTTTTCCCCTCAATGGCGAGTCTGCTTTTCTCTCTCCATCTCCCTCTGTGATCTCTCTTGCTTTCGTTCCCTCTCAAATAAATAAATAAAATCTTTAATTATTTAATTAAAATTTTTATGCATCAGAGGACATTGCCATGAAAGTATAAAGAAAACCTGGAAAAAAATATTTTCAAATCACTTATCTGATAAGGTTCTAGTATCTAGAATATATAAAGAACTATTACAAGTCAACCACAACAAAAACACAAAAACAATCACAAGTAATCCAATTCTAAAATGTGCGAAGTATTTGAACAGACATTTCTCCAAATGGCCATCAAGGACATACAATGATACTACACATCATAATCATTATAAAAATGCATATGAAAACCATGGTGAATTAAACTTCAATTATGGCCCCACCTGGGGGTGGGGACCACAGGATGGCCATAATTAAAAAAAAAAATGTGAATATGGAAAATTGGAAACCCAGTGCATTGTTAGTGGGAATGTAAAATGATATACCCTTTGTGGAAATTTCAGGAGTTCCATTAAAAAAAGTTGAACATAAAATTGTCATATGATTCAATAATACCATTCCTAAGTATTGACCCAAATAACTTGTTTGCAAATGTTTGTATGTATGCTATTGTTTATAGCAGCACTATTCACAGTAGTCAAAAGGTAGAAACAACTGAAATGTCCATTGACAGATGAATGGATGAAGAAAATGTGATATATATGTATAATGGGATATTATCCAACCAGAAAAAAAGTTAAGTATTAATACATGCTTCAATGTGGATAAACCTTGATATCATGATCCTAAGTGAAAGAAGCCAGACATAAGAGGTCACAAATGGTATGATTCCACTTATACGAAATATCCAAAATTGGTACATCCAAAGAGATAGAAAACAGATTGGTATTTGCCAGGGGCTCAGGAAAGAAGGGATGGGAAATGACTGCTAAAATGGCTACTGAGTTTTCTTTTGGGTGAGCAATGTTTGGAACTTAATATGGGTGGTGGTTGCAGAACAGTGTGGATGGACTAAATGGCCCTAAACTGTACACTTTAAGATGGTCAATTAAAAAAACTATGGCAATATTATAAAAAATACAATAAACATGTTAAGTAAAAAGAGTAATAGAGAATTAGATCATATAGTTAATGCAAATCGTGTTATTTTCTGGACTTTATGATTTCAATAGCTTAATTAAATGTGTGACTGGTTATCACTGTCTTCATCCTAAATGAGTCTCATGTTTGTTCCTAATTCTGTGTTTATAAATGTGCATTCATAATTTGGGGATTGTTTTCTTTTTTTCTTTTCTTTTTTTTGGGGGGGGATTGTTTTCTTAAAAGAAGGCACTGCAATGTGAAGAAACTTAAATATCCTCGCACTCTATCCACACTTGGGAGTAGGAGAAAGGTAAAAATGAATCTCCATGTTGCCATATTGGAAACAAGCATCTCCATACAAGAGTTGTGCATTAGGCCTTGAAAGCAATGAGTTCTGATGATGCTGGAAGGAAAAAGAGTTCAGAGACTCTTAGAGCTGAGAAAAAAGAAAACAAAAAAGATAGAGTTTGCTAAACGTATTTGAGTCTACTGAAGGTATAGCTGCACTTCAGGAAACTACCTGAACAGAGAATACTGAAGAGTACAAAAATAGCTATGCAATTTTTAATAATTGATGTATAGTTGATGTACAATGTTATATTGGTTTTAGGTGCCCAACATAGTAATTTGACACTGAGATGCATTACTAAATACTTACTACAATAAGTGTAGTTGCTATCTGCTGTGCAGTTATTTTAATGACAAAATGAAGACCAGTGGAAACAGAACATTGTTAATAAAGAAACAGAATATAGGCCAAGATTTGGCTCAGATAGAAGAAAATTTTACACTGTCAAAATAATGTAAATTAGTATAAAAATCCAACTGATAATTACAATAAATTTATTTTCAAAATTATATTAAAATTAAATATTAAAAAAGAGATGTGTGTAGAAGGGATGAGAAATGTAGGAATATCAAGGGCTCGTCTTCCATATTTAGGCCAGTAAATAATTAAATAATTTCCTAACTCAAAATATTAAGAAGTAGTAATGTATATAATAGAGGATGCAAATCTGTTAATAGCTGAGGGCTGTGGAGAATAGGAGTTAAGGTGCATGAAAGCCTCCTGAGAGCAGGAGGCTAATAATTTTCATTAATAGAATTCTAAGATTCTTGACTTTTTGAACTTCGAATATATATATATATATATATACCTTTTTTAAAGATTTTTATTTATTTATTTATTTATTTGCCAGAGAAAGGGAAAGAGAGAGAGAGGGAGAGAGGAAGAGGCAAGCCCAAGGAGAAGCAGGCTCCCCGCTGAGCAAGGAACCTGATATGGGGCTCCATCCCAGGACCCTGGGATCATGACCTGAGCTGAAGGTAGACGCTTAACTGACTGAGCCACCCAGGCATCCCAAATATATATACCTTTAAAAAAAAATAATAAATTTATTGAATTAATATTCTGAGGAAGAGGAATAACACAATAATGAGTCATTTGGTACACACACAATTCCTTAGGGTCATAATGAGCAGTTTTGGGGGTAATTGGTATTGCTTTCTTTAAGACAAGGCAAGGAACTAAAGAGGAATTGAAGATCATTTTATTATTTTTGTTATTATTTATGCTTTGTGATATAAAACTTGGGTTTTTTTCTCTCATATTCCTTTCTTTTAGTTAAGACTTTTACTATTATTACTATTATTATTATTATTTTAGAGCAGGTTTGTGTCCACAGCAAAATCAAGAAGGAAGTATAGGTATTTCCCATAACATTTTCATGCACATGTGCATAGTCTCCTCCAGTATCAACAATCCCCACCAGAGTGATCCATTCGCTACAACTCATGAACTTAACACGGACTCATCATAATCACCCAGAGTCCATAGTTTACGTTGTAATTCCCTCTTAGTGTACACTCTTTGGGTTTGGACAAATGTATGAGATGTATTCATCATTATGGTATCACATAGAGAATTTTCATTGCCCTACAAATCCTGTCTACATCTATTCATCCCTAACGCCTTTCCCAACCCTTGGCAACCGCTGGTCTTTTTACTATTTCCATAATTTTGCCTATCCCAGAATATCATATAGTTGGAATCATACAGTACATACCTTTTCAGACTTTCACTTAGTAATATGCATTTAAGATTTCCCCGATGTCTTTTCACGGCTTGATAACTCATTGCTTTTTAACAGATATTTTTTCATTTTAAAATATTTTATCTTAAAGTTATTTTCAAATGCTTCCAGAGTTGCATAAGTTTGAATTACTACTTACCAGTGTAGATTATTTTATCTAAAAATTGGGAAGAAATATACCAGAAGATTTTTATATAGATGATACCCTGAATTTAATATTTAAAAAATTAGCTCATCATTATTCCCTCTCTCCTCCAAATTTCTTCCATGCTCATTGCCCAGGCTTTCCCTTATTATGCTACAGCTTACTTAATGACATTGTCTATTTCTTACTTCATCATGCGCAAAATTTCAGAATAATCATGAATCAATCTCATATCCAAAAAACTCAATTTTTAAATTATTCAACACATTCAATTTCTAGTTAGTTTGAGGGATACCCCACGTACCCCCAGATCCTAAGCATATAGGGATGAAATAAGATAGCAGACAACTCTCTTCTCTGAGATGAGAATTATCTAGGAGAACAGAAAAAAGAGTGAGTGAGAGAGAAAAGAAATCTATGTAAAAATTAATATTGATAGTGTTGTAAAGAATAAAAGGCTGAGATAAAGACTATAAAGAAGGGAAGCATCTCCTCAACTATAGTATTTTTTGAAAATAACTTTTTTGTGGAGATGACATTTAATTAGAGGCCTGGAATTTGGAGGTAGAGTGAGAGTGGAGGTAGGGTTAGAGGTGAAAAAGAACTTGAGGAATGGAAGGAGAGTCAGTGTTACAAGTGATAACAGCAAATAAGGAAGGAGTGGAAGAGGATGAAGATGGGTGGTGAGGAGCTATGCTAAGGATTCTTCCTGGCCACTCGTTGCCTGCAATTCATTTAGGTTTCAGGACATAATTTCAGCAAAGAAGTAGCATAACCTGAGTTAAATTTTAGAGAACATACTTTTTTTTCTCTCTCTAGAGAAAACAGATTGGATGAGGAAGGAAGCAAAGATTATTTTGAAGGTTATTACGGGCCACTATTTAGACCAGCCGGAAGACAATAGTAGACTGGATTAGAATGTTAGCAGCTGTAGCAGACACTGTGTCTAATCACGAAACATTCTTGAACACAAATCGAGACTAGACATCCTGGAGATTTTGCATTTTGGTGTGTCTATATAACTGGATTCTTATGAATGGAAACAGAACGGAAATTATGAAAATGACCTCCAGGCTTAGCAATAAAAATCTCCCATGTGAGTCACCAATCTCTCTTCCTCCATCTGCTGGCTGACTGTAGATGTATGTTGAAGCGGGCAGAGCCTTAAAAATCAATCTCTGAATGATGGCATAGAGTAGGCACATCCCAGCCACAAACATACTAAATTTCTACCATCTGTGCTGCATGTTTGATTGAAATTTTCAGGAAATAACTTTCCATTGTGTTAAATGTGGCCAAAAATGATCTGATGCATTGAAAGTAAGAACAGTGGCTAAGCCTTGAGAGGCATAATGACCAGAAGAGAAAAAAAGAGAGGATGCGGTAGTACTGGTGACAATATGTTTCTTTCTTTTCTTTTCTTTTTTTTTTAAGATTTTTATTTATTCATTTGACAGAGAGAGAGATCACAAGTAGGCAGAGAGAGAGGGGGAAGCAGGCTCCCTGCTGAGCAGAGAGCCCAAATCGGGGCTCGATCCCAGGACCCTGAGATCATGACCTGAGTGGAAGGCAGAGGCTTTAACCCACTGAGCCACCCAGGCGCACCAACAATCTGTTTCTTTACCTGAGCACTGCTTATATGGGTATATTGAGTTTGTGAAAAGTAACCAAGTTATATAGTATGATAATTCCGCATTCTGTACATACATTTTTACTTCATTGAAATATCTTTAAATATCTAATATGTAAAATTGTGGTGATTTTCGTTTATCTATTATAACAGATAGTATTAGTTTAAGTAATTAGCAGTAGAAATAAAGACAGGTAAAATGAATCGAAATAAAATTTTATGTAGAATCAACCAAATTTCCTGCAGATTGGATGTAGACACTTAGAGAGCAGATGTAAACATTAGACTCCTATTATCTTTTCTTGAGAAACTCGTTTCCCTTCAGTCTAGATCTCTGTGATTTTGATCCTGCCATGGTAACATCACACACTTAATATTTCCTTTGTCAATGAAGAAATCGTGGCTTCCAAATCCTAAAACAAATTAAGTCTTTAAAGCTGCCACTCAAGAGGTTGGCCTTGAGTGGTTTAACTTAGGTAAGCATAATATAAGCCCCTTCTTGAATCAGGGTTGAAAATTTTGGTAATAATCCCCTTAAAGTCTTTTCACAATATGAATTGGGGAGTTCCATTTTTTCTTGTGTGGAATGTGTATTTATTATGGATATATAGGCTGTAAGTTTGAAAAACTCCTTATGGCTTACAACATATAGCTGCCTCAAAAAGATTTTATCTTGTTTTTACATTTGAGTTTATGGATTATAGAGTCTTCTTCACTTAATAAATAATTCATGTATTTTTAACATAGTTGTACAATGGTCTCCTGGGAAATGTTTCCATCTTTTAAAAAATGTTTTGTCAGTTAATCCTCTTGAGATCAATGGCAGAGTACATAAAAATGATTATAGTTCTTGCAATCTTAAAACTACAAAAGAAGCAATTGTGCTTCTCATGTAGGCAAGAAACATTTCAAAATAAACAATGAGACTGAAATATTTTTTTACCACTCTATTCAAAGTTTTTTAAAAGAAATATATTTATTTTATATATAATACAAAAAATGTCCTCCAAATGTAATATAAATTGGAGATATGGCTCTTTAAAGAAGAAATGAAATTAGATAAGTTTCTTGTCATGATAAAATCTTTGAGCTCACACAGTTGAGTGTGAGATGCTGGGGTTAATGTATTTTGGATGAGAATGCAAGTTAAAAGTAGTTTAAAGTAATATAAAAATGTGATGGATATGCAGCATTCAGAAATATCCTCTCTTCCGGGACTCAAATCAAAAGAAGACAGTTGGGAATGAAACTGCTACTAAAGACAGTAAGGTTTGGGAATTTTTAAAAATTTTAGTCATATTAATTTCATGAACCTGGACAAAAAATGTTGATTCATTTGTAAGTCGTAGAAATACATGGCATGAAGTTAGAACTATTTTTTTTTACAACTCACTTGAGTTGTCTTAATAAGGAATCTTTGAACCTTCATTTTGTAGGAATCAAGTTTTGAATAGATATCCTTCATAACATTCAAAAGAATCTCAGAAATATATTTTATTAAATGAATATGTTGTTTTCCTCAGATAATTATAATTATATATGCCTTTGGTATACAGGATCAGTGTGAATATTATAAAATATGACACTGGAAAAATGAATTAGTACTAAACTTGAGATATTTCCTCTTATTGAATTCAATAGAATTTGAACATTTCATGAAATATCCAGTTTTCATTTCCCAAAGGAATCTCCTCTCCCTTATTGAAAAATTGCCAAAATAGTTACAAAAGTCCCTGGGCTTATAAAAATGGTCAGAAACAATGACTATTTTACTGCTATTCAGCAAGTGTTTTATTTGGAGTTAAAAGAAGATAATGATGTCAAGTAGTTTATGATAGTTTTTTAGTTTTGTACTTTTTTTTGTTGCAATTTTGTAATTTAAATTTAGCCTGCGAGTATGCACGTATGAATTCACTTCTAACTTTATAATTTGGCTCCCTATATAATTCATCCTTTGCTGACTGACATTTTCTTATGCTTTTGACCTTAAAAAATAGATCAACTTTAAAAAAGGAAAATAGACCAAACTTGGATTTCAAAAATCTGATTACTCAGTATAAATTGTGCTTAAATAGCCAGAATGTAGACATTTTTAGAAAAATGATACATTGGGGAGTCTGGGAAAAGAAAGCAAAAAATGTAAGAAAGGAATGAAGTGAAAGAGGAAAAAAAAACTTAGTCATATTGTAATTATTTATAACCATTGGAAATATCTCTACATTTTTTAACACCTGAACTGAACTATATGAAATGTAGTAGGTTTATAATGCATATAATAGGTTTAAAATAACCCATGACATAATATTCTTCTTAAGGAAAATATGGTCATGCTTTAGAAAAATTTGGTGATACACTTTTGAGATGATAAACATGAGGATATAGGCATGGTCTGGAAAAAGATGGAAAGTAAGAAAAAAAAGAAAAGGCTAATATAATTCTGAATTTTAAGGTGCTAAGCATAAAACAAGAGAATAAGAGAAGAGAAGGAGAAGGACATGAGTAAGAGAGAAGAGGCTGCCATGGCAACAAAGGGAGCCATGCAGGGCAATGACACTAAAACAAACTACCAGGCATGAGTAGATACATCTTTTTAAATGGCTTGTTTTCTAGAATCCTCCTCTGTTACTGCAAAAACTAAATAAAGAATGCTACATAAACAACACAGTCATCATGCATGAGGATACACTTCCTATCTGCTTGGGTCCATATCAGAGAAAAGAGAATAACGAGGGTGAGTGAGACAAAAGTACACCCAAGTCTTCAGGAAAAAGGGGAAAGCAGACCTAAAGTGGTCATGAGGATTTCAATCTTGAAGAGTTTATGGAAGTTTCGTGAAAGTACTGAAGTACTCAGGGTTATAGGTCAAGTTTATGATTTTTAAAAGGTGAGGAGTCCTCAGCTGAAATCTAACTTACAGAATACTATCATAAGGAGTAATAAACAGAAAAAGAGATAAGTTTAGCAAAGAGGAATGAGTCACCTGATGGTGTAAAATAACTTAATGTAAACGAAATAGATTGGAAAAAAAATTGCAACTACAGATGACACAAGTTAAAATATTATGACAATTTTTCTGGATTTTTCTTTGTTTCTGTTTTTGTGTGACTTTCATACGCCATATATTATCCTTTTGGAATGCCTGAATTTATGACACTTGAGAAATGAAACTCCTAGAGTTGCACTCAATTAGTGAAATTTTGAGTACAATTTATATGAGCAAGTTTTTAAAGGCTGTTACTGCTGACTAGCATAACACTGAAGAAAGTTGGGTGACGGGAGCAACACGTATATGGACAATCTCAAGCTAATAGGTATCTCATGCAAGCTTATATCCTTTATTTCTCATTTTTTCTTATTTTTTTAAATTATTATTTCGTTGGAAGTCACCCATGAAAAATCACACCACAGTAACAACCTTTATTCTTCTTGGTCTGACTGATAATCCACAATTACAAGTGGTCATTTTTCTTCTCCTTTTTTTCACCTACATGTTGAGTGTCAGTGGGAATCTAACCATCATCGCCCTCACCCTACTGGACTCTCATCTAAAGACACCCATGTATTTCTTCCTCCGAAGTTTCTCATTTTTAGAAATCTCATTCACAACTGTCTGCATCCCCAGATTTCTTGTCAGTATGGCAACAGGTGATAAGACCATTTCTTACAATAGTTGTGCAACACAGCTGTTTTTTACAATCGTCTTGGGTGCAACTGAATTTTTTCTTCTGGCTGCCATGTCTTATGACCGCTATGTGGCCATCTGCAAACCCCTGCATTACACCACCATCATGAGTGACAGAGTCTGCAACTTCTTGGTCTTTGCCTCATGGCTGGCTGGTTTTATAGCAATTGTTCCACCACTCCTTGTGGGTCTCCAGCTAGATTTCTGTGCAGACAACACTATAGATCATTTCTTCTGTGATTTTTCTCCTATATTACAGCTCTCTTGCACGGACACAGATGTAATAGATTTAATGGCATTTCTCTCAGCCATTTTGACCCTCTTGGTTACACTGGTATTAGTGATTCTCTCCTACGCAAACATCATCAGGACTATACTGAAGATACCTTCTTCTCAACAGAGGAAGAAAGCCTTTTCTACATGTTCTTCTCACATGGTAGTTGTGTCCATTTCGTATGGCAGCTGCATCTTCATGTATGTGAAACCCTCTGCAAAGGACAGAGTGTCTTTAAATAAAGGGATAGCCCTGCTTAGTACCTCTGTTGCTCCCATGTTGAATCCCTTCATTTATACACTGAGAAACAAACAAGTGCAAGATGCTTTTAAGCACATGATCAAAAAGATTGAGATTTTCTCAGTGAAGTGAACCATTTTAGTGATATTACTGAGGTTATGAGTAAAATAGAGCAAGAAGGGTAGAGTGCTTCATAGAACTCTTCAATGCTTATACTAGAAATAATAGTAATTATTTTTCTTGCTATAATTTTCATGGTGCCCTAATTTCCAAAGTCTAATTCTCTCCCTTTATCTGTCCCTTATTTAGGCCAAAATAATTTGCCTTTTTATTTGGTATTTTTATCTATTTCCTCTAAAAATTCTCTCAGAGGAAGACAAAATTAGACTTTGATTTTTCCATGTTCTTTTCCACTGTTCTGGAATTCAAAGACTCAATTTTACACATTCTATATAGAGTTAATGCACCACCTAGATTTGTAAAACTTAGCTGAAAAACACATATTTCTAGGAACCCACAAATTATCACTGACTCAAGGCAAAATAAAAAGTGGGAATTGACCTATAGCTATTAGAGATATTGAATCACTAACCACTATGTCCTTAAATAATATGGAATTTTTTTGTTTCTGTAAATAGAGGTCATGGTAGTCATTTCAAATAATCAATTTGTAAATTTCTTTTGCTTATTATTATTATTCTTTATCATATACTCTACCAGTAAAATAATAAAACACAAACGAAAACACTTGAATTTCACAGTATATGTATATTTGTTTATAAATTATATATTCACTATAGTATAGAATATTTAAACATGTTAATAGAAAAATATAAATTAAGCAAGGACATTAGGCTAAAAGAATCAATATAGTTTATAATACAACTTTGTGATATAAATTAATTTTAATGTTAATAGTACAACTATAAGATTCAATTTGATAAAACATATATTATTATATTTGCAAATATCAGTTTATTATGTGATAAGTTATATGAAAGTCTTATTCTAAGCCTATCTGATCTTGGTACTTAGAAGGGTCCTCACAGTTCAAAACTAATGCTTCACAGTGCATGCTGATCACATGAAAAGAAGTGAAAGTCACAAATAATTATTCTTCTGTCCTATTTGAATTTGTTTTTGATATTGAATTACTACAGTTATGTCTGCTCTAATGTTAATCTGCTGCCTAAACTTTCATTTTTATATAAACATTTTTCAAGTGCACAGAAAGTTTTTATTTGGAATATTTTAATAGCGATTATAATAATTCCAAATGGGTGGATGAACATTTTCATAATTATTGAGCTTATATAATCTT
Source organism: Potos flavus (assembly GCA_028534135.1). Taxonomy (NCBI): domain Eukaryota; kingdom Metazoa; phylum Chordata; class Mammalia; order Carnivora; family Procyonidae; genus Potos; species Potos flavus. The sequence continues at coordinate 52,857,552 of CM052897.1, read as the reverse complement.
CAGTTACGATAACTATGGCAATAATTTCAAACAATCAATTTCTAAATTTCTTTTGCTTATTAAAACTCTCTTTTGAAAACTGGTTACTTTTTCACATACTGTTAAAATACCATGCATTAACGATGGTACATGATGTGATGAGCACTGGGTGTTATATGCAGTCATTGAACACTACATCAGAAACTGATGATGTACTATATATTGGCTAATTGAATTTAAATTAAAAAAATAAATAAAATACCATGTATTTTGGAACAGAATGGTAGAGAAATATCTTCATGAAAGCATACTATTGATGGGAATTTGTTATCATATGAAAGAGAAATTGAAACATGTCTATTTGTAAAATAAAATTGTATATTTCTCTTAATGTATATTTAAAAAATACTTTGCCTGAGAAGTTCTGAGTCCCTGATACATTTTTTAAAAATACATCTTAGCATACCATTATATGCTTCCTCCATTCTCCTATCCTCCCTACTCCCTTGACCTCCTCCTCCTTCCTCTTCTCAACCTTCAAATGTAAAAACCATTCTTAGATAGAAGGCTGTGCAAAAACAGCCTGTGGGCTTGTACTGCAGATTTTGGTTTGCTTGCCCATGGTCTAAATGATAGCAAAAGGCTAGGAATGGCCCTAAAGCAAGGATGAAGGTCTGCTTTCTTACCTGTTTTACTATTTCAAGGTGATGTAATCTACCCGTTATGTTCTATTAGTCCATAAAAACACACCTAAAATTCAATATCTCAGTATTTAGTCCCAATATTGTTTTGATTTAAACCAATAAATGGGCCATAACTTTAAAGACAATTGCATTTGGTGTTACCACCTAATTCAACATATGAATCTACTGTCTCCCTCTAAAATTCATCTGGGGTAGGGCAGGCAAATATTTGAATTAAATGGGTATGTGGAATAGATCACCATTCCTGCATCATTTTTTAAATATTTGATGGTAGTACCAAGTACCGCAGTTTTGCCAGGGAAAGATGCTTTGATTTATTATGTGTTTATGAGGGTGAATTCCATAGTTTTCTACTTGGTCCTGAGTATATCTGTTTTAACAATATATCAGGATGATTTTTCACATGCAGTAGAATCACTGTAAATAAGAGTAAGACATAACTGCCACTTATCAATAAAACTTTCTCCACCCCCATTATCTTCCACTCTAATAAGTGTGTACCCTGACTTTCTATCATCATTATAATTAAGATTAGCTCAGAGATGAGGTGAAACAATCCCAGAAAGTTCCAGATTTTACCCTCTTCAGTGGGCAGTTTTCCTGACAAAAGAATTTATATCCTTTCAGGAAAACTGGAAGGAGATTAAGATATTAATATCAATGCATGACTCTTCCTCAAGGATAACTTCCTTCATGGGTTCTGGCTCTATGAACTCACTGAAGTCTTTCTTTGATAAGGAGTCTAACACCATTAGATGAGTATATCATCTTTCCTTTCACCCAACCTAGAGTTCTTTCAATTATATAGGTCAAATAGGAACTTAATGGATTATCTATTTATTTTAGCCTTAGGAGCAGCATGATGTCTTTTTCAAATTAATGCATATCATGCAATTTTGATATCCAGGGTAACCCTACCAACTAATAAGTAATTGTACCCATCTTGCCAATGTCAGCTAAGTGCTATTACATGACCTCTGCCTTTCCATGGTCCCATCATTTCTGGTGAAATGAGGGAAGCTCACTGTAATGAAATTATCTCCCACTTTCATTTCAGACCAACAATTACAATATCTTTCAATGCTGTTAATACCCCCCTGTGAATCAATACCTTGTACAAAGAATTTTCTTCTGGATCTTCACTAATTACAGAGTTAAGGGATATATAAGTGGATTGCATATTAAAAAACTTTCCCATACTGCTGTCATTCCACATCTTTGGACTTATTTTTCTAATAATTCAACTTTAATCAGGATAAGTCATTCACAAATTCAAGTTGTTATGTAATTGATCAAAAAATTATAGCCATCATCAGAAGCTTGAACTCTTCCATTAAATCCACAATCACTACTCAGGCCTCTCCCTGATCTGTGATGTGCTGGTAAACTAGCTTTCTGAAAGTAAAAGCCTAATTTAGAGCCAAAAAAAAAAAAAAAAGAACCACAATCAGTAAAAATATGTCAATAAATTCACCCTGATATAGAATTATATTTACTTTCTCTCTTGTATATCACCCTTAGAATCTAGTCTCACATATATTCCCCCAGGCTTTTGTCAATGTAAGTTGGTGAATTATTGCTATGGTTTTAATATGTACCCCAAAATTCATATTTTGAAATTCTAACTCCCAAAGATGATGGTATTAGGAGATAGGGCCTTTGGGAGGTGGTTAGATCATGAGGGTGAAGACCACTAATAGGATTAGTGCTCTTATAGAAAAGACCCTAGAGAATTTTGTCCCCTCCCCCCTTCTACCATGTAAGCATACAATGAGAAAACAGCACACTGGAGGAAGGTCCTTATCTGACCACACTGACACTGTGATCTCAGTTTTCCATGCTCCAGAACTGTGTGAAATACAATTCTTTGTATGTATGACACACAGTCTTCTGATATTTTGTTATAGTAGTCCAAATGGACTAGAACAATTACTACAATATTTTTTGGCATGTAAGTTTTCTCTTTTAAGATTTGAATGTTAGCCTATAAGCATGTGAAATATATTCACTATAGCGCTACAAGGCAGGAAGGTTCTATCTAACTACATAGAGAGAAAGAAAATGACAAGTTTGTGGCTTTAAATTCTTAGCTTGATTTATACTCAGCAAACCATGGAGTTCCCATGACTATCCTCAAGAAATTTATTATTATAGCCTTACGTCAGTTGTTACTGAAAACAAAGGTAGGCTCTGATCTTTTTTTTCAATTGAGGTGTTATTGACATATAACACTGTATTGGTTTCAGGTGTAAAACAATGATTTGATATTTATATACACTGCAAAATCATCACCACAATAAGTCTAGTTACCATCTGTCACCATACATGGTTACATTTTTTTCTTGCGATGAGACTTTTTTAGATTTATTCTCTTAGCAACTTTCAGATATGCCATAGAGCATTATTAGGTATAGCCACCATGGATATTCATGATAGCGAATATATTTCACATGCTTATCATATTGCTCTGTATCATCTCCATTTACTTTGAAAAATGTTATTCTTTCATGCAAGCTTCTTTCTTTTTTTTAAAGATTTTATTTATTTATTTGAGAGAGAGCGAGAGAGTGAGCACAAGCAGGGGGAAGGAAAGAGGGAAAGGGAGAAGCGGACTCCCAGCTGAGCAGAGAGCCCGATGCAAGGCTCAATCCCAGGACCCTGGGATCATGACCTGAGCCGAAGGCAGATGCTTAACTGACTGAGCCACCCAGGTGCCCCAATACAAGCTTCTTTGCAAGTGATAATCTAAATAACTCATCAATACTTGATGCCTTGGATTCCTGATATCTTATTTTATCTATCTTATCTTCTTACTGTTTTCAAACACTTCAAGGTCAGATAACTAATTAAAAAAAAAACCTCTTTAAGAGTGTATTTCATGCAACCAGATATGCAGTCATGACTGCTGCGTGCCAATTTTCCATGGACTTTCTACACATTATGTATTAGCTCTTGCTCTAGATTACTTTTACAATTGTTTTTATATCATTCAGCATAGAAATAGAAATCATTTGTTCTTCAAGGCAGTTTTTTCCCTGACTAGAATTAAGATAATGTCCTGCACTGTGGCAAGACTGGGCAGGTTTGCTGGCAACCTCTTTAAAATATTGGGATTTTTCTAAGCTCAAGGTTTCTCAGTTGTGACACAGACCTATTGTATGTGCAGCGTCCATGTGAGTCCTCTCCACATAGCCCCTTGTGGAGATTGGGAGGCAAGAGGAACTGTGGCAAACATGAGGTTTATGCCACTGGCCATGCTGTGAATAGTAATGCCTATTGTCTCTGACTTAGGAGTCTTGTGCTTTCTGCCAGAATCTGTTAAACTGTGGCTGGCTGACCTATTATATTCTTCCTAGTTCTTGACAGTTTTGTTGAAGAAGATAAATTGCTGGAAGAGATATAGTTTTCTGGAAGAGTACAGGGGCCCTCCATGAGCAAGATTAGGAATATGAAATATTCTTCATCCAATTGTAATTGCTCTTGCATAAGTGGTAAGTGAAGAGGTATGACCTTCCTACCTTTTAATGACCTTGAAGGTCAGGCGGTAGGATTGAAACTAGCTACTATTAAGTGAAATTCAGCAGCCTTAAAAGGTTATATAGTGTATGATTGAACTTATATGCTATTCTGGAAGAGGCAAATTTATAGAGAAAGTAAACAGATCAGTGCTTGCCAGGACTTGGGAGCTGGAGGATTGAACAGTTGAAGCACAGTTGATTTTTTTAGGGTAGTAAAGCGATTGCATATGACACTATAAAAACACTACAGTTATTGAAACAAGTAGAGCCTTACAACACAAAGAATAACTCTAATGTGTGCAAATTAAAAAAATAATAAATCCAGGATCTTAAAATGGAATTCAGAAGGATTTAACAGTATTATGAATGTATGAAACAAACTCACTGAAGGGAAGAGAGAAAAAGGTACTGAGCTATGTGTGGAAATGAGTGAATTAGTAGGACTCAAGTCATAAGCCCTGTACTCTAGTTAATAAAGTTACTTCTTATGATACATTTTTATTGGAATTGAAAAATTAAGTCATTGGCAGATGGTAGGAGCCATTCTTTCACTGTTGGAGCGATACATATGAGCAAGAGGACAAAGGTAGAATGATTCATGTAATATTGGGTTAAAGTTGAACATATTAGTATGAATTCATGAATAGCTTAACATAGATACAGAAGGATATACAGGCAAATGCACAATTGTGTATATAGATCTGGGTACGTATTCCCTTGTTCTGTCACCTGAAGGTATCCAGAACAGACACCCCTGACAAATTCTAATAAAGGGAATTTCTAGAAAATGCCTGACAAGTACTTCTCAAAACTGTCTAGATTATCAAAAGGAGAAATGTCTAAGAAACTGTCACAGTCTATAGGAACTTAAGGGTACAACTTAAAAAATTTAATAATATCACCCAATACATTGTTTTATTATTGCTTTAACAAACTCAAATCAGTTTGGTTGGTACACATTCTAGGTGGTAACATGGCCACAAGGGTTCTAGTAGATTCAAGCTTAATTCTGGATAAGTTTTAAAAAATTGTCCTTGTCCCTCATACACCTGACTCTTCTAGACTAGATGAAAGGTTTGAGTGTGAGTAGGGTATAACTGGAAACAAGATGAAATTATAGCTCTGGAATGGACTACTCAGATTTTGTGGAAGTGGAGAGAGAGAGAAAAACCTGTTATCAGGCAAGAGGACACTCTAGACCGCAGAAGACTATTAATGATCTTTGTCACTAAGAACTGTCCCTGGAGCCTTTCTCCAAAAGACAAATACTTCAATGCAACAACTTTAAATTTGCTTGACTGTTAGGTAAGCCATCCTCCACCCGATGGTTCTGTGAGGAAACAGAGACAATAGGGGACCACTCCAGCACTTCCTATTCACCCCACATACCTACCTTCACCCTCAGGCAAAATACTTCTTTTCAAAATTTATTTTAATTTAGCATACCGTGCAATATTCATTTTAGGCATACAATATAGTGATTCAACAATTATATACATTCTTCAGTGTTCATCACAATAGGTGTACTCTTAATCCCCTTCACCTATTTCACCCATCCCTCCACTCATCTCCCTTCTGATAACCATCTGTTTGTTCTCTATAGTTAAGAGTCTATTTTTTGGTTTGTCTCTTTTTCTTTGTGTTTTAAATTCCACATACGAGTGAAACCATATGGTATTTGTCTTTCTCTGACTGACTTATTTCAGTTAGCATTATATCCTCTAGATCTATCCTTGTTGCTAATGACAAGATTTCATTCTTTTTTTATGGCTGAGTAATATTCAATTATTTATATATATATATATATATATATATATATATATACACAATTGAAGATAGATGATAGATAGATAATAGATAGATAATTACATCTTCTTTATTCACTCATCTATCAATGGATACTTGGGTTGTGTTGTTTCCATAATTTGGCTATTTGTAAAAAGTGCTACAGTAAACATAGGGGTACAAATATCCTTCCAAATTAATGTTTTTAAATTCTTTGGGTAAGTACCCAGTAGTGGAATTACTGGGTCATATTGTGGTTCTATTTTTAATTTTTTGAGGAATCTCCATAGTGTTTTCCACAGCGGCTGCCCTGGTTTGCATTCCCACCAACAGTGTACAAGGGTTCCTTTTTCCCCACATCTGCAACAATAAGTGTTCTGTCTTGTGTTTTTTATTTTAGTCAGGCAAAACACTTCCAAATGTTTTCCTCACTCCTATTTTAAGTCATATAGTGGAGCAGACACATTTGTCTGATGGCTTGAACAAATGTTCAAGTGTTCACATGTGGCTGATGGCTTGAACAAAAAGGACAGATTGGATTGAATATACTTAAGCAGTCACTCCAAAAACAAGGTATTGAATTGGGAGCCCTGGGAGCCAGGTGAAATCTATGTTGGAGGCATTACTAACCTGTAATCTGAACGATGCATGTTTAACTTGGCTGCCAACCTCCAAAATTGTAAACTCTTTCAAGGAGACCTCAGGCACTCTTGAGTTTGTACTTGTGTGAGGGCTGGTTGTTGGTTTGCATCCCTTTGGAGAACACTGTGACTGGCATCTTGGGAGTGATAAAAGAGACCTGCAGATTAATCAGAGAGGACAACAGAGGAACATAGGTGAATTTGCAGCAGAAGCTGAGTTGGTTTAGAAATGAGGGATGGATTTTGTGGGAGGAAATTCTGAAACATTTCTACATGTTGTGATAGCTTTTGTTCTGGACTCTCTATCCAAGAATATTTTATAACAGATTTGGCAGATTTTTTTCCCCTTGGAAGTATATTAAAAATACTGTCTTCCCATTCAGTTTTCCCTCTCTTCCTATGTGGTCCTCCATGCTCTTCCTTATGTTCCACATATGAGTGAAACAATATGATAATTGTCTTTCTCTGCTTGACTTATTTCACTTAGCATAATCCCCTCCAGTTCCATCCATGTCAATGTAAATGGTGGGTATTCATCCTTTCTGATGGCTGAGTAATATTCCATCATATATATGGATCACATCTTCTTTATCCATTCATCTGTTGAAGGGCATCTGGGCTCCCACCATATTTTGGCTATTGTTGACATTGCTGCTATGAACATTCAGGTGCATGTGCCCCTTCTTTTCACTACATCTGTATCTTTGGGATAAACACCTTAGTAGTGCAATTTCTGGGTCATAGGGTAGCTCTATTTTTAACTTTTTGAGGAAACTCCATACTGTTTTCCAGAGTAGCTGTACCAGCTTCCATTCCAACCAACCAGTGTAAGAGCGTTCCCCTTCCTCCACATCCTCACCAACATTTGTTGTTTTCTGTCTTGTTAATTTTTTCCATTCCAACTGGTGTAAGGTGGTATCTCATTGTGGTTTTGATTGCTAACTGAATATAATAAAAAAAAAGATATTGCCTTCTTGTAGGGCAAAATTAGGCAGGTTTTTCTCTTTAAAAGACTGAGAATTTACTAATTTAGGGGTTCCTCAGCTTTAGATGTAGGTGCACTGTGTAACACAATATCCATTAAGGCCCTTCTCTGCAGAGAAAGGGAACTGATGAGAACATGAAGCTCCTGCTTCCTGCTCTATAATAAATAATAAAGTTTTCTGTCACTGACCCCATAGGCTATCTCTCTGTCAGTATCTGTGAAATGATGGTGGGCCAAACTGTTAGACTCTAGGTAAAAGGTCAGGTTTTGATTACTACCATGGATTTGGTAGAGTATAAGAAAGACAAATATCATAGCACTTTAAACAATAATAGCTTTACTTTTATCTTATTTAAATGTTCAGTCTGGTATGTTGAAACTCCTCCACGAAGTCACTGTGTTTCTAAGTTAATGCAACGGTGTCAGGAACCTGGGTGTACTCTCTCTTGTTGAATAGCCAGCGTATTCCTAGTATGATTGCTCATATTCATGGCTCCAAATGGCTTGCCTTCTCATGTGCTGATATCACAACAATGAAAGGGGGTAAAGAGGAAAAGAAGGGCAAACCTCTTTCATCAAAGGATAATCCATGGAAATTGCACATCTCCACTTATAACCTTTGCTCATAATTTAGTCACATGGTCACAACAAGTTGAAGGAAGGCTAGCTATGGACATAGATAAATATTCCATTAATACAGAGGAAGTGAAGAATGCTTGGGTGTTATGAAATATCAGCTTAAGATCTACTAGATCATTTTGCAAAGACTTTTGGAGGAAAGACTAAATTCAGAATAGAAACAAAATAGCATATAGGACATAAAATTTTAGCTATTTCAGGTACAGTTTTTTTTCTATGACTGGCTAATAAATTCTCCAACTAATACTGTCACTTGTTATTACCAACTAAAATAATCTTTTCTTTTAAAACTTCCAATTTCTTATCTACGTATTTAGGATATCAGAACACATCTGTGTGGAAGGGCAAACACAGATTAGGGACATCTATAGTGAAAGCTTTGGAGATATAGTTAAAAGTAGTTTTGAAAAAATATTTATAATTTATTTTTTTTAGTATTTAGTGCCTGGGGAGAACTCATGTAAAATGTATAAATTTGTGACCCTTTGGGAATGGTGTTCTTGGATCTCATATCATCTGGGACCTCCTCATACTCTTTAGATATTTTCCTTCGGGGCCCAGAAAGCATAAATACTTAATGGGATCAAGTGTTGATGAATTTTGTATGGCACTGTGAATAATACTAAGAAAAGCATTCAATACATAATTAAGTAAATTGTAGTAATGGGGAAATTTAATATACTAGTATACAAATCTGGAAAAAAGCCCTAAAACCATTTACAAAGTTGTTATGAATAGATAAGAAAAATAATCATAGATCGTGGGATAAAGGGAGATTCCTTCGGAGAGGAATGGAATATCAGTGTGGTTTGTTCAGCCTGGTAATAAAAGAGTTAAATATTAAAGCAGAGATACTTTGTCTGAATAAGTCTGTTTAATATCTTCCAAAAAAAGTGTTTAATTTTTAAGCGTTTTTGGCAGACTGACTTAAGACTCAAACGGGTGAAAGGAATGGTATATCTAAAGTTTAAAGGCCATATTTCCATTAGATATGTTTTAACCCATCTTCTCCTATTTTTACCATTATGGTATTAACCCTACTTTTTTCTAACCTTTAAATTGTGATTTATGAAAAACCATGAAAAAAGACAGAATACAATGAAAATTAAGTATTAAAAAACATTACTTTTTAAAAATTTCACTAATATTCACAATATCTAACCTAGGTCTGACTTCTAACGGTTTTGTATTGTGAGCTTGTTAACTTTTGTACAATGTATGTTGGGGGGATGGTTGGTGTGTGTATCTGTTAAAGTTGGGCAAAGAAATAACCTGACATAGTAAAACTGTGCTTTAGGTGTTTTAGATATAAGCATTCCTACAGTTGTTGCCATTGGAGTAATTTATGTAAATGAAGAAATTTTATAATTCATCGCTTTACAATTATGTGAATGTAAAAGGAATGTGGAGGAAAAACAACAGTCCTTTCTTCTATTCACTCAATTATTAACACGACTGACAACAGATCTTATTTTTTATCTTAGAATCCTCCTATAAATGGCTCTAGGTATACCTGGAAACAAATTTTATTTGTACTTGTATGTTTATTTTTATTCATATATCTTTGAAATAATAATATATGTTTTAGATATTTGAAATAATTATATCAAAATTCTCAAAATAGAAAATATTTTCTATCTGGGGCCCATTACTAAGCCTTAATTATTTTACGTGTTTGATATGAAGATATTGAGGAAAGAAATCTTCCTTAGGATCATTAATTTTTTTTAAAAAAAGCACTATAAGTTGACCTATAATTGTTGGTAGAGATTGTACTTTTCAGAGGACAATTTAGGAAAAAATCCTCTTTCAAATTTAATCCTGATCTCCAATTTGATAGCTGTGCAAACCAGAACAATCTGGTTGTCTCACTTAATATATGCCATGTGTTGTGATAACCATAGTTATCTATAGTTAATATTTATTTAATTACTTGTTAGCCAAATATTTGAATATTCTTATGATAGGGAAATACACGTTTTCTAAATTTTGTCAGCACTATTTTGTGATTCACTGTGTTTGAAACTTACCAAATACTCTTCATCTCTTTTAGGCCATGCTGACCTCAAATTATTCATCTTTTCAATCTGTATTTTAGACAAAGAATAAAATGGTAAGTGTAAAGCATAGAAACAGATGGAGAGAAATATTATGGTAAGCATTTTTTTATAATTTTTATTTACTAATACTTACTAATTTACATATTATTACTTTTAAGATCATTACTAATTTAAAAGTTTTAATTTTCTTTTAATTTTCACTTACTAATTTACTTCTTTTAATTTTTTCCATAAACTCACTATTCTATTTCTTTTTTTTTTTTTTTAAGATTTATTTATTTATTTGAGAGAAAGAAAGAGACAGAAAGCAGGGGGAAGGGCAGAGGGAGAGGGAGAGAAGCAGACTCCACACTGAGCATGGAGTGGGACTTAATCTGGGATCCTGAGATAATGACCTGAGCCAAAATCAGGAGTCTGCCACTTATCTGATTCAGACACTCTTCACTATGCTATTTCTAAAAACCGTAGTATCTCCAGGTTTCTGTAAAACTTTGTCTTTATCTTTCTACCTGCTCATGCAATGTCCTGAAACCATATTTATATATTTCTATCTGCTTATATATCCATTACTCTCATTTTAATTTTATTTCATTTTTCAGAATCATGACTTTTAGAGGAAAACTGCAATTTTTTATTACACATGCCAATATTACCAGACTGTTCCTACCTATTTTGTTTGAGAGTGCAACATGGGAAGAGTAGGGATGGTAACAGAGATTGATGGGATGGAAATACTACTAAGGACAGAAAATAAAATTATTCATGATATTTCATATTCACTTCTCTGAAATTGTATCTCATTAGCCATGAAAGAAATGACAGAAGAATCAGGCATTTGAATTTGGTTAGCTGAGTAAAATGGTAAAGTTATAGTAACCCTGTTTATTGACATGATCAGGTATGCGTGTATTTTATGAAAACCATTTTCTGATGTACTTGTAATGACAATAATCATTTTGGTTCTAGAATGAAAATCTCTCTCTCTTTTTTTTTTAAAGATTTTATTTATTTATTTGACACAGAGAGAGAGAGATCACAAGTAGGCAGAGAGGCAGGCAGAGAGAGAGGGGAAAGTAGGCTCCCCACCCAGCAGAGAACCCGATGTGGGGCTCGATCCCAGGACCCTGAGATCATGACCTGAGCCAAAGGCAGAGGCTTTAACCAACTGAGCCACCCAGGTGCCCCTAGAATGAAAATCTCTTAATCGAATAGGAAATGGGATCCATCTCAACTCTTGCATAAAATCAAGAGAGAAGCAGCATTTTTCCATGCTTTAAAACTCACTCTAATTTCCCTCTGATATTTCCTCTTATATAAAAATAGTAAACAATTGCTATCATCACATAGGTTATTCTCTGGTAGAACTGCATTAAAGATGAAATTCTCTGTCCAGATACTATAGAAATGCAAACTATAGTTCTTCCTGGCATATCCATCTTCAAAACATGAATGAGCATTGTGTTATTCTATCTGAAATATCACTTTGCTAACTTTAAATACTTAAATCACTGTTATTTTTCCACTAGGATCATCAATTTCTTTCTTTCTTTCTTTTCTATTTAGACCTGCAAAAGTAAAGGACAGTAATGGAAAACCACACACAAGCGATAGTGTTTATCCTGGCAGGTTTGACTGATGACCCACAATTGAAAGTTGTGTTATTTGTCTTCCTGCTTCTCACCTACTTGCTGAGCATCACTGGCAATCTCACCATCATCACACTCACCCTGGTGGATATTCACCTCAAGACCCCCATGTATTTTTTCCTT
>CM052897.1:52796637-52844972 GCA_028534135.1 Potos flavus | reverse complement strand
ATGGCAACTGGAGACAAAACCATTTCCTTTAATTGTTGTGTAACTCAGGTGTTTTTTGCTTTCCTTCTTGGTGCATCTGAATTTTACTTGCTGGCTGCTATGTCCTATGACCGCTATGTTGCCATCTGCAAGCCCCTGCATTACACAACCATCATGAACAGTAAGATCTGCATACAACTTGTCTTCTGTTGTTGGTTTGCTGGTTTTTTTGTCATCTTTCCGCCTCTCCTCCTAGGCCTAAATCTTGACTTCTGTGCCTCCAAAATTGTTGATCATTTCTACTGTGATACAACTCCCTTGCTACAGATCTCCTGCTCAGACACACAGCTCTTAGAGACAATGGGCTACATCTCTGCTTTGGTGACACTCGTAGTCACATTGATAATGGTGTTACTATCATATACCTATATTGCATTAACAATTCTAAAAATCCCTTCAGCTAATCAGAGGAAAAAAGCTTTTTCAACATGTTCTTCTCACATCATTGTGATATCCCTTTCTTATGGCAGCTGCATTTTCATGTATGTTAAACCATCAGTCAAACAACAAATATCTTTTTCCAAGGGAATTGCAGTGCTTAATACTTCCGTGGCTCCACTTTTGAATCCTTTCATCTACACTTTGCGGAACCAGCAGGTGAAGAAAGCCTTCATGGATATGGCACACAAAATTGTTTCTTTTTCAAACAAATGAGTATCCTGTTGCATAATACATACTGGAAATGAACAAAAAAGTCTCATATAATACCAGTGTATTCAATAATAGCGTTCAGTACAGAGTTTCCTCTTTTTTTCCCTTTATCCCTGTGGTACTCATCTTAATCTCTTTCAAGTTTTATTCACAAAAGTCTTTGCTCCACAAAAGTTAATGTCTCTCTATTCTTCATTGGATAAATCTTTTTTCTCATCTCACTTCCTTTTCCTCAAGATGTAGGAAAGAAATCAAGCCACATTTTTCAATCTGTCTCTTTTGTCTTTAATTCCTAGTTACTCAAGAATACAAAATGTTGTTTAATTTAATTATATTTAATGTAACACACAATTCAAAGGTTATTTATTATCTTTATTTGTGATCAGGTTTATTTCCTTAAACACAGTGAGTGAGTTTATTTACTTAATTATTCATTTAATTTACTTAAAATTATGTTCATTTATATTTTAAAATACAATTTGTTGGCAATAATTATGTTTAAAGTAATTAAAATAAAATGTTAACAGAGATTAGCCATCAGTGGTGGTGCTCATCTTTGAAATTGTCTATTAAAAATGTAATTGTTTTGCTAAAGTGTGTTCTATAGGAACTAGTTATTTAGAAGAAAATATGTTTGAACAATACTATCTTAAGGAGCTGAATAAAATATAAGCAGGAGGAAGACTACATATATAATCGACTGGACAATATTATATGTTTATGTGAAACTTGTAGAATAAACTGCATCTTAAAAGATCTTTGGGTCACAAATATGATTTCAAGAATGTTGTAATTATATATATGTGTGTGTGTATGTGTATACACATACATATACACACATAGTATGTACATATGTATGTATATGTATGCACATATGTATATATGTGTGCATGTACATATCTGTGTATGTATATCCAAATTGAGAGAGTCTAGTACAGTAGACCCCTGAAGAGCATAGTGATTGGGGCAATGCCCCTTGCAAAGTAAAATCCATATACAATTTTAACTCTCTAAAAAGTTAACTGTTAATAGACTATTGTTGACAGGAAGACTTACTGATAACCAATTTATTAACACATATTTTATATGTTATATATATTATATCTTGTATTCTTACAATAAAATAAGCTAGAGAAAAGAAAATGTTATTAAGAAAATCATAAGAAAAATGTATGTATAGTACTGTATGTATTTATAAAAAAAATCTACATGTAAGTGGAATGGTGCACGTCAAACCTGCATTGTACGAGGGTCAGCTGGACAAGTATAACCTAAACTAAGGCTATCTCAGTATTCTGATTATTTTGATGCTATTAATGTGCCAAATACAATGAGTTTGCTTAAAACATATTGTGTGGGGGATGGGGTCATTGGATGATGGGCATTAAGGAGGTCACATGATGTGATGAGCACTGGGTGTTATACCCAACTGATGAATTATTGAAGACTACATCTGAAACTAGTGATGTACTATATGTCAGCTAATTGAATTTAAATTTTAAAAAAGGAAAAATAACATACTGTCCAAGTTAGCCACTAATTTATTTTGGAGCTATTCTGAAAAAGCTTCTCATATATTTTAAGATGTCTGTCACTTACAAGTTATTTATCACAGATTCTCTAAATCTTAATAAGGGTCTAGCACTTCTAAACTAAGACTTTCCTATTCCTACTTCTTCCCAACCCCAGACAGATGACAGTTGCATCACCTGCCTTCTCTGTTGTTTGTCTGTGACATGTCACCTTGTATTATGTCCACTAGACTGCTACATTTGACCTCCGAATCCTGATTGCCCAAAGAGTTTACTACTGCTGGGTTTTGCTTTGTTTTTGCTTCTGTTCTTGTTAAATTGGTCTTTAACAAGTAATATAGTTTTTTAAATACAGGTACAACTTACTTCTTGAGAGAGCTTCCACCTGAAATGCTGAAATGCTTTACTGGAAATGCTCCCAGGTTTGCTGCTCTAGTGATATAGGCCAGACAACAAATATGATATAAACATCAGATTTATATTTCATTGACCACCCACTAAGTGCATGCACTGCTAGGTGTTCTATATAAATCACATAATTATGGAAACAATATTGTAATATAATTATTATTAGCATTATGTGTAGTAGCAAAAGAAAGCTCAGAGAGACTAAGATCGTTTTGAAAGACACACAGCTAAAATGATTAGTGAAGATTTAAATTCAGGAAGGCTTAGTTTTCATTACTTCAACTGAAGATCTTGTTATCTATTAAATTTTTATCTTAAGCTTATTCTCCAGATATTATGGAGCTGTCTGGTAGATGTCTGGCATTTATTTTCTTAACAAAATGAGTGTTCTGAATGATGACTAAAAGAGTATTAGCAGTATCACTTTTACTCTGCTTGCCACTATACTTTCCTAAATTCCCACATTCTTGTGCTTTCTAATATTTTCTTGTCTCAAAATGTATAAGCTGTCCTGAGCCCTCTAAGTATTCAATTAAAATATCACCTTTCTGGGGAGCCTAGGTGGCTCAGTTGGTTAAGCATCTGCCTTTGGGTCAGGTCATGATCCTGGGGTCCGGGGATCAAGCCCCCCCCATCCAATCCCCATCAAGCCCCCCATCAAGCCCTGCATTGAGCCCTGCATCCACCTCCCTGCTGAGCAGGGAATCTGCTTCTCCTTCTTCCTCTGCCTGCCACTCCCCCTGATTGTTCTCTCTCTCTCTCTGTCAAATGAATAAATAAAATCTTTTTTAAACATATCATCTTTCTTAGACCATCACCTATTTTCTCAAAGCAGACTAAATCATTTAATTTTCTGGGCAACTTCATCCTCAATACATTATTTTTTTAGTAGCTCAATGGTATCTATCTTTTTTTAAATGATTTTATTTATTTATTTGACAGCAAGAGAGAGAGCAGGAGCAGTGGAGCAGCAGGCAGAGGGAGAGGGAAAAGCAGACTCCCACCCAGCAGGGAGCCCGATGTGGGACTCCATCCCAGGATACTGGGATCATGACCTAAGCCTAAGGTAGACACTTATCGACTGAGCCACCCGGACACCCTCAATGGCATCTATCTTACAAAGATCACTCTAATTTGTTAGTAGATTTGCTCATAAAATTAGCTGTTTTTAATTAATTTTTCCAAAATAGATTCTAATAGGTATGGATTTCTCCATCTGATTATGCTCACAGTCTTGCTTTTATTATTTCATCAAATTAATCTTCCTAAATGTAAATAAAACCCTATGATTAAGAGATCCTTATATGTAACTCAGAAGAAACTTATGGAAGCTACCATGCTTTGTCTCAGGAAACGTATCTCACATTTTGGTCAATTGAATTCCTTATCTTCTGTATAAAAATTTTTATTTGCATATCTCTCACTATAAGTTCAATACCAATAATTATATTCACTTGAAATATAATTTAAGGTTAAGTTGTCTGAACATTAATGTATGAAAAAGTACAGATAATTGTCCCATAAAAAATAAATGCTAGATAGACTCTGGTCTTTTTCTGAAAATCTCAAATGTCATTTCCTAAGTGTTAGAATACATTTCTCATCCATAAGTCTTCCTTTTTCCCAAAGATAGCATAATTGTAATATTCAGATTGTCTAACAAATTTCTACTCATTTCTTTCCGTTGGTTTGTTATAATGTGAAATTTTTAGTTACAGATGCCATCTTTTTAAATTTTATTTACTTAGATTATTTTTATATTTCATTTATGATACTCTTTAATGAAAGCTAAATTACGTTTTCCACTGTGATCAGAACACTTGAAAGATTCTCTTCTTAATAAGTGTCTCATTGCTTGTTTTCCAATCTGAATTTAGAAAGCATCAACCTTTGCCTACATTTAGCTATTATTGTCATCATTACTTTTTTACTTCACATTTTCTCCTCAACCTTCTCACTGGTCTGTAACCCACCCATCCATTAACTCTATTGTTTCAAACTCTACCTTTCCAGAGTCATGAGCCATCTTTTTTTTTTTTGTCATTTTAATATATTTCAGCAATATTTGTCACAATTGATCACTGCTTTCTATTTAATATAATTTATTTGCCCTGGTTAAATGAAACATTATTTTATGGGCTTCTCTGACCATATTGGCAATCCTTCTTCATTTCTTTTTTCTGCTGGTTTCTCCTGTGATTGATTCCTAAATAGCAGGAGCCCCAGTTCTCCAAACTCCAGCTGAACCCCTTCTCTTTGTTGTCTTTGCACTCTACTCACTTTCCCTAATGATGCATCACACCTAATTCCAAATTGTGTGTGTGTGTGTGTGTGTGTGTGTGTGTGTAGAATACCTACAAATGTTCCAGTTGTTGACAAATGCCAAAATATAGATTGAAGATGCTCAGAAAACACAAGCAGAAAAGAAACCCCAAACCAGGCACATATATTTCTTTTTTTTTTTTTTTTAAAGATTTTATTTATTTGACAGAGAGAAACACAGCGAGAGAGGGAACACAAGCAGGGAGAGTGGGAGAGGGAGAAGCAGGCTTCCCGCCGAGCAAGGAGTCCGATGTGGGGCTCGATCCCAGGACCCCGGGATCATGACCTGAGCCGAAGGCAGACGCTCAACGACTGAGCCACCCAGGCGCCCCAGGCATATATATTTCTAAGTCGATGAAAAACCAAGGCAAAAGATAATCTTAGGCCATGAGGGGAAAAAGTATATCACTTACATATTAACTAGGACAATAATTAGGCCTGATCTCATCAGAAGCAATGCCAACAGAAAGACAATCAAGTGACAATCTAGACTTCTACATACAGAAATGGAAGTGAAATAAAAACTTTCTCAGATAAACTAAAACTGAGAAAATATGTTGCCAATATACCTACCTTGCACGAAATTTTTTAAAATATTCATTTATTTGTCATAAAATAATTTATTTTAATACATAAATAAATAAAATATTATTTAAATGTTTATTTAATAAATTAAAATTATTTATTTGTCATAAATATTTATTTATTTATTTATTTATTTATTTATTTATTGTCAGAGAGAGAGAGAAAGAGCACAAAGCAGAGGAAGCTGCTGACAGAAAGAGAAGCAGGCTCCCTGCTCAGCAAGGAGTCCAACATGGGACTCCATCCCAAGACCCTGGGATCATGACCTGAGCTGAAAGTAGATGCTTAACCCACTGAGCCACCCAGGCATCCCTCCCACAAGATTGTTAAAGGACTTTCTTCTAGCAAAAACACAATGATACAAGTTAAAAACTTGAAATCTCTCAAAGAACAAAGAGCTTCAAAAATAGAATAAAGGAAGATAAAATATAATCTGTGTTCTCACGGGAACTAGTCTAAAATATAAGTGACTAAAGCAATGATAATAATAATGTCTTGCATATTAATAGTAAAATGAAATGTATGGCAAAATGCATAAGGGAAAAGAGGGATGGATTAGGAATATAGGTTCATAACTTGCTTAAACTTCAAGTGTTATACATTTTTTGCAGTACACAGAATATTTTGAAATATATGTTCTAAATCATGGCAAAAATGGAAAAAAAGAGTTTTTAAATTATTGAAATACTTGAAAATAAAGAACACTCTTCTTTTTAAAGATTTTATTTATTTATTCTTTATTCGTAAGACAGAGAAAGAGAGCACAAGCAGGGAGAGTGGCAGGTAAAGGGAGAAGCAGGCTCCATGCTGAGCAAGGAGCCCAGAGGGGGACTTGATCCCAGAACTCTGGGATCATGATCTGAGCCAAAGGCAGATGCTTAACCAACTCAGGCCCCCCAAGAACACTCTTAATATACTATTAGGCTAGAAGTCACAAGGCTAAATTTAAAACTTATGGACATGAGTCCATACTGACATAAATAAATGTAGGAAAAGAAACAATTCCTCCTTATGGAAGAATCTCAAAAATATATAAACATACCGATTTTTCCAGGAAGTAGAGTTTATTAACTTTTTTACTTTCTTAAATGTGTGCTATGTTCGTGCTTTGCTTCCAAGAAGAAACTATAAACAGGAAAAATAGAGTTTTTTTTTTTTAACTGCAAAACTTTATACAAGTTGTTAGGGAAAATATTAATGGTTGTGAGGAATGTTGATATCATGTATGAGATGAGAAAGTGCTTTCTCATTCTTATATTCTTCTTCTAAATACAGAACCCTCATCACCTTCTTTAAAAAAGAGAGAAATCCAAATTGAGAAACACTTTTAAAATTGCTTTCCAAGTACTCATTCAAACCAACAAGAACATGAACAGCAAGATAAGACAGAGAAATATCCTAAGACTTAAGTGAGAGGATGCAATATAATATCCTAGATTAAAGCCTATAATAAGAAAAGGAAATTAGTGAGACAACTGATGAAGTACAAACAAATTCAGAACTTTAGTTAATAGTCCAGCACCAAGACATGTTCTTTTTTTTTTTTTTAATATGTCTTTTTATTTTGACAGTAGTTTGGGAGGTTTGGGTGAGGGCCAAATAGAAGAGAAGGTTATTAACGAATACAAATTTCCATTTATAAAATAAAAAAATAAGTCACAGAAATGGAAAGTACAGCATAGGGAACATAGTCAATGATATTTTAATAACAAGCCCCACTTCTGGCTCACACTGGAGTCTGCTTGTCCCTCTCCCTCTGCTTCTCCCTCCGCTTGTAATCTCTCTCTCATTCTCTCTTTTTCAAATAAGTAAATAAATTGTTTCAAATAAGTAAATAAATAAAATATATTTTAAATTTTTATTTTTATTAAGATTTTATTCATTTATTTGACAGAGAGGGAGACAGTGAGAGAGGGAACACAAACAGGGGGAGTTCAAGAGGGAGAAGCAGGCTTCCCGCTGAGCAGGGAGCCCGATGCTGAGCTGGGATCCTGACCTAAGCCAAAGGCAGACACTTAACGACTGAGCCACCCAGGTGCCCCAATATTTGGTGTCTGGGGAGAATTTTGTAGTAAATTATAAATATGCGATCCCTTGGGAGTGGTGTTCTTGGATCTCATATCCTCCTGAGAATTCTTCAATAATCTTTAGATATTTTCCTTCAGGGCCCAGAAAGCTATAAATATTCCATGGGATCAAGTGTTCACTAATTTATATGGCATTGAGGATAATACATGCTAAAGAATGCAATACAAAAATAAGTAAATTGTAGCAATGGGGAAACTTAATATCCCACTCTAAATATCTACAAAAAAACCCCACAGATAATGAAACCATTTACAAATTTGCCTTAAATACATAAGAAAATAGAAATCCTAGAAATCCTTGTGAGCTAGAGGGAGACTCACTCAGAGAGGAATAGAATGTCAGTGTAGACTGACTGTAGTCAGCCAGTGTAGTCTCTTCAGCACGATGATAAAAGATTTAAAGATTGGAGCAGAGATCATTTTATCTGAATAAATCTGTGTATATATCTTCTTGTGAAAAGGTTTGAGTTTTAGGTCTTTGGCAGAATGATTTAAGACTCAAAGAAAAAATGAAAAGAAGAGGTATGTCTAAAATTTAAAAACCATATTTCCTGTTACCTATGTCTAACCCATGTTGTCCTGTTTTACCATTAAAGTATTTAATTTAAATTTTCTAACCTTTTAAATTTTGATTGTAGGGAAAACAGTGATAGAAGACAAATAGAGTACAGTGAAAATTTGGTATTAAAAATTGTTTTTAAATTTCACCAATATTCACAATATCTAATGCAAGTAAACGTCATTGTACTCATAGGCCTGACTTCTAATGGTTTTGTAATATGAGCTTTGTTAATTTTTGCACAATGTATGTTGGGGATAGTTGGTGTGTGTAAAGGTTAAAGTTGAACAAAGAAATAATTTGACATAGTAAAATTCTGATTTAGGTGTTATACCTATAGTTGTTGCCATTGGGATATTTTGTGTAAATGAAGAAAAATTTATAATAGATTGCTTCACAATTATGTGGATGTAAAAGGAATGCCAAGGAAAAACAATAGTTCTTTCTTTCTCATTTACATTAAGGTAATAGTAGATCTCATTTTTTTATCTTAGAATCCTCCTGTAAATGGCTCTAGATATAATTGGAAGCATATGCCTTTTATTTTTTAAAAGATTTCATTTATTTCTGAGAGAGAGCACATGTGTGAGAGACAGAGAGAGAACATGAGCGGCAGGGAGGATCAGAGGCAAAGGGAGAAACAGACTCCTCTGGTGAGCAGGGAGCTAAGGCGGGGCTCAATCCTGGGACCCTGGGATCATGACCTGAGCCAAAGGCAGCCGCTTAACTGACTGAACCACCCAGGCACACCCCTGTATACATAAAACAAAAACATAATAACTTATTTTTGGGGGGTGCCTGGGTGTCTCAGTCCTTGAGCATTTGCATTCAGCTCAGGTCATGATCCCAGTGTCCTGGGATCCAGCCCCATATCAGGCTCCCTGTTCAGCGGGGAACCTACTTCTCTCTCTTAAGCTCCCATGTGCTTGTGTTCCCTCTCTCAGTATCTCTCTCTATCATAAATAAATAAACTCTTTAAAAAAAATAATAACTTATGTTTTTGAGGTTGAAAATAATTATCTTGGTACTAGACAGACAGTATTGTCTTATATAGTGCTCAAAGCCAAACCTTAATTATTTTATTGTGCTTGATGATGAAGATACCAGGGAAGGAAATATTCCTTAGAGATACAAATAATTTTTTGGAGAAATAGACTATAATCCGCCCTATGATTACTTGCACAAAATATTTTACTTTTAAGGTGATGATTTGGATAATATACTCCTTCAAACTTAAACCCGATCTCAACTGACCAGACTAGCAAACCTGAACATATGATTGTCTCAGTGTATGCTTGGTGTTGAAAATAGTATCCTATAGTTAATATTTAATTATGAGTTGGCTGAATGTCGTTATCATAGAGAAATATATGCTGCCTAAAACTGGTGTCACCACTGTTCTGAGATATGTTGTGTGCTTGAAATGTACCAAATACTCTCACTCCCCATTTCCCTTAGACCATGCTGATCTCAAAATTGTTCATGTTTTCAGTCTGTATTTTAGACAAAGAATAAAATGGTAAGTGTAAAGCACAGAAGCAGATGGGGAGGAATTTTATTGGTGAACATTTTCTCCTTAAAATATTTACTTACTAAGTTACATATTTTAGTTACCAATTTATTATTTTTTATTTTTAAAAAATGTTTGTCTTAGTAATTTTTTTTTTCCCCAAACTTGCTATCTTGTCTCTTTAAACCCTTCTTACCTTCTTGGTTTCTGTAAAGCTTTGTCTTTATCTCTCTCTTCTCTTTACTCTAACACCACAGACAATTTCCTGAACACTAATTTGTATATTTCTTTCTGCATCTCTATTGTTTTTTTCTCATTTTCACCTTATTTTACTTGATCTATTCTCAGAACCATAACATGCAGAGGAAAACTGAGCTTTTTTGTTATACACACTGAAATTACTAGACTGTTTCCACTGATTTTGTTTCAGGATACAAACTGGGAAGGGGGGATACTGAAGAAATGGAAACACTAATAAGGATGGCAAATAAATATAATCCTAATGCCTCAAAGTCGCTTATCTAAAATTGTATCTCATTAGTCATGAAAGCAAATGACACAAGAATCAGGCATTTGAGTTGATTAGTTGAAGAAAATGGTAAAGTTAGGGTAGCCCTGTTCATTGATGACAGCGAGGGTGTGTGTGTGTGTGTGTGTGTGTGTGTGTTAAATGCAATAAATGGGCTGCGGTAGTTTTAGTGACAGATACCACTTTGTTTCTAGTACGCAAATCTTTTAATTTAACAAGAAATGGCATCCATTCCAATTCTTGTGTAAATTTAAGAGAGGAAAAGCCATTTTTCTATGTTTGAAAAGTCCCTCTAATTTCCATCAAATTTATTTCCTTAAAAAAACCAACAATTTCTACCATCATATAGGTTATTCGCCAATAGAATTACAAACTGAAGATGGAATTCTCTGTCCAGATACTCTGAAAATGCAAACTATAGTTCTTCCTCGCATATCTGTCTTCAAAATCTAAATGAGCGTTGTGTTACTCTATCTGAAATGTCGCTTGCTAACTTTATTTTAGACAATTAAATCACTGTTATTTTTCCACTGGGATTGTCAATTTCTTTCTGTTTTTCTTTTCTATTTAGAACCGGAAAAGTAGAGGACAGTAATGGGAAACCATACACAAGCAATAGTGTTTATCCTGGCAGGTTTGACTGATGACCCACAATTGAAAGTTGTGTTATTTGTCTTCCTGCTTCTCACCTACTTGCTGAGCGTCACTGGCAATCTCACCATCATCACACTCACCCTGGTGGATATTCACCTCAAGACCCCCATGTATTTTTTCCTTCGGAATTTTTCCTTCTTAGAAATTTCCTATACTACTACATGCATCCCTAAATTGTTGGTTACTATGGCAACTGGAGACAAAACCATTTCCTTTAATTGTTGTGCAACTCAAGTGTTTTTTGCCTTCCTTCTTGGTGCATCTGAATTTTACTTGCTGGCTGCTATGTCCTATGACCGCTATGTTGCCATCTGCAAGCCCCTGCATTACACAACCATCATGAACAGTAAGATCTGCATTCAGCTTATCTTCTGTTGTTGGCTTGCTGGATTCTTTACCATCTTTGTACCTCTCCTCTTAGGCGTAAATCTTGACTTCTGTGCCTCCAAAATTGTTGACCATTTCTACTGTGATACAACTCCCCTCATGCAGATCTCCTGCTCAGACACACAGGTCATTGAAACCTTGGGATTCATTTCTGCATCGATGACACTTGTGGTCACGTTGGTAATGGTGATAATATCATATACCTTTATTGCCTTAACAATTCTAAAAATCCCTTCAGCTAATCAGAAGAAAAAAGCCTTTTCAACGTGTTCTTCTCACATGATTGTGATATCCCTTTCTTATGGCAGCTGCATCTTCATGTATGTTAAGCCATCGATCAAACAAAGAATATCTTTTTCCAAGGGAATTGCAGTGCTTAATACTTCCGTGGCTCCACTTTTGAATCCTTTCATCTACACTTTAAGGAACCAGCAGGTGAAAAAAGCCTTCTTGAACATGATACACAGGATTGTTTCCTTCTCAAGCAAATGAATTCCTGTTGCATTTTATATAAAGGAAATGAACAAAGAAACCCCTAATAATATCAATATACCCAAGTAGTAGCTTCTAATACACAGTTTCTTCTAGTTTGTTTTGGTTTTTTTGCTTTCATGTCTTTGGTATTCATCTTTATCTCTTCTTAAGCATTATTTGCACAAAAATCTTTGTTCCAAAGAATTTAATTTTCTTTATGTCCTTCAAGAGATATTTTTTTCTCATCTCACTTCATTTACCTGTGAATATCCGAAAGAAATGGAGCTAAGCTTTCAATCTGTCTCTGTTATCTTTGAATTCTAGTCAAGAATATGAAGCATTTTATTTATTTTCTATTTAATGTAGCATGCAATGTAAAAGTTACTACAATTCTTTATTTGTACTTATTTACAACTTACTTAAAACTAGTATTTATTTATATCTTTTGTAATACTGCTGAATTATTGCTACACACTCTATTTAATGAAATGAAAAGGTAATTGTGGCAGAGAATAACCATTAGTGTTGATGATCAAATTAGAAAATATTAGTTTATTTTAAAAAAGATTGTGGGGGCATCTGAGTGGCTCAGTCAGTTAAGCATCCACTCTTGATTTCGGCTCAAGTCATGATCTGATGGATCATGAGATCAGGCCCCAGTCACACTCCACACTTAGTGGGGAGTCTGCTTGAAAATTCTCTCCCTCTTCCCCCCTACCACGCACTCTTGTTCTCTTATTCTCTCTAAAATAAATAAATATTTTAAAAAGTAAATAAAACTAAATAAAGATTGTGCATTAGAGTATATTCCATTGAAACTAGTTGTTTAGTTTGTATTAGAGAATTATGAGCAATTACAAATATTTCAAATAAACCTGCCAAATAATAATAGCAATTATAAGAAATTATTGAACACAGCTGCCTCGTTAAGGGTGGAGCAGCATAATAATTTCAGCAAATACCTAAGCCTGGTTTGAAAATCATCCCAATATGCACATCAACTTCAGATGATTTCATGAGTATAAATATGTTGAAGAAATTATAAATTATTAATCAAACATATTCTTGTATCATTTTGAAAGATGAAACTAAGGATAGCATTTTGTACTTCTCTTTTATTTATCTTTCCTATAATTATGTTTCTTCCCATACATGGTATATATTTAGAAAAGTATCATCTCCTTTACTGAACTTAATATCAAATGATAAATAACTAGGTAGATTGATACAGTTAGCAAAAAGTATGATAACGATATAAAAAATGAATGAGTTTTTATGTGTAGAGTAAAAGTATAGAATAATATTTAGGATTTATAACTTAAATTCAGAAACTGGATTAAAAATGAAATATGAAAGTATGGCATTGGAAAAACATGAAAAAAATCTATTGTTGAGGGTAGCTTTTGGAAATGGGTTATAGTTGACAGTGACATTTAGAATGTACTTTGGTCATTTCTTTTTCTTTAATATCAACAGAAAGTATAATTATAATGATTTGCTTGTCCTGACATTTTAAAATATTCATATAGTATGGAGTCAAATTAAAAATAATCAGATAAATTTCATTTTGGCAAATAGGAACTATATAAGTTTCAAAAGAGAGAATATCTCTCAGGATATGATAATAGCTAAGCTGATCTGTTACATGATTTAGCTAATATTTAATTTTAATTTATTATTTTTTTATAATTTTTTTAAAGAGTTTATTTATTTATTTGACAGAGAGATCACAAGTAGGCAGAGAGGCAGGCAGAGAGAGAGGGGGAAGCAGGCTCCCTGCTGAGCAGAAAGCCCAATGCAGGGTTCGATCCCAGGACCCTGAGATCATGACCTGAGCCGAAGGCAGAGGCTTTAACCCACCGAGCCACCCAGGCACCCCTTAGCTAATATTTTATGCAGGAAAAAAAATACTTGCTCATGATCAGATTCTGAAAAAGTGTCTTTCTTTGGTTGTCAGCATTTAAAAAAAAATCATCTTGCAATAACATTACAGTTTAGTAAGTTTAGCTTAATTATTATTTATTTACTTTTTTATTTCAATTCTAGTTACTTAGCATATATAGTAAAATTGGCTTCAGGATAGAATTTAGTGATCCATCACTTACTTGTAAGTGCACTTACAGTGCTCATCACAACAAGTCCCCTCCTTAATACCCATCACCCATTTAGCCCAGCCACCACCAACCTCCCTCAGTTTAACCACTTTTATTGTGAAGTTTTGATAAGATTCATAGAAGGTAAATAACAATCACTCAATGGCGATGAAGTTCATTTGGATTAGACAAACAGACAAGACTTTTCTCTAAATTGTTATTTTCCTCTTTTTATTTCTAAAGTATAATGTTGAACATGATGGAGAATATCACTCTGCCAAATCCCTACCTAAATATTTTAATATATTTCCTCTGTCAAAATTTCTTCTTCTTGGAAATCTCATTCACACTGATTTATATTCCTAAATTGCTGATAACTCCCTTGACCGAAGAGTAAACATTTCCCTAGAGTGTTGGTACAACTCAATTATTTTTTCTTCATCTTTTTGGGAGCCTCAGAATCGTGTGCTCATATGTCCTATGATTACTCGGTTGTGGTCTGCAACCCACTGCATCACTTGATCATTATGCCCAGCAAAATGTGCTACCAACTTGTATCAAGTTGTACTCAGTTAATGGGAACTAGATTTTTCTCTTAACATACTTTGAGGCACAGATCCAAGTTCACTTGATGGTATTTGGATATCTAATTGTTTCAGCAGTAAGTGCTGAATACTATGCCACATCCACTGAATCACTAAAGAAAAACTCTCTGAGACAGAAAACAGAAAACAATAGCAAAAACCAATGAAGACAGAAGTTAAATCTTTAGGACATAAATATCATTGATATATCTCTAGTTAGATTCATCAGGGAAAAATAGAAGGCACAAATTACTGATGTTAGCACTGATAATATGACTTCACCACAGATCCTGTGGATATTGAAAGAATAATGACATAATATGAGCCAGTTTTGGGCAAAAATAGATAATTTATGTGAAATGGATAAAATCCTTGTAAAACATAAACTTCCAAAGCAGTCAGAAGAAATTTATAAACGGAGAACTCTATAACCACTAAAGTAAATGATTCATTGTTAGAAATGTCTCCCCCCAACACACACACACACACACACACACACACACACACACACACACAAATCTAGGTTTAGATGGCTTCGCTTATGAATTATACCAAAAATTTCTAAAAATACCAACTATACACACATTCTCCAAAAAACTGGAGGAGGGAATACTCAATTCATTCCTAAGCCGTCATTATCATGACACAAAAACACAGGCAAGGCATTAAAAGAAAAAATAAATTCAGAAAATATTACTTACGAGTACAGATAAAGAAATTCTAAAATAATATATAAAAATTCAATCCAGTAACATATAAAAATGATAGTATACCATGACCAAGTGGGATTTATTTGTAAAATGCACTGTCCATTTAACATTAGAAAATATATTGATATAACCCTTAACATGCATACACAAATGCATCAAACAATGTGAGAAAAAAAATAATAGCATTGAAAAGAGAAATAGATGAATCCTTATCATAGTTAGAAATTTCAACAACACTATCCAAAATGGGCAGAAGTAGCAGGCATAAAATTAGTAAGGACATAGTTGAACTCAACAACAGCAAGAATCAACTGTACATAATTGACATCTATAGACTATTTCAACCAACAACAGCTATATATATTTTCTTCCCAAACTCACTAAGACAGATCACATTCTGGGCCATAAAACACACTTTAAAAATTTTGAAGACTAGAAGTGATACACTATTGGCTCTCAAACCACAGGGTATTAAACTAGAAATCAGGGGCGCCTGGGTGTCTCAGTTGGTTAAGCGTCTGCCTTCCGCTCAGGTCATGATCTCAGGATCCTGGGATCGAGCCCTGCATTGGGCTCTCTGCTTGGCGGGGAACCTGCTTCCACCTATCTCTCTGCCTGCCCCTCTGCCTACTTGTGATCTCTCTGTCAAATAAATAAATAAAATCTTTAAAAATAAATAAATAAACTAGAAATCAATAAAAAGGTTGAATGAGAAATCTTAAATTATGTGTAGATTAAATAACACTTCTAAATAACACATGGATCAAAAAAGAAATCTCAAGAGAAATTTAAAACTTCTTTATTTATTTATTTATTTATTTATTTTTTATTATGTTCAATTAGCCAACATCATTAGTTTTTAATATAGTGTTCAATGATTAGTTAGCTGTGGAATAGCATGGAGGACCATAAGGGAAGGGAGGGAAAACTGAATGGTAAAAAATTTAAAAATTTTTAAATAAATGAAAATGAAACAACATTTATTAAAGTTTGTGGAATGCAGTGAAAGCAATGCTTAGAGGGAAATTTATAGCATCAAATGTATCTAGTAGAAAAGAAGAAAAATCTATAATTGGTTATCCGCTTCTACTGTAGGATATGGCAATTAAAAGGATAAAAATAAGGAAACCCTATGAACAATTCTAAAATTCTATAACCTAAATGTAAGTAACCATTCTTTGAAAGAAACAATTTGCCAAAACTCACATAAGAATAATCCAAAAAGGTTTATATCTGTTAAAAATTCACATAATAATTAATTACCTTCTAAAACAGATAGCATCAAGCATTCCATGTTCATGGTTTCTTAGAATACTATTAAGATACCACCCAAAACAATTTACAGATGTAGTTCAATCTCTATCAAATTCTAATAGCATTATTTTTTTTCAAAAATGGAAAAAAAAAATTGGAAAAGTTGATTCTCAGATTCAAATAGAACTGCAAGGAAACCTGAATATCCAAACCCATCCTGAAAAAGAAGGAAAAAGTGAGAAGATTCACATATCCCAGTATCAAGGCACACTACAAAGCCACAGTAATCAAAAGAAGTGTGATATTGGCAAAAAGGACAGATATATAGAAACATGGAATAAAATGAAGAGTCCAGAAATAAGCCTATACATCTATCACTAATTTTTCCCTGGGGTACCAAGATCATTCAGTGGAGAAAGAATAGCCTTTTCAACAAACAGTGCTGGCATAACTAGATAATCACATGTAGAAGAATAAAATTAGACTATACAAAAATCTCCTCAAAGTGTATCTATCTACTTAGATGTAAAAGCAGACTATCCAAATCTTTTAAAAAGGGTGGATATATGACTTTGGATTTGGATTTGGCAATGGATTTTTAGATATGGGTATGAGCAACAAACAGATTAATTGGGCTGCATCGAAATTAAATCCTTTTGTTCATCTAAGGACATTATCAAGAAGAGAAAATAAAATCTACAGAAAGGGAGAAAATATTTTCAAATTGTATATCTTAAAGAGCTCTAGTATCCAGAATACATGAAAAAAAATATTACAAATCAGCAACAACATCATAAAGGAAAAACCCAATTAAAAATGTGCAAAGATTTGGAGGCTCCTGGGTGGCTCAGTCATTGAAGTGTTTGATTCTTTTTTTTTTTTTAAGATTTTATTTATTTATTTGACAGAGAGAGATCACAAGTAGGCAGAGAGGCAGGCAGAGAGAGGGGAGGAAGCAGGTTCCCTGCAGAGCAGACAGCCGGATGCGGGGCTTGATCCCAGGACCCCAAGATCACGACCTGAGCCAAAGGCAGAGGGCTAACCCATTGAGCCACCCAGGCGCCCTGAAGTGTCCGATTCTTGATTTCAGCTCAGGTCATGGTCTCATGGGTCCTGACATCAGCCCTGTGTCAGGATCCACACTCAATGGGGAGCCTGCTTGAAGATTCCTTCCCTTTGACCCTCCCCAAACTCACACATCTGTGTGTGCAAGTGCACACACGCTCTCTCTCTCAAATAAATAAATGAATCTTTTAAAAATGTGCTAGGATTTCAATACAAATTTCTTGAAATGTGCAACAAGCACATACAATGATGCTCAATATTATTAGTCATTATGGAAATGCAAATCAATACCATGATATACCACTTCAAACCCATTAGGATGACTCTAATTTTTAAAATGTGGATGTGGAGTAATTGGAATGCTTTTGTATTGTTAGTGGGAATGTAAAATTGTGTAGTCGCTATGGAAAAGTTTGGCACTGTGTGTGGGCTAGAGATGTTTAGGTCGAGTTTGTGTTATGTTAAAACGTAGAGACCACTGAAATCTGACTTACAGAATAGCAAAGGCTATCATGAAGAGTAACAGAAATATAGACTTTTTAAAGAAGATTTTACTTATTTATTTATTTATTTGACAGAGAGAGCAAGAGAGCACAAGCAGGGGGAGCAGTCAAGGAAGAGAGAGAAGCAGGTTCCCCTCTAAACAGGGAGCACGATGTGAGACTCAGTCCCAGGACCCCGGGATCATGACCTGAGCCGAAGGCAGACGCGTAATGATCTGAGCCACCCAGGGGCCCCCAAAATATAGGCTTCTTTGGTTTCTTTCTTTGTTTTTATTTTTATATGGCTCTAATAATGCACTATGTTATCCTTTTGCGAAAGGATTAAAAGAAAACAAATTCGGAGAGTTTGAAAGAGTTAGTGAATTTTTGAGTAAAGAGTATATGGGTGAAGTTTTAGAGGATGTTACTGCTGACTAACAGAATATTAAGGGAGGTTGGGTGTCCACGGCAATGTGTTTATGAGGATATTAAGAGAGTAGGTATCTCTGTAACCTTTCCTCTTTAATTCTCATTTTTTTTCCCTCTTCTCCTCCCACTTATCCCCCTTCTTCATAGAAATCAGCTGTGAGAGACCACACAACAGTGATACCTTTTATTCTTCTTGGACTCACCAATGATCCACAGTTATAGGTGGTCATTTTTCTCCTGTTTATTTTTGTCTTTACCTACATGTTGAGTGTCACTGGGAATCCAACCAAAATCACCCTCACCCTACTGGACTCTCATCCAAAGACATCATGTATTTCTTTCTCCAAAATTTTCTCATTTTTAGAAATCTCATTCACGACTACCTGCATCCCCAAATTTCTTGTTAGTATGGCAACAGGTGATAAGGAAGTAGGAAAGCTGAAGGGACTCCATTTCAGAAAGACTCCATCTCTGCTGTTTTCTGCCAAGCCCCATTTATTCATGTTCCACATATCGCCTCTGAACAAGCCAAAGAAGCTACGTTCCCACCTCAAGGGAGAAGAAGAAAATTCATCATTCTCTGAGTTCTGGCCTAGTCCCCAAACACCTGATAACATCCAAGAAGAGCCAGATTCCAGACACGTTCTATGGCATTAGCTTCAAACAAATTTTGCTGACGCCAGCATCAATACCCTTACCTTTGGTAATTTACAGAATAATACCTGTTATTCACCTAATACTCACTTTTCCCTGGATCCCTGGAGAAACATGCACCCTAGACCATTTTCTAGTATAAACCCCTAGCCCCAAAAAACAACGAAGAGACTCATTTTCCTTTCCTTTCCAAGTCTCCCAGACACTCTTATTATTCTGTCACTTACACTATTCAATAAACTCTGTTTCTACTTTCTCTGGCTCACATTTGAGTTCTATCCTGTGGGAAGTCAAGGACCCTCTTGGCTGGTCCTGTGGGACCCTCCCTGGTCCTCGAACCCAGTCTGCCTGCATCAATAAGATCATTTCTTAAAATAGTTGTACAGTGCAGTTGTTTTATACTGGCACGGGTGCAGACAAATTTTTTCTTCTGGCTCCTTAAGCCAATGTTTATCTTTGGACTAGTACTTCACAGACTCTGGGCAGACTTCCTTAAAGATCTCTGTAGTTATACTTAAACTATTTGAATAATGAGACCTTTATTGGTGAATAAAAGGGCTCAAATAAGTTTACTCTTTTAATGATCTAAACAATAATCTTGTTTTCAGAGGGGTTGAAATTCCTAATTATGAAGCTTTCAGAAGAAATGGAAGATAGAATTATAACAGTAGAGCATTAGAAAAAATATCTCCAATAGTCTTAGGAGATTCTCAGAATCACTGAATGAAAGTAAGAGTAATCATACTTTCATTAATAAATTTAAAAAATAGCTTGCAAATTTGTAAGTCAAGTGAGAATTCCCTGTTGCCCATGAATTGCTATAAAAAGACCAAATACAAAGTTTTTTTTGTATATCAGATTCTAAAAACAGTCACCAACAATTGCGGTCAGATGCATTTATATAAGGTTTATAAACAGATGGAAGTATTAACCTAATTACCCTGAAGAAAAGGAGTGAGATAGAGGAAAGATATGCTTCTATCACTTCCCTAAACCAAAATTAAGGGTGGAATCCCTACACAAAGGAAATGTATCTTTCCTGGATGGAAGTTTGCTGAATCTTTGAATATGGAGATGTACACTACTGTTGCCAAAGGAATAGAGTCTGTGCATTTTTTCTTCAGGTCAGAATTAACATAATTTTTCTAGATAGAAAACGAGCTGGAATTGAGAGAAAGATTTTGGCAAACATACCTTATATCGGG
Source organism: Potos flavus (assembly GCA_028534135.1). NCBI lineage: Eukaryota > Metazoa > Chordata > Mammalia > Carnivora > Procyonidae > Potos > Potos flavus. The sequence continues at coordinate 52,824,759 of CM052897.1, read as the reverse complement.
TAATAATTCGACACTACGTTGCTGGGGCGCCTGGGTGGCTCAGTGGGTTAAAGCCTCTGCCTTCAGCTCGGGTCACGATCTCAGGGTCCTGGGATGGAGCCCCGCATCAGGCTCTCTGCTCAGCGGGGAGCCTGCTTCCTGCTCTTTCTGCCTGCCTCTCTGCCTACGTGTGATCTCTCTCTGTCAAATAAATAAAATCTTTAAAAAAAAAATACCAAATAACTTTGACACTACATTGCTATGAAAAACACTGAATTCATTTCACAACAATTTTAGAAAACAGATGGGTAACATAGGATATACTGGTTGTATTCCAGATATAGGAATGAAAGGGGCAGGAATTATAACTGTAAATTGCCTTTATAAGGCTACCAAGGTGATTCTTCACAAAACATTTCAACATTACTTAAATACCAGGTGTAAGTCCAAAATACAATTCTGGTATACAAGTCCCTTCAACTTCTCTAGACTTGTTACCTCTACCTGTATAATACCATATTAAGTACTAGTTGAACCACGTTCTTGAATTGTTCAAAATAAGCAATATCTTTTACTGAGTGCTAAACAGGCGCCTGCGTGGCTTAGTCAGTTAAGCATCCAACTCTTGGTTTCGGCTCAGATCATGATCTCAGGGTCCTGAGATCAAGGCCCACATCAGCTCTAGGCTCAGTGGGGAGTCCACTTCCCTTTCTCTCTGCCCCTCCTCCTGCTCTTGCACACACACACTCTCTCTCTCTCTCTCTCTAAAATAAATGAAATAAAATCTTTAAAAAAGTTATCCTACTTTATATATGGAAATTCTGACACACAACAATTTTATGTATTCTGTGAAGTATTTGACATTGTATTTGTAAGGAAACTTTACTGAACCCAGGCTGAATATTTCAAAAATCTTGTTTTAAGCATTAGACACACTAATTCCTCAAATGCATGTGGTTATTTTATACCTCTGTGTTATTTGCATATATTTATGCCTAAGTCTTCTTTCCTTATGTATATTCTTAGTCTCAATATTACTTTCTCCTAAAAGGCCTCCCAGAACTCCAAAATTACTCAGAAACTCTACAGTGTGCCCCATAATATTTTAATATCCCTTTATTACAACACTAATTATACACTATGTAGTAATATTAGAGTTATGTATTTGTCTCCTTTAAGTAAGACAAGCTTCTTAAATGTGAGGATGGAGCACCTTGCAATGTCTGAAATAAGGGAGATACATAATAGATGTTTAATTAACAAATTACATATAGCAAGTTATACTTATAAAAGGCATATTTTTTAAAAGTCATGGTTTCTAGAAGCTAATATACAATAAAGAAATGTTATTTAAAGCTTGTGGTACGGATTTGAGAGGGTGTTTTCATTGGGATGAAATGTAATGAAATGAAATAAATGTAAGGGTGGAATTTAGCTGCAAGATTCTCCAAGACAATGTCCTATAGCAGATAAATAATGAGGCAGAAAAACACAATCGGAAGAAATGAAAGAGGGCGCCTGGGAGGCTCAGTCAGTTGAGCATCTGCCTTTGCCTCAGGTCATGATCCCAGGGTCCTGGGATCAAGCCCTTCATCAGGCTGCCTGGGAGCCTGCTTCTCCCTCTTCCTTCAGCCCCCACCCTGCTCATGCTCTCTCTTTCTGTCTCAAATAAATAAATAAAATCTTAAAAAAAAAGAAATGAATGAAAAATTTTTTTGGCTTTATAACAAGGTTGTGATTTGTAACATTCATTACAATTGTTTTTTTGAAAAACGCATCTTTTGTAAGGTATCCCAGAAGACTTCTTTCACCTGCTGGTTCCTTAGGGTATAAATGAAGGGATTTAGTAAAGGGGCAACTGAGGTATACAGCAAAGCTACGCCTTTGGATACAGCCACCCTTTCTTTGGCAGATGGTTTAATATACATAAAGATGCAGCTCCCATAAGTCACGGAGACAACAATCATATGGGAAGTACAGGTGGAAAAAGCTTTGGTCCTTTGCTGTGCCGAAGGGAATTTCATAATAGTCTTCATGATGCAAGTGTAGGAGAGAATCACTAACACCAGTGTGACCACAAGGGTCACCACAGCAAAGATAAAAGACATCAATTCTAGGACACGTGTATCTGTGCAGGATATCTGCAGGATAGGAGAAGTTTCACACATAAAGTGATCAATTATTTTGGAAGCACAGAAATCCAGCTTGAGTCCCATAAGCAATGGAGGAAAGATGATTAGGAATCCGGTTAGCCAAGAGGAAAGTACAAGCCAATAGCACACTCTGCTATTCATAATGATTGGGTAATGCAAGGGTTTACAGATGGCCACATAGCGGTCATAGGACATAGCAGTCAGAAGGTAAAACTCTGTAACTCCCAGTAAAAGAATAAAAAATAATTGAGCTGCACAATTATTATATGAGATGGTTTTTTCTCTAGTCACGATGGTTTTCAAGTATCTGGGAATACATACTGTGGTGAATATGATTTCTAAAAATGAGAAATTACGGAGAAAGAAATACATTGGTGTCTTGAGGCGAGGGTCCAGCAGGGTGAGGAGGATAATGATTAAGTTCCCCATGAGGCTCAATGTGTAATTAAGAAAGAGAAACATGAAAATCACAATTTGCAATTGTGGGTCATCTGTCAGTCCTAGGAGAATGAACTCTATTTCCATTGATTGGTTTTTCATTTCTCTTATATGAACCTTAACAAACATACATAAGAAAAGAGGACAAAAAAGTAAACATACACATGAATATAATATACTGTAGTGTAATATAAATTATCCTACATATATATACACATTAACCTATATATAAATATACATAAAACCTAAATATACGTAAATAAGCCTGTGTATATAAGTTAACTTAAATATATAGAAATTCATCTAAATATATATAAACTAAATAAATATATACTAATTACACATTTTAACTAAACCTAATATTTATATATTACCTAAAGCAAGAAAAAGGTATATATTCTCTAATTTATCTATTTGGAAATGATTTCTCCAGTCTGAAATTTGTGATGACACATAATTACATGCTATGACAATACTAAATTCTTTTTCATCCATTAGCTCTCTTTATCATAATATTTCTCACAATTTTTTCTCTGGAAATTGAGTATTTTCTTTGATTAATATGCATTTTTTACCCATTCCTCCTTAATGGACTCGACTCTGCATGAATAATTTAAATAAAAGAATATGAGTTATTTTAAATGTATTTTTCTATCTTTTTTATTCCACCTGTGCAAATACACTATGTTTTGTTTGGTTTTTGTTTTGTTTTTGAAAATCACCCTGATACATGTTCTAAAACACAGAACATATATTACAATTCCTGTGATAGTCCATGACTAAGAAGGATTGATTTCCATTAATTAGATAAAGTGAAATTTTTTCTGCACCGAGTACACAATTATTATTATGAATTTTCTTCACTGGCTTTGCTATATTCAAATGGACAGTTGTTTTGTAGTATATGTAACAAATACAACAAAAGAAAACATGACAAAAACAAACAACATAATTTAATAAAAAATATTCTGTATTTTTTTAAATTAACCTTTTTGAGGTGTATTCCTACATGTGTCTACTTAATTTGGGTCACTCTTTTTTTTTTTTACTATCCCCATATTCTTTGTAGAATTGTTGAATACTAATACTATAGAAATTATTATAGGAAAGTGAAATCTGCCACTCCAAAATGTGTCTCTTTGGCATAATCATTAATTTAAGCTGTTTATTTTTGAGAAATGGAAGACTCAGAATATTTTTCCTTTTACCTCCTCCTCAAATGTCCAAAAAAATTTAGATAAAGGACCTGCTCCAAAAAGGGAACTATCACCATAGACAACTACAATGTAATATGAAGTAGGCGTGATAGAGAGGAAGGAACTTAGTAAAGTCTGTTTCTTAAAATTCTTCTGTATGTCCCATTGTTTCTGTGTGGCCCAGCAAACAGTTGTTTCCCAAACATTTACTCTTTTTCATTTTCCTTTGAATTCTCTTCCTTCTCTTTGAAATCCCAGACCTCCACATACTTCTTTGCTCAGAATGGCATATAAGCCTCAATTGCCTAACTGCCTATTATTCTCATATTCTTATGGAGCCACCCTATATATATGCAATTAATTTCATTTTCTCCTGTTCATCTGTCTCATGTCATTTTAATTCCTAAACCAGCCAAAACAATCTTGAATATTAGAGTAACATTTTTCCTCCCTAACATTATATTAACCTGTTCTTTCTAAGTATAAGAATTCTACTTATTTCCATGTCATACTATTCTGTTTTATGTGAAACATGCTAGTCTATTTCATTATATGCATTACCTGCTGACTTATAAAGGAAATGGTTTGCTAAAGCACTCTGTTATTTTTATTCTTTTGCATTTATCTTATTAATATTGCTGCTTACATATTATTTTTTCTTATTTGAGCAAAGATAAAACTGTTCCATGCTTAATGTGATTTTCTGAAACAGATTTTAGGGAATAGTTTTAATATACAATATTTAATTGATGAAGAGAATTGGAGAAAATGAAAGTTAGATGCAACTATATATGAATAAAATAGATTACAATATCTGTTAATATACAACCATTAAATGACTATACCATTAAAAAAAAACTGTAAACCTTATAAATGTAGTAGTCAAATTCAACTCCCTGAATGGGACTTGTGCATTTGAGTTAATTTCTGATTTTGAAGTCAGGTTAAAATTATAGTCACCTTACCTTCTTGGATCTATTGTATCTAGTGTCCTCTTATGTGTACATGCCAGAGATGTATGTTAACATAATTAATCATGCTTTTACTCTCTTATCATCATATTTTATTATATAAGCTAGATATTTCCTATCAATGATTTTTGTGAGAGGGACCATGTACATATGGTGCTTCTGTAAAGAATTTCCACATCCCTCAAATTCATACTCACTTTGAAATTCAGAACTTAGGTATTAATAATTTTAATGGACATCCATCTTCTTTTCCAGATAACTTGCATTTTGTGAAAGTTTGTTGTTATAATTGCTGTCATTCAAAACCTCAAAATAGGTGGTTATACATTAAAATAAAATAAAATGAGGCAACTAAAAAAACTCGAGGCATCATCTGATGAAAGTTAAGCAAATATTCTGAGAGACTCCATATTGCTTTCTATCCATTTATGAAATGCTGCAGCTTTATCATTTTCTATTTACTACAGACTCAAGTGTTCTACTGAAATAAAGCAGAGGGAAAAAAAAAAAAACACCTCATCCACAGGATCAAAGTTCCAAAAGTACTAATTACTGGCAATAAAAACACCATTGTAATCTACCTTAAACAAAAGCTGAAGTGAAAGTATCCCAGAGGAGTATCATAAATGATTTAGAATAATGGATGAAATATTTAACAGAATCATCAGTAATTCACCGTCCTGGGGCAACATGGAAAAATCCCAAGCTGGTTTCTACACGCCCAAGACACTGCCTTGCTTCCAATTAGCAACAGAAGCACTTTTAGACTTTATTGTAAACCATTTTACACTCTGGCACCTGGTAGTGTATTTATTTACAAGTAACAAGCATAATATTTTATCATATTAATAGGTTGAGGTTTCAATTTGATGTTTGATGAAATTATTTTGATCTTTCAAGTGAACTGAATTTTAGCTATTAAATACATTTTATGGTAATGCCCAAACTGGGAGATGACCCACCCACTCTCAGGAAGTCATCTCTCCATCATCTGGTAAGTAGTTTAACAAATTATGGCATGTACATACAATGCAATAAATTAGTCAGATAAAAAAAACACGATTGAATCTTAGAAATATTACACTAAAGTGAAAGAAGCCATACACAATGTCTGCATACTCTATGATTCTATTTCTATAATTCTGAAAAACACTTAGGGTTAGAAATCTGATCAATGGTTTTAGGAGCTGATGGTTAGAAGTGATTGACTACGAAAGTGTCATGAGAAAAGTGTAGGATAATGGAAATATTTTATATCTTGACTATAGTGCTGGTTGCCTGACTATATATGTTTGTCAGAGTTCATCAAACTATATACCCCCCAAAAGGTGACCTTTTTTGTAGTTAAATTCTATCTCAATAATCTACCAAATATATTTGGATGTGACTTACCTTTTTTTTATTAGACTACTAATAAGATTACTTAGATGTCTGCTGTCCAATAAAATAGCCACAGGCTACAAGTGGAGATATACATTTAAATTTAAAGTAATAAATATTAAATTAAAAATTAAATATTCAGTTCTTCAGCTGGAGGCCATGGGATGGGTCGATGTTACTGTGCTAAGATCTAAAATTACCGAAATTAACAGTAATTTATCATCCCAGCCTTCCTCTGGAAGTTACAGGACTTCACTAGACCCTAGAGGTCTAAACTGATTACATTAGACAGATACTGCCAGTGGAAATGTTGTCTAGGTGGGGAGACAGATTCCAGGTGCTTCCCCCTTCACCATCTTCTGAAAATTCCCTCAAGGACCTACTCATTTCCATGACAAGCTTGTAAACTCCAAGTAAATAACATACTTGACTGGAACAGATTCATATTTAAATTCAATATACTCCTTTTTTTTCTACATTAATCAGTGTACCAGGCATCAGGTTTTAAATAACCATTCTCTAATAATTTTGAACACAATATACATATTCAAATTTTGCAGATAACTCTAATATTGATTTCTTTTGTTAAAAGGAAACAAACTATATCCTTAACATATTCATTTGGTTTGGTGAGATTTTTTGTTGTTGTTGTTGCCTTGTTTTATATCTGATTCATTGGGCTACAGATACACTTGAAAAGGAATTACCTCTAATCTTGTGACAACAACTTCCTTATTTTTTCATAGTCATACATTTGTCTGATTTCACATAATCTACTTAGAATTTGCAAAACTATAATAAACAAATGCCGCTAAAAAACTACTAGTTTGCAAGAAAATATGAATCAATATGATAGCCATTAATAGACGATTTGAAAATCTTCATTTTTCAATTTCAGCTCCAAACTATTTAGCTATACTGTAACAGTCAAATTAATTGATCATTCCAGCATTTATTTCCTACTTGGCTAAAAGGAGATGGTAAGAGCATTCTTCTATTATGGAGTTGTTTTAACTTTGATGAGAAGATATCTGTACAGTGCATAGCACTTAGTAGTAGTCAATACACAGTATAATTTGTCAATTTAATTATCACACTATGGAAAATAAAGCTAAAGAAGCAAACTTGGAGAATTACATAAAATAAATTTGATGCTATGAATCAGGATATATTCTTTCTAAAAAATTGACTTCTAGAAAAAATGATCATAAGAATTTTAACTTTACATCTGTCCATGATCCTGGTCACCAAACTAATCAATGCCCCCTTAGCAAACTCATAAAGGTAAGTAACCAGAATAATGAGAATAATACTCTGCTGGTGAAGAGATGGTGATGACGACGTAGCTGAAAGTGGTAGACTGATAATGGTCTCCTAAAATAACGAGACCTAATCCCTGGAACCTGCATATATTACCCACTTAAAAAAAAAAAGTCTTTGCAGATATGATAAAGTTAAAGATCTTAAAATGGAGAGATTATCCTGGATTATCCACATGGGTTTTAAATGTAACTACGAGTGTCCTTATTAAAAGAGAGGCAGAGAGAAATCTGAGACAGAAAGAGAAAGCAATCTAAACACAAAGGCAGAGATTGGATAATGTGACCACAAGCCAAAGAACACCAGTTGCCTCCAGAAGTCGGTAGAGGCAAGGAATGGAGTCTCCCCTAGTGTCTCTGGAAGAGACCTGGCTCTGTGGGCCTCTCCCACCCTCCCATCCAGAGGAGCAAAACAGGCAGGATGCTGCATTCACCAAGTCTACTGAACAAACAGTGTCCCAACGTGTCCCCTTCACTTCTGGTGAAAATAGGACTGAGCAGTATTTTTTTTTTTTTTTTTGTCTTATTCTCTTTTTCTTTTATTTTTTATTTTTCCTTTGGAATCAGGCTTACAGTTTTTTGTTTGGTTTTTATTTCCTTTTCTCGCTTTACTTTATTTCTATTTTATTTTTGTTCAAGATTCTTTTTTCCTTCCTTTTTCTCTTTTTTCCCTTTTTTTCTTTTTTTTTCTTTTTCTTTGGAATCAGTCTATAGTATTTTTGATTGTGTGGGGTTTTTTTGTTGTTGTTCTGTTTCCTTTTCTTTTTGGATCAGGCTTCCCACCACACACAACTTTTTTTTTTTTTTTCTTTCTTTGCTTTTTTTCCAGGCTTTTTCAACAAACAAATCAATGCATACCTAGATAATGGCCAAAACACTCCCCACTGCAAGCAAGAAGGAACTCTGCAGAGGACTGGCCAGTGGGAGAGAACAGCCAAAACGCAACAGCAGAGTGCACACAGCATACGCCAGAAACACTTCCCGAAGTGCCAGGCCCTGGACCCTGTATGACCTCTTTTTAAGTTAGCACTACTCTGAGGTAACAACATTTGATAACATTCAAAAGATAGAAACTTAGCCAAGATGGCGAGATGGAGGAATTCTCCCCTAAAGAAAGGTCAGGAAGACATCACAGCCAGGGATTTGCTCAAAGCAGATATAAGCAATATATCTGAACAAGAATTCAGATCAACAGTCATAAGACTACTAGAAGGACTTGAAAAGAGCATACAAGACATGAGAGAAAGCCTTGCTGCAGAGATCTAAAAACTAGTCAGGCTGAAATAAAAAATGCTCCAACAGAGATGCAAATGGCGTAGATATAATCACTATGAGGATTGAAGCAGCACAGGAGAACATAGGTGATATAGAAGGTAAGATTATGGAGAATAATTAACCTGAAAAGAAGAGAGGAAAGAAAGCTATTTGATCGCTAAGGTAGAGTTAGGGAACTCAGTGATTCCATAAGCAAAATAATATCCCTGTCATAGAAGGGACAGAAGGTAACAAAGACTAGAGACGAACAGAGACAATCCACAGGAACACCTAATTTACAGGCACTAACTTTATATCTTTCATTAATTACTCTGAATGTAAACGGACTAAATGCTCCAATCAAAAGACACAGGGTATCAGAATAGATTAAAACAAACAAGCAAAAAAAAACCCCCAAAAAACAAAAAACAAGACCTACTGTTTTGCTGCTTACAAGAAAAGTGCCTGGGGCATGTGGGAAGGAGTGTTATTTACTGATCTGAGAGCACAGCCTGGAGGGACAGAGATCCCTAGGAGACTCTCCGGGATCAAAGGAGCTGACTGGCACTGTTTATCTCCCCTTCCCTCCAGCATAAACACAGGGCCACCTACAGGAACCAGTACAGTGCCTACGTTCATTACCTAAATTGCTTGAACTGTGCCCACCCTGCCCATCCTTCCATCTTCTGCGGATCTGCCCTTTTCAGCCACAGTTGCCTCAGTCCTGATGCTGCAAATGCCCTCTTCCGGACTACCAGTTGCCGCTTCTCGATGGCCACGGGAGAAGAATGAGGCACAAACAAGTCAGCTGCAAGAGAAAGGGAGCAGGGGTCGGCAGTTGAGAAGACTGCCACCTCCAACAACTCCTCAGTTCCGTATTTATTAGATACAAGGTAACAATCAACAAAGGAGTCGAAGGAGATTATAGATAAGCAAGAAGAAAAGCAAGATATGTCTGATCAAGCAGTATAGGATTTGTGGTTGAGTAAACACATTTAAAGGGACCATCTAATTAACTGCAGGTGATCTCCGGAGAAGGGGAGATAACAGAAAAAAGAAGCAGGCGGCGTTCCACCCTGAGCCGGCCAGGGGTTCCCAGCTGCTCGGCTTCAAGGACGTGTATCATCCTCTCCCCCAGAGGCCTGTTGCTAGTATATATTTAAGCATGTTTGGCGACGAGTATAATCAAGCAGTACATCGTTCTGAGAGATGGTTACGACCAGCGCAAACCCTGCCAACACTGCATCTCTGGATCTGTGCACTTGCAGGGTCTCAGTCCCAGCAGTGCTGGTGGGTCCCCTCCCATGGAAGATTTACACACACCTTGTTAAAACTGTGCAACCCACCCTCGCCAACCCGGTCCCAGGGGTGTCAACATGTCCCCTCTCAGTAGCATGCAACTTTGCAGACATTGCATGCCCCACTCCCTCCAATATGTTCTTGGCCAGAGCCCATTCAAACCAGGCACAAGCCTGGCAGGGGCAAGCCGACTTGACAGGGGCCAGCACCACTCCAAAGTGCCCTGGAGTCAAGGGAAGATAAGCACACATCACTCAGACTCACCCTTAGCAGTGGGCTGGGGGAAGACAGTTGGACTGATTGCAGGCCCTACGCACCAACGAAAGCTTCTCAGGGGACAACACAGGGAAAGCGCCTGGCAGTACTCAGAAAACTATTAAACCTTGATGAAGGAATTGAAGAGCACACAAACAAATGGCAAGATATTCCATGCTGATGGGTTGGAAGACTAAATATTGTTAAAATGTCTATACTACCCAAAGCAATCTACACATTTAAAGCAGTCTCTTTCAAAATACTACCCACATTTTCCACAAAATTGGGGGGGAAGCCTAAAATTTGTATGGAACCACAAAAAAACTGAATAGCCAAAGGAATCTAGAAAAGGAACAAAATTGGAGTTATCACAATTCCAGACTTCAAGTTATATTACAAAGCTATACTAATCAAAACAATATGGTACTAGCAGGAAAGTAGATACATAGATTAATGGAACACAAAAAAAGCCCAGAAATAAACCCATGATTCTATTACTCTTTGACAAAGGAAGCAAAAATATGCAGTGGGAAGACAGTCTTTTCCACCAATGGGGTTGTGAAAACTGGAAAGCTATATGCAAAAAAATGAAACTGGACCACTTTCTTACACCAAACAAAAATAATGGATTTTCTTACACACACACACACACACACACACACACACACACACACACACACACAAAGTTTAAAGACCTAAATGTGACACCTGAAACCATAAAAAATCCTAGAAGAGAGCACAGGAAGTAATTTCTCTGACATTGGCTATAGCAACATTTTTCCTGATATGTTTCCTGAGGCAAGGAAACAAAAGCAAAAAAAAAAAAAAAACAAACCAACTGTTGGGACTTCATCAAAATAAAAAGCTTCTGCACAGCGAAGGAAACAATCAACAAAACTAAAGACAATCTACCAAAAGGGAGAAGGTATTTGCAAATGACATATCTAGTAAAGGGTTAGTATTCAAAGTACACACAAAACTTATACAACTCAACACTTAAAAAACAAACAATCCAATTAACAAATGGGCAGAAGATCTGAGCAGACATTTCTTTGAAGAACATATCCACATGGCATCAGACACATGAAAAGATGCTCAACATCACTCATCATTCAGGCAACGCAAATCAAAACTACAATGAGATATCTTCTCACTCCTGTCAGAATGGCTAAATTCAAGAACTAAAGGATCAGTAAGTGTTGGCAAGGATGTGGAGAAAAAGGAAAACTCTGCGCATTGTTGGTGGAAATGCAAACTGGTGCAGCCACCGTTGAAGACAGTATGGAGTTTTCTTAAAAAAATTAGGAATAGGGGCGCCTGGGTGGCACAGTCGTTAAGCATCTGCCTTTAGCTTGGGTCATGGTCCCAGGGTGCTGGGATCGAGCTCTGCATCGGGCTGCCTGCTCAGCGGGGAGTCTGCTTCTCCCTCTCCCACTCCCCCTGCTTGTGTTCCCTCTCTCGCTGTCTCTCTCTCTCTGTCAAATAAATAAATAAAATCTCTAAAAAATAATAATAAATAATAAATAAAAAAATTAAAATTAAAAAGAGAAATTAAAACCTACTACTTTTGAAAACACATACAAGTAAAGAAATTAAACTATCCACCTGAGTTTTCTAGAAGAGTGCTTTCCTACCTCTTTAACTGAGGGAAATTCTTTAATAATAAGAGGAATGAATAATTAATATGATTTTAAATAGCAAGAGAATACTAAATAGTATAAATACCTGTATGGGTATACAGGTCATAATAATTACATAGAGGTTGAAACATCATAAAATATGGCCAGGAATTCAGATGTGATCAAACTCTGTTCTAAGCTCTCCAGCTTAAATTATTTCCTGCTTCATTCTCCCCTCTATCTCTAACCTCTAAGGTTGCTAGAGACAATGACTCTAGAATATCTGACCCATGAGGTAGTAGGAGGAGTTGGAAAAGCAGAGCGTTAGCAAAAGTTGATCAAAGGCTAAGGATAAAACACTCACACGTCATTAAAAAATACAGGATCTTTCCCATTTCTGAGGATTCTCAATATAATTAAGCTTTAACTTCCAGAGTACGGGCAACTAGTAAACAATCGGAGCAAGAGCACAAAGGTTATTCTCACTGGGAAGAAACCCATGCTCGCATTCCCGAAAGCGAACAGGTGTTATCTGGAGTTAGAAAAGCCTGGAAAAACTCCCTGCTCGAGCCCCTCAAGCTCTGTGATATTGAATGTTTTCAAACTTGCCTTAACTGAAGATTTCATCGGTAAAAGAGAGGAAATTAATGGATCACTGTTATTTTCAGTTCACTTAAAATCTCACCTGTAGACAAAATGACATACTAGTTCAGCCAAATTCTGGCTCCATATTTGGAACTTTGCTAATCTGAATCCCAGAGTCGGCATACTCCTTGTCTTCTCTTCATGGCTGATTTCATTCTTAATCATATTCCCTGCGCTCATGTTGCTCTTAAACCTTAATTATTGTAGGTCTAATATTAGTGACCACTTCATTTGTGATTATTTTCCCCTGCTGCAACTTTCTTATTCAGACGCAAAATTCCTAGAGATAGTGGGGTTTTCCTGGTCTCTGTTTTCTTTAATGTTCACTTGGGCATTGATATTACTGTACTATGTATATATCATCAGAACAATTTTGAGGATTCCTTCTGCTAGTCGAAGGACAAAGGCCTTTTCTACTTGTTCATCCCACATTATTGTCATCTCCATCTCCTATGGCAGCTGCATTTTTATATATATTAAACCTTCAGCAAAGACAGAGTGTGTCTCAGCAATGGTGTTGCTGTGCTAAACACCTCAGTAGCCCCCATGCTGAACCCCTTTATTTACAGCCTAAGGAATGAGCAAGTCAAGCGAGCCTTCATGGACCGGGCAAGGAAGATTGTATTTTTCTCAAGTAAATGAAATGCTGTGGTGTCACAAATTAGACACATTGCAGGGCATTTTAAAGTATAAAAACATGAGAGGCACCTGGGTGGCTCAGTGGGTTAGCCTCTGCCTTCGGCTCAGGTCATGATCTCAGGGTCCTGGGATCGAGCCCCGCATCAGGCTCTCTGCTCAGCGGGGAGCCTGCTTCCCCCTCTCTCAGCCTGCCTCTCTGCCTACTTGTAATCTCTCTCTCTCTGTCAAATAAATAATCTTAAAAAAAATAAAAAATAAAATAAAATATGCAAACGAAATTTGAGCCAACTTTAAATCGCAGTGGTCTTCCTGCCATCCTTATTCATTCTTTCTTTCTAACAGTTTACAAGCACATTTAATATATTTCCCATTCAACTGAAATAATTTCATATGACTTTCTGGCTCCTAGTCTTCTGAACCCATTGTTAGTTGCAACTTCTTGAACAATAATTGTTTTATTCTGAAAGTCGTACTTGAGTTTTGTTTAGGAAAACAATTACCACCTGGAATGGATGAGACACTGTAAATATTGACATGATATTTTTTATACTGGATACAGACAATATAATCTTGTGATTTTCATTGATCTTTGTCAGAAATTCCCTTCACTATCTTGCAGTTTCTATAGGAAAAAAATTCCTCAAATGCCATATGATTTACTGAAAAACATGGAGGCTTTTATTTAAAAATAAAAAATTATTGCATGCTTAATAGAGTATATCCATATAATTTAACTATTTTTTTTTTTTTTAAAAAGCATAGATCTAGGGTGCCTGGGTGGCTCAGTCATTAAGCATCTGCCTTCAGCTCAGATCATGATCCCCAGGGCCTGGAATCGAGCCCAGCATCAGGCTCCCTGTTCGGCGGGAAGCCTGCTTCTCCCTCTCCCATTCCCCCTGCTTGTGTTCCCTCTCTCACTGAGTCTCTCTCTGTCAAATAAATAAATAAAATCTTAAACAAACAAACAAAAAGCATAGACCTTTAACAATATAAAGATCTCCATATTTTCAAATCCCATAATGACTCTCAGTGATATACAGCTATATATGTAGATACATGCATACATACATACATATACACATACTGCAGAAAACAGTAAAGATAGAGATGTTTAAGATCAATAGAATACATTCACTTTCTCTAATTACACGGAATGTAAGCTCTGTTTTCTCACTACACTAGAATATATTTGTATAGCTCCTTCTCTAGTTTTGGACTAGTTTAAAACTGGGCATGTATGTAAATTATTTAATGCCTAAACAAAATCACTCAAGTTTTTAGAAAATAAAAACCTCATAATAGAATGAAATTTTCCATTTTATATAAAATTAGAGTTTCTCCTGTTAAAATACTGTTCCATTCTACGGAAGGTATTAAGTGCCTAAAGTATTTTGGATGATGTGTATATGTGTGTGTGTGTGTGTGTGTGTAAGTTAAATAAGAATTGTGGATATTAAAATGTTGTCTAAATAATAGAAGCCATTTTTTAGTAATAGAAAATATACCAGAATCCTAATTAGTGGTGCAACATTCCTAATGATCCCTGTGCAATGTATTCAATTGAGAAAAACAACATAGGATTTGCTAAGAAAAAAAATAAGTGATAGGAAATTGAAAGAGACTCAAAATATAAGAGAAAACGTATAAATGGTTTCTCAATTTCATCCTTTCTGAAGTATAATTTGTATGTGAAAGAAGACAAATAGTTGACAAACATAAGGTTTCTATAACTTCTCAATATATACTTCCCCAGTGGTAAGTCAGATGTCAGATAAATCTGGCATATGTAATGTACTATAGAGATGGAAATGAATGTGTCAAGCACATAGCGTAATTAGTTATCAACAAATAGTAGTAATTATTAATAATATGCGTTTATATAGCTAACTGCTATGGTTGTGAATAAGTACAAATTATATTTGTAAAGTGGTGAGAACACTTAACTTGAGATCTACCCATTTATATTTTTAAAGGCACAATACAGTAAAGTTTTCTTTAATTTTTATTTAAATTCAGTTAATTAAAATTAAATGTATCATTAGTTTAAGAGGTAAGGTCAGTGATTCATCAGTCTTATATAATACCCAGTGTTCATTACATCACAGGTCTTCCTTAATCCTAATTCCATCGCCTGGTTACCCCATGCCCTCACTCTTTTCCCCTCCAGCAACCCCCAGTTTGTTTCCTATAGTTAAGAGTTTCTTACGGTTTGTGTCTCTTTCTGATTTCACCTTGTTTTATATTCTCCTCTCTTTCCCTATGAGCCTCCATTTTATTTCTTAAATTCCACATATGAGTAAGATCATATGCTAATTGTCTTTCTCTTTTTTCTTTTAAAGATTTTATTTATTTATTTGACAGAGAGAGAGATCACAAGTAGGCAGAGAGGCAGGCACAGAGAGAGGGGGAAGCAGGCTTCCCGCTGAGCAGAGAGCCCCATGCGGGGCTCCATCCCGGGACCCTGAGATCATGACCTGAGCCAAAGGCAGAGGCTTTAATCCACTGAGCCACCCAGGCACCCCCATGTTATAGTCTTCTTTAGGGAAATGTCGATTCATGTCTTCTGTCCATTTCTTGATTGTATTATTTGTTCTTTGGGTGTTGAGTATGATTATTTCTTTATAGATTTTGGATACTAGCCCTTTATTTGATAAGACATTTGCAAAATATTTTCTTCCATTCCGTAGGTTGCCTTTCAGTTTTGTTGACTGTTTCCTTTGTTGTGCAAAAGATTTTATTTGGATGAAGTCCCAATAGTTCATTTTTGCCATTGTCTCTCTTAGCCTTTGGAGATGTGTCTAGCAAGAAGTTGCTGCGGCTGAGGTCACAGGGTTGCTGCCTGTGTTCTCCTCAAGGATTTTGATGGATTCTGTCTCACATCTAAGTCTTTCGGTCATTTTGAGTCTCTTTGTGTATGGTATAAGGAAATGGTCCAGTTTCATTCTTCTGCATGTGGCTGTCCAATTTTCCCAATACCATTTGTTGAAAAGACTTTTTCAACAGAAGTCTTTCTGCCGCTGGATAGTCTTTCCTGCTTTGTCGAAGATTAGTTGACCATAGAGTTGAGGGTCCATTTCTGAGTTCTCTATTCTGTTCTGTTTAGCTATGAGTCTGTTTTTGTGCCAGTACCACAGGATCTGGATGATTACAGATTTGTAATACAGATTGAAGTCCAGGATTGTAATGCCACCAGCTGTGGTTTTCTTTTACAACATTGTTTTGGCTATTCAGTATCTTTTCTGGTTCTATACATATATTAGGATTATTTTTTCCAGCTCTGTGAAAACAGTTGATGGTATTTTGATAGAGATTGCATTGAATGTGTAGATTGCTCTAGGTAGCATAGACAGTTTAACAATATTTATTCTTCCAATTTATGAGCATGGAGTGTTTTTCCATTTCTTTGTGTCTTCCTCAATTTCTTTCATGATATTCCATAGTTTTCTGAGTAAAGATCCTTTGCCTGTTGGTTAGGTTTATTCCTATGTATCTTATGGTTCTTGGTGCAATTGTAAATGAGTTCCACCCCTTAATTTCACTTTCTTCTGTCTCATTGTTAGTGTATAAAATTCAACTGATTTCTGTGCATTGATTTTATATCCTGCCACTCTGAATTCCTGTATGAGTTCTAGTAATTTGGTGGTGGAGTTTTTTGGGTTCTCCACATTGAGTATCAAGTCATCTATGAAGAGTGAGAGTCTAACTTTTTGCCAGTTAGGATGCTTTTTGTTTCTTTTGTTGTCTGATTGCTGAGACTAGGATTTCTAGTACTATGTTGAACAATTGTGGTGAGAGAGATCATCCCTGACATGTTCCTGACCCTAGGGGAAAGCTCCCAGTTTTCCCCCATTGAGAATGATATTTGTCTGGGCTTTTTGTTTATGGCTTCTATGATATTTACAATAACCAAGATATGAAGACAACCTAAGTGTCTGACAATAGATGAATGGATAGGGAAGAGGTGATATATCTATACACACATATATGTACATATATGTACACATATGTATATATGTGTACATATATATATCTTAGTGTGTGTATGTATATATAATATATAATGGAATAATACATGGCCATAAAAAAGGATGAGATCCTGCCATTTGAGGCAGCATGGATAGACATAGAAGGTATTATCATAAATGAAATAGCTCAGATTGAGAAAGATAAATACCATATGATTCTCTTCATAAGTGACTTATTTAAAAAAATTTATAAGCAAACGGTAAGCAGAATCAGATGTTTAAATATGGAGAACAAACTGATGGTTGCAAGAGGAGACGTGGGGGGCGTGGTAAAATGAGTGAAAGGGAGAGGGAGATACAGGCTTTCAGTTATGCAGTAAGTCATGGGAGTAAACACACAATAGAAGGAATACAATCAATGATATTGTAATACCAGTGTAATGGGACAGATGGTAGTTACACTTGTGGTGAACATAGCATAATGTATAAACTTGTTAAATCACTAAGTTGTACACCTGAAACTAATGTAATGTGTGTCAACTATATTCACATTTTTTAAAAAATTAATAACTTAAAAAAGAAAGCATAGGTAAATTTGTTGAGCATAGAGCAGTCATTTTTCAAGGGAATAATGAGATCCAGAATTAGTCACATGGAGTGTGGATATAGTAAGCAGGTTGGGGCTGAGAGTCGAAAGGATAAGGGATTTCTGGAGACGCTTTTAGATCTGGCAGAGGACTTAATCCTAAATGGTTTTTGGAAGAAGGTGGGCAAAAGCCTAACACTGAAGTCTGAAAATGTTTTTGGGGTTGGTTTTTTTTTTTTTTAACAAATTTGGTAACTGGGACATTTTCATTTCAGAGCTCTATTTTCACTTTAAGGTTAATAATAAAAATACACAACAAAAAATTGTTTATTTATTCATTCTACTTTATATAGGTGGAGATGTATAAATTCATAAAGCCTGGCTGCTACCTTCACTGAAGGGTCCACTATTGTGCAGCTCAGCGCCATATTTAACCAGTCCCAAAGGAACGGAGAATAAATTATCTCCTGAGTGTCAGCTGAGTTCCATGGGAATATGAGGAAAAATAAGTACAGACAAAGGGAAACCAGATTGATTGGATCAGCTGGTAGGTACACTTTTGCTTTTACGTCACTATATTGTTAGCTGTCTGGATAGATGCACGTCATGGCATCACTATACTTCTTAGCTTATCTCTCCTTTTCCTTTCTTCACTGGTCTCTCAGGGATTTATACAATGACCAGAGAAGGTAATATCGTTTTGTCTTTGGATAGTATTCAATCTTCATCTTATCCAGGGAGCTGTCAAATATTTTACCTTCCAGTCTTAGGGTTTTACCCCCTGGAAATCTCTTAAAGAACTCACAGGTCTTACAATAGTACTTCTTGAAGTTCAGGTCAGAACAATGTTTATGGTAATATGGAAAGATAAAAGTGATAAAAAGAAATTCCTTTGCTTAGAGCAGAGGCTATAGAAAGCTTGCATGCAATCAAACCTGCATTTTCTCAGTGTGAGAGACTTTTACATGACAGAGGCAAGGGTGAACTCATGACAAAAACCTGAAGTAGATTATGAATGCACTGCCTCTCACACTTTGAGTAAATTAAGAAAATCTGGGGTTATATTTATGACGTGTATCATTAGACATATCAAAAAGTAAGTATGTTCCACACTTGTTAATGAATGTGTTTATCTCTCTTCCATTCCAGAGGATATTTTGTTTAAATAAATTGCAAGGATCCCCAAGTTATCATACTAGTATATGTACAATTACTAATTTTATAATTTAATATTTTCAGTCATTGCTCAAAACACAATAATAATCTCTGCCTTTTGATCTGCCAATTTTGCCAGTATGTTGTAACAAATGTGTGTCTATTCCTAAAGGAAGAAAATGTTGATGGTCAGGAAAAAATAACAGAAAAAAAGGCACAATACAAGCTTAGCACTTATCCCCTACAGACTTGCCCAGTCCATCCCACAGAAAGAAAATAATACAGCAAATATTATCAAGAACTTATGGCATAGAAAAAATGCTCGTTCCTAAGAATAAAGAGAGAACATGATGGATAAAAGTCATACATATCACATTTTAATAATTCGTGGTTTCTATAAAGTAAATTTTACAGAGAATTTTATTGATTCTACTTATTTAGTCTTCTGGGGAAAAGACAAGGAAATATTTGTCATCACAAAATTCCCTTATGCACTCCTCTCTCTCGTCCTCAGACAAATTTGGAGAGTAAAAAGACAAAGTGAGCATAGTTTAAAAAGAAAAAAAACCCACACAAATAAGTCAATTGTTAATTTAAATAAGGAACATGAAGATGACATAAATGCATCAGTTAGCTGTAAAAATTATGTTATTTATAGAGATGGCTTCATCTATGTATTAAATAATATCTCTGGCTTCTGATTTCCTTCCCAAAAATAAAGAATTTTACTCTTGTTTACAACCAAGGCAATTCTAGTCTTGTATTTCTAAGACAGGAAATACATTTATTTCTTCTGATCACATTTAAAAGAATATATATTAAAAATAACAATAATCATACCTTTTATTAAGCTCAGAAATTGTGACTGGCTCTTCAGCTTCCACCAAAATCTTAGAAGACAATGAAGTTTGAAAATGGCATCGGGGTTAAAACTCGGAATTAGACATTTTAGTCCTAAGAGTACACAATCTTGGAAACTGGAAAACAGTGTCTTAATATCTAAATTACGGACATGATAACAATTGTTGCAGAAACATATTGCCCTTGCCTCTGGAGACATATCTAGAAAAATGTTGTTGTGGCCAGTTTCAGAGAGATTACTGCCT
This sequence comes from Potos flavus, assembly GCA_028534135.1. Taxonomy (NCBI): domain Eukaryota; kingdom Metazoa; phylum Chordata; class Mammalia; order Carnivora; family Procyonidae; genus Potos; species Potos flavus. Next base: position 52,804,800 of record CM052897.1, on the reverse strand, counting down.
GTGCCCTCTTCTAGGATTTTTATGCTTTTAGGTCTCACATTTAGATCTTTAATCCATTTTGAGTTTAGTTTTGTGTATGGTGTAAGAGAGTGATGTAGTTTCATTCTTCTGCATGTAGCTGACCAGTTTACAACACCATTTGTGGAAGACACTGCTTTTTTCCTATTGGATACTCATTCCTCCTTTATGGAACCAAGAAACTCTTAACCGTAGAGAACAAATGATGATCACCAGAGGGGAGGTTGGTGGGGAAAAAGGAGATATAGGGGATGGGGATTAAGGAAGGAGTACACATTTCCTGATGAGCACTGGGCGATGTATGCAATTGTTGAAACACTATATTGTACCAGTGAAATGACTATAACAGTGAGTGTTACCAATACTGGGATTAAAATAAAAATAAAAAAATAAATAATTAAGAGATATATTGCATATATAGACAATTTGTTTACAGATACAGGTGTTATATAAAGTCACCGATGAGGGAACTTTTAACATAGACCTGTGAATATGGTTTTCCTTTTCAAGAGAGGATGTGTAAAATATTTGTGCTTTAACAGGCTGAGTGGATATTGCAAAAATGCATACAGGAAAAAAGTTCCATCGTTTCATTTCATTGGAACTACTAATATCAACATTTAAATCTTTAAATCTTCAATTCCTTTATTATTCACATACTCTCTTTATTTTTGTCTTGTTTCCCAACAGTAGATTTTGCTTAAAGAAAATGAAAAGCAATATGAGAAACCATACAATGATTACAGAGTTCGTTCTCTTGGGCATTTCAGACGACCCACAGCTTCAAGTTGTAATCATTATCTTTTTATTTATGGCTTATGTATTAAGTGTCACTGGAAACCTAACCATCATCATCCTCACCTTGACAGACTGTCACCTCGAGACGCCTATATATTACTTCCTGCAGAATTTCTCCTTCTTAGAAATTACATTCACCAGTGTCTCTATCCCCAGATTTTTGGGGGCAATCATTACGAATATCAAGACCATTTCTTATAACGATTGTTTGGCTCAACTATTTTTCTTCATCTTCATGGGTGTTTCTGAATTTTTTCTTCTCACTGCCATGTCTTTTGATCGTTACGTTGCCATCTGCAAGCCTCTTCATTACACCACCATCATGAGCAAAAAAATCTGTACCCTGCTTGTCTTTGGGTCCTGGCTAGGAGGATTTCTTCATCTTCCCACCACTCATGCTCATCCTTCAGCTAGATTTCTGTGCTTCCAATGTAATTGATCATTTCTCTTGTGACTATTTCCCCATTTTACAACTCTCATGCTCAGATACATGGCTTTTAGAGATGATTGGCTTTTGCTACACTTTTGTCACTCTGATCTTCACTTTGGCATTAGTGATTCTTTCCTACTTGTGCATTCTTAACACCATCCTGAGAATCCCATCAGCTAGTCAGAGGAAAAAGGCTTTCTCCACTTGCTCCTCTCACTTGATTGTCATTTCTATCTCTTATGGGAGCTGTATATTCATGTATGTCAAGCCTTCAGCAAAAGAAAGAGCATCACTGACCAAAGGAGTAGCTATTCTCAACACCTCAATTGCCCCTATGTTGAACCCTTTTATTTATACCCTGAGGAACCAGCAAGTAAAACAAGCTTTCAAAAACTTGCTTCATAAAGTACTGTTTTCTAGAAACAAATGAAAATATGTATTAACATGAATGGATATCATTGTGAAGACCCAATAAAAGGCAAATAAAATTTCAACTTCTAGAGTATCCTCCAATATCCATCTCCCAGATACTTGCTATGTTGTGCTCATTTCCTTAAGCTTTCTTTTAAACCTAAAGTAACTTTGTTGTGTCTCTTTCAAACCCTCTATAGGTTCTGTTTCCTCATTGATTTGCAAGACTAAATAGAACATTAGTGGCTATAAAACAAAAATCATTTTCCTGAGTGTTCCAAATAATAAAAATACTTATTTTTACTGTAAAGGCTTGAGTAAACACTCTTTTCATGGATTTATTCTAAAATCTTATGTTCCATTACTAATATCACATTTTCTCTCTTTTTCTTACACTTTCTTGAAGCTATAAAAGGTGTGAAGTAAATTATCTAACAATCATATTTTGTGCACACGAACTGCAGTATCTGTCCAGTTCTTCATGCTCAGTTGAGTGTTTATTTCACAGCTTATAAATTATTTAAAAGTCACACACCTTTTGCTTTCTAGCTATGCTCAGGGCATGTGTTATGTCTTTTTTATGTACTACCCTTGTTTAACTGTATTGTTATTATTTTTTAAAGATTTTAGGGGCGCTTGGGTGGCTCAGTTGGTTAAGTTGCTACTTTCAGTTCAGGTCATGATCCCAGAGTCCTGGGATCATGCCCAGCATGAGACTCCTTGCTCAGCAGGAAGCCTGCTTCTCCCTCTCCCTCTGCCTGCTTCTCCCCTGCTTGTGTTCTGTGTCAAATACATACAAAAAATCTTTAAAAAATAATAAAAAATTAAAAATAAATGTTTATTTATTTATTTGAGAGAGAGAGAGAGCATGAACAAGGGGAAGAGGAGGGGCTGAGGCAAAGGAACAAGCAGATACCCTGCTGAGTGGGGATTCTGATATTCCGGGACCCTGAGATCATCATCTGAACTGAAGTCAGATGCTTAACCAATGGAGCCATCAGGCTTCCCAAATCTGTATTATTTGTTTAAATATGTAACAGATGAAGATATAGGCAGTCACCATTACACCTATGCCACATGAGTGTTTGACAGGAATTTCATAAATAATAATATCTCTTAGAGAGAACAATTATTCTGTTCCATATTGTTGTAGAGAACAATTATTCTGTTCCATATGCTCAACCAGGTATATCCTAAATAATATCGTGTTTAATCTTCACAGCTATATGGTAACATAGACTAATTATCTCGGTTATAGGTGTGCAAAGTGATGCTTGGAAAGGTTGAGTAATTTACCTGAGGTCTTGAGGTATAACAGCCAGTGTGATAACTGGTTTGTAAAACAAAACAGAGACAGAAAGTTGTGTTTATTTCATGCATCTTTAAAACTGTGGGAACCTGAAAATATCTATAGCTTTACTTAGGACCTGCACGATTTTATTGGTGTTTTACACTCACATTTTATCATTTGGGCATGATTATATTATTATAGTCTAGTTGGGGAAGGTACTAATTCCTAATATTATGCTTGGCATATACATTTAAATTTTAACCAAACAAAACAAGAAACTCTTCAACATCCATTGCTGGTGAGCAACAGAGAAGGAAAAACTGTATAAAGTATTAGCAGTATTATAGTACCAAACATTCTTATTGGAAGGCAAATTTAAAATATGGAGTAAAGAATGGAACCATATGATAATTGTCTTTCTCTGATTGACTTATTTCACTTAGCATAATACCCTCTAGTTCCTCCATGTCATGCAAATGGTAGGTATTCATCTTTCTGATGGCTCTTAACTCTGGGAAACAAACTGAGTTGCAGAAGGGAGGGGGGATGGGAGGATGGGATAACTGGGTGATGGGCATTAAGGCGGGCACGTGATGGGAAGAGCACTGGGTGTTATATGCAACTAATCAATCACTGAACATCAAAAACTAATTATGTACTACTATATGTTGGCTAACTGAATTTAAATTAAAAACAAGAATGGACTTAGTACTATGTAGTAGATTATCAGTTTTTAAACATTGGCATGGGGCTAGTAGCACATTCAGTAGAGATATGCAATAGGAACTAGATGTTTGGTTGTTAATCTCTGAAAAATAAAGCAAACTTTACCTAGTGTGGTTGTTTGCTTGCTTTTTTTTTTTTTGTCTCATTGAACACTGTCCCCAAGATTCCTTTTCAAATTCAATACTAATGTGTATGATGTTTTATATTCCTTAGTGTTTTATATGCGGTCCTGCCCTGGCAATTTTGATTCACTGAATTATTCCCACTGAGCCAGCAGCAGAGAGAAGAGATAAAACAATAAGTAGCTTACGCTACGTAAAATCTGTGTAGAAACCATACCAGACAGTTTTAAAACACCTTCTGATATTTTTTTCCTCTTAGATTCACCTTTGCTGCACCTCAAAGGTTTAAACCATTGTGTTTTCATTTTCACTGTTTCCGTGTATTTTTTGATTTCCTGTGTGCTCTCTTTGTTGACCTATTTATTCTTTAGTAACATGTTATTTAACCTCCACATATTCATGTTCTTTCCACGTTTTTCCTTGTGGTTGATTTGTAGTTTCATAGCGTTGTGGTCTAGTTTCACAGCATTGTGGTATGACTTTCATCTTTTTAAATTCGTTGAGACTTCTTTTATGGCCTAACCTGTGATCTATAATGGAGAGTAGTCAGTGTGCACTTGAAAAGAATGTGTATTCTGTTGTTTTAGGTTGGAATATTCTGAACATAACTGCTAAATTCATCTGGTCCAATGTGTCATCAATGCTACTGTTTTCTTGTTGATTTTTTCCTTCATATATTTGCTCCTTTCTCACTCTCCATATTCAAAGAAATATATATTGTTCATTTATCATGCAAATGGATGCGAAAAGAAAGCTGGGGTAACAATACTTATATCAGATAAAATAGACTTTAATACCAACACTGTAAAAGGAGGCAAATGACACTAATTAATTATACCGGGAACAATCCAACAAGAAAATATAACAATTGTAAGTATTTATGCACCCAACATGGGGGCACCCAAATACATAGGGCAGTTAATAACAAACATAAAGGAACTAATCAATCGTAATACAATAATAGTAGGGGATTTTCACACCCTATTTACATCAATGGATAACAACCTCAATTACAATTACACCAAAAACAATAAAATACCTAGGAAAAAAACCTCACCCCGGAGATCAAAGACCTATACTCTAAAAACTGTAAAACGCCGATGAAGAAATTGAAGATGATACAACCAAATGGCAAGGTAGTCCGTGCTCATGGGTTGGAAGAACAAATATTGTTAAAATGTCTATACTACCAAAAGCAATCTAAACATTTACTGCAATCCCTATCAAAATACTAACAGCATGTTTCACAAAACTACAACAAGCAACTCTAAAATTTGTTTTAGATAGGGGTGCCACTCAAATCACAAACCCAAATAACCAAAACAAGTTGAAAAAGAACAAAATTGGAGTTATCACAATTCTGGACTTCAAGTTATAGTACAAAGCTATAATAATCAAAACAGTATGGTATTGGCAGGAAAGTAGACACAGATCAATGGAACAGAATAAGAAGTTCAGAAATAAACCCATGATACAATGACTCTTTGACAAAGAAAGCAAAAATAAGCGGTGGGAAGACAGTCTTTTTCACCAATGGAGTTGGAAAAACTGGAAAGCTACATGCAAAAGAAAGAAACTGGAACACATTCTTATACCAAACACAAAAATAAATTCAGAAGGAAACTTTGTGCATTATTGGTGGAAATGCAAACTGATGTAGCCACTGTTGAAGACAATATGAGGTTTCCTAAAAACTTAAAAATAGAGCTATTCTATGATCCATTAATTCCACGACTGGGCATTTACCCAAAGAATATGAAAACGATAATTAAAAAGATTTGTCCACTCCTCTGCCTTTGAAGCACTATTTACAAGGCCAAAATATAGAAGCAGCTCAAGTGTGCATGTATAGAAGGGGATTAAGATCACACTTACCTGGAAGAGCACTGTGTAGTGTATAGAATTAATGAATTACTATATTGTACACCTGAAACTAATATAAAACTGTAGGTAGACTATACTGGATTTAAAATTTTTTAAAATGTACTTAGAGCTAATTTAAAGAAGAAAAAAAAGAAAAATTTTCAATCAATATTCTTGAAGTTAAGGAAAGACTACAGAATTTTCCAAATTAAAGGAGACTAAAACATTATGGTAATTAAATTAACATATAATTCTAAACTGTATTATTTTCTATAAAAAAAACTTAAGTCACTGGTGAAACTTAAATAGCATTAGAGAAGTACATGTTAATAATGTACCAATGTTACTGTCCTGACACTAATGTTATATGATGCTTATCTAGTAGAATATTCTTTTTTGTTATAAACACATACTATTATACTGAATAGCAGATGGATCATCAAATGATCCAGGAATAAATGATCTTCATGGTTATTTGTTGGTTTTCTTTATATTTTATATTATTTCAAAATTTAAAAAATAGCAAAATATTAAGTGCTGCCCTACACCTCCAATTTGGGGCATAGGTAACTAGTTAATGAAATCCTACTATTGACTGAGGAAGCAAGAGAATGCTTTCCATTTGGGCTAAGCCCTCTTAATGTGTAGAAATGGTCATACTGTTCCAGGGCACTGGAATCTCTGAAATTCTTGTTGGCATTAAGTATAGGGTTCAAATTATTTCTATTTCTCTTTTGGGAGAATATGTTTTATTTTGTAGTTAAAGAAATTCAGTTTTGTGCTTAAAGCAATTCACAGTAGTTTTTATTTCCTTCCTTTTTTGTTTGTTTCAGTTATTGTTTTATTTTTCACATAACGGATATTCCTGATATGAGTCTCCAGGGGGCATTTCTTTTTCTTTTCTTCTTCTTCTTTTTTTTAAATTAATCCCCTGTGTGTCTTATGAGCAAAGTAATAAAACCGTTCCTTTTGTTAGTGCACAATTTGAAGCAAGAATTCTTTGTTACAAAATTTGGGTTCCTTTCATATGAGGGATTTCCCAAAATTGCTTTTCATTTAGAGCATTACATTTTCACTTAGAATTTTTATAGAGACATTTACCTTCATCTTAACACATAACAAAAAAGAGAGAAAATGATTCTTACCCAGACTGAAAGAGGATTCTAATTATTTGTAATATCTGGGTCCTGTCATTTTAATGACTGTCAGTGAGAGTGAAAGTTATTAACAGATGACTATAACTTCCAGAATGCATATGTTTTTAGAATCTTTCTGCAGAAATGCTTTGGAATTAACTTTCTTCTTAAATTATTGAATTTTTTATAATATTATTAGGGATAGAGTATTCGTCATTTACTTTTGACCACTCTTTCTACCATATTCCCATAAGGGGAAAATTATATCAATGTATTCTGGATACGGTAAGTCAATTATAATTTGCAGTAAATATCTAGATCATAAATGAAAGTATTCCCACAAGTAAAAGTCAGGTAATATCCATTGACTTTTGAACTGTCATTTACTTTTCTATTTTTATGTAGATATAATAGTCAAAACTTCATGACTAAATGCAACTGATATGAGAAGACTGATGCATTTGAAATGAGCAAAAAATAATAATGAAGTGAAATGAGATAAAGGAACAATGGGGAAGTACTGCATCAGGACAAAATAATGGTATATATCTGAATATTTTAATCAGAGATAGTATGTAACTCATTATTTCCATATTTTGCAAATTTTTAAGTCTTTTAATGAGCTAAGAATTTTTGAAGAACAAATTACATATAGATATTGGTATTAATTTTCTGGATGTTATAAGAAACTTTTCAATAATTTTTAAGCTATACATAGAAAAAAATATACTTAGGGTCAAGCTTATGATCTATTTAGACATGAAAGAGAATTTACCTCATTTGGTAATGATTAGCTCAAATTTAAATGATCTTTCAAGTTGAAATAAGGAAAAAGAAAAAGTTTAGTAGTGTTGTTATCATAACTGTCACTTAAATGGAACCATCAGTTAGATTGAGCTAGGCTGTTATAGTTTTAAGTATCATCTATCCTGTTAAATTGGATCAATTTCTGACTATGTTTTTTTTTTCTGTATGTAGTTTTTGTAAAAATTCTCTTTTTTCCAATTCTGAAGTTGTCTTCCTATCTCTATTTAATAGTACCCAAGTCTGAAATGAGGAATCAGTCAAGAGAGATCGAATTCATTCTCCTAGGACTGACTGATGACCCGCAATTGCAAATCGTGATTTTTATATTTTTCTTTCTAAACTATGTGTTGAGTGTGATGGGGAACTTAACCATCATCCTTCTTACCTTGCTAGATCCCCGCCTCAAGACTCCCATGTATTTTTTCCTCCGAAATTTCTCCTTCTTGGAAGTTTCATTGACAACAGTCTGTATTCCCAGATACCTGATAAGCATCGTGACTAAAGACAAAATAATTTCCTACAATAATTGTGCATCTCAGTTATTCTTTTTCCTCTTATTAG
>CM052897.1:52772507-52796137 GCA_028534135.1 Potos flavus | reverse complement strand
GGATTGCTTTAAATGTGTAGATTGCTTTGGGTAGTATGGACTTATTAACAATATTTGTTCTTTCAATCCATGAGCATGAAATGTTTTTCCATTTCTTTCATCAGTGTTTTATAGTTTTCAGGGAATAGTTCTTTTATCTCTTTGGTTAGGTTTATTCCTAGGTATCTTATGGTTTTTGGAGCAATTGTAACTGGGACTTATCCCTTGATTTCTCTTTCTGCTGCTTCATTATTGGTATATGGAAACGCAACACATTTTTGGACATTGATTTTTTTTTTTATCCTGTGACTTTGTGTATCAGTCCTAGGAATTTGTGTATCAGCTCTAGGAAGTTTTTCATGGAGTCTTCCAGGTTTTGTACATAGAGCATCATGTCATCTGCGAATAGAGAAAGTTTTACTTCTTCCTTGCAGATTTCAATTCCTTTTATTTCTCTTGCCTGATTCCTGTGGATAGGATTTCCAGTACTATGCTAAATAAAAGTGGTGAGAGTGGACATCCTTTCTTGTTCCTGACTGTAGAGGAAAAGCTCTCAGTTTTTCCCCATGTAGGGTGATATTAGCTGTAGGTTTTTCACATATGGCCTTTATTAAGTTGAGCTATGTTCCTTCTAAAGCTCATTTGTTGGATTCACACTTAAATTTAAATAACCACATGTGTAACAGGAAACATTTTAGCAAGGATGACACTCATTAACAATTAAAATACACTTACTACTATGAAGATGTAACACAGGGAATTATGTAAGTTTGAGAAAACCAAAGAATCAAGAAGACTGCATTAAAGGGTACAATTTAACTAATATTAACAAAAACAAATGAATAAGCAAACAGACAAAAAGCAGAAATAGACCATAAATACAGACAACAAACATGTAGTTGCCAGAGGGGAGGGGGTGCAAAATGGCTGAAGAAAAGTGAGAGGTACAGGCTTCTAGTTATGAAATAAACGAGTCACAGGAATAAAACGTACACCATAAGGAATACATTCAACGCTATTGTAATAGCATTCTATGGTAACAGATCATAACTACACTGTGGTCAACATAGCATAATGTATAAACTCATCAATTCATTATGCTTTCCTCCTGAAACTAATATAACAACGTAACTAATGTACTAATGTAACTAATAGTTTGTGGCAGTTATACTCAATATAAACAAACAAACAAATAAATTTGCATTAATGAATGATTAGAAGTGAATTGAGATGCCAAGAAAACAACTTCCAGCAGGGAAAATATGTGAGAGTGAATGACTTTCATTCATGATTTCACTTAATCTTTACAATATCCTATGAATTAAGAGTATTAGCCCTCTCATTTTATGAGTACAGAAATTGATAGAAAGGTTGAATAGATTTTGCAAGTTGAATAAATTTTGCAATTTTACAAAATCATTGGGTCTCTTTAACCTCAAAATCTGGGAATTATGATCTGGTCTTTATAATTTGTTACGTGAATTGTGACTTCATTTTTGTCTCTCTTTTATAAAATGTGGAAATGATTTCTAATATCTGTGATGGCCAGGATGCAATGAAAAAGGCACATTCTTGTCTGTAGGAAGGAAATTTTGAAAATACCTATCAAAATGTCATACTCATATATATTTTAGTCTAGTAGTTGCATATATGCAAATGAATGTATAAAAAATGGACTTAGTGTTTTAGCTAATGATGTGAAATTGGTAGCAAGCTAATTCCCTAAATCTTAACAAATAATGGAATTATTAAATTATTAGAAGTTTCCTCTGGTATTCTATGAATTTGTTTTAAAAGGATGAGTCCCAGCTGTATAGGTTGACAAGGAATGATACCCATTGTATTTTGTTAACTGAAAAAAAAAGAAAAATTGCCAGACATATTCTATAATAAAATTGCATCTGAGTGTGTGAATATGACTGTGTTGGTGAATGAAATTTCCGATAGAATATACTACAAAAATGTAATACCAGTTAATTTGAAGATTTGAGGGCAAATGGAAGATCAGTTAGAAACATAAGGGTCATTCCATCTGTCATTATATACCATTGATTTGGTATTGATTCACTAACACGTCTTTCTCATGGCATTAAGTCTATATAACTCTTAACACTAAAAAATTAAAAACTGAGTTTCAAATACCCTTCTGATTTTTTAAAATATTACAATTTTTTCTTGAATTATTCATTCTTTTTTGTGCTGATAGGGATGTATAAATGAATAAAACCTGAGTGCTACCCTCAATGAAGTGTTGGAGCTAGCTCTGCATTTAATGAACCCGAAAGGAATTGAGAATAAATTATCTCCTGAGTTAAGACCGAGTGCCATGTGCATATTAGAAAAATTAAATACAGCCAAGGGGAAACTAGATTGATTGGACACCCTGGTAGGTATACTTTTACTTTTATCTCACTATATTGCTTTGCTTTCTGGAAGTTGTACATCACGACATCACTATACCTCTTGGGCCCATCTCTTCTGCATCCAGCCTTTCTTTATTCTGGCCTCTCATTCATTTATACAGTGACTAGAGAAGGTAAATTTGTTTCATCTTTGGATAGTATTCAATCCTCATCTTATCCAGAGAACTATGAAATGGTTTACATTTCAGTCACGAAGCAGTATTCCCTGGAAACTTACTTAAAGAACTCTCAGGGTTACAATAGTAGCTTTTTAAAATTTAAGACAGAACAATGGTTATGTTTATATGGAAAGATAAAAGAGATAAAGAAAAACTCTTTAATTATAGGAGAGGGTGTAGAAAACTTGTACGCAATCAAGCCTGCATTTTCTCTTTGTGAGAGGCATTTATGTAAGAGAGGAAGGGTGAACTCCTGACAAAAAGTCTCCAGAAGTAGCTTATGAAGGCTTTGCTTCTCACATTTTAAGTAAATTAAGAAAATCTGGGATTATATTTCTGTCTGGAATCATTAGACATATCAGAAATTAAGTATGTTCTGTATTTGTCAATAAATATATTTTCATCTTTCTCCCATTCAAAAGGTTATTTTTTGGAATACATTGCAATGATCCCCAAATTATCACTTTAACATATTTACATTTCTAATTTTTTGTTTGCTTTTGTTGTTTTTGTTTTTCTTGTTTTGATTTTTTTATTTAAATTCAATTAATTAACATATAATGTATTATTTGTTTCAGGAGTACAGGTCTGTGATTCATCAGTCTTATATAATACCTGTGCTCATTACAACACATACCCTCCCCAATGTCCATCACCAAGTAACCCCATCCCGCCACCCCCCTCCTCTCCAGCAACCCTCAGTTTCTTTCTTTAAGATTAAGGGTCTTTTATGGTTTGTCTCCCTATCTGGTTTCATCTTGTTTCATTTTTTCCTCTCTTCCCTTATGATCCTCTGCCTTGTTTCTTAAATTACACATATCAGTGAGAGATCATATGATGATTGTCTCTCTCTGACTGACTTATTTCACTTAGCATAATACCATCTAGTTCCATTCATGTTGCTGCAAATGGCAAAATTTCATTTTTGATGGCTTTGTAATATTCCACTGTATAATATTCCACATCTTCTTTATCCATTCATCTGTCGATAGTCATCTGGGCTATTTCCATAGTTTGGCTATTGTGGGCATTGCTGCTATAAACATTGGGGTGCAGGTACCCCTTCAGATCACTACCTTTGTATCTTTGGGGTAAATACCCAGTAGTGCAATTGTTGGGTCATAGAGTAGCTCTATTTTCAATTTTTTGAGGAACTTCCATACTGTTTTTCAGACTGGCTGCACCAGTCTGCAGTGTAGGAGTGTTCCCCTTTCTCAGCATCCTCACCAATATCTCGTTTCCTGACTTGTTAATTTAGCCATTCTGAATGGTGTGATGTGGTATCTCATTGTGGTTTTGATTTGTATTTCCCCGATGCCAAGTGATGTTGAGCACTTTTTCATGTGTCTGTTGGCCATTTGTATGTCTTCTTTGCAGAAATGTCTGTTCATGTCTTCTGCCCATTTCTTGATTGGATTATTTGTTCTTTGGGTGTTGAGTTTGATAAATTCTTTATAGATTTTGGAAACTAGCCCTTTATCTCATATGTCATTTGCAAATATCTTCTCTCATTCTGTCGGTTGTCTTTCGATTTTGTTGACTGTTTCCTTTCTTGTGCAAAAGCTTTTTATCTTGATGAAGTCCCAATAGTTCACTTTTGCCTTATTATTTTTAAAGATTTTATTTATTTATTTGAGAGAGAGAGAGAGTGGGAGCATGAGCAGGGAGAGGAGGAGGGGCCAAAGGAGAGGGACAAGCAGACTCCTTGCTGAGTGGGGAACCTGATGTGGGGCTGAATCCTAGGACCCTGAGATCATCACCTGAACTGAAGTCAGATGCCTCACCAACTGAGCCACCAGGCACCCCATATCTGTATTATTTGTTTAAATATGTAACAGATGAAGATATAGGCAGTCACCATTACACCTATGCCACATGAATGTTTGATAGGAATTTTTAAATAATAACTTCTCTTCTATAGAGAACAATTACTCTGTGCCATATGCTCAACCATATATGTCCTAAATAATATCGTGTTTAATCTTCACAGCTATATAGCAACTTATTATCTCTGTTACAGGTGGTGTGCAAAGTGATGCTTGGAAAGGTTGAGTAATTTGCTTGAAGTCTTGACCTGTAACAACCGATGTGATAACTGGTTTGTAAAACAAAACAAAGAGACAAAAAGTTGAGTTTATTTCATGCATATTTAAAACTGAACCTGGGAACCTGAAACCTGAAAATATCTATAGCTTTTACTTAGGACCTGTACAATTTTATTGGTGTTGTACAGTCACATTTTATCATTTGGGCATGATTACATTATTATAGTCTAGTCGGGGAAGGTACTAATTCCTAATATTACACTTGGCATATAAATTAGAATTTTAATCAATCAAAATAAGAAACTCTTCAAAGTCCATTACTGGGGAGCAGCAGAGTGAGAAGGAAAAACTGTATAAAGTATTAGCAGTGGTATAGTACCAAACATTCTTATTGGAAGGCAGATTAAAAATATGGAGTAAAGAAAGGAACCATATGATAATTGTCTTTCTCTGACTGACTTATTTCACCTAGCATAATACCCTCTAGTTCCATCTGTGTGGATGCAAATGGTAGGTATTCATCCCTTCTGATGGCTGTTAACTCTGCGATACAAATTGAGGGTTGCGGAAAGGAGGTGGGTGGGAGGATGGGATAACTCGGTAATGGGCATTAAGGAGGGCATGTATTGGGATGAGCATTGGGTGTTATATGCAATTAATGAATCATCGGACATTACATCAAAAACTAATGATGTATTATACATTGGCTAATTGAATTTAAATTAAAAAAAAAAGAATGGGCCTAGTACTAAATAGTAGGTTATCAGTTTTTTAAAAATGGCATGGAATACTCATTCAATAGAGATATGCATTAGGAACTAGTTGTTTGGTTGTAATTTCTGAAAAATAATGTCAAGGGAAACTAACTTTACCTAGTGTGGTTGTTTGCTTGCTTTTTTTTTTTTTTTCCCCTGTCTCGGACACTGTCCTCCGAGATTCTTTTTCAAATTAAATACTAAAGTGTATGATGTCTTATATTCCTTAGTGTTTTGTGTGTAGTCCTGTTCTGGCAATTTTGATTAACTGAATTATTCCCAGTGAGGCAGCAGCAGAGAGAACAGATAAAAGAGTAAATAGCTCATGCTACATAAAATCTGTGTTGAAACGATACCAGACAGTTTTAAACACCTTCTGATATTCTTTTCTTCTTCACATATTTGCTCCTTTCTCACTCTCTGTACTCAAAGAAATATATTTCCTCTAGATAAAATGGAAAATGTAAGATAAAAACATTAACAGTAGAAAGCAAAACAGTTCACTGAAAGGAATGTGTCCTGGAATGCTGGGTTTCGCTGGATTATAACAATGGCAACTGCTAATATTTTTTTATGTTTCAGCCATTCTGCATGTTAATGAGACTGTATGAAAATCAGAGGTATGTCAGACATATAGAAGGCAATGGAGTCTCCTAAACTATACCGTTGCTTCATTACTTATCAGCTCAACTTTTAATTAGATTAAATAGGGTATATTGGAGTTCTATTTTGCAAGTGGGTATAGATGTCAGTATGTTTTGTTTTATTATATCATTTATTCATTTTCTATTAAATGAGAAGCAAGAAATTAATATCTCTGTGCCTGTGTTTCTAACTGAATATAGGCTAGGTAGTACTTTCTTTAAGAGAATAGACTTTAATCTTAGGTAGTCCCTGGTTATATTGAATACTCGATTTTTCTTGATTTTGACAAAATGGGTGGAAGATAATTTAAGTTAACCTAAACCATCTCCTTCCAGGGGAAATATGGATCTGCATTCAGAAATAACAAGATAGGCTAAATGCTTAGAGATATCCTTCATACCCTGCATGAGTACATCCTTGGGATGGCTTTAGGCTTGAGGAATCATATGCACCTTGTTAAACACTGAGATTTTTTCTCCCCAAAGGCTGCCGAATGAATGAATGAATAGCGTCCATTAGGCTTAATTGATGTTGGTAAATAAATACAATCCATTGAATTTTCATTAACATTTTTACATAAATAGTATACCTCTCCCAGGTCTGTGATATTGGATCGTCTTCTCTGACAGTTTCTTTAGGTATGTTCTCTGCTTCTACAAAATTGACCCTATCAGTACTCATTTTCAATGATGTTCACATGAACCCTTCCTTATCTATTAATACCTTCTTTCATAGATCTTCATACATTCCCTCAAAGGTTTAGTCAGTAGCCAAAATATGTAAGTCGGTCATGGTAGTATTTTTCAGAAGAGTCTTAAAATTGATAGGAAATTTAAGAGGAAAAAAGAATATGCAAAAAAATTGAAGTAAGGGTAAATACAGTGCATTGACATATTATTACCTATGGAAGAGTAATAATATATTTTTTAACCTGGATCCCCAATGCCAATAAAATAGTGCAGAAATTTCAATCTTGAGATTTAAACCAAATATTGCCTATTTATTGAAAATGTATTTTGAGACTTCCAGGTGTTATGAAAAACTGAAGCTTTCAATGAAAAGCAAACCCTGGTGAAAGAAGAAAGATGCTGATGTACAGAATAAAGTTAAATAAAAGAACAAATGCTGGGCCGCCTGGGTGGCTCAGTGGGTTAAGCCTCTGCCTTCGGCTCAGGTCATGATCTCAGGGTCCTGGGATCGAGCCCCACATCAGGCTCTCTGCTCAGCAGGGAGCCTGCTTCCCTCTCTCTCTCTGCCTGCCTCTCTGCCTACTTGTGATCTCTTTCTCTCTGTCAAATAAATAAATAAAATCTTAAAAAAAAAAAAAAAGAACAAATGCTAAAGAAATTTAATGAAAGTGGGGCACCTGAGTGCCTCAGTCAGTTAAGCGTCTGCCTTTGGCTCAGGTCATGATCATGGGGTCCTGGGATCCAGCTCCACATCGACTCCCTGTATAGCACGGAGTCTGCTTCTTCCCCTCCTTCCTGCTCATGCTCTCTCACTATCTCTGTCTCTCTCAAATAAATAAATAAAATCTTTTTAAAAAGAAATTTAAGAAAGTAATTTTAAAATAATGTTTTATGAAGTTTTTTTGAGTAATATATCCAAAAAGTTTGGCTTCTTTTCATGTCCTTTGTCATAAATTTAATCAAAAGGGAAATTTAGGCCCAGTGAATACTACATATTGAAAAGTAGGTAAACTAAGAAAACACATCTTGTAAAACAAAGATACAACCTACATACTATGCAGCCAAGAACTGGGCATACAATAGGGAACTTCACCTGATGGGTGTTTGTGATGCAAGAACAAACTCAAAATGAATGAATGAATGAAGTAGACAAGTGTTCATTTTAAGCCTCTTATGACTCTTCCAGACACTGGACTGTGTTGCAAAGGCTTTGAAGGTCAGACTTTGTCCTGACTTTCAGACATGTATGCGTAGTGGAGTTCACAGGAGATTTCAGCACAGATGTTTGGTGGGCTGGGAAGAATCAGTTGAAGATTCATAAAATCGCCCCTGTAGATGAAATGACTTACTATTTCAGCCAAATTCTGGCTCCACATTTGGACCATGGCTAATCCACTCTTTGAGTTTGTTCCTTGTATTTTCTCCTAGAGGTCTTGCAGGAAAACAACAAATAAGAAACTGAAGAATGAGAAACCACACAGAACTAACAGAGCTCATCCTTCTGGGATTGTCAGATGACCCACAGCTTCAGGGGGTGATTTTTGTCTTTCTGCTCATCACCTACATGCTCAGCATCACTGGGAACCTGACCATTATCATCCTTACCCTGCTGGATTCCCACCTCCAGACCCCCATGTATTTCTTCCTCAGAAACTTCTTGCTAGAGGTTTCATTCACAACTGTCAGTGTACCCAAGTTCCTGGGCACCCTGATTACAGGAGATAAAACCATTTCTTTTAATGATTGCATTGCTCAGTTCTTTTTTTTCATTCTGTTGGGAGTCACTAAATTTTACCTTTTGGCTGCCATGTCCTATGACCATTACATTGCCATCTGCTAGCCTCTGCAATACATGACCATCATGAATCCCAGAGTGTGCATACTCCTTGTCTTTGCCTCTTGGTTGGCTTCATTCTTAATCATATTCCCATTACTCACGCTCTTCATACAGCTTGATTATTTTAAGTCCAATGGTATAGACCATTTTATCTGTGATTATTTTCCCTTACTATGCCTTTCTTGTTCAGACACAAAACTCCTAGAGATAGTGGGTTTTTCCTGTGCTGTGTTTACTTTAATGTTCACTTTGGCATTAATAATTCTGTCCTACATATATATCATCAGAACAATTTTGAGGATGCCTTCTGCTTGTCAGAGGACAAAGGCCTTTTCCACATGTTCATCTCACATGATTGTCATCTCCATCTCTTATGGCAGCTGCATTCTTATGTATATTAAGCCCTCAGCAAAAGACAGAGTGTCCCTGAGCAAGGGAGTTGCTGTGCCAAATGCCTCAGTAGCCCCCATGCTGAGCCCCTTTATTTACAGCCTAAGGAACCAGCAGGTCAAGTGAGCCTTCATGGACCGGGCAAGGAAGATTGTACTTTTCTCAAGCAAATGAAATGTGGTACACGAATTAGACACACACATTGCAGGCAATTTTAATTATACAAACATGAAATTTGAGCAACTTCTTCAAATCACAGTGACCTTCCTGTCATCCTTATTCATTCTTCCTTTCTAACAGTTTACAAACACATTTAATATTTCCCATTCAACTGAAATAACTTCATATGCCTTTCTGGTTTCTGTTCTTTTAAACCCTTTATTAGTTGCAACTTCTCGAACAATAATTATTTGACTTGGAAAGTTGTGTTTTGAGTTTTGTTTGGGAAAACAATTATCACCCAGAATGGAGGAGATATTGTATAATTATTGATATATTTTCCTTATTCTATACAGACAATATAATTTTGTGATTTTCATTGACCTTTGTCAAAAATTCCCTTCACCATCTCGCAGTTCCTCTAGGAAAAACAATTCTTCAAATGCCATATGATTTTTTGAAAAACGTGAATGCTTTCATTTAAAACCTAGAAAGTATTGCTTACTTAATATAATATGTCCATATAATTTACCCATTGCTAAAAAAAACATAGATTTTTAACAATACAAATAGATCTCCATATTTCCAAGTCCCATAATGACTCCGTAGATATAGATAGATATACAGGTAGATACATACATACATATGTATACACATACTGTAGGGAATAGTGAAGAAATAGCTGTTTTAGATATGTAGAATAAGTTCATTTTCTCTAATGTGAGCTCTGCTTTCTGACTACACTGGAATATATACCTATAACTCCTTCTCTAGTTTTGGACTAGTTAGAAACTGGGCATGTATCTAAATTATTTAATGCTAAAACAAAATCATTTAAGTTTTGTAGAAATTAAAAACTTCATAACAGAACAAAATTTTCCATTTCATATAAAATTACAATTTCACCTGTTAAAATACTCTTCCACTCCTTCTACTTAAGGTATTAAGTGCCTAAAGTATTTTGGATGATGATGATGTGCGTGTGTTGTGTGTGGTTAAGTCAAATAAGATTCTGGATATATGGGGCACCTAGGTGGCTCAGATGATTAAATATTTGCCTTCATCTCAGGTCATGATCTCTAGGTCCTGGGATCGAGCCCCATCTCAGGCTCCCAGCTCAACAGGGAGTCTACTTTGCCCTCTCTGTCTCTCCCCCTGCATGTGCTCTCTCTGTCTCTGTTTTTCTCTGCCTCTCTCTCTCCATAAATAAATAAAATTTTTCTAAAAAAGAATTATGGATATTAAAAAAACACTCTAAATAATATTAACCACTTTTTTGTAATAGAAAATATACTATAATCCTAATTTGTCCTGTACCATTCCTAATGATCTCTGTGCAATATATTCAACTGAGATATACAGCACAGGAGTTGTTGAGGAAAAAAATAAAATAAGTGATAGAAAATTGAAAGGAACTCAAAATGTAGGAGAAAACATGATTTCTCAATTTCATCCTATCTAAAGTATAATTTGTATGTGAAGGAAGGCAAATAATTGACAAAGTTAGGGTTTCTATAACCTCTCCACATACACTTTCCCATTGGTAAATCAGGTGTCAGATAAATCCGGCATATATAACATATTGTAGGGACAGAAATGAATCTGTCAAGCACATTGGGTAGCAATAAATAGCAGCAATTATTATTAATATTGGTCTCTATAGCTAACGGCTATGGTTGTAAATAAGTACAAATTATATTTGTAAAGTGGTGAGGACACCTAACTCAAGATCTACTCATTTATATTTTTAAGGGCACAGTATAGTACTGTTAACTGTAGGTAAAATGTGGTACAGAAAACAATGTTCTTCAACATCTTCAGAACTTATTTACCATACAGAACTGAACTCCTACCAGCTAACAACTATTTCCTATTGCCCAACCTGCTCCATACCAAACCACCATTCTACTCTCCATTTTCCATGAGTTAAGACTAATTTTAACATCTCATATAAGTGGAATTATGCATTTTTTGTTTTTCTGTGACTGACTTATTTCACATAACTTAAAGTCCCCCAGATTCATCAATGGTGTCACATATCCTCAAAAAAAGAAAAGAGAGAGGGAACTGAACAATCATACAATGGTCAGAGTTTGTCCTGCTGAGCCTTTCTAATGATCCTGATCCTCTGCTCGTGATTTTACTCTTTTTATTTATAACATACATATTTATGTCACTGCTGAATTGCAGTGTTGTATACCTGAAACTAATAGAACATTGTGAGTCAGCAGTACTCAATATAAATAAATAAATAAATAAATAAATAAATAAATAAATAAATAAAAAATAAAGCATCACAGGTGAATGAGTAGAAGTGAATTGAGGTGACAAAGGGAAAAGGCTGTATGTGACTGTGAACACCCTAAAGGAGAGGAAAAAGTAAGATTATTAAAACAAATAAGAAAATAAAATAAATGACAGGTATTCTGGAATCGAAAAGGTGAGGGTGGATGTGGTAATATGAGTCTGAAATTGCAGAAAGGAGTCAAATATTACTGTGTCGTGGCCCTGTTAAAATTAGATGCTAATATAGAGGGTACTAAGAAGTCTTTTTTCTTTTTCCTAAAAATGAGAAGTAGAAGTTTCTCAGACCCGTGTTCTCTGAGCTAGAAACGTTATTTACAGGGAATACGTTGATATTGGTTCACTAAGTGACTCACTGTCCAAACTCTCATGTTGTCTCTAGCCTAATGATATTAGAGCAGTTGATCATTTATTTAAAAAGCAACAAAAACAGATTCATATCTTACATAAGATAAAATTCTGGTTGGATTAAAGAGGCAAATAGGAAGAGTGAAACCATAAAATAGTGAGGATAAATGAATATTTACATGAATTTGAAGTATGTGTGGGAAGGTGCTCCAAGAAGGATAGGTCACCAAGAATTCTGGATACAATTTTTTTGAGTAGAAGCACCTCAGAAATAAGTTAAGGAGAGGTTCTGAAAACTTGATTCAACAAAAGAAATTCACCATGGGTTTATATCCAAATACATAAATATCTCCACTAGTAAATAAGACATAACACCTCAAAAAGTGAACATGAGTTAGAAGTAGACAATTCACAGATGAGAAATAGAAGTTTTAAAAATGTTCAATCTCTCTAAAGTATTATGCTACCTGAAATAAGTGTGTCAGAGAAAAAGAAATCCATATGATTTCAACTCATAAATGGAATTTAAGAAACAAAACAAATGAGCAAAAGAAACAAAAAAGAGAGAGAGAGAGAGAGAGAGACCAAGAAACAGACTCTTAACTAATGAGAAAAAAATGATGGTTACCAAACGAGAGGTGGGTCGGAGGATGGGTTGAATAGGTGATGTGGATTAAGGAGTACACTTGTTGTGTTGAACCCTGGGTGTTGTATGGAAGTTTGAATCACTATAGCATAACCTGAAACTAACACTACACTGTATGTTAACTAACTGGAATTTAAATAAAAAGTTTAAAAAAAGATGTAAGTGATTGTAAACTTAAGTATAGAAGCATATAGTAATATCGCTCTGCTTTAGTCATTGAAACTCCACTGTTTATAATCTTTCTTTCAAGCAACATCTTCTTTTATTATGCTCTAAGTGTCTATAAACATAAGTGTAGATGCATATGGGAACAGCCTTGTGCTTAAGTCATTGAAACTACACTATGTATAATCATTTTTTCAAGTGACATTTCTTTCACTAAGATATAAGTGTTTGTAAACTTAAGTGTAGAACCATTGGAAATTCCCTTATGCTTAACTCGTTGAGATGACACTATGACCCATCTTTCAAGTAAAATCTTCTTTCATTAAAATATACATGCTTGTAAACATATGTGTAGAGGATATGGGATAGCCATGTGCTTCTCCTTAAAATTATATTAGGTACAAAAAAATTGTTCAATCTCTCTAATAATTGGAGAATATAAAATTTAAAAGAGTATGTAACATTTATCTACTAAGTACTTCCTGTATCCTAACTAGTCTGTAAGCACTTTCATTCATTATTTCATTTAATCTTGAGGACATCCTAGGCCTCTCATTTCATGTGTAGAATAATTGATGTTCAGAAACGTTGAAAAAGTTCTGCAAGTTTACAAAGATACCAGGTCTCTTTAACCTCAATATCTGCACACTGTGATCTGGTCTTTACAAGACTGTCTTTATTATTAAGTGAATTGTGGCTTCATTTTGCCTTTCCATTTGTAAAATATGTAAATGATTTCTATTATCTGTGATCCTTAGCATGCAATGGTGTTTATTCTTGTCTGTGGGAGAGAAATTTTGAAATATCTATCAAAATTTAGTACTCACATATGTTCTACCAGTACTTTATATATGGAAATGAATGCATACGAATGGACTTAGCATTGTAGCTAATGATGTGATATTGGTAGCAATTGATTTCCTGAAACTTAACCAACAATACAGCTGCTAAATTATATACAAGTCTCCTTTCTGATATTCTATGCAATTCACTCTTAAAAACGAAAAGTTAAAGTTTCAAATACTCTTCTGATTTTTCAAGATATTAATATACTTCTTTGATAGGAGAAGCTGGTGTGGTGGGAAGATCCTGAACACACGTCCTCCACAGACCACACCAAATTATGCCTATTAGTTACAATTCCTCCTGAAGAACTAGGGCTGACTGAACATCTGAACAACCAAAGACAAATGCAAGAGCACAGAATAAACAGGGAGACACAGTAACAAAGGGAGCCCCCACCCCCTTACTGGGAACATAAGTAGGGAGAGATAGTACTGAGGGACTGGGAATAGATTCCTCTGTCCTTGGGCAGAAAAAAAAAAAAAAAAAAAAGCTGTAATTTAAAAATACCAAAGAGCTGCAGGGACGTTGTATCCCCATCTCCCCATACACCCTAAAAGCCCAGGCAGGACTAAGATCTGTGGCTTGAGACCTCAGTGAACAATCCCATCAAAATACCAAAAACAGGGGCACTGGGTGGCTTGGTCAGTTAAGCCTCTCGCTTTGCTCAGATCATGGTCTCAGTGTCCTGGAATTGAGCCCTGAGTCAGGCTCCCCGCTCAGCAGGGGGCCTGCTTCTCCCCCTGCCCTTCCCCCCACTCTCTCTCTTTAATAAATAACCTGAACCCTAAAAAATAATTTAAAAAATACCAATAACATTTTTCACAAAAACAAATAATCCTAAAATATGTATGGAACCACAGAAGATCTCAAATAGTCCAAGAAATCCTGAGAAAGAAGAACAAAGCTGGAGGTATCCCAATCCCAGATTTCAAGTTATACTACAAAGGTATAGTAATCAAAACAGTATGGTACTGGCACAAAAATAGACACATAGATCAATACAACAGACTACAGACCCAAGAAATAAACCTATGATCATATTAGAAAATGCAATGGGGAAAGAACAGTATTTTCAACAAATAGCGCTGGGAAAACTGGAGAGTTATATGAAACTGGCCACTTTCCAACACCATATACTCAACTTTTTAAAAAAAATCTCAAAAAAACTAACTCAGTGGGTGAAAATCCTAAATGTGAGCCCTGGAACTGTAAATAATCCTAGAAGAAAACACAGGCAATGATTTTTCTGACATCTGACATGAGTCTGCCTGAGCATTCTCTCTCTCCCTCTGGCCCTCCACCCACACTCTCTCTCTTTCTAAAATAAATTTTAATTGAAAGAATATGAATTATTTCAAATGTATTTTTTCTCTATCATTTTTATTCCACCTGTGCAAGTGCACTAAGTTGTTCTGTGTTTTAGAATGTGTATCAGGGTGATTTTCATAACCAGGATTTAACATATTTTAATAAAAAAGGAGTATATTTTTTCAATTAAACTTTTTGAGGTGTATGTGTCTACATGTGTCTATGTAATTTGGTTCACTACTTTTTTTTTTTACTTTCTCCATATTCTTTGTAAAATTATTGAATACTAATACTACAGAAATTGTTGTAGGGAAGTAAATTCTGCCACCCCAAAATGCGTCTCTTTGTCATGACGATTAATTTAGGCTGATTATTTTAAAGAAATGAAAGACTCAGAATGTTTTCCTTTTCCCCTCCTTCTCAAAGGCCTAAAAGAGTTTAGGTAGAGGACCTGCTCCAAAAAGGGAGCTACCAGCATAGACAACTACATTGTAATATGAATTAGGTGTGATAGAGAGGGAGAAACTTAGCACAGTCTGTTTCTTAAAATTCTTCTGTATGTCTCATTGTTTCTCTGTGGCCCAGCAAACAATTGTTTCCCGGACATTTACTCTTTTTCATTTTCCTTTTAATTGTCATGCCAGAGATGTATGTTAACATAATTAAACATGATTTTACTTTCTTATCATCATATTTTATTATATAAGCTGGATATTTCCTATCAATGATTTTTGTGGAAGGGACCATGTACATATGCGCTTCTGTAAAGAATTTCCACATCCCTCAAATTCATACTCACTTTGAAGTTCGGAACACAAGTGTTAATGATTTTAATGGACATCCATCTTCTACTCCAGGTAAGTTGCATTTTGTAAAAGTATGTTGTTACAGAAGAGAAGGCAAGATGGTAGAGGAGTAGGGACCCCTTTTAACTGGTCTCCTGAATTTAGCTGGATATCTATCAAACCACTTTGAACACCCACAAAATCAACCTGAATATAAGAATATATATCTGGATCTCTATAAGCAGAAAAGTGGCTGCATTTGGCAAGATAGAAAGGGTGGAGTCCTGAATCTGTAAGGAGATAAAGGAAGATAAACAGAAGGCGGAGGGAGCTGTCATAAGCTGGCACCTGGAAAGTGATATAACATCAGAGCACAAAATCAGAGCCCTTGAAAATCTGCTCTGGTAAAGGACACCCCTCCCTGAGCGGGGCTTTGGAAATGAAAAGGCAGAATTCTAGGTAGGGCATTATGGTCTTAGGGGATGGGGGACCACAGAGCAAAAGGAGATTCCTGAAACAGTGGAGGGTCTAAGCCCTAGAGGCAGGAAGCAGGTTGTGGTCAGGGAGTGTGCGAAGGGACTCCCAAGTAGGATCCTCAGAAACTGTGAAGGGGGGCTTCGATATCTGTCCTCTCCTTGAACAGCCTGAAAAAATCTGGAAACAGCATCCATGACAAGGCAAAAATGTGCAGAGCAGTAGTGGCTGGGAAGGGGCTTCAGGGTGGAACCAGACTTGATTCTGGAGCTTTGGGTGTGCACGTGAACCCACAGCTGCTTGGGGTTTAAAAGCACAAAGGGCAGACATAATCCTGGGCCCCCGAAAGCACTTCTGAGAGTAGCTGTGGGCACGCACCACAGAAAGCTGTGGCTTTCAGTGCAGAGAGCAGAAGTGGAGACAGTTTGTCCCGCAGAATTTATTAAAGACGGCAGACTAAATTTTTGCTCTGGGCCAGAGGTTTGGCTGTGGCCATTTTGCTTTGATGCCCTGAAGAGATGTGGAAAGGCCCCAGAGTACAAAAAACACCAAGAAGTCTGGAGACACAGAGTTTCAGATTGGATAAAAAAAGCAGGACCCATCCACATGCTGTCTACAAGAGACTGATTTTGAACCTAAAGACACCTCCAGATTGAAGGTAAGGGGATGGAGAACAATTTACCATGCCAACGGACCTCAAAAGAAAGCTGGGGTAGCAATTTTAATATCAGACAAATTAGATTTAAACTAAAGATTGTAGTAAGAGATGTAGAGGGACACTATATCATATTTAAAGGATCTATCCAACAAGAAGATCTAACAATTGTAAATATCTATGCCCCCCAATATGGGAGCAGCCAGTTATATAAACCAATTAACAAACAAAATAAAGAAACATATGGATAGTAATATATTAACAGTAAGAGAACTAAATATTCCACTCGCAGTAATGGACAGATCATCTAAGCAGAAGATCAGCAAAGAAACAAAATCTTTGACTGACACATTGGACCAGATGGACTTCACAGATATATACAGAACATTCCATCCTAAAACAACAGAATACTCAATTCTTCTCAAGTGCACTTGGAACTTTGTCCAGAATAGACCACATATTGGTCAAAAATCAGGTCTCAACCAATATCAAAAGATTGAGATTATCCCCTGCATATTTTCAGACCACAATGCTGTGAAACTGGAACTCAACCACATGAAGAAATTCGGAAGGAACTCAAACACTTGGAAGTTAAAGAGCATCTTGCTAAAGAATGATTGGGTCAACCAGGAAATTAAAGAAGAACTTAAACAATTCATGAAAACTAATGAGAATGAAAACACATTGGCCCAATATCTATGGAATACTACAAAGGCAGTCCTAAGAGGGAAATACATAGCCACCCAAGACTCTCTCAAAAAATTAGAAAAATCCCAAATGCACAAGCTAACTTTATACCTAAAGACCTGGAGAAAAAGCAGCAAATAAGACCGAAGGCAATAAGGAGAAGAGAAATAATAAAGATTAGAGCGGAAATCAATGAAAGAGAAACCAGAAAAACAGTAGGACAGATCAACAAAACTAGAATCTGGTTCTTTGAAGAATTAATAAGATCAATAAACCACTGGCCAGACTTATCCAAAAGAAAAGAGAAAGAACCTAAATCAATAAAATCATGAATGAAAGGGGAGAGATGATGACTAACACCAAGGAAATAGAAATAGAAATTTTTACCCGCAAGTATATGCCAACAAATTAAGCAATGTAGAAGTAATGGACGCATTCCTGGAAACTTATAAACTACCAAGACTGAAACAGGAAGAAAAAGACAATCTGAACAGACCAATAACCAGCAAGGAAATTGAAGCAGTAATCAAAAACCTCCCTAGGAACAAGAGTCCAGGGCCGGATGGCTTCCCAGGAAAATTCTACCAAACATTTAAGAAAGAAATAATACCTATTCCACTGAAGTTGTTTAGAAACAGAAGGAAAACTTCCAAACACGTTCTATGAGGCCAGCATTACCCTGATCTCAAAACCAGACAAAAACCCCATCAAAAAGGAGAATTACAGACCAATATCCCTGATGAACATGGACACCAAAATATTAAACAAGTTCCTAGACAATAGGATCCAACAGTACTAGCCAATAGGATCCAACAGTACATTAAAAGGATTATTCACCATGACCAGGTGTGTTTTATTCCTGGGCTGCAAGGGTGGTCAACATTCACAAATGAGGCAACATGATAGAGAACATTAATAAAAGAAAAGACAAGAACCATATGATCCTCTCAATTGATGCAGAGAAAGTATTTGACAAAATACAGCATCCTTTCCTTATTAAAACTCTTCAAAGTACAGGGATGAGGGAACATACTTCAATATCATAAAAGCCATCTATGAAAAGCCCACAGCAAATATCATTCTCAATGGGGAAAAACTGAAAGTTTTTACCTTAAGGTCAGGAACACAAAAAGGAGGCCCAGTCTCACCATTATTGTTCAATATAGTACTAGAAGTCCTAGCCTCAGCAACCAGACAGCAAAAAGAAATAAAAGGCATTCAAATTGGCAAAGAAGAAATCAAAATCTCTCTTCAGAGATGACATGATACTTTACATGGAAAATCCAAAAGACTCCACCCCAAAATTGCTAGAACTCATACAGCAATTAAGCAACATGGCAAGATACAAAATCAATGCACAGAAACCAGTTGCAATTTTGTACACTAACAACGTAACTGAAGAACCAGAAATTAAGAAATTATCCCCATTTACAATTGCATTGAAAGCCATTAGATACTTAGGAAAAAAACCTAACCAAAGAGGTAAAGGATCTATACTCTAGACACTACAGAACACTTATGAAAGAAATTGAGGAAGACACAAAGAGATGGAAAAACGTTCAATGCTCATGACTGGAAGAATAAACATTGTTATAATGTATATGCTGCCCAGAGCAAGCTACACATTCAATGCAACCCCTATCAAAATACCATTGGCATTTTTCACAGAGTTGAAATAAATAATCCTAAGATTTGTATGGAACCAGAAAAGACCCCAAATCTCCAGGGGAATGTTGAAAAAGAAAAACAAAGCTGGGGCATCACAATGCCTGACTTCAAGCTATATTACAAAGCTGTGATCACCAAGAGACCAGAAAAAGAGACACATAAATCAATGGAACAGAATGAAGAACCTAGAAATGGACTCTCAACTCTATGATCAACTAATTTTCAATGAAGCAGGAAAGAACATCCAATGGAAAAAAGACGGTCTCTTCAATAAATGGTGCTGGGTAAATTGGACAGCCACATGCAGAAGAATGAAGCTAGACAATTCCCTTACACTATACACAAAGATAAACTCAAAATGGATGAAAGACCTATATGTGAGACAGGAAACCATCAAAATCCTAGAGGAGAACATAGGCAGTAACCTCTTCGACCTCAGCTGCAGCAACTTCTTGCAAGACATGTCTCTAAAGGCAAGGAACAAAAGCAAAAATGAACTTTTGGGACTTCATGAAGATGAAAAGCTTCTGCATGGCAAAGGATACAGTCAGCAAAACTAAAACACAACCTACAGAATGGGAGAAGATATTTGCAAGTGACATAACACATAAAGGGCTGGTATCCAAGATCTATAAAGAATTTATCAAAGAAATAATCCAGTTTTATCAAACAAATAATACAGTTCCAAAAAACAAATAATCCAGTCAAGAAATGGGCATAAGACATGAACAGACACTTCTCCAAAGTAGACATCCAAATGGTTAACAGACATATGAAAAAATGTTCCACATCACTTGCTATCAGGAAAATACAAATCAAAACCACAATGAGATACCACTTTATACCAGTCAGAATGGCTAAAATTAATAAGACAGGGAACAACAAATGTTGGCAAGGATGCAGAGAAGGGGGAACCATCTTACACTGTTGGTGGGAATGCAAGCTGGTAAAGCCACTCTGAAAAACAGTATGGATGTTCTTCAAAAAGTTTAAAATAGAGATATCCTATGACCCAGCAATTGCACTACTGGGTATTTACCCCAAAGATACCAATATAGTGAAAAGAAGGGGCACATGCACCCCAATGTTCATAGCAGCAATGTCCACAATAGCCAAACTGTGGAAGGAGCCGAGAACAGATGAATGGATAAGGAAGATGTGGTTCATATATACAATGGAATATTAGCCATCAGAAAGAATGAATATCTACCATTTACATCGACATGAATGGAACTGGAGGGTATTATGATAAGTGAAATAAGTCAAACAGAGAAAGACAATTACCATATGGTGTCACTTATAAGTAGAATATAAGGAATAGTGTGCATGGATCGATGAATGGATAAAGAAGATGTATCATTATATACATATACACATATATATTACATTTATAATATATTTTATATATTATGAAATATTACTTAGCCATAAAAAGGAATGAAATCTTGACATTTGAGTAAAAAAATGAATCAACGTGGATGGATCTACAGAGTATAATGCTAAAAAAATAAGTCAGAGAAAGACAAACACCATTTGATTTTGCTCAGATGACGAATTTAAGTAACAAAATCAGTGGAAAAGAAAAAAAAGAGAGAAAAACCAAAGAATATACTCTTAACTATTGAGACCAATATAAGTGTAGGTTACCAGAGGGAAGGTGGGTGAGAGGATGGGTGAAACAGGTGAAGGGGCTTAAGATCACATTTATCTTGAAGAGCACTGAGTAATGTATAGAATTGGTGAATCACTATCTTGTACACCTAAAACTAATATAACACTGTATGTAGTCTATATCGGATTTAAATTTTTTTAATGTATTTAGAGTCAATTTAATGAAGAAAAAAATGGAAAAATTTTCAATCTTCTTGAAAGTTGAGGAAGGACTACAGAATTTCCCAAATTAAAGGAGACTAAAACATTATGGTAATTAAATTAACATGTAATTCTAGATTTTATTTTTTTCTCCATAAAGAAAATTTTTAGTTACTGGTGAAACTTAAATAGCATTGGAGAAGTACATGTTAATAATGTACCAATGTTACTGTCCTGACACTAATGGTTATATTATGCTTATCTAGTAGAATATTCTTTTTTGTTATAAAAACATACTACTATATTGAATAGCAGATGGATCATCAAATAGTGCACAAATAAAAGATCTTCATGGGTTTTTTGTTGGTTTTCTTCTTTATATTTTGTATTGTTTCAAAATTTAAAAAACAGTGAAACATTTAAGTACTGCCCTACGACTCCAAGTTGGGGCATAGGTCACAAGTTAATGAAATCCTACTATGGACTGAGGAAGCAAGAGAACAGTTTTCATTTGGGCTAAACCCTCTTTTTTTTTTTTTTTAAAGATTTTATTTATTTATTTATTTGACAGAGAGAGAGAGATCACAAGTACGCAGAGAGGCAGGCAGAGAGAGAGTTCGGGAAGCAGGCTCCCCACTGAGCAGAAAGCCCGATGTGGGGCTCGATCCCAGGACCCTGGGATCATGACCTGAGCTGAAGGCAGAGGCTTTAACCCACTGAGCCACCCAGGCGCCCCTGGGCTAAACCCTCTTAATGTGTAGAAATGGCCATACTGTCCCAGGGTGCTGGAATATCTGAAATTCTTGTTGGCATTAAGTATAGGGTTTAAATTATTTCTAATTCTCTTTTGGGAGAATGTCTGTTTTGTTTTATAGTTATAGAAATTCTGTTTTGTGCTTAAAACAATTCACAGTAGTTTTTATTTCCTTCTTTTTTTGTTTGTTTGTTTTGGTATTTGTTTTATTTTTTACATAACTGATATTCCTGACACAAATCTCTAGAGGGCATTTCTTTTTCTTTTCTTTTTCTTCTTCTTCTTCTTCTTTTTTTTTAATTAATCCCCTGTGTCTTTTATCAGCAAAATGATAAAACTGTGCCTTGTGTTAGTACATAATTTGAAGCCAGAATTGCTTGTTACAAAATTAGGGGTTCTTTTTATATGAGGGATTTCCTAAAATCTCTTTTCATTTAGAGCATTACATTTTCATTTAGAATTTTTATGGAGACATTTACCTTCCTTTTAATATAAAAGAAAAGAACACAGAAAATCAATCTTACTTGGACTGAAAGAGGATTCTAATTATTTGTAACATCTGGGTCCTGTCATTTTAATGAGTGTCAGTGGAAGTGAAAGTTATTAAAGGATGCATATAACTTTCAGAATGCATATCTATTTTTAGAATCCTTCTGCAGAAAAGCTTTGGAATTAACTTTCCTCTTAAATTATTGAATGTTTTACAATATTATAAGAGGGACAATATTCATCATTTATTTTTGGCTCCTGTTTCTTCCATTTTCCTGTAGGTTGAAAATTATATCAATGAATCCTAAATACGGTAAGTCACTTATAATTTGCAATAAATATCTAGATCATAAGTGAAAGCATTCCCACAAGTAAAAGTCAGGTAATATCCACTGACTTTTGAACTGTCATTTACTTTTCTGTTTTTATGTAGATGCAATAGTCAAAACTTCATGATAAAATGCAACTGAAATGAGAAGACAGTTGTATTTGAAACCAAAGAGAAATAATAAGTGAAATGAGATAAAGAAACAATGGGGAAGTACTGCATCAGGACAAAATAATGGTATATATCTATTTCGATCATAGAGATAGTATGTAACTGTCATTATTTCCATATTTCACAAATTTTTAGGCATTTTAGTGAGCTAAGAATTTTTGAAGAACATCACATATAGACATTGGTATTAATTGTCTTGATGTTACATGAACTTTTTCAATAATTTTTAAGATATACATAGCAAATACATTTAAAGTCAAGCCTATGTTCTGTTTATTTAGAACACTGAAACAGAATTTAGCTCATTTGGAAATGATAAGCTAAAATTTAAATTATCTTTCAAGTTCAAAGAGGGAAAAAGAAAAAATTAAGTAGTATTGTTATCATAACTAAGGCTTAAATGGAACCATCAGTTAGAAGTACCTAGGTTGATCGGTTATGATTTTAAGTATCCTTTGCCTTATTATTGGATCAACTTTTTAAACTTGTTTTCATTGCTAAGTTAGTTTTATTTTTTTCTGTCTGTAGCTTTTTAAAAAAAATCCTCTTATTTCCACTTCTGGAGTTGTTTTCCTATGTCTATTTAAAAGTACTCAAGTCTGAAATGAGGAATCAGTCAAGAAAGATCGAGTTCATTCTCCTAGGATTGACCGATGACCCACAATTGCAAATTGTGATTTTTATATTTTTCTTTCTAAACTATGTGCTGAGTGTGGTGGGGAACTTAACCATCATCCTTCTTACCTTGCTAGATCCCCGCCTCAAGACTCCCATGTATTTTTTCCTCCGAAATTTCTCCTTCTTGGAGGCTTCATTGACAACAGTCTGTATTCCCAGATACCTGATAAGCATCGTGACTAAAAACAAAATAACTTCCTACAATAGTTGTGTATCTCAGTTATTCTTTTTCGTCTTATTAGAAATTACAGAATTTTACCTACTGGCTGCCATGTCTTTTGACCGGTATGTAGCAATCTGCAAACCCCTACATTACCCCGTCATTATGAACAACAAAGTGTGTTACCAACTTCTATTCAGTTCATGGACAGTTGGCTTTCTGTTTACATTTCCACCAGTGGCCTTTGGACTGACACTGGATTTCTGTGCTTC
>CM052897.1:52752017-52772007 GCA_028534135.1 Potos flavus | reverse complement strand
CTTACAATAGTACTTCTTGAAGTTCAGGTCAGAACAATGTTTATGGTAATATGGAAAGATAAAAGTGATAAAAAGAAATTCCATTGCTTAGAGCAGAGGCTATAGAAAGCTTGCATGCAATCAAGACTACATTTTCTCAGTTTGAGAGGCTTTTACATGACAGCGGCAAGGGTGAACTCAGGACAAAAACCTCCTGAAGTAGATTATGAATGTACTGCCTCTCACATTTTAAGTAAATTAAGAAAATCTGGAGTTATATTTATGACCGGAATCATTAGACATAACAAAAAGTAAGTACATTCCATACTTGTCAGTGAATGTGCTTCTCTCTCTCCCATTACAGAAGTTATTTTTTTAAAATAAATTGCAGGGATCCCCAAGTTATCTCATTAGTATATTTATAATTACTAATTTTATAATTTAATATTTCAGTTATTGTTCAAAATACAGTAGCAATCTCTGCCTTTTGATCTGCCAGTTTTGCTTATGTCTTATAACAAATATGTGTCTATTCCTAAAGGAAGAGAATGTTAATTGTCAGGAAAAAATAAAAGAAAAAAAGAGGCACAATATAAGCTTGACACTTATCCCCACAGAAAGAAAATAATACAACAAATATTCCTGAGAACTTAGAGCATAGATAAAATGCTGGTTGCTAAGAAGAAAGACAGAACATGATGGATAAAAGTCATATAGATTACGTTTTTTATCATAAAAAGACTTCTTGGTTTTCTGCATTGAACACTTCTTCAAAACCAAATTCACTGAATTTACTAAAAAAGAAACTTGTTTATTTTGGTTAACTGTTTTTTTTTTTAATTGAAACAAAATGAGCTTCATTTTTTAAAAATTTTATTATGTTGTTAGCCAACATATAGATTATTTTTTTTAAGGATTTTATTTATTTATTTGGCAGAGAGAGAGAGAGCACAAGCAGAGGGAGCTGCAGGCAGAGGGAGAAGTAGGTTCCCAGCTGAACAGGGAGCCTGATGCTGGACTAGATCCCAGGACCCTGAGATCATGACCTGAGCCGAAGGCAGATGTATAACTGACTGAGCCACCCAGGTGCCCCATATAGATTACATTTTAATAATTTGTGGTTTCTATAAAGTAAATTTTACAGAGAATTTTATTGATTCTACTTATTTAGTCTTCTGGAAAGAAGACAATGAGATATTTTGTGATCAAAAAATTCCCTTATGAACTCCTCTTGTCCTCAGACAAATATGGAGAGTAAAAAGACAAAGTGAACATAGTTTAAAAAGAAAAAGAAAAGAGAAGTCAATTGTTAATTTAAATAAAGAACATGAAGATGATATGAATGGATCAGTATGTTGTAAAAACTTTGTTATTTATATGGCTTCATCTATGTATTAAATAATATTTCTGGCTTCTGTTTTCTTTTCCACAAATAAAGAATTTTACTCTCATTTACAACCAAGGCAATTCTAGTGTCATATTTCTAAGTCAGGAAATACATTTATTTCTTCTGGTCACATTTAAAAGAATATATATTAAGAATAACAATAATCATGCTCTTATTAAGCTCAGGAATTATGACTGGGAGATCAACTTCCACCAAAATCAGAAGAAAA
This sequence comes from Potos flavus, assembly GCA_028534135.1. NCBI lineage: Eukaryota > Metazoa > Chordata > Mammalia > Carnivora > Procyonidae > Potos > Potos flavus. The sequence continues at coordinate 52,770,412 of CM052897.1, read as the reverse complement.
TAAAGTGTGTAGGTGGCATCAAAGTTAAAATTCAGAATTAGACATTCAGTCTTAAGAGCACACAATCTTGGAAACTTGAAAACAATGTCTCAATATTTAAATTACAGATGCGATAACTAGAACTCAGAAACGAATTTCCTTTGCCTCTGGAGACATATCTAGAAAAATGTTGCTATGGCCAATTTCAGAGAAATTACTACCTGTGCTCTCTTCTAGGATTTTTATGCTTTCAGGTCTCACATTTAGATCTTTAATACATTTTGAGTTTAGTCTTGTGTATGGTATAAGTGAGTAGTGTAGTTTCATTCTTCTGCATGCAGCTGACCAGTTTACAACACCATTTGAAGAGACTCTCTTCCCATTGGATATTCTTTCCTCCTTTATGGAACCAAGAAACTCTTAACTATAGAGAACAAATTGATGATTACCAGAGGGCAGATGGGTGGGGGAATGGGGGAAATAGGGGATGGGGATTAAGGAAGGAGTACACATGTCCTGATGAGCACTAGGTGATGTATGCAATTGTTGAATCACTATATTGTACAAGCGAAATGAATATAACAGCATTTGTTACCAATACTGGAATTAAAATATAAATAAATAAATAAATAAATAAATAAATAAATAAATAAGAGATATATTGCATATATAGACAATTTGTTTACAGATACAGGTGTTATATAAAGTCACCGATGAGGGAACTTTTAACATAGACCTGTGAATACGGTTTTCCTTTTCAAGAGAGGATGTGTAAAATATTTGTGCTTTAACAGGCTGAGCGGATATTGCAAAAATGCATACAGGAAAAAAGTTCCATTGTTTCATTTCATTGGAACTACTAATATCAACATTTAAATCTTTAAATCTTCAATTCCTTTATTATTCACATACTCTCTTTATTTTTGTCTTGTTTCCCAACAGTAGCTTTTGCTTAAAGAAAATGAAAAGCAGTATGAGAAACCATACAATGATTACAGAATTCGTTCTCTTGGGCATTTCAGACGACCCACAGCTTCGGGTTGTGATCTTTATCTTTTTATTTATAGCTTATGTATTAAGTGTCACTGGAAACCTAACCATCATCATCCTCACCTTGACAGACTGTCATCTCAAGACTCCTATGTATTACTTCCTGCAGAATTTCTCCTTCTTAGAAATTACATTCACCAGTGTCTCTATCCCCAGATTTTTGGGGGCAATCATTACAAATATCAAGACCATTTCTTATAACAATTGTTTGGCTCAACTATTTTTCTTCATCTTCATGGGTGTTTCTGAATTTTTTCTTCTCACTGCCATGTCTTTTGATCGTTACGTTGCCATCTGCAAGCCTCTTCATTACACCACCATCATGAGCAAAAAAATCTGCACCCTGCTTGTCTTTGGGTCCTGGCTAGGAGGATTTCTTACCATTTTCCCACCACTCATGCTCATCCTTCAGCTAGATTTTTGTGCTTCCAATGTAATTGATCATTTCTCTTGTGACTATTTCCCCATTTTACAACTCTCGTGCTCAGATACATGGCTTTTAGAGATGATTGGCTTTTACTTTGCTTTCGTCACTCTGCTCTTCACTTTGGCATTAGTGATTCTATCCTACCTGTGCATCCTTAGCACCATCCTGAGAATCCCATCCGCTAGTCAGAGGAAAAAGGCTTTCTCCACGTGTTCCTCTCACTTGATTGTCATTTCCATCTCTTATGGGAGCTGTATATTCATGTATGTCAAGCCTTCAGCAAAAGAAAGAGCATCACTGACCAAAGGAGTAGCTATTCTCAACACCTCAATTGCTCCCATGTTGAACCCTTTTATTTATACCCTGAGGAACCAACAAGTAAAACAAGCTTTCAAAAACTTGCTTCATAAAGTACTGTTTTCTAGAAACAAATGAAAGTATGTATTAACATGAATACATGTCATCGTGAAGATCCAATAAAGGGCAAGTAAAATTTCAACTTCTAGAGTATCCTCCAATATCCATCTCACAGATACTTGTAAGGCAAAGCACTTTAATTCTTCTTTTAAACCAAAAGTAACTACATCGTGTCTTTCTTTCAAACCCTCTATGGGTTCTGTTTCCTCATTGAGTTACAATTCTAAACAGAAAGCCAGTGGCTATAAAACGTAACATCATTTTGCTGATTGTTATGAATAATAAAAATATTGTATACGGTAATAGCTAAAGGAGTAAACAGTTTAATCAACTTACTCTTAAATTTTATTTTGTTACTGATATTGCAGTTTCTTTCTTAAAGTTATAAAAAATGAAATATATTATCTGTAACAACCATATTTTTTGCATAATATCTGCAGTATTTGTCCAATTCCTCCCTCTCAACTATAGGCTTGAGTGTTTATTTTACTGCTTATAAATTATTTGAAGGTCACATGTCTTTCTAATTTCTAGTTATGCGCAAGGTATATGTTATGTCTTATTTTATATACTCTCCTTGTTTATCTGTATTATATTTAAAAATATGAGATAAATGAGTATTTAGGCAGTCACCATTACACTCATGCCACCTGGAAGTCTAATAGGAATTTCACAAATAATAATATCTCTTCAGTTGAGAGCATTTATTCTATGCCATATACTCAACTAAGTATGTCCTCAATCATACCGTTATTTAGTTTTCAAAGCTATATGGCAAATTAGAGTGATTATCTCTTTTCACAAATACGTAAATTGAAAGGTTGAGTTATTTGCCTGAGGTCTTGAGCTATAACAGCCAATATAATAACCAGATTTGAAAGATGAAACAAAACAAAATGACTAAAAACTTGTTTGCTCTATTTTACATATTCCAGACTCTTATGGACCTGTATATATTGCTTAGCTTTTACTAAAGACAAGCACAATTTTATTGGTTTTACACTCACGTTATATCATTTGGGCATGATTATATTATCATGGTCTAGTCAGGGAAGGTGCCAATATACATTGGAACATTAATCAATCAAAACAAGAACCTCCTCAACAGACATTGCTGGTGAGCAACAGAGTGAGAAGGAAAAAAAGTATAAAGTACTAGCAGTATTAGAGTAGCAAAAATTCTTCTTGCAAAGCAGATTAAAGTTAATGGAGACAATGAATGACTCAGTACAATGTGGTAGATTACCAGTTTTTAAAAATGAAATGGTGTAAAGACACTTTTGGTAGAGTTCTGAAGTATGAATTGAGATATTTAGTTGGTAATCTCTGTCTGAAAAATAATTTCTGCCGATATGTTTGTTTCTCAAGAGAAAGAAATCACACTTAGAATGGTTGTTTGCTCATTGTTATTTTTTCTGTCTCATTGGACACTGTCCCCCAAGCTTCTTTGTCAAATCTCAATTCTAAAATATTATTTATTTTATTTATTTGACAGAGGGAGAGAGAGAGAGATCACAAGTAGGCAGAGACGCAGGCAGAAGGAGAGGGGGAAGCAGGCTCCCTGCTGAGCAGAGAGCCTGATGTGGGGCTTGATCCCAGGACCCTGAGATCATGACCTGAGCTGAAGGCAGAGGCTTTAACCCACTGAGCCACCCAGGCGCCCCAAATTTCAATTCTAATGTGTATTATGTTTTATATTCCTTAGCATTTTGTGTGCAGTCCTGGTCTGGCAATTTTGATTCACTGAATTATTCCCTGTGAGCCATTGGCAGAGAGAACAGATAAAACATTACGTAACTCATGCTACATAAAATCTTTGTAGAAGCCACATCAGACAGTTTTAACCCACTGAGCATCCAGGTGCCCCTACATCAGACAGTTTTAAAACACCTTCTGATGTTTTTTCTCTTTCATACATTTGCTCCTGTCTCTGTCCTCAAGAAATAACAGGAAATTCAGGACAAAAACATGAACATTAACAATAGAAAGCAAAGGGGTTCACTAAGAGGAAATGTGTTCAGGAATGCTGGTTTCCCTGGATAGCAACAGTGGCAACCGCTAATATTTTTTATGTTCTGGCCATTCTACATGTTAGTGAGCCTGTATGAAAATCAGAGGTAAGTTGGACATATAGAAGGCAATGGAGTCTCCCAAACTGTGTCATTGCTTCATTACTTATCAGCTCAACTTTTAGTCAGATTAAATAGGGTATATTGGAATTTCATTTTTTTACTGGATTTATTTTTAAAAATGTAAAGTGATGTTAACATATTTTGTTTTATTATATAATTTATTCATTCTCTATTAAATAAAAGGAAGAAATTATCATCTCTGTGCCTGTGTTTCTAATTGAATATAGGTTATGTATTTCTTTAAGAGAACAGACTTTAATTTTAGGTAGTCTCTGATATATTGAACACTTGTTAGCTACACAAATATATCTAAGGTACAAAACCACACTACCCTAGTGCTTCATTTGGGAATAAAGATAAAGTTCCATCAGTGTGTCATAAAAGCTAAATGAGATAGAATATAAAAGTCCTTTTTTTAAAATATAAAAGTCCTTAATATTTCATTTGAAATATTAATAATATTCATTTGAAATATTGTACAATCATAGTTACTATGAATATTCTGCCCAAAGTTGGAAAACAATTCCAACTAAAAGAAGATAAATAAACCAGCTCTTCTTAAAGCATATTTAGTGCCACATGATTTATACAGCACTTTCATTTATATTATTTCAATTAATTCCCAAAATGCACTTGAAATTTCATGTCCATGGTAAACAGAAAAAATGGATGCTTAAGGAAATTAAGTACCATTCAAAATCATAAATCCATTAAGTTGCCCATTTATATTTTTAACCCACATTTTTCTAACTGCAGAGCCCATATACTTTCTGCAACAGCAATTTACCTTGGAGTCTTAAGTAAGAAATTAATAGGATTTTGATACCATAATCTTATTATGAGTTTATGTATTTTTCCTTTTTTCTTTGATTATTGATGACTAAATAAAGAATAGAATAGTGGTGTTTTCGGAATGATACTTGAAGGTACTTGGTGGCCATCTTATTTAACAAATATGAAGTATTATTGCTAACTTTCATTTTGAATAGCTCAAAGAGTATGTCTCAGGGGTTCTTACAAGGGGTTCTTGATTTTGACCAAATGGGTGGAAGATAATTTAAGTTGAACCTAAACCATGTTCTTCCAGGGGAAATATGCATCTGTGTTCAGAAAGAAAAAGATGGGCTACGTGCTTAGAGATATCCTTCATTCTCTGCATGAGTACATCCTTGGAATGGCTTCAGGCTTGAGGAATCATATGCACCTTGTTAATCATTAACGTTTTTCCTCCCCGAAGACTGCTGAATGAATGAATGAATAACATCCATCAGGCTTAGTTGATGTTGGTAAATGAATACAGTCCATTGATTTTCATAATATTTTTACATAAATAGTATAGTATACCCCAGGTTTGTGATACTGGATTGTCTCTTGGTAGACTTGCTTTAAGCCTATATTTGCCGATCCTAGAAAATTGGCCTAATTTAAGTACTCCTTTTCAGTGATGCTCACATGAACATTTCTATATATATTAATACTTTCTTTCACAGCACTTCATACATTCCCTCAAAGGTTTCACCAGTAGCCAAAATGTGAAATTCAGTCAAGTTATTATTTTTCAGAAAGTGTTAAAATTGGTAGGAAAGTTAAGAAAATAAAGAATATGCAAAAAAGTTGAAATAAGGTTAAAAATGCAGTGCATTAACACATTATTACCTATGGAAGAGTAATAATATACCTTTTTAAAGCAGGATCTCCAAAGCCAGTAAATTTAGTGCAGAAATTTCAATTTGGGGATTGAACTGAAATTCAATTCAAATGAAACCAAATATTGCCTATTTGATGAGAATGCATATTGAGGCTTCCAGGTGTTATGAAAAACTAGTGCTTCCTAGGAAAAGCAAACCCTGATGAAGAAAGAGCATTGTTACTGAGCAGGAGTAAAGTTAATTAAAAGAATGCATTCTAAAGAAATATAATGAAACCAATTTTGAAATAATGTTTTATGAAGTTGTTAAAAATTATATGTCAAAAAATTGGGGCTTCTTTTACATGCCCTTTCTCGTAAATTTACTCCAGATGGGCAATTTAGGGCCCAGTAGATAAATACATCTTGAAAAGTAGGTAAAGTAAGAAAAACATCTTGTAAAACTAAGACACAACCTAAGTAATATGCAGCCAGGAATTGGGCATACAATAGAGAACTTCACCTGATGGGTGTTTGTGATGCAAGAACAAACTCAAAATGAATGAATGAATGAAGTAGACAAGTGTTTATTTTAAGCCTCCTATGACTTCCAGGCACTGAACTGTGTTGCAAAGACTTTGAAGGTCAGACTCTTCCTAACTTTCAGACATGCACAGTGTAGTGGAGGAGTTCACAGGATATTTCAGCACAGATGTTTGTGGGCCGGGAAGAATCAGTGGAAGATTCATAAAATCTCACCTGTAGATGAAAGCACATAGTTTTTCTGCCAAATTCTGGCTCCACACTTGGACCTCTGCTAATCCTCTCTTCGAGTTTGTTCCTTGTGTTTTCTCCTACAGGTCTGACAGGAAAACAACAAATAAGCAACTGAAGAATGAGAAACCATACAGAAATAACAGAGTTTATCCTCCTGGGATTGTCAGATGACCCACAGCTTCAGGGGGTGATCTTTGTCTTTCTGCTCATCACCTACATGCTCAGCATCACTGGGAACCTGACCATTATCACCCTTACCCTGCTGGATTCCCACCTCCAGACCCCCATGTATTTCTTCCTCAGAAACTTCTCCTTGCTAGAGGTATCATTCACCACTGTCAGCATACCCAAGTTTCTGGGTACCCTGATTACAGGAGATAAAACCACTTCCTTTAATGATTGCATGGCTCAGTTCTATTTTTTTCATTCTGTTGGGAGTCACTGAATTTTACCTTCTGGCTGCCATGTCCTATGATCGCTACATTGGCATCTGCAAACCTCTGCATTACATGACCATCATGAATCCCAGAGTCTGCATACTCCTTGTCTTCTCTTCATGGCTGATTTCATTCTAAATCATATTCCCCACACTCATGTTGCTCTTAAACCTTAATTACTGTAGGTCTAATATTATTGACCATTTCACCTGTGATTATTTTCCTCTGCTGCAACTTTCTTGTTCAGACACAAAATTCCTAGAGGTAATGGGGTTTTCCTGGTCTCTGTTTACTTTAATGTTCACCTTGGTAATAATAATTCTGTCCTACATATATATCATCAGAACAATTTTGAGGATTCCTTCTGCTAGTCAGAGGACAAAGGCCTTTTCCGCCTGTTCATCTCACATGATTGTCATCTCCATCTCCTATGGCAGCTGCATTTTTATGTACATTAAACCCTCAGCAAAAGACAGAGTGTCTCTGAGCAAGGGAGTTGCTGTGCTAAACGCCTCAGTAGCCCCCATGCTGAACCCCTTTATTTACAGCCTAAGGAATGAGCAAGTCAAGTGAGCCTTCATGGACCGAGCAAGGAAGATTGTATTTTTCTCAAGCAAGTGAAATGTTATGGTGTCGCAAATTACACATCACAGGGCAATTTAAAATATACAAACATGAAATTTGAGCAACTTCAAATCACGGTGGCCTTCCTGTCATCCTTATTCATTCTTTATAACAGTTTACAAGCACATTTAATATATTTCCCATTCAGATGAAATATCTTCATAGGTCTTTCTGGTTCCTGTTCTTCTGAAACTTTGGTTATTTGCAACTTCTTGATTATTAATTGTTTTAATTTGTAAAGTTATATTTTGCATTTTGTTTAGGAAAACAATTATTACACAGAATGGAGGAGGCACTGTAAATATTGATGTGATATTTTCCTTACTCTATACAAAAAATATAATTTTGTATTTTTCATTGATCCCTGATCAGTGAAATTCCCTGATTTTCATTGATCTTTGTCAGAAATCCCTTCACCATCTTGCAGTTTCTCTAGGAAAAAAATTCTTCAAATGCCATATGATTTTTTGAAAAATGAAAGCTTTCATTTAAAAACCAAGAAACATTGTTCACTAATTAGGGTGTGTTCATATAATTTATCTATTGATAAAAAAAGAATAGATATTGAAGATATATACTTTTGTAGATATGGTGCTAAAGACATCTCCATATTTCCAAAATCCATTATAACTCACTAGATATAGGTAGATATACAAGTAGATGCATACATACGATACATACATACACATACGCATACTGTAGAAAGTAGTGAAGAAATACTGTCTTAGATATGTAGAATAAGTTCAATTTCTCTAAATCCATGGAATGTAAGCTTCGCTTTCTGACAATGCTGAAATATATATGTAGAGCTTCTTTTCTAGTTTTGCACTAGTTTGAAACTGGGAATGTATCTAAATTATTTGATGCCTAAAAAGCAAAATCATTTAAGTTTTGTAGAAAATAAAATCTTCATAACAGAGCAAAATTTTCCCTTTTATATAAGGTTAGAATTTCCCCTGTTAAAATACTCTTCCACTCATTCTCCTTAAGGTATTAAGTGCCTAAAGTATTTTGGAAAAATATATGTGTGGTTATGTATGTGTGTGTGAGAGAGAGAAAATGAAAGAAGATTATGGATACAATAAAGTGTTCTAAATAATATAAACCACCATTTAGTAATAGAAAATATACTATAATCCTAATTCATGTTGCACCATTCCTAATGATTTCTATGCAACATATTCAACTGAGAAATACAGCACAGGAGTTGTTGAGAAAAAAATAAAATAAGTAATAGAAAATTGAAGGGTATTCAAAATGTAAGAGAAAACTTATGGTTTCTCAATTTCATTCCATCTGAAGTAAAATTTGTATGTGAAAGAAGGCAAATAGTTGACAAAGTTAGTGTTTCTATAATCTCTCAACATATACTTCCCCAGTGGTAAATCAGGTGTCAGATAAATCTGGCATATATAATGTACCATATGGATGGAAATGAACTTGTCAAGCACATAGCATAATTAGCTATCAATAAATAGTAGCTATTATTATTAATATTGGTCTCTATAGTTAACTGCTATGGTTGTGAATAAGTACAAATTATATTTATAAAGTGGTGAGAACACTTAACTCGAGATCTACCTACTTGTATTTTTAAGGGCACAATACAGTATTGTTAACTGTAGGAAAAATGTAGTACAGCAAACAATGTTCTTCAACAGTATTCATCTTCAACATCTTGAAAAACTTAGCCTTCTTATGGAACTGAACTTTATACCAGCTAATAGCAACTCCCCATTGCCGACCCTTCTCCATCCTAAGACAATCACGATTCTACTCCATTTCCATGAGATAGACTGATTTTAATGCCTCGTATAAGTGGAATCATGCATTTTTTTTGTCCTTCCACTTGTTTCACTTAAGGTAGTGTCCTCCAGATTCATCAATGTTGTCTCATATCTTTAAAAGAAATACAAATGGAAGAGAAAGAAATAAACCACCACGCAATGATCAGAGTTTGTCCTGTGGAGCTTTTCTGATGATCCTGATTTCTGATCGTGATTTTACTCTGCCTACTTACCACATACATGTTAAGTGTCAATGGAAACCTGACTATCATCGCCCTATCTTGGGTGGGCTCTCACCTACAGAGGCCTATGTACGTCTTAGCTAGAACTTCTCTTTCTTAGGAATCTCATTTACAATTACATGTATTCCTTGATTTCTGGGGGTAATTATCACCAGGGATAATATCATTTCCAATAACAGTTGTGCAGCCCAACTATTCTTTATTTTCATGGGGGTAACTGAATTTCAAATTCTAATTGCCATATCCTTTGATCACTATGTTGCCATTTGCAAGCCCCTTCATTATACAACCATCATGAACAGGAAACTGTAACCTGTTTATGCTATGTGCATTGCTGGGCAAGTTTCTGACCATTTTCTCACGGCTTATACTCCTCACTCAGCTGGATTACTGTGCTTCCAATGTCACTGAACACTTTGCATGTGGCTATCTTTCCTTTTTGAAACTGTCTCATTCAGATACATGGCTCTTTGTAGTAATTGGCTTTTGCTTGGTTTGGGTACTTTGCTATTTACTTTGGCATTGGTGATTTTGTCCCACATAAATCACATCTCCTAGTCAGAGAAAAAAAATGTTTTTCTCTACTTGTTCTACTCACATGATTGCCATTTCTATTTCCATATATGCTAATTCTTCTGCAAAAAAAAGGCACTAGTAACAAAAGAAGTAGCTATTCTTAATAATTCTGTTGCCCTCATGCTGAACACTTTTATTTACACCCTAAGGGATGAGAAAGTACACAAACTTTCAAAGATTTGGTCCTTAAAGTACTATTTCATACAAACGAATCAAAGTTTTGGGTAGTATGAATGAATGTTATCATGAAGATTCAAGAAAAGAAAATAAAATTTAAACTAATTTGTACTATTTCTTATATTCATGTCACAGCTACAGGAAATGCTGAGCTCATTTGCTAAACACTCTTGATAATATGGATGTGACTGAGTTGTGTCTTCCTATAAAACTATCTGTAGGTTCTATGTCAGGGATTTATGATTATGAATATAAAACCAGGATTTATGGAACATAAACCATTTTGCCAACTATTCGGATTAATCAAACTGTTCAATCAAACACTAATTTCAAAAGATACATGAACCCCTGTATTTTTTGCCACATTATTCACAATAGCCAAGATATGGAAGCAATCCAAGTGCACATTGACAAAGGAAAGGATAAAGATGTTGTGACATATATAACAGAATATTACTCAGCCATAAAAAAGGATAAGTTCCTGCCACTAGCAACAGTATGGATTGATCTGGAGGGTGTTTTGCTAAATGAAATAAGTTGGACAGAGCAAGACAGATACCATATGATTTCACTTATATTTGGAATCACAAAAATAAAACAAAACAATGAACAAACAAGCAAACAAAACAGAAAGAGATCCATAAATACAGAGAACAAACTGATGATTGCCAGAAGGAAGGGGGGGGTGACGGGCAAAATGTGTAAAGGGGAGTGGAATGTACAGACTTTCACTTATGGTATAAAAAAGTCACAGGAATAGAAGGTACAGCATAAGGAATGTAGTCAATGCTATTTTAATAACTCTGGATGCTGACAGATGGCAGCTGCACCTGTGGTGAGCACAGCATAATGTATGGACTTCTTGAAATGCTATGTTGTACAATTGAAACTAATGTAACACTGAGTGTCAAATAAACTTCAGTAAAAAATATTTTATACTATAAAGACTTAAAATCAATATTGTTTCAATCAATTTGTTTTAAATATCTCATTTCTCTTATTGATATAAAATTATTTTTCCTTTTAAAAGTTACCTGAATCATGAAATAAATATCTACAGCACCATTGTTTTTGCACACTATCTGTACTGTCTGTCCAATTCTTCCCATTTGATTAATAAACTTGGGTACATATGTTACCACTTACAAATTATGTGAAGGTCATATATCCTATGTTTTCTAGATATGAAGTCAGGTGTTACATCTTATTTTATAAGCTTTTCTTATTTTCTGCATTATTTTTTATAAAAATATGTAACAGGTAAATATTTAGGCAATCACGAACTATTTTATTATTATTTTTTTAAATGTTATTTATTTATTTATTTTAGAGACAGAGAGAGAGACAGAGAGAGAGAGGGTGTGCAGAGGTGCGTAGAGTAGCAGAGGGAGAGGGACAAGCAGACTCTGCTCGGGCATGGAGCCTGACACAGGGCTTGATCTCAAGACCTTGAGATCATGACCCAAGCAGAAACCAAGAGTTGGCCACTTAACCAACTGAGCCACCCAGGCCCCTCAAGGCAGCCACTAACTCTTATGCCATCTAAAAGTTTGATAGGAATTTCATAAATAACAACTCTTCTCTAGAGAACATATATTTTGTGTCATATGCAAAAAAAGGTATATTCTATACCATATCATATTTAATCTTCACAGCTATACGACAAATTAGACATGATTGTCCCTCTTAACCAATGTGTAAATTGATGCTTAGAAATGTTGAATGATTTGCTTAAGGTCTTGAGCTATAACTGCCAATATAATAACCTAATTTGAAAAACAAAACAAAGAAAAACTTGTGTTTGCTCTCTTTTATATATATTTGAAACTCTGTAAGGAATTGCAAATTTTTCATAGCTTTACTATAATAAGCACAGTTTTACTGGAGTTTTTACTCACCTTATCTTATCTGCACATAATTATATTATTATAGTGTAATCAGGGAGGGTAGTAACTCTTAATATAATACTTGGCATATATGGGGAGAGGAGCAAGATGGCAGAGGAGTAGGAGACCTAAATATCATCAGGTCCCAGGAGTTCAGCTAGATAGTTATCAAACTATTCTGAATAGCTACAAACTCAACAGGAGAGAGAAGAGAAGAAGAGCAGCAACTCTAGGAACAGAAAATCGACCACTTTCCGGAAGGTAGGATGTGGGGAGAAGTGAATCTGAGGCAACATTTGGGAAGATAGACTGCGAGTGGAAGGGCTGGCTCCCAGCAAGTGGGAGAGCAGCAGAGCACAAATTAGAACTTTCAGAAGTCTGCTGCACTGAGGGACATTGCTCCAGAGGCTAAGTGGGGGGTGGAGCCCTCGCAGGGACAGTATGGTCTCAGGACCTGTGGGGTCACAAAAAGACCAGGGATGTCTGAGTGCGGCAGAGCTCCAAGGTATTGGAATGGGGAAACTGGCTGCAGAGACAGAGCCGAGCAGTGTGCTCTCAGCTCAGGGTTACCTTAAATGGGGATCCTAGGCACAGTCGGGCCACTGCTCTTCGGGCAGGGACCCAATAAGCAGCAGATACAGGGAGACTCACACTCTTCTGGGAGGAGCATCATGGAGGTGCGCTGTAGGAATCAGCTGGGTTTGAAGACTCCAAACAGGCCATGCACCAGAGATACAAATCCTCAGTCACAGGCTGGATGAGCATGGAGCACAGCCAGATACCATGGAGATAGGAGGGACTGACTGCTTTTCTCTGAGGGCACATCGAGGAATGGGGCCCTGAGCTCTTGGCTCCTACGGGGCCAGAGATTGGAAGGCTGCCATTTTCATTCCCGTCCTCCAAAGCTGGATGGAAAGCATTCAGGGAACAAAAGCTCCCAAGAGCAAAACTGAACAGATTACTTAGCCTGGCCCCTGGCAGGGGCGCTGCAATTCCACCTCAGGCAAAGACATTTGAGAATCACGGCAACAGGACCCTCCCCCAGAAGATCAGCAAGAACATCCAGCCAAGACCAAGTTCACCGATCAATGAGAACTATGGAACTCCAGAGCTAGGGGAAAGCAACACATAGAATTCATTGCTTTTTTCCCATGATCCTTTAGTCTTTCAAAGTTAAATTTAAATTTTATTTTTTTCTTATTCTATTTTTTAAATTTTTTGTCTTTCCTATTTTAAGGGTTTTTTTTAAACTATTTTATCTTATCAATATCTTTTTAAAAATCTTTTTTAATTTTCATTATTATAGTCATATTCTATCCCTTCATTGTATTTAACCTTATTTTTTGTATACATATAGGTTGGTTTTTTTTCTTTAAAATTTTGGGATACAATTTCTTCTAATATTTCAAATTATACCCTAAATCTAGCACATAGCTTTGTTCTAGTTTCCAGCCTGAACACATTCTTTCCTCTTTTTTCTTTTTTTTCTTTTTTTAACCAACTTCTTATCAATTCCTTTTTTAGAATCTTTTTTAATTTTCATCTTTATAGTCATATTCCATCCCTTCATCATGTTAACCTTTATTTTTCTATATATATATAAGTTTTTCTTTCTTTAAAATATTGGGAGGTAGTTTCTTCTAACAGACCAAAATACACCCAAAATCAAGTGTGTGGCTCTGTTCTATTCACCAGTGTAATATATATATATATGAGGACAAGGATGGGAAACAGCCCGAGGGCCGCTTCTTCAGGAATAACTGGGCCGAGATCTACAGGAATTGCTTCTGGAAGGAGCACCACTTCGAGGCCATCGCCCTGGTGGAGAAGGGCCTGCAGGCCACGTACAGCGGCAGCGCCCCCAGCATGACCACGGCCGCCCTGCAGTGGCTGTACCACCACTCCCAGCTGCAGGGTGCTAACGGGCACCCAGTCATCCTGGGCATGTCCAGCGTGGAGCAGCTGGCACAGAACTTGGCAGCGAGCGAGGAAGGGCCCCTGGAGCCGGCCGTGGTGCAGGCCTTCGATCGAGCCTGGAACCCGGTCGCCCATGAATGTCCCAACTACTTCCGCTAGGGCCAGTCCTGGCTTGAGCTGCCGAGGGTTTCTCTCTTTTCCATCACCTCTTCTATTCTCTCATCCTGACCTGTCTGCCTTAAGTTGATTTAACATAGTCTTTTTTGATTTTCAAAAAAATATATATATATGTATATTTTTTCTTTTTTCCCCCTTTCTTGTCTGGGTGTCGGGTGTCTTCTGATTTGGTTAGTGTACATTTTTCTGGGGTTGTTGCTACCGTTTTAGTATTTTGTTCTCTCATTCATCTACTTTTATCTGGATAAAAGGACAAGGCAGGAAAACTCACCACAAAAAAAAGAACAAAAGGCAGTACTGCTGGCTAGGGACCTAATCAATATGGACATTAGTAATATGTCAGAACTAGAGTACAGAATGATGATTATCAAGGTGCTGGCTGGGCTCAAAAAAAGCATGGAAGATACTAGAGAATCCCTTTCTGGAGAAATAAAATCCCTTTCTGGAGAAATAAAAGAACTAAAATCTAACCAAGTTGAAATCAAAAAAGCTGTTAATGAGGTGCAATAAAAAATGGAGGCCCTTACCACTAGGATAAATGAAGCAGAAGAGAGAATTAGTGATATAGAAGACCACGTGATGGAAAATAAAGAAGCCGAGAAAAAGAAAGACAAACAACTACTGGACCGCGAGGGGAGAATTCGAGAGATAAGCGATACCATAAGATGAAACAATATTAGACTAATTGGGATCCCAGAAGAAGAGAGAGAGGGGCAGAAGGTATATTGGAGCAAATTGTAGCAGAGAATTTCCCTAATTTGGGAAGGGAACAAGCATCAAGCATCAAAATCCAGGAGGCACAGAGAACCCCCCTCAAAATCAATAAAAATAGGTCAACACCCTGTCATCTAACAGTAAAACTTACAAGTCTCAGTGACAAAAAGAAAATCCTGAAAGCAGCTCGGGACAAGAGGTCTGTAACATACAATGGTAGAAATATTAGATTGGCAGCAGACCTATCCACAGAGACCTGGCAGGCCGGAAAGGACTGGCATGACATATTCAGAGCACTAAACGAGAAAAATATGCACCAAAGAATACTATATCCAGCTAGGCTGTCATTGAAAATAGATGGAGAGATAAAAAGCTTCCAGGACAAACAAAAACTAAAAGAACTTGCAAACACCAAACTAGCCCTACAGGAAATATTGAAAGGGGCTCTCTAAGCAAAGAGAGAGCCTAAAAGGAACATAGACCAGAAATGAAGAGAGACAATATACAGTAACAGTCACCTTACAGGCAATACAGTGCCACTAAATTCATATCTGTCAATAGTTACCCTGAATGTAAATGGGCTAAATGCCCCCAATCAAAAGAGACGGGGTATCAGAATGGATTAAAAAAAAAAAATCATCGATATGCTGTCTACAAGAAACTCATTTTAGACCCAAAGACACCTCCAGATTTAAAGTGAGGGGGTGGAAAACAATTTACCATGCTAATGGACATCCAAAGAAAGCTGGAGTAGCAATCCTTATATCAGATAAATTATATTTTAAGCCAAAGACCACAATAAGAGATGAGGAAGGGCACTATATCATATTTAAAGGGTCTGTCCAACAAGAAGATCTAACAATTTTAAATATCTATGCCCCTAACATGGGAGCAGCCAATTTTATAAGCCAATTAAGAGCAAAATCAAAGAAACACATTGATGATAATACAATAATAGCAGGGGACTTTTAACACCCTGAAATGGACAGGAAAAGATCCTGATATGGACAGGAAAAGATCAACAAGGAAATAAAGGCTTTAAATGACACACTGGACCAGACAGACTTCACAGATATATTCAGAATATTCCATCCCAAAGAAACAGAATAAACATTCTTCTCTAGTGCACATGGAACGTTCTCCAGAATAGATCACATCCTGGGTCACAAATCAGCTCTCAGCCGGTACCAAAAAATAGGGATTATTCCCTGCATATTTTCACACCACAATGCTTTGAAACTAGAAATCAATCGCACAAGGAAAGTTGGAAAGAACTCAAATATATGGAGGCTAAAGAGCATCCTACTAAAGAATGAATGGGTCAACCAGAAATTAAAGAAGAAATTAAAAAGTCATGGAAACAAATGAAAATGAAAACATAACTGTTCAAAATCTTTGGGACGCAGCAAAGGCGGTCCTAAGAAGAAAGTATATAGCAATATAAGCCTTTCTCAAGAAACAAGAAAGGTCTCAAATATACAACCTAACCCTACACCCTCCAAAGGATCTGGAGAAAGAACAGCAAAGAAAGCCTAAACCCAGCAGGAGAAGAGAAATAATAAAGATCAGAGCAGAAATCAATGAAATAGAAACCAAAAGAACAGTAGAACAGATCAACAAAACTAGGAGCTGGTTCTTTGAAAGAATTAATAAGATTGATAACCCCCCAGCCAGACTTAACAAAAAGAAAAGAGAAAGGACCCAAATTAATAAAATCATGAATGAAAGAGGAGAAATCACAACCAGCACCAAAGAAATACAAACAATTATAAGAACATATTACGAGCAACTATATGTCAGCAAATTAGACGATCTGGAAGAAATGGATGCGTTCCTAGAGACATATAAACTACCAAAACTGAACCAAGAAGAAATAGAAAGCCTGAACAGACCCATAACCGGTAAGGAAATTGAAGCAGTCATCAAAAATCTCCCAACAAACAAGAGCCCAGGGCTCGACGTCTTCCCAGGGGAATTCTACCAAACATTTAAAGAAGAATTAATGCCTATTCTCCTGAAACTGTTCCAAAAAATAGAAATGGAAGGAAAACTTCCAAATTCATTATATGAGGCCAGCATTACCTTGATCCCAAAACCAGACAAAGATCCCATCAAAAAGAAGAATTACAGACCAATATCCTTGATGAACACGGATGTAAAAATTCTCACCAAAATACTACCCAATAGGATCTGCCAGTACATTAAAGGGATTATTCACTACAACCAAGTGGGATTTATTCCTGAGCTGCAAGGTTGGTTCGACATCCACAAATCAATCAATGTGATATAATACATTAATAAAAGAAAGAACAAGAACCATATGATACTCTCAATAGGTGCTGAAAAGCATTGACAAAGTACAGCATCCTTTCTTGATCAAAACTCTTCATAGTGTAGGGATAAAGGATACATACCTCAATATCATAAAGCCATCTATGAAAAACCCACAGCAAATATCATTCTCAATGGGGAAAAACTGAGACCTTTTCCCCTAAGGTCTGGAACATGGCAGGGATGTGCACTATCACCACTGCTATTCAACATAGTACTAGAAGTCCTAGCCTCAGCAATCAGACAACAAAAAGAAATAAAAGGCATCCGAATTGGCAAAGAAGAAGTCAAACTCTCACTCTTTGCAGATGATATGATACTTATGTGAAAACCCAAAAGACGTCAACGAAAACTGCTAGAATTCCTACAGGAATTCAGTGAAGTGTCAGGATATTAAATCATTGTACAGAAAACAGTTTCATTTCTATACACCAAGAGCAAGACAGAAGAAAGAGAAATTAAGGAGTCAATCCCATTACAATTGCATCCAAATCTATAAGATACCTCGGAATAAACCTAACCACAGAGGCAAAGAATCTGTACTCAGAAAACTATAAAGTTCATGAAAGAAATTGAGGAAGACACAAAGAAATGAAAAAACGTTCCATGCTCATGGATTGAAAGAACAAATACTGTGAAAATGTCTATGCTACCTAAAGCAATCTACACATTTAATGCAATCCCTACCCAAATACCATCAGGTTTTTTCAAAGAAATGGAACAAATAATCCTAAAATTTGTATGGAATCAGAAAAGACCCTGAATAGCCAGAGGAACGTTGAAAAAGAAAACTAAAGTTGGCGGCATCACAATTCCAGACTTCAAGCTCTATTACAAAGCTGTAATCATAAAGACAATGTGGTACTGGCACAAAAACAGATACATAGATCAATGGAACAGAATAGAGAGCCCAGAAATGGACTCTCAACTCTATGGTCAACTAATCTTCGACAAAGCAGGAAAGAATATTCAATGGAAAAAAGACAGTCTCTTCAACAAATGGTGTTGGGAAAATTGGACAGCCACATGCAGGAGAATGAAACTGGACCATTTCCTTATACCACACACAAAAATAGACTCAAAATGGATGAAAGACCTCCATGTGAGATAGGAATCCA
>CM052897.1:52730278-52751517 GCA_028534135.1 Potos flavus | reverse complement strand
CACAATTATCACCAGAGACAAGACGATCTCATACAATAATTGTACAGCTCAGTTGTTTTTCTCCATCTTCATGGGAATAACTGAGTTTTATCTTCTAACTGCCATGTCCTATGACCGCTATGTAGCCATCTGTAAACCCTTGCATTATACAACCATCATGAACAAAAGAGTCTGTATTTTACTTGTCTTTTGTGCTTGGTTGGCAGGATTCTTAAATATCTTCCCACCGGTTATTCTCTTTCTCCAGTTAGATTACTGTGGCTCCAATGTCATTGATCACTTTGGTTGTGATTATTTTCCACTCTTGCAATTATCTTGCTCAGACACATGGCTCTTAGAAGTGATCGGTTTTTACTCTGCAATAGTGATTCTGCTTTTCACTTTGGCATTAATAATTTTGTCTTACGTGTTCATCATTAGAACAATTCTGAAACTGCCCTCTGCCAGTCAGAGAAAAAAGGCATTTTCTACATGTTCCTCACACATGATTGTCATTTCCATCTCTTATGGAAGCTGCATATTCATGTATGCCAACCCTTCCGCAAAAGAAAAGGTATCATTGGACAAAGGAGTGGCTATTCTGAATACTTCTGTCGCTCCTATGATGAATCCATTTATATATACCCTGAGGAACCAGCAAGTAAAGCAAGCCTTCAAGGATACTATCCAAAAGGTTAAGTTTTTCTCCAGCAAATGAAAGTATGAGAGCATTAAAAGAATAAAGTTCTTGTAAATACTATTATTCACACTTTCTCAAAACTCTCTATCCTTTACTAGAGTATGTATTTTGTCCTTTTTCTCCATTCTCATACTAAAGTTTCCCAATCATTGACCTCAATAAATTTGATGAACTGAATATTGTTTCTGTATTGTAATTGTTTCAGACTTTTCTGTAAATTCAAGTGTTTTTTTCAATGAAGTAATACATTTGAGTTAATGATTATGATTTTGAATGGTAGTGGTTTGCCTTTGAAGAAACATTAGGCATTTAGTTTTATGGAAAGAGTGTCAGGATTAATGCGGATTTCTGAATTTCTCATTCTTACCCCGTAATAGAAATGAATGTTATTAGAAAATTTTGATTCTCTTTGTCATTTCCAAGAAATCAAGTAAACACAATCACCAGGGAACTGGGAATAAAATATAAATATCAACTTAAAAATATTAAAAGATTAGAAACTCATACATATTAAAAATATGTATACTATTTATAATTATGATGTTAATGAGGAGGAAGAGAAGGAAGGTAGAAGGGGGTAGAAGATAACATAAAGTTTTTCAGCAATTCCTACATTCTAGAGCTACTATTTTCTTCGTATTAACTCATTTAATCCTGCCAACAACTTTATGGGGTGCTATTAATTATTAATCTCTCTTAGAGGTATTTTTCTTTAAGTAGATCAAATGCCTCCAAAAATTAAAAAATAGGCAGAGAACAGACAATGTAAAATATACCAAATGTGTAAAATGGATGAAACTATGATAAACCACTGGAAGTTCACCTTTCTGGAGAATTGAGCTTTATTTGTGGCATCTAGAACCGACTTTAGGGTTTTGGGAAGTACGGAAGAGAAATAACATCTACTGATAATATTCTACACATTCTACTTTGTATTAAGCAAATCACATGCAGTATTTATTTTACGAAACCTCTTAGGAAGTGAGCATTATTACTTCCAATTTATAGGTGAACGAACACAATGAAATTGAGGTCAAAAGTTCAATGTACAGAGATTGCAGCTTTCAGAACTGGGATTGCAATCCCTTTCCTTTCACCCCAAAACCCAGACAAGTTGGGTTACTTTCATCTTCACACTGACTTACATTTGTAATAATTTATGAATAAAAGCTCATGTTCAATATTAGAATTGTTACATTAAAGGACTTTCTAATGTGTAATGAACTTATTCAGGCTTTTCTTACTTATGGCAGGCTTCGGGGATATAGTGACGAAGAAGGAGGATTCTTGCTCTAATTTATCTCAAATTCTAATGGGCGGAAAAACAACATGTAATTAAAGTTTAATTTGATAGATGCAGCAACTTAAGCATGAGTAGCCTATAGGCCAGGTAATGTTATCATTGTTAAAGAAAATGTCAGTTTTCCTGCCTTAGCACAGTTATGGTCAGTTTCACAATAATTGCTAAACGTTAGCTCTTTTTAACCCTAAAGTCATATGCCTAAGACAAACCTTGTCTGCTCTGACCGTTATCTTAGTTTTCACCTTTATTTTATTTCTTGGTCATTATCATATATGTTTTAAAAAAAAAAAGTCACATCATTTCCTCAGTAAGAAGGGTTTTTTAAGAATAGGATTATGATACTCTCCAAGACTCTCCAGCAAGGCTCCCTTTACCCTCAAATGCATTGTGAATCAGACATTCATCTTACACTCAGTTTACCTGCTACCACACCATATCTATTACTATTTCAGATCTATTTTGAAAGAATTTGTATCAATGACCAGTCTAGATTTTTAAGACTTTTTCTGGCATTTACCACTTTACATCAGGAAACACAGATATATTTGAGAAATTAAATCCAAGCACAAACTAGGTAAACTAAAAGAAAAACCAGTAAGAATATTTAATACCTATTATGGGGATATTAGCTGCTTACTATAAGCAGAATAGGAAACACAAATATAATTTCTTCCTAATTCTTTTTTTTACCTATTGTACTTTTTAATGCTTTATAAGAGCATATGATCAAAAGGTTTTTTTCCAGCTCTCCAAATTCTGTATCTTCCTTAGCATTTGCTGTTGCATTTTTTTAAAACATATAATGTATTATTTGCTTTAGAGGTACATGTCTGTGAATCATCAGGCTTACACATTTCACAGCACTCACCATAGCACATACCCTCCCCAGTCCATAACCCAAGCACCCTATCCCTCCCTCCCCCCCCCCCAGCAACCCTCAGTTTGTTTCCTGAGATTAGGGGTCTCTTATAATTTCTTCCTAATTTTTATAGTGAAAATCATTCAGATGTTATTTCTGAAAAGACTTTCAAAGCAACTACATTGCAGGCATGCACTAGGCATTTGGATTAATAGAATAGACCATCTCCACCTTATAAGATTTTGAGCAACAGATAAAAAGGTAGACATTTAGATATGGAATTAATCTTTTTTTTTCAGAATTAATCCTTTATAAAAACATACCCAGGGCCATATGAGTATAAAATATAGGACTGCTCATAACATTTTCAGTAATGCAGTAAGAATTCCAAGTAAAAAATAAGAAATATAATTAAATGGATATCTTGGGCAAAGAGAATAATGATTGCAAATAACAGTTGTAAAAGTGAACAAAGTGAGTGGGAATCGTGTGGATAGAAATAGAAAACAATATGTAGCCATTACTTCTCTTTTATGCTTTCCATGAAAAGCTGATTTCATTGATTCAATTTATTGATTCATTGATTCAATTTATTAAGCATAGAAAAAATTATGCTGTAGCCAATTTGGCCCCCATGTTCTCACTGTGGGTCAGCATGGAAGGGAACTTGGCAGCGTAATTGAAGCCTGGACACAAAACTTGTGGAATCTGCTTGATCAGAGATTCTGAAGCCAAAAAGGCATCACACTTCTTGGCCATCTTCTTGACTAGAGTTTCTTCAGTGTCTCAGTGTCTGTGTGGGGAATATCCACAATCTTGGCCTCATCACAGTGCTTCTGATCCCCCAAAACTTAGGGCAGGGAATGGACTTAAGCCTGATAGTGCCTGACAACCATTTGTCCTTCTGAGGGTCATAGTTCTTTAAGCTGACCTGCAGCTCCACTGTTTCCAAAATCTTCTGACTTGACACTGGTTCCCATTCCAGACCCCCCACCCCCCCACGACCACCACCAGTACAGGATGTCACTTGGGAGACTTTGCCTCTCGTGGTGCCTCATGACACAATAACCAGATGAAAGAGCAACATTATATGTTTTAAACTGTGTTCAACATTTTACCTACCCCCCCCAAGATACTAACAATCCCTTTAAGTGGGTATGCTTTTCTCCTCCTTTTAAAGAATGAGACAGATATTCATAGGTAACAAATAACGTATATATGGCCAATATGCATCTGAACAGTGATTCAGATCAAAGCTGTGCCCCCCAAAGAAGCCATTGTACCAATTCCTGGGGGAGGTGAGAAATCTTGCAACATAAACATATACAAGGAAATCTTAGAACTTCAGAATAGGATGCTGTTTCTTCCACAAAAGCACTGTCTTTCACAAGAGTACTAAATAAGCTCATCTAAAATGCCAGGCTTGGATTATGGGGATTTCTCTCCAAAATAATATATCTTAGAAAATTAAAAATTCAGAAGGCAACTACTCTTTTGGAATTAAATTTAAATCCCTAAACTTAAATGCAGAAAATTACTTTCACTAAAGAAACTCAGAATCCCAAACTCTTCCACTGATAGTCTCGGATATAACATATACCTGTATGATAATATCATCTCTCATTGGCAAGAGTCTCCGTCACTTTTAGATTGAGCACTGAATTATCCACAACAACAACAACCACAGCCATAACCATGGGATTAACAACTGATTTTCTCGCTGATAGATAATACTTAGTCATTCTCCATCAGCCTGATTTGAGTCACAGTATAAGTTTATTTATACTTAAATAATCAGATCTCTTTGGTGTTCATCGTGCCCTACCACTCTCTCTGATGGTAGATCCAATGCTAACGTCCTCAAACTCACATGGCCCTTTTTGCTCCATCTATAAAATTGGGTGTGTATTGCTGTAATTTACAGTCATATAGGATCACATGAGCCTCATGGTACAGTATGCTTATCAATATGATTAGAAGTTTCCACAATATACTGGAATGTCATCTTTCTTGATGCTAGATCTTAACAGACTATGAACATTTTGCTAGCAAAGGGAATACTTTGTTCATTATTGTCTACCAAAGTGCCACATTATTGTCTACTATAGTGCCACCATTTATTAAAATATTTGTTAAATTAATCGACAAAAAGATGGAGGTCTCAAAAAGCCTATTTCTATCTAACTATTGATATCTCCTGCCTGAAATTATTGTTGCTCTCCTCTGATATCTTGTTTTAATAATTTTCTATGACTGGGTTTTCAAGGATGTCTTGTTTTTTGGAACCATGGAGAGAAATTATTATAACTCTTCAACAATAGCTGCACCTTTTAAACTCTTTACTCAACAAATAAAAACTCTCTTTTCTTTTTTAGGTCTACCTCCCAGGATCTCCACTGTGGACACATATAGGGCAAAATTCTATCTTTTAATCATTAAGGTACCAAATGGAACCCTATGATTAGACTCCCATGGGTATCACACCTCTAATGTTTTCTTAACTAGAGATGTTTTCATATAGACAATAGTGAAAAATCACAGTAGTACTCAAAAATAACATTTTTTTAACAATATCATTTACTTAGCACATATCAATGGCTTCCTCGACACGGATCCCTTCAGATCTCAGTAGCCGCTCATGTACTCCATCATTCACTCTAAATAATCCCCAGAAACACAATTCCATGTGTGTGACCTCAGACAAATTAGTTAAACTCTCAATGAGTCAGCTTCCTGATCAAAAATTAAAAATAATAGGAATTTCCTCAGAGGGTAGTTGTAAATATTTATTTAGACAAGGCTTACAAAGGCTAACAAACATGTCTTATACCTTTCAGGGCTTAATAAATTAAAACTATTACGATTATCTTAAATAATGTCAGTTTTAATTAAATGTCATACAGCCAGCCACATGCAATTTACTCAAAAATAATTTGGCTTTATGCATCACAACAGTGTCTATAAGACAAATGTCCTTGTAGAGTATGTTATGTGGTACTCCTTCATCCGTAAATTGAGAATGCCAATAATGTTTACTTGATTTGTTGATGTGAGTAATTTAGACTACTCTTTTACATTTTATTACTCTACTAGTGTTTTATTATGAACTTACACATTCTGCATCCTCCAAATTCCATCACATATGTCTATCTATATGCAAAGGCTGCAAAGACTACGTTTTCAGTTGTCCTAGAAGCCAGGATTCTAAACGTAATTTTAGTTCTGCCAATCACATACATTCACAAAAGATACAAACTTTAAACATCATTATAGTTAAGCATCAACATTGCTGGTGTGGATCATAGTAGATTCAAATAACCCTAAATTTTGTAGCAATAGCACTAGATTCCTGAGGAGGAGTTCTCATGGAGACTTAATTTTGTGAAGCTGCTTTGAGGTCATTCCAGGAAGCTTGTCCTAAAATCTGCCTTCAGGGACGCCTGGGTGGCTCAGTCAGTTAAGTGTCTGCTTTCAGCTCAGGTCATGATCCCAGGGTCCTGGGATCAAACCCCACATAGGGTTCCCTGCTCAGTGGGTCCCCTCCCTCTTTTGTATTGTCTCTTTACTATCACTCAATAAACCTTGCTTTGCTGCCCACCACTCTGTTGGTCTACCTCTTCATTCTTCAAAGTGGTGTGACCAAGAACCATGGCACCAAAGGAGAAAAAAATCCTGTAACACCTGGTTGTATCTTGTTTGCTATGTAACTTTGTATTGTGCTTTGCTTTGTGTGACTTGTATGAAGCCAAGTTAAATGTGTACTGAAATGTCATTGAATTTGTAATCCTAAGCCTGCTCTAACCTTGCTTTATGACCAAATAAAGCT
Organism: Potos flavus; assembly: GCA_028534135.1. Taxonomy (NCBI): domain Eukaryota; kingdom Metazoa; phylum Chordata; class Mammalia; order Carnivora; family Procyonidae; genus Potos; species Potos flavus. Next base: position 52,744,850 of record CM052897.1, on the reverse strand, counting down.
GGCACTGTGGGAAATACAGCTCATGTAAATGCCCTTATTGTGTGCTGGCGACATTGATATAAAAGCAGATACCGCTAAAAATATTGAAAGCATATAAATTGCTATGCTCACTGGAGGTATGTCATTATTTAAAATTGTTGTTGGTAGTATTTCATTTGGGTACTGTACTGCTTAGCATAGTGCCCTTCAAAAATGAATTCTCACCTGGAATACAGATATGGCCTTATTTGGAAATAGGGTCTTTGCAGAGATAACTGAAAGAGAGCAGACTACACCACCCCAAAATATGCCTCTTTGGCATGGTATTATTTTGACCTTTTTTTTTTCTTTCTATTTTTTTTTTTTTAAGAAATAGCAAAGGTCAAGTTCTGAAAAATGAGAGGTTACTTTTTTCCAAGATATTTGCATTTACAAGAGAAATCTCCATTTATAAGGGTGTCTCTGTACCTCTCTGTGCCAGAAAGTGGAGAAGGATCCTATCTCTAGAAATTTTTATCAAAGGAAAAGGCAATGATTTAAATCTGTATAATAACCATACCCTCATTCACTATCCTTTGCCTGATAACTTCCCACAACTGGCTCCCTCCCCACCCCAGACATCTGCTTTTGTCTTTAGCTGAATATGTTAAAATAGTGGCCTTGGGCCATTTCAAAGAGTTATTCAGTTTTCTTGAATCTCACCTATGTATACAGGAAGTATACATGTTATTAAACTTCTGTTTTTCTTCAGTTAATCTGTCTTTTCTTACAGATTAGTCTCAGCCAAGAATCTAGAAGAGTAAAGGGAAAATTATCCTTCTACCCATACATAATCAGGTGAAGATGAGGTCATATACATTAAAGCAATTTTCCAGGTCTCTGGATGTAATAACAGTTTTCCTATAATGTATAATTTTAAATAATATTTTGGCCCACACATAAACATCATACAAATATTATTGCAACAATGTTTGTATTGAAACATGAGCATATTTATGACACATTTTTCAAGTTCTTGACTTTTATCATGAATAGATTAATATACTTGGAATTTAAAATAGCTGCTCTGCTTTATCAGTCTCCTTCTTCAATGTGCACTCTGTATTCTTTAGTCATGTACCTTGAATAATTTAATCTCTCCCAAAGGAACAGTAAAAATATTTTAAATTTTTCTTCAGAGAGTCTCTAACAATTTGAGATTATTAAATAATCCCAATTTCCACTTAATTTGAACTATTTATATGATTTATGGAACGCCATGATTAGGTAGTGAAAGAGGACTTCAGCTACCTCCATTGTGACCTCAAACTTTCTAATTAATTAAATTCTTCTTTCCAGTTTATCACTTCACTCAAGCAAAGACCCTGAGGGCAAAGCCTCTCCTGATGGGAACTGAAACTAACCACTCAAGCAATAAGAACTGCCCAGTCAACAAGACTCCACAAGAGTGACTCCAAGACAATGATCAATTTCAATTTACTGCCTGCCTGCCCCTACCAACTCACATTTCCCACATCTCCCTTGTATAAGCCTGGGAGGACTTTTGGCACTTCGGACACAGTCTTTGAGATGCTAGTCCACTGTCTCCCTGGTGTTAATGTCACTGAAATAAATTCCTTTCTTGCATTTTGTCAGCAGTGAGTGGCCAAACCTGGTCTCTTCAGAACCCCAGAGCAAGGAGCACTTACTCACCTGCACCCTGGCTACAGCAGAAACTAAATATGTCTTAAATCATGAATATAAATTGAGTATTATAGATGACTTTTCAGATTACTGCAGTGAACAAGAAGATGATGTGTGGGGTGGAGGGTCTCTGAGATTTCTAAAATAATGTAGAATTCTCACCCTTTGCTGTAAGAAGAGAAAATTTTATGCATACAGCTGTCACTAGCATCTTTGTATTCTCAGAACCCAAGTTTGAGCCCAACACATAATAAACATCTAAAAAGTAATTATTGAATGAATAAATGGTAATGATTCTAATCATGGTCAGGTGTTCTATGTCACCATTCAGGGAGAAGATATAAAACCTTAAAAGCAAGCCTGACCTCTCTTATGGTGTAGAATGATAGAGACCTCAGCCTCAGTCTAAATCATCACAATGAATTTTTAATATTTTCCCTAATATTAGAGAAAAAAATCACTTGTTCACAACTTAATCTGTCGCTATCGAGAAATTGTTACTCTGTGTTACCCAACCGTTAAATTTCTTCTCCTTGTGCAGTTATGGACTATTATGAAAATGTAAAACCTTCTGTATATTTTTCTGTTCTGATTTCAGGCCATTATCACTGAAATATTCTATCTAAATTATGTACTAATTTGGACTACAGGTTAATGCTGGTGTCTTGAGAACACAAAACTCCATGGTACCTTTTGTTTATTCATTCAACTAATCCCCCTGAGTCCATTGTTAAGAAAGCAGATAAAATTATGGCTAGCCTGAATAATTAACATTACTAAGATCATATCATCTTGCCCACCAAGCTTGGAAAGACCTTGTATTAACCTTTATTTTAACTATAACTTGTGTCATTGTGTTAAAATAATGCTTCTTTAAGTGGCAATACATAGGATAACTTGGGACCTTAGATCCTTAGTGAAAGTTGGGTTAAGGTATAGAAATGTTTATCTATCCCCTTTGTGTGAAATTGTAGAGAAGCTCCTGGAATTATTATTTATTTTCAATATTTCAAGTGTTTGTTTATAAATATAAGATGACAGAGGAGAAACAGATTGCAAAGACTTTTGAAAAATCTCAAAGCACTTATGTTTGTTTATGTTTAAACAAATTAAAGAAGCCATTAGAAATGACATTGTCTAAACCAGTCATATTTACCATAAAATATGTCTTTAATAGTTTCTTTCAGGAATATATTTTTGCTTCAACAGGGTAAATTTATGCTTTATACGAGTAATCTCAATTATGCACAATGGTATATGTGAACAAAATTAAGCCACACAATTTATATGAAATATATAAATGAAGACATTTTAAAAACTGCTACAATTTAGTAAGAGTATAACATAAATATTTGGTGACTGATAGGACCACATGATGGTTTTGTGTTCTTATCTAAATATCTTTTAATGATTACTTTAATATAGTCAATATCAGGACACCATGTAATCTATTTTTGTACAAAATTTAAAACAATTTATTTCACGTGTCTTAACACTGAGCAGATCTACTTTATGTTTCAGTTCTGCCCAGTGTGAATTTTATAGAGTGAAAGTTAGCATCCATCATATAAAAGCAGAAGCCAAAAAAATGTATATCTTATGACCGCAAAGAGGACAGATGATGGAAAGTAGGAATAATTCTCTCCCAGAAATTTTGTAGGTAAAGAATTTTAGTAAGTACATTAACATATTAAGTTAATTGGCTAATTGTGAGTAAATATTATTCCTTTCGAAAACTCTGAAACCTCTGAAGGATAGAGAGAATAAATGAGACATTACAGACCTGGACAAGTGTCTGGATGGTTAAGCATTTCTTAAAATGATCTTAGATGACAGTACCAGTCCCAGAGTAGAAAGACTCTTTCCCAAAAACCAGTGCAGGTCCTGCCACACCAGGTCCCAGAAATTTGGAATTTTAAAAGGCAGCAGACCTGGCTCATGTATAGGCCAAGGAGCACTTGTGCTGCTCCAAGCAGGCAAGTGACCCAGAGACAGTGTCAATTCAGCAAACTGAAAAATGTCTCTGACACAACAGGAAGAATTATTTGCTCCTCTGAAAGTGCTTCCCTGGGAGAAGCAAGCATGGACTCTCTTCTCCAGGGAAAAAGAGAGGGCTGGTGCCATTTTCCTCCCATACCCCTCAGCATAAACCAACTTCAGTAGCAGCACAGGACCAACACTGGAAACCTAACCTGCTTAAGCCAAGTCTTGCCCTGCTGTGATCTGTTGCTACTGCTTTTCTAGGGCAAGTGTGCCTTAGGACTAGGTTAGTCGGCCCACAGACCAGCACAAACCCCGCGCACACCACATCGACTGACCATAGAGTTCCACAAAGCTTCAGCTCTAGTGGAAATAGCCTCAGGTCTCTTTTAGCAAGCAGACCAGAACACACTTAGTTAAAACTCAACCACACTCTGGCCAAGGTCCAGACACTCCCCACTGAAGGCAAGGAGAAACACTGCAGAGGACTAACCTGAGGAAAAGAGCTGCCATAACACAGGAGTAGAGTGCACACAGCACACACCAGAGACACATCCTGAAGCACTGGACATGGGCATTATATGACCTCTTCCTCATAAAGCTGTTATTATCAGGAGCAGGAAACATAATAAGCTTTCCTAAAACACAGAAGAAGACAGAGACCTAGACAAAAAGCCAAGATGGTGGAATTCATCCCAAAAGAAAGGACAAGAAAAGGTCACAGCCAGGGATCAAATTGAAACAGATATAAGTAATAGGTGGGATTTATTCCTGGGCTGCAAGGTTGGTTCAACATCTGCAAAGCAATCAATGTGATACAATACATTAATAAAAGAAAGAACAAGAACCATATGATACTCTCAGCAGATGCATAAAAAGCATTGACAAAGTACAGTATCCTTTCTTGATCAAAATTCTTCACAGTGTAGGCATAGAGGGTACATACCTCAATATCATAAAAGCCATCTATGAACAACCCACTGACAATATCATTCTCAATAGGGAAAAACTGAGAGCTTTTTCCCTAAGGCCAGGAACACGGCAGGGCTGTCCACTATCACCACTGCTATTCAACATAGTACTAGAAGTCCTAGTCTCAGCAATCAGACAACAAAAAGAAATAAAAGGCATCCTAATCATCAAAGAAGAAGTCAAACTCTCACTCTCTAAAGATGATATGATACTTTATGTGGAAAACGCAAAAGACTCTACTGCAAAACTGCTAGAATTCATACAGGAATTCAGTAGTGTCAGGATATAAAATCAATGCACAGAGATCAGTTGCATTTCTCTACACCAACAGCAAGACAGAAGAAAGAGAAATTAAGAAGTCGCTCCCATTTACAGTTGCACCCAAATCTATAAGATACCTAGGAATAAATTCAACCAAAGATGCAAAGAATCTGTACTCAGAAAACTATAGAATACTCATGAAAGAATTTGAGGAAGACACAAGGAAATGGAAAAATGGTCCATGCTCATGGATTGGAAGAACAAATATTCTGAAAATGTCTATGCAACTTAGAGCAATCTACACATTTAATGAATCCCTATCAAAATTCAAAGAAATGGAACAAATAATCCTAAAATTTGTATGGAACCACAAAAGACTCCGAATAACCAGGGGAATGTTGAAAAGGAAAACCACAGCTGGTGGCATTACAATTCTGGATTTCAAGTTCTATTACAAAGCTGTAATCATTAAGACAGTATGGTACTGGCACAAAAACAAACACATAGATCAATGGAACAGAATAGAGAGCCCAGAAATGGACCCCCAACTCCATGGTCAACTAATCATTGATGAAGTAGGAAAGAATATCCAATGGAAAAAAGACAGTCTCTTCAACAAATGGTGTTGGGAAAATTGGACAGCCACATGCAGAAGAATGAAACGACCATTTCCTTACACCACACACAAAAATCAACTCAAAATGGATGAAAGAACTCAATGTGAGACATGACTCCATCAAAATCCTTGAGAAGAACACAGGCAGCAACCTCTTCGACCTCGACTGCAGCAATTCCTTCCTAGAAACATCGCCAAAGGCAAGGGAAGCAAGGGCAAATATGAACTATTGGGACTTCATCAAGATCAAAAGCTTTTGCACAGGAAACAGTCAACAAAACCAAAAGACAACCGAGACGATGAGAGAAGATATTTGCAAATGACACATCAGATAAAGGGCTAGTGTCCAAAATCTATAAAGAACTTATCAAACTCAACAAATAATCCAATTAAGAACAAATAATCCGGTCAAGAAATGGGCAGAAGACATGAACAGTCATTTCGGCAAAGAAGACATCCAAATGGCCAACAGACACATGAAAAGTGCTCAACAATACTCAGCATCAGGGAAATACAAATCAATATCTCAGTGAGATACCACCTCATCCCAATCAGAATGGCTAAAATTAACAAGTCAGGAAATGACAGATGTCGGTGAGGATGCAAAGAAAGGGGAACCCTCCTACACTGTTGGTGGGAATGCAAGCTGGTGCAGCCACTCTGGAAAACAGTCTGGAGGTTCCTCAAAAAGTTGAAAATAGAGCTACCCTACAACCCAGCAATTGCACTACTGGGTATTTACCCCAAAGATACAAATGTAGTGATCTGAATGGGCAGGTGCACCCGAATGTTTGTAGCAGCAATGTCCACAATAGCCCAACTATGCAAAGAGCCTAGATGTCCATCAACAGATGAATGGATAAAGAAGATGTGGTATACAATGGAATATTATGCAGCCATCAAAAAAATCTTGCCATTTGCAATGACATGGATGGAACTAGAGAGTATTACGCTAAGCGAAATAAGTCAATCAGAGAAAGACAATTATCATATGATCTCGCTGATATGAGAAATTTGAGAAATAAGACAGAGGATCATAAGGGAAGGGAAGGGAAGGAAAAATGAAACAAGACGAAACCAGGAGGGAGACAAACCATAAGAGACTCTTAATCTCAGGAAACAAACTGAGGGTTGCCGGAGGGGAGGGGGTGGGAGGAATGGGGTCACTGAGTGATGGACATGGGGGAGGTTATGTGCTATGGTGAGTGCTGTGAATTGTGTAAAACTGATGATTCATAGACCTGTACCCCTGGGGCAAATAATACATTATATGTTAATTTAAAAAAAGAAAAAAAAAGGTCATGTCAAAGGAAAAAACTTCACACTTAGTGTTTGTCATTGTTGCTTGTTGTTGGGTTTTATTTTTCTTATCTCATTGGACACTGTCTCCCAAGATTCCTGTTTCAACTTCAGTACTAATGTGTACTATGTGTTATATTCTTTAGCGTTTGTACACATTCCTGTTCTGGCAACTTTGATTTACTGAAGTATTTCCCTTGAGCCAGGGAACACATAAAATATTAACTACCTTGTACAAGTTAAATCTGTGTAGAAACCATGCCCAAAAGTTTTAACACAGCTTCTGATTTTTTTTTTTATTTTTTTATTTTTTTTTTGTCTTCTATATACTTGGCTCTTTCTTACTCTCTGTAGTTAAATATGTATATTCCTCCTGGGGAAAAAAAGAGAAGGGCAAGACAAAATGTTGATAATAGAAAACATAATTGTTCAATGGCAAAGGGAAGGCTATCAGAAGTGCTGGCTCCCCTAGATGACAATGATGAGATTTGCCAATATTTTACTATTATAGACAATCTGTGTTTGTGAACCTGTATGAAAAGCAGAGTTAAGTCTGGCATACAGAAGGCAGTGAAAGTCTCTCAAACCTTATTATTGATTCATTAGTTCAACTTTTAATCAAATTAAGTGGGGTATATTGAGGTTATGATTTGCAACTGGATATATTAAAAAGTATAAAAATAGGACAGTATATTTTGTTTATTACATCAATTAATTCATTTTCAGTTAAGAACAGGAAGCTTACTATGGCTATGTGTGTTGCCAATTGGAGATAGGCTATGGATATTGTGTTCAAGAGGACAGACTTTAATTTCAGGAAGTCCAAGATTATATTCGACACTTGCTAGCTATGTGAATTTGTATAAGATATACAGTCTCTATGAGTCTCCGTTCTTCAATGGGAATATAGAATAAGAGAATAAAACTTTCATAACTGTGTTTAAGGACTAAGTGAGATAAATATAAGTCCTTAAATATCACTGAAATAAATTGCCTTTGAAAAATCACAACTACCATGAACACCCTTCCCAAAGTTCGAAATTAATGCCAACTAAAACAAAAATAAAACAGCTATTCATATATCCTAGTGCCACATAAATTATAGAGCATGTTCACTTATATTATTTCAATTAATTCTCAAAACACTCCTTACATTTTAACTCATGTCAAATGAAGAAAACTAAAGCCTAAAAAAATTTAGTAACATCCAAAGTCACAAATCCGTTAAGTGGCTCGTTTTCCTTTTTAATCCATGCCTTTCTAATGACAAAAAACATATACATTCTATGATAAATAAACTAACTCTATAATGTCAAAAATACAAATTAATAGTAAGTTTTCATGCCATAATTTTATTAATAATTCATTTAGTTTCCTTCCTTGTTCAAATTATAGATGGCTGGTTAATAAACTGAAAGTATAAGGTTATGTGTTAATATTCAGCAAAAATCCTTAAAGATATGAGTGTTATTATTTCTGAAAATATTATTGAATGTGATCTGGTGCTTTCTTTTTTCTTTTTTTTTGATTTGTTTCTATATACAACTGTATGAATTATAAAAACTGATCTTCTCATCTTTAATGAAATGAATAATGTAAATAATTGTGATTTCTCCAGGAAAATGGTCATCCAAAATAATCACAAAGAACAGTGAAAGACAATTCCAATAAAATAATTCTTCCAGTCACTCAATGGAGTCAACTGAGGAGATTTTGTTTCATTCGGGCAGAGAGTTTTCACATGATCTCTAGTTAATTTGTCAAGAATGAATAAGTAGTGCCAGAAGTGTATTTCAGTGTTACTATGACGCTCAGCTATATATTAATTAATTACATTAATTAAATTCTTTTTCTTTCCTCTAATATATTAAGATGAATGCGAACAACTCATTTGAACAATTCAATAAAGGAAAAAGAAACGGGGTAACATGATCAATAGAGCAAATTTCTTTGGAGATACTCTCTGAATATATTTTTCTAATGACTTTTAGTGGGTTTTAACTAAAGATAAGTGAATAAATACATAAGATTAAAAAAACAGACTATCAAGGACTAGGGAGACTTCCATCCAGCACAACAGAAAGAATTATTTTAGTTTTTTTAATTTAAAATATCTGAAATGAAGTGGAACCAGTCAAAAGGTCTTCTCTCAGACTGTCAAAGGGACATCCTTTGAGACTTCAAATCTCATGTATTTTTTTAAATAGAGTTATTTTCTTACCTTGAACATCAATGAAATTGCCATTGACTAGTTTATCAGAGAGTCACCATCAATATTTACTTGATGGTAAAGATTTCAAAAGGATAGGATATCCACTTTTTTTTTTTTAAGATTTTATTTATTTGAGAGAGAGAGAGAAAGAGTGGGTGCGAGCTGGCAGAACAGAGGGGACGGAGAGGGAGAGGGAGAAAGAATCTGAAGCAGACTCCGTGTTGAGCATGGTGCCTGACTCAGGGTTCCATCCCACAATCTCGAGATCATGATCCGAGCCAAAACCAAGAGTGGGTCAGTCACTCAACTGACTGAGCCACCCAGGTGCCCCACGATATCGATGTTTTAAGAACAAAACCTCTGAAGATGCTTTCTAGACTTCTTATTTAGCCAATGTTCAGTATTATGTTACAATTTCAATTTTATTTAATAATTTTAAAAAATTATTTTTGAGAGAGAGAGAGTGAGTGGGGGGAGAGGTAGTGGGGAGGGGTATGGAGAGAATCCCAACCAGACTCCTCACTGGGCACTGAGCCTAACGCAAGGCTGGATCTAACGACCCTGAGATCATGACCTGGACCAAAACCAAGAGTCAGAGGCTCAACTGAATGGGCCACTCAGGCATCCCTTTAGTTTCACTTTTCAGTGGCTCAGTGAATCTGTCTCAGGAATCCTTAGAAGGCAAGTCAAAATTGTTTGAAAGGAATGGAAGGAAATGTGTATCCTACTAGCATAAGCCATTACACTGAACTGGAATAAATATAATTAAATATATATTTAGTTGGTGAGATAACCAAATGAAGCAGAATTATTCCAAGAGATTTTAAGTGCTGTGATTGAACTGTATGTCCAAGTAGGATTTAATCTAAGAGCAAAAAGAATAGCTTAAAAAATCTTAAATTGTTCCTAGGTAGGAATAATATCATAGATGGTCGTGCTGTCATTGTTATTCTAATGCTGCTCTATGTGCAGTGTGAGGAAAAGAAGCAAATGAAGATTAATGCGATATTACCATCTTATCTAATTCTATTCATAGCCGGGGCTCTCATCATGAGATAAAGAAAATATAAAAGGGTGCCTGGGTTGTTCAGTTGGTTAAGCATCTGCCTTCGACTCAGGTCATGATTCCAGAGTCCTGGGATTGAGCCCTGAACCAGGCTCCCTGCTCAGCAGGAGAGTCTGCTTCTCCTTGTCCCTCTGCCCTTATCCCTGCCACACTCATGCTCTCTCTCTCTCAAATAAATAAATAAAATCTTTAAATATATACATGCATAATATATATATAAATGTATAAGAGGTAAAAGGAGTTTCATAAAAATATTGTAGTCCTAAATTTGAATGATAGATTGAAATTGCACTCATAGGCATTTTACTTAAAAAAATATATATGTGTGGGGCTCCTGGGTGGCTCAGTGGGTTAAGCGGCTACATTTAGCTCAGGTCATGATCCCAGGGTCCTGGGATCGAGTCCCACATCGGGCTCCTCACTCAGTGAGCAGTCTGCTTCTCCCTCTCCCTCTGTTCCTCTCCCCATCCCCACTGCCCGCTCCTGCTTTCTCTCTCACTTGTGCTCTTTCTCTCTCAAATAAATAAACAAAATCTTAAAAAAAAAAAAATACTGTTTGCCGGCCCTATCCACTGAACTTACCTAGAAAGGATCATCAAACTCCTAGTAATTTTCACAGCTAGTACCCAGTTTCTTACCCTGATTCACCATTTCCTAACTGATGTAAGGAGGCCTCTTTGGAGAAATGACTCAGTCCAATTCTAATACAGAAAAGTGTAGCATGAGCCTGGGAAAACTTGTCCTACAAGATGGGAAGGAAACAATCAAATAGGAAAAGTATACTGTCCAAAAGAAAGGGTCTTCCCCCCCACCCCCCTGATTAAAGCACTCCAAAGAGAGAGTGATGCCAATTTCAGTCTCCCTTGAAATATGTATGTCAATCACTAATGTGACCTAGAACAAATACAAACCTTATAGAGCCATGTATTCCTAAAGATATCAACAAAAAGATACTAGAGAACCAACTCTGACTACTGAATAGAAATGAAGTAGGTATTCACCTGGGCTTTTTCGTATAAACGGTAACAATGAATAAGCAAATGCTAAATGACAGATTAAGAACATAACCATTTTGCAGCACATAATGAATTAAGGATCTGGCCATTGATCAACAGTAGCTGCTAAGAATAAAAGGAGAAGACAACTAAACATGTATCTCCTGTTGAAAGTTGCAAAAAAAGAAAATTCCCAAACCTAAATTTTTGCCAAAAAAAGTCCCCAAACCTAAACCTGGATTAAGCCCCTAAATCTAAATAGCAATTACAGGAAATCCTGGGAATGAGCATGCAGTCAAGTGAGCATTACTGCACAGTGCCCTCCATGAATACAAGAGAGTTTCTTGTTGCCTATTAATTGGGCTTTAAGGGTAAAAACATGACACCATTTCATTCTTGCAACAAAACTGATCTACAAGATTACCATATTATATACTTAAAGTTGCTGAGAGAGTAAATCTTAAATGTTCTCACCACAAAAAAGAAAAGATTAATGTACAAGTGATAGATGTGCTAACTAACCCTATCATGGTAATCATTTCACAATACACAAGTGTCTACAATCAATACTGCTTTGATTAAAACTTACACAATGTTATAGGTCAATTCTATCTCAATAAAGCTGAAAAAAATATAAATGAAGTGGAAAGGGTATCACTCCCTATGATATAAAGCCGCATCTGCCAGCATGCTCCTTTACTGACTGCTCCTTTAAGTAGGTTAAATAAACACAGTATGCAGTCATAAATTTGAGTTATGGCTACCTTTTCCTTCCATTTTTCATCACACTCTGTTCTAATTCCCCTCTTCTAGTAAGTAATTTATGTCCAAATTGCATCGTAGCTGTGATTTAGTTCTGATTTGGTGACTGTATTATTATTTGATTGTATAAATTCATTATTGTGTACTTTATGTTAAATGTACATTTTGTTATTTTATTTAGATATATAACACTTGTTTAATATTAAGTAGTTATTATGTTATGTCTATTTATAGGAGTGATAATAATCCTGACTCCATCCTTGGTCCACCATTTCGAGAGCAATGAATTTCCTTAGGCTGTGATCCAGGCTCCCTGAAGGTTAATGTATGCCCTGACCAGAATGCAGGAAGGCTCATTCTGAGCTTCCATAAGTTAGCACACAAGAAGGCACCACTTGAGATAAAGGCCAAGATGAAAATTAAGATGGTCAAATTGATTCTGCAATTAAATATTGCTATTTGTAATGAGGATTAAATTAGTTAACCAATGTAGCAATGTTTTTTTTAAATGTTAGTATGATATGTGCATTATAATAGTTATTATTTGACTTAGACTTATGAAATGGCCTTGCTTCCTGATGCCTCAACATTAATAAAGCCTGAGGATAAACAACAGCAAAAAGGGTATATGCTGAAAACTTTATATCTCAAGAAGATTAAATATAAATTAGATTATGAGTTTTATTTTTGTAAGAAAGATTCCGCAACTGTTTTGTTACTCATGAAATATTAAGTAATTGTGATTCATGGAAGTAATTATTTTGTAGAAGTCAACATTATAGCTCTTCTGTGAGATACAAAGATGAACACAGCCATTCTCAAGGGAGATTCACTATAGAGAAGAGTTAAAAAGCTACTGAGAAATGCAAGGATGGCTTCCAGAAATCCCTCATGGTCGGTAAATATACAGTCTGGCCTGGACTTGGTCTTGTTCCCAGGAGATCAATGAACAAATTCCTTTTGAGGTCAAAACGAGTAGCTTGGAAAATCTGACCTATAAGTGCAAGCGAAGGGAAACCAATCTAATTTAAGAATACACCAATGATGTTATATCCCTCTCAGTCCTCTCTTTAAATAGTGCTTTCCTAAGTTTTTAGATCAACATTACTGAAGAGGACTATCGTATTATTTCCACATTTTTTAAGGTTTCTGACATTCCATTTTTTATTTCCTGAATTATTTTCTTTGAGCCATCATAAAATAGAGACAAAGCAAATCAAATTTGATTAGAGTGAACTTTGCTGGAGTATGGCAGAGAAGCAATGATTTGCATTATATTCTTCATGCACAAATCTGACAATCTAAAACAAAAGGGAGGACTGTCATAAATTTAACAATCAAAATCTACAGCACCGGATATCCAGCACAGCTGGGAAATAGCTGAATAGGTTAGTAGAAATGGCAGAGGTTTTCCTAGATGCTTCTGGAATAACCTTATGGATCAGCGTTCTCATGTAAAAGATAAGTGTGAGGCAGAATTACAAGAGAATCAAACATTTTTCATAAAGCTAATAATTAAGAAAGAAGGTTCAGACAGAAAGCCTGGGTGGTAGCGCTGCTAAGATCTGCGGCAAGTACTTACTTTCTCAATTATGCTTCAGTGTAAAATAAAAAAATAGATAAATATTGCATGTCCCATTAAGCTCAAATATAAAAATGTTTCTATATATACATTTCTAGCAAGTCACAGAAGATGTCAAATATTAATGATTTCAATGGACTTTTAAGACAAACCAAGAAGTAAGTGAATATGTTATGTTCTCTGTTAAATAAAATATTTAAGTTATATATTCGATCATCTGGTAAATACCTATATATTACTATATAACATATATAGAATGTTCTCACATAATATGGATAACTACACCCAAAACTAGTAATATAAAAATAAAATCACTAATTAATTTAAATAAATTTATAATTAATAACTTGCTTTATTTGCTAAGAAAATTATTGATTTCTCATATCATAAAACCTATAACGGTAGTAAATTTAGTCTTCTAAATTTCACTTTTACCTTGTGATGGAATTAAGATCATCCATATCTGTTTTTTAGGTGGGAGTATCCATTAATAAATATGTGACAGAAAAGAAAGAGAAATGCATATTTCTCTTAATTTTTCAACAAAAAATGCAATGATATGCATAAATTGGACAAAGGAAGAAGTACTGATCTTATTTACCATCTTTCAACAATGTGAGTTATTGCATAAAGAGTCACAAATTTCTCCTGCTACATTTCAAATAATAAAACTAATAAAGCAGAACTCACAAATATGTATTACAACCAAATGCAAACAAGAGGATCAAAAGAAAATAAGATCCGCAAGGACTATAGAATATATTTTACAATCGTATCAATGATGGTGATATTGATCATCATGAATTATACCTTTCATCTCCTCCCTTTAATTCTCTTGCCACCTAAATACCTTTAAAAGAAGAAAAGGAGAGAGAGAAATGAACCACACCGTGATCACAGAGTTTATCTTGCTAGGCCTTTCTGATGATCCTGACCTTCAGATTGTGATTTTTCTCTTCTTATTTATCACATACTTGTTAAGTGTCACTGGAAACCTGACTATCATCACCCTAACCTTGGTGGACCCTCATCTACAGACACCAATGTATTTCTTCCTCCGAAACTTCTCTTTCTTAGAAATCTTATTTACAACTGTGTGTATTCCTAGATTTCTGGGGGCAATTGTCACCAGGGATAAGACTATTTCCTACAACAACTGTGCAGC
>CM052897.1:52714330-52729778 GCA_028534135.1 Potos flavus | reverse complement strand
AGTTGTTTAGAGTGGTTTGATAACTATCTAGCTGAACTTCTGGGATCAGACACTATCTCTGCCTCTTACTCCTCCGCCATCTTGCTCCTCCCTCCAATATTCTGGTTTCCTTATATCTTTTGTGTATCATATTTGTTTCCATATTCCTGGTATTTATTTTCTTACTTTGGTTATATTTGAGTTTTACTTAATATGCCCATTTTGAGTTTATTTTAAAGCTTATCTTATTAATACCTTAAAACAAAGATGATATATTTTTCCCTACATTTCAGATGTTTCTTTTGGCACATTTACATATGTAAATTAAAAGAGTTTAGAAAAAGTATTTATCTAAAAATTTCCCAGTACGCATAGACACTATACTTAATATGTTATATAATTTCTTTTCAAATAATAATAGAAAAGCTTAGTGAGAGACGAGATAAGATTTTATTTCTTGGAAACAAATTCTCATGTTCCTTTAATTGAGGAAACAGTTTTGATTGAGATTAAAGAGAGAAAGAAATTATTTGTTTTGAGTAGGTTCACAAATCAAGATATAAACAATTCTGAGGTTAGTTAACCTTACTGAACTAGTTAGGACTTCCAGTAAAAAAAAAAAAAATGCTATGGAACAAATCACTGCTTTCATTGGTTTTTCAAATTCCATGTGCTCTTACTTGTGTAAGATAAGTGCAATTTTTTTGACTGCGTCATTGAAAGCTTGTTTCACTTGCTTGTTCCTCAAAGTATAAATGAAAGGGTTCAACAAAGGGGCAAAAGATGTAGTGAGCACTGATACCCCTTTGTTGATGGCCACTTCTTCTTTGGCTGAAGGCTTGACATAGATGAAAATACAGCTGCCATATGTGATGGAAACAACAATCATGTGAGAAGAACAGGTAGAGAAAGCTTTTTTCCTTTGAGAAGCAGAAGGGAATCTTAGAATTGTCCTGATAATATATGTGTAGGAAAGAATGACACCTATCAGTGTAATAATGAATGTCAATACTGCACAGATTATAACCATCTGTTCTAGAAACCAAGTATCTGAGCATGAAATCTTAAAAAGAGGAGATGCATCACAGCCGAAATGATCAATAGCATTGGAGTCACAGAATTCCAGCTGGAGGCCCATACCGAGGGGTATGATGATGATCATCAGCCCAGAGATCCAGCAGCAGAGGATGAGGATGGTACAGACTCTGTTGTTCATGATGGTCATGTAATGAAGGGGTTTGCAGATGGCCACATAGCGGTCATAGGACATGGCTGCCAGGAGAAAAAATTCTGTGGCCCCAAAAAGCCCAACAAAAAATATTTGACTAGCACAAGCATTATAAGTAATGGTTTTGTCTCCAGTTGATATACTGTACAGGAATCTGGGAATACATACTGTTGTGAATGATATTTCTAAAATGGAGAAGTTTCAAAGAAAAAAATACATAGGTGTTTTAAGATGAGAGTCCATGAATGTCAGAATGATAATGGTCAGGTTTCCAGTAATGCTCAGCACATAGGTGAGAAATAGGAAGATAAAAAGGAGAACTTGCAGCTGTGGGTCCTCTGTAAGTCCCAACAAGATGAATGTTGTTATTACTGTGTGATTTCTCATTGCTACTTTTGATGTTTTAGGCAATCTACATGTAAAATGTCAAAGAGAAAGTATCTAAACAGAAGAAAGGAAACAAGGCAAATTCAATGAAACAAAACAATAAAGCAAGAGAGAAGTTCAAAGGAATCAAGAGCTGATTCTTAGAAGGGATAAATAACATTGATAAAACTGTTGTGAGACTGAGCTGGAAAAAAGAAAAGATAAGATTTATCAGGAGTAAGAACGATAACATCATTAGAGATTATACAGATATTAAGAAGATACAAATGAAGTATTTTGAAAACATCTGCAGGGTAGATTTGGCAACTTAAATGAAATGAACTAATTCCTTGAAAAATACAATTTACCAAAGCTAATTCAAGATGAAATATCTAACCTGTATAGCCCTGTATCTATTAAAGTGAACAAATACATAGTTTAATCATCCGATAAAGAGAACTCCAGGCTCAGATGGCTTCATTGTAGATTTCTACTAAACATTCAAGACAAACAAAAACACCAATTCTATACAAATTCTTTCATAAAACTGATTGTGTTTTTTTTTTTTTTTTAAGATTTTATTTATTTGGCAGAGAGATAGAGAGAGATGGCGAGAGCAGGAACACAAAGCAGGGGGAGTGGGAGAGGAAAAGCAGGGGGAGTGGGAGAGGAAAAGCAGGTTTCCTGCTGAGCAGGAAGCCTGATGTGGGGCTTGATCCCAGGATCCTGAGGTCATGACCTGAGCTGAAGGCAGACACTTAACAACTGAGCCACCCAGGCGCCCAAAAACTGATTGTTGAAAGCAAAAATTATAACATTTTCTGGTGGAGCTTCTGATGTATATAAACATAATATAAATGATAACCACAATAAAAAAGGGAAGAGTGAAGGGTCCTCTACATTCTACCTCCAGTGATAAAAGTTGATTCTAAGTGGTCTGTGAAATGTTTACTGTGTATATTATAGTTCACACACAAACTTTTAAGAAATAGTATAGTCAAAAACACATTGTATACATTAAAATGAAACACTAGGGTTGTTAATTTTAAGGCAGGAAATGGGAAACAAAAGAAAGAACAACAATGAGAACAAACAAAAATCAAGTAACGAAATGGTTAACAAAAGTCCAAACAGAAAAGCTAACATTGTATAAGTGATCAAAACACATCCCTGGTTAAAAGACAGAGATTATTAGAATGTGGTTTTTAAAAAAATTGCTCACCTAGATGTGGTATTTAAACACTTCACTTCAAATATAATGGCATAGATTAACCAGCTGAGCCACCCAGGCACCCCTGGGGAAAAAATATTTGACAAAATACTTATTTATGCTGAAAATTTCTCAGTAAAGTAGAAGCAGAGAAAACTGTCTCAGTGTGATAAAGGACACCTAATTATAAACAAAATAAAACTTCTGCTAATATCAAATATAAGAAAAGCTTGAAAGCTTTCCTCCAAAATCATGAACTATGCAAGGATGACTACTTCACAGTTCATGTTTAACAATGTGCAGGAGTTCCTAACCAATAAAATAAGGTGAGAAAAAATGATGACTTTGTGATTAGGAATATAGGAGTTAAATCACCTTCCTTTGATAACAGAATTGGGTAGCTAAAGAATCCTAAATGATCTACAAGATAATCCTTGATTAAATAAGTGGTTAATTGAGCGATGGGCATTAAGGAGGGCACAAAATGTGATGAGCACTGGGTGTTATACAAAACTGATAAATTATTGAACACTACCTCTGAAACTAACGATATCTAAGTTGGCTAATTGAATTTAAATAAAAAACAAGTGAGTTTAGCAAAAGCACAAGAGTGTCGATATAAATAAAAATTGTATTTCTGTATAACAACATTGAGCATTTGACTTGATAATTAAAAAAATGTCATTTACAGAATCATTTAAACATGAAATACTTGGACATAAATTGAACAAATTATTATAGCATAGCAATACAATGTACACTTTAAAAAACTGACATTAAGATACATGTAAATATATAACTCATTGGACTAGAACAGTGTGTACTGAAATAGAGTAACATAAGGCAAATTGAGGAGAAAAATAATGTCTTCTCACAAATGGTGTTGCTACAATAAGATATACATATGGATAAAAATGAACACAATGAAAAATAAACTTAAAATAGATCATAGACCTAATTTAAAAAATTGCTTTGCAAAATATAATGTTAAAAAGTGAAAAGGGGGTGCCTGGCTGGCTCAGTCAGAAGAGCATGTGACTCTTGATCTTAGGGTCATGAATTCAAGCCCCACGTGGGGTGTAGACATTACTTAAATACAACTTAAAAAAAAAAACTGCTTAAAAAGAAGTGAAAAGAAATGCCCTATACTAAGAGAAGAGATTTATAAGACATGTATTTGACTATCTAGTGTATAGATACAATATGTAATATATATTATGGATATATATATGCACATATATCTTATGGATATATTTCATTTTATATATGAAATACATATTAATTTGTTATTTGTATAATATAATAAAGATACAAAGTAACATATATGTATAAGTATACACACATACACATATACACACAGTATACTAATATAAAGACAAACAGCCCAATAAAATTGGTTCAAGATTTGAACATATACTTCACTTAGGAAGAAGCGTGAATACCAAGTGTGCACATTAAAAGATATTCAACATCATTAATCATTAAGGAAATAAAAACTAAGTGATAATAAGACATTACTAAACATTTGTTAGTCAATATTAAATGTACTAACAATAGCATGGTGGGAGAAACATGAGGCAATTGAAATTTTCATATATTGCTGGAGGAAATATAAAATAGTAAAACCACTTTGGAACACAGTTTTGCAGTTTCTTATAAAATTAGTAATGTATCTATGAAATAACATGGCAAATCCATCCCTAAGACTTTACCTAATAGGAAAAAAAACTATGTCCTTAGAAAGAGTTGATAATTGCAACTTTATTCATAATAATCAAAAGAGGAACATAATACAAGTAATCATTGAGAATTGATAAAAAAGGTGGTATATTTATACATGGAGTGCTACATAGTAATAAAAGAATAAAGAATTCATCTGTGTGACAATGTGGATAAATCTCGAAGTAGTATGCCACGGGAAAATATATACATATTAAAAGGAAAATACTATAAGATTTAATTTATTTAGAAAAGACATACCAAATCTATTATGAAGGAGTAACTGGGAAAGAACACATTTAGAAATGATAGAAATTTATATATCTTGATTGTACTAGTAGTTATAAAGATGTATACATACATTTGTCAAGGCTTGATGGAATGCTACACTTAAAATAAGTGCATTTTATTGTATGCAAGTTATACTTGAGTAAAAGTGATTTTTTTTTAAGTGGGCTCCATGCCCAGCATGGAGACCCATATGGGGCTTGATCCCATGACCGTAAGATCAAGACCTGAGCTGAGATCAAGAGTGAGATGCTTAACTGACTGAGCCACGCTGGTGCCCTAAAAGCGATTTAAATAAGACAAGTCATGGAATGTGAGAAGGTATTTGCAATAATTGTCAAGAACTATAACCAGACTTTATAAAATCTACTACAACTCAATAAGAAAAGAAAAACCTAACCTATTAACAATTAGACTAATTTCTTCACTAAAGAGCATATCTGAAGGCTAGTGGACATATGAAAGGTGAACTTTCTAATACTTAGGGAAAAGGACATTAATTTCACAACTCCTGCACAATCATGAGAATAATGGACATTAAATAGATGGACCATCCCACATATCTTTAAGATAAGAGTGTGCATTCCTATAGACACTATGAAAACTTTATGAATGTATTTATTAGGCTGATGTCCTGATATATTTGAAACAGGAAATTATAATCCTAGGTATTTACCCAATCAAAATGTGTACATATGTACACAAAATATATGCATGTTTAAGAAAGTTTTAGCCTCATTATTCTCAATAACCCAAAGAACTTGAAAATCAAAAAATCTATCAGTGATAGAATCAATTTTTAAATTGTGATATATTCATAAAATGGAAGGATATAACAATGAAGATAAAAATAATATTGCTACATTTAATAGCATGAAAAGTTCTCCCAAGCATAATTTTGAGTGAAGAAGCAAGACACAAAAGAATATGTAGAATATGATTTCATTTACACACATTTCAAAAAAATAAGCGAAACTAATCTGTGGAGTTAGAAAACAGGATAGTATCTCTGTTCAGGGAGGATTGTGAGGCAGGTATGGAACTGGTCTAGGTATATATATGGCTTAGATGATACAGTTCATGTTCTATTTCTTTGTCTAGAACTGTGCCCTTATAATTTGTTCAATTTTCTATAATGTTAAACTATTGCAAAATTTAACAATTAAAAAAACAAGGCAGACCCTAATACCATTTCATCTGACACTTTAGTATTCTATAATAGTTTCTTATTTCCATACTTCTTAGTAATGCACCAAACCCTTTTTATATATATTCAGTCTAATACAATGTGAGGCCATGCTTGGCACAGGTTGTATTCATTAGAATAGCTCAGGTTAACATGCAATCACTGAATGTCGAAGACCATGCCATTTCAATGAATTCTCCTAGTCCACATATATATTTTCATCTCTTCTCTTGTCTACCCCTCTATTTTTCTTTCTTTTTTTAAAATTGTGTTATGTTAGTCACCATACAATACTTCATTAGTTTTTGATGTAGTGTTCCAAGAGTCATTATTTATGTATAACACCCAGTGCTCCATGCAATACGTGCCCTCCTTAATACCCACCACCAGGCTCACCCATCCCCTCAGCCCCCTCTCCTCTAAAAGCCTCAGTTTGTTTCTTGGAGTCCACAGTCTCTCATGGTTCGTCTCCCTCTCTGATTTCCCCCCCTTTTCCTTCACTTTTCCTTTCCTTCTTATAATGTCCTCCATGTTATTCCTTATGCTCCACAAGTAAGTGAACCCAAATGATAATTGACTTTCTCTGCTTGTCT
This sequence comes from Potos flavus, assembly GCA_028534135.1. Classification (NCBI taxonomy): domain Eukaryota; kingdom Metazoa; phylum Chordata; class Mammalia; order Carnivora; family Procyonidae; genus Potos; species Potos flavus. The sequence continues at coordinate 52,723,209 of CM052897.1, read as the reverse complement.
TATTTCACCCAGCAAAATCTCCTCCAGTCCCATCCATGTTGATGCAAAAGTTGGGTATTCATCCTTTCTGATGGCTGAGTAATATTCCATTGTATATATGGACCATGTCTTCTTTATCCATTCATCTGTTAAAAGCATCTTGGCTCTTCCCACAGTTTGGTGATTGTGGCCATTACTGCTATGAACATTGGGGTACAGATGGCTCTTCTTTTCACTACATCTGTATCTTTGGGGTAAATACCCAGGAGTGCAATTGCTGAGTCATAGGGTAGCTAGCTCTACTTTTAATTTTTTGAGGCTTCTCCACACTGTTTTCCAAAGTGGCTGCACCAACTTGCATTCCCACCAACAGTATAACAGGGTTCCCCTTTCTCCGCATCTTCTCCAACATTTGTTGTTTCCTGTCTTGTTAATTTTTGCCATTCTAACTGGTGTAAGGTGGTATCTCAACGTGGTTTTGATTTGAATTTCCCTGATGACTAACGACGATGAACATTTTTTCATGTGTCTGCTAGCCATTTGTATGTCATCATTGGAGAAGTGTCTGTTTGTGTCTTCTGCCCATTTATTGACTTGATTATCTGTTTTTTGTCTACCCCTCTATCTTTCATTCATTACTCAGGCTACTAAAATCTGGCATCTTTATTCACTAATCTACTATCACCGCTCTTGCTTAATTCATTATTATTACTCTTCTTTTAGAAGGCCTCCTTCCACCTGATTGCCCACATCTGGATAAGGCCAAACTGTGTAGAGTCTAAATTTTTTTTTTTAAAGATTTTATTTATTTATTTGACAGAGAGAGAGATCACAAGTAGGCAGAGAGGCAGGCAGAGAGAGAGGGGGAAGCAGGCTCCCTGCTGGGCAGAGAGCCTGATGCGGGGCTCAATCCCAGGACCCTGAGATCGTGACCTGAGCCGAAGGCAGAGGTTTTAGCCCACTGAGCCACCCAGGTGCCCCTAGAGTCTAAATTTTTAATGTATTACAACATAGTCCATCTTTTCCATTCCATCTGCTTCTGCCATACTTCAGATCACTTTGATCTCATTCTCAATATGAAAACTTCATACTCTAACTGGAGTTCCTGTCTCCTGTTTTGATCATTTTAATACATTTTCCTCACTGCATCTAGAATAAGTTCTGAGATACCATCTCAATTCCTGCAGACTAGGCTGGCTACATCTCCACTGTGTTCCTATATCCATCATCCCTACATCAGAGCTGTACTGAATTGCTTATTTACTGTTTGTCACCCAATTAGACTGTAATAATCTTGAGATCGGGGCCTATCTTATTCTCAGTAGTAAGCTCAGATCTTATCAACTCAGATCTTATCACATTTCCTGGAATATAATAGTTTCTCAATATATTAATTAAACACATAGATATTTACAAGACCAGAATATATGTTCTACACCTATTTCAAGATTCTACTTAACAAAAGTCCTGTAATTCCTGTGGTTCATTTAGAAGATACTACAGCAATGTTAAAGGTTTTTCCTTTAATATAAGAATTTGTATCATGCTCCCCTGACCCTTCGGTGCCCTAATTTTTGAGTATTAGAATATAGTCTCTCAGGCTGGGCATTTCATCAGCTCTACTGATCACAACTCCACAGGACTTTTCATTTAAATTCTAATATAGACCATATGAAAAAACAGAGATCATAAAAAATAAGTATAAGGTAATGAAGTCTTTAAAAAGTTCTAGATATGAGGTAATGATAATTTTCTGTTGTATTATATTTACATGAACCTGTTCCTAGAAAGTCCCTTAATTATGTGGGGATACTCTTTGATTTTACTGACAGTATATAGGGCAAACTTCTTAGACTGTAGTCTAGGTAGACTGGAATTAGCATTTCTATTGGATAGTGTGGTATTAGATGGCTAGTTTCAACCAAAGCCTGCTCTTACATTCCTTGTTTGACAGAATAATCTCAGATGGAAACTTTGTAACAAAAAGTGGCATTCTGAATTTCTAGACATTATCAGAGAGAACAAACACTGAAATACGCTCATGGGCAAAAAACGTTTTAAATGTTCTGCAGATGCACACTTGAAATATCTGCAGTCGCTCACATGAGAAACATGGAACTGTTACCCAGAGCCCACATTCCTTTCTTCTTACAGTCATTTTCCCTTCATTCCCTATTGTAACCTCCAACAAAAGTCCCTGCTGATCCTGGGTATTATCTCAGGATGCAAAGCAACCTTTTGTCCTTCTAGTTACTTTCTTCAGAAACATGCCTCAGAAACATTCTGACAAATAAATTATATTGCAGATGTAACTTACTAATTTTTGTTTAATATAACAAGGCAGTAAGAAGTATTTGTTTAAAAAAAAGGTTTTCTTAGGTGAAATGTCATTTTATTAAGTTGAAGAGATGTAATTGTACAATTTAGATTATGTGTGTGAGTGAGTGTGTGTGTGTGTGTGTGTGTGTGTGTGTGTGTGTGCACATATGTTGGCAATTGGGGAAATAGATACTGCATTATATGCCTATCAAGTCTAACCATTTTATTACTCATGTACGTAACCAATTCATAAAGCAAGCTTAGAAACTTTTTCATTTGCTTACATGATTAATATTCTTGAAAATGAAATGGCATTCTAGAAATGAAATTAATTTCTTATATCCTTTGAACTATCTAAATTTTTAAAAAAATACACACATATATATAAATGTAGATAGATAGAAGATGGATAGATAAATAATAGATAGATGATAGACACACTTAAGAAAGTGACCAGAAATATTTTAATTATTTTTCCAAATTTCATAACAGAGAATAATTGATTTGAGAAATATGAACATACTTACACTTTGGTGTCTCATTCATGCTCCAGTTTTTATCCACACAGATCCTTAGTAGAACTCAGTTAAATAAGAACTATCAGTAGTGACATGGATATAAGGTAGTCTCGCTTTCTCATTTAACTTTCACTCAAAGGTAGCAGTGGAAAGGCATACACAAGCTGTATAAATTTTTATATCTCTAAGCCTAACATTTATCATGAATTATAATATCTGTCTAAATTTAAAAAGGAACTATTTCTGCGTAATCTGATTAGCTATATAGAAGGAAAGACTAGTAAACAGGCAAAGGAAAACTAGAAATTCTCTTTGACTTTTGAAAAGTTGATGGTTTGACTAAATTTTAGCATGGCGAGGGTTTCTTAAAGTTTCACCAAGATATGATTGAGGATGCTTTACATATTCAACCTGTTATATAGGTAAGATCAACTAAGTTAAAAAAAAAGTGTCTTTGGTGACTCTACTTCAAAGTCACTAATGAATGTAAAATGTAATTAATATAGAAAAATAAAACAAAACAAAAGCTAGCTGATGCATCTGGGAATTGGGATAGCGTCCTTGGAGATCAGAAGATGCATTAATAATCCAAGATGCATTATCAATGATTGTCTTTTCCAATATGATGACCCAAATAACATTTTGTTCTTTTGTTCACTTTAATTCACATTTTTTTGATTGCTAATGATATACAGCAATTTTTGAAATGTTTATTGGCAATTTATGCTTTATTTATGAACATAATATTACTCTCCTTTCATCATTTTTGAATAAAAGTGATTCCTTATCCTTTTCTAAAATATTTGCATATATTCAGGATATTAAGTCTGTGCAAGTCTTATATGTTACAAATCCTATTTAATAATTTGTTATTTAACATTTAATATAATTTAGGGTGGTGGTGGTATACAGAAAATTTAGTTACTATGTGGTAAAATATATATCTTTTGTCTTATTATTTCTAAATCTGTTGCCATTACTTGAGAGGCCTTACTTATTCTGATCTTGTCATATATTTACTTATATTTTCTTCCAATAACTTTATGACTTATTAGTATCCATACTGTTGGATTATAGTTGGTATAAGGTATGAGGATATAGCATTTTCCCCTAAGTGATTAGATAGTTGTTTTAATGCCATTTTAGGGACTGAGAAAGATACAATCTGGACAGAAAAACCTGCAGTGATATGCTTGCACCTATTACGTAAAATGCTAATTTTTATCAATATGTTAATAATCTATTAACTAAAGTTGAAAATTTTGAAAAAAAACCCCAGCATATCATGAACTGATGTTCTAGTTTCTCATATGCTAGGAATTTAATCTCAACATCTTTGCCTACTAAAATAGTAAAATGTCAAAATAAAAATAAGGGTGATTTTAACCAGAAAAGTGGTCATGGAAATAGTGAGATGTGGTTAAATTCCAGCAAACAGGTGGAGTTTTAAAACATGAGACTGAAGAAGAGGACTTTCGGAACAAGCAGAGAAAGAAGAGCGAACAGATCCATAGACTGAACTTTGGACCAATCCAGTATGCAGAAGTCAGAAAAATAAGGAGGGATCAGTAGAAAATTTTGGCTCCTCTGTTATTTTGGAATGTTCCCCTTGGTTTTAGGCACAGTAATGCTGTGAGAAGCTTTCTTAGGATCTTTCAAAGGACGAAGTTAGGAAAAAAATTCATTAAGAAATCATTAGTTGACATTGCTGCCTCTAATTCTAATCCATCACTCTGAATTATTTTCTCATTTATATTTGATTCTCCTTCCTCCCTTTTTCTCTACAGATTCCTAGTTGTCAACATCAAAACATTTATTAATTTGCCCAATGCTAAAATTTGTATAAAATAAAATCAGAATGACTCTATCAGACCACCACTGATAACAAACAAACTAAAGTTAAAGATTTGTCATCCTTTTACTCTTTAGAATATATCTCATGGACAATCAGTAATCAGAGCATGATATTTTAAAGAGTTATACACTAATTATTTCTGTATCTTTGATTTTTTCCCTATGGTTTGATCAGTGTGAAATACTGTTACTTCATTTATTTCTATTTCTATTCAATTGTAGGTTTTTTCCCCCTGTAATATGGTCCTTTAAACTTTAAAATGTATAAAATATGGTTGAAAAATCAAAATTTTATTTTAAAGGTATATTCAAAAAGCTTAATAAGTTCATTTCTTGAAAAAGCTTTTGCATTTATGATATAAGAATGTCAAATTTTCAATCATCTATTTATTTATTCATTCAAAAAAAAAGTTCAGCACTTATATCCTAGGTATGGTATCAGGTATTAGATTGTTGATTATTTTCTAAATTAAATATCCCTTCTTCTATCTCTCTATTATCTATCATCTTTCTATTATCTACTTATCTACCTATCTCTCATCTATCAATCTATCATCTTTCTTTCTAATTATCATCATCTGCCTGCCACCTACTATCCATTTACTTAATTATAAATATTTCATAATAGTTAACAAACTGCACTTTGGAATTAAAGATCTGATTGCAATTCTGTCTCTATGATTTCTAAACTTTGTCATGAGTGTGAGCATGTAAACTGATTTCCCTAATTTTCGTTTTTTTCAACAGCCAAAAAAGTTCGTAATTATGTGTACTTTGCCTATTACAATGATTAAATTGAATAATGTATGTATGACAATCAGCATAGTACTTCATGCATAGTAAATATTCAATAAATGGTAGGTGTTATAATGATTAGTAATATTTCAAAAAGGTTGAATTTAGGTGTACATTCTCAAATCACTGAAGAAAATATTCATTCTCAAATCACAATATTAAGCAGAAGTTCTATTTCTTTTCTTAATATTGAACACAGCTGCTTGTAAAAACAATAAATAAGTAGGAGAAGTATTTGCGTTAAGTACCTATATGCTGTTCTCCCAGCGATAGATTCACATGTTGTGAAAAACCCCACAAAACTTCGAAAGGAATTATCTCGGCACATATTATTGGTATCTTGGCATGTATTATTATGTATGACTCAAAATATTCTGCTAGTTTATAGCATAACTTATTGATTGTTTACGTGATTGTCAAGAAATGAGCAGTTTTTAATGTAACAACTCTAACAGTTGTTTATCATCGTGCTTGAAACAATAAGCTTATATTTAATGAAAGGATAAAGACAAGGCCAACTGGTGTTTTGGAGGTTCTTTTGAATGTTTTTTCATCTTTCCTATTTCTCCTTAGAGACATCCTCCCCTTAGATTTCCCGTGGAGATGCATTCATTCCTTTTAGATGATTGGAAACTAATATATAGTTCCCAAGTGTCAATCTAATCATCTCAGGTATGATAATCTTCATGAATGTTTGTGATGTAGGATTAGTTGGACATACATTTTATAAATAATAGGGTATTAAAAAGAGGAATTTTTGAGAAATTTTTACTATCCAAGTCATAGATACTACCATATGTTAGATTTATGTGTTAGTGAAGACAAATCACATTATTAAAATATTCCGTTTATATCTTTGCTTTGAATTAACATGAGATCATTTTATATTAATCTTTCTGCCTACAAAATTAAATATTACTTTCTAGTGAGTATGTTTGCCTTTCATTATGGTTGATCCTTGCTCATGTAAACTACAGAAAAAAAATACCAACATAAACTGCTCATGGTAAGTAAAATAGTGGTGTTATTTTCTTTCAAAAATTTAAGAATAATTATAAATACCATGTAAGCTATATACAAATAAATAGCACTGATAAAGTGATATTTTATTATTGCTCCTTGTATAAAGCATTAATTATTTCTCATTGTCTATTTTCTAATTCCATAAATGCAAGAGCTTGAAGTTTGATTTATGCATTTCCACCTGCATTTCTAATACTTAAGTGCTTTAAACCAGACACTGCACTGCAAAAATGGTGAGGGAGTGAGGTATGTTCTCTGGATAAATAGAGTGCCTGAACAACTCTACAAGTCAATCCAACATAACAAGTTGAAGAATGTTTTTTCTTGGAGAATTGGCTTAACATGTTTTAATACATTTTTTAAAATAGGAAAGACAGATCTTTGGAGGTGCTAATTCTTATTAACACTGAGCAATAAAAACTTGTCATTGATAATTAGTGTGGTTTGTGAATTTGTATATGAGGTGATGGGCTAAATCATGTAAAAGGCAAAATATTATGTATTCAATAATAAAAAGGAAAACAACTTCAGAATAGGCAAAGATAACTGACGAAACTCATAAGGGATGTAATTTAAATATTTTTTTATTTAAAGGAAAGAAAACGTACACTATGTGATATAGTTTATTTTTTTCTCTCTGCTGGTGCTTATGTTTACTTGGAAATACCTTATTTATTTAGCAAATTGATAATAATTCCTCAGGTTAATAGGAAAATGAAGTGCATCACTAGATTTATTTTAATTGAAAATATGGCTCTAAAATATATAACCAATAAATGTTCTGAATTCACATTGTTTTTATTTTGCTTTTATAAAATAACAAATTAGAGAAATTAGAGAAAGCATGTTGCATTGCATAATTTCTTTGGTAGGATATTATTAAGAATGGCTAAAAAAAAAAATGGCTGAATTTTTAATGAAAAATACAAATGCCCTATAATTTAATAGCTCATTGAAAGTACTTTATTTTTAGTTACTCTTATTTTTGTATATATTTACAGAAATCATACCTTCATGTATCAGATGCAGACATTTATAAAACTGGGGTTGGTTTGTACAAACATTTTTGCAATTTTGTGTCTAAAATACATTTAGAATATTTTAAATGACTTCAAAATGTAATTAAATGAATGACTAAAATTATTTAAAGAATTGCTTATTTTTAAATATTTAGATTATTTTCTAATCTTCACTCAAACTATGCCATGACATACAGCTTATATGTAATATGAAAATTGAATTGCCTTTTGAGAAAGATAAATATTCCGTTATATATTCTAAACATTCTTTTCTTTTGCAAAGGGAAAGCATCTTTTCACATTATTGAACTTATTATTACAATAGTTTCAATTTACTATTTGGATATTCTTTTTTGGGGGGGATATTTTTCAAATATTCATTCTTAAATAATGAAAGGCCCATCGAAACTTCAGTCTTAAGAGCAGATTGTTCTTTTCCTGAGTAGTCATTAATATGTTCTTCTCGCTCAGATCCATTACTGGATTTTTGTAAATGTGGTTATATTTGCTTCATATTGTTTCAATTTCTTCTAGATTCAACTAGTATTTGTTTTGTTGTGGTATTACACTCTTACACTCTTTTGTCATTTTCTGTCTTCGTCTATAGTTCATGGAAAAGTTGCAAGAGGCTATAATGGGTTCTAAACAAATTCCACTTTAATATGAAACCTAAAATTTCAGAATTTAACTGTAGGTCTTAATTCATTATACTGACATATTCTATTTTGATGAAAATAATTAAAAATGAACAAATTACTTTTGAATCTGGAACCAAGATTTTATCTAATTTATTTAAGAAAGAACACATTTGGAATTAGTTACAATTGAGCTGGAAATTTGTAAGTAATGGTGAAAAAATAAACGATTATGGATTTTGCAGGTCAATTTTCAAAACTGAGTTGACTTCTATTGTGCTTTTTAAAAACAGTGTCTGTTGCATGTTCCTAGATCATATCTTCAATCTCATGGAGTATCTTCTCATAAATGGGTATATATGTGAATATAGATTCTTTTATATATCATTTCCTGGATATCAAGCTACTCATGTAGTTTCTTATCATCATACCTTTTTATTTCCAGAATTTGTTTGAAATTACAAAAGAGAAATGAAGAACCATACAAAACAGACAGAGTTTATCCTTCTGGGACTGACAGAAAATTCTCTGTTACAGTTGGTAATTTTCTTATTTCTACTTCTAAATTACACGCTGAGTATGATAGGAAACCTAACCATCATTGCCCTTACTCTACTGGATTCTCGTCTCAAGACCCCAATGTATTTCTTCCTCCGTAACTTCTCTTTCCTGGAAATTTCTTTCACAAGTGTTTGCATCCCCAGATTCCTAATCACCATTGTAACCAGAGAAAAGGC
>CM052897.1:52697180-52713830 GCA_028534135.1 Potos flavus | reverse complement strand
TTTTCTTAGCCTTGATGATCCTCATTGTCACGTTGTTATCAGTAATCCTTTCTTACTCTTACATCATCAAGACAGTTCTAAAATTCCCTTCGGTTCAGCAAAAGAAAAAAGCCTTTTCTACCTGCTCTTCTCACATGATTGTTGTATCCATCACTTATGGTAGTTGTATATTCATGTACATAAAGCCATCTGCAAATGATAGAGTCACTTCAAGCAAAGGAGTAGCGTTGCTCAATACTTCAGTAGCCCCTATGTTGAATCCATTCATTTATACTCTGAGAAACCAGCAAGTTAAACAAGCCTTCAGAGATGTGTTTAGTAAGATATTTTCTGCTTCAGATAAATAATACTGTCTGTTGAAATAATTAACATGAAAACATAAAAAGAACAGTGAATAAAAACTATTTTGACTCTTCTAGTTTAGTATTGATCTTTAAAATTTAATTATTTGGATATCTTTAGTTTACCTGAGCTTAGAAACTCTTTCCATTCTATACATTCTGACTTTAACTTTCTGTAATGTGAAGAAATATTTTGTAAAGTTATTTTTTGTAATGTCAATTGTCAACATGGTAAGAAAGCATACTTTTTTGAAATGAATCATATGTTTCATTTGTGTCATTTTATTTTAGTATTTTTAAAAAGATTTTGTTTACTTATTTTAGAGAGAGAGAGAGTGATCAGGGGGAAAAGGAGAGAAAGAGGGACAGAGAATCTCAAGGAGACTCCCCACTGAGCACAGAGCCCGAGGCTGGTCTGGATCTCATGACCCTGAGATCATGACTTGAGCTGAAATCAAGATTTGGACACATAACTGACTGAGCCATCCAGTCACCCCTTATTTTAGTATTTATGTTGGGTAAAATTTTTAAAATCGCAGTAGAAAATAAAATATGATTTAGTACACATGTAGTTGATTGCTCACACAATCTTTTTCAAAAACATAAAACAAGCTTAATCTCAAACATGTCAACGAATCTATTGAATAAATGGGAATATATGATGAATTTAATTCCTGCCATATAGTTACTAGCATTTACTTCTGTACAAGTTTTCCATGGTAAATGATATCAAATAATCAATTTTTGATAATTCAAATGACTTCTTTAAAGATAGAATTATGTTTTATTTTCTCTAAAACTAGAGTTACTCTAAGTGTCAGTTCTTAAAACACATAGATGCCACAACTCTGTAATTCTCCTAATGTTTATGTCATAATGCCAGTTGATTTATACCATAGAGGTGATTAAGTTGTTAGCTCAAGATTACCTTCCATGTGTCCTACTGGTATTTGTTCTTGTCTATGTCTACAGTTACCATACATTTCTCTAGCCAATATTCTGGAAAATATTTATTGATTAATTTTAATGAAATCAAACCAAAACTAATCTATAACTCAAAGTAGAAACTGCAATTGATAATTGATTGATTTTAAAAGTTAATAGGAATATGGCTTATATTTGTCAAAACTCATCAAATTGGATACTTAAGATTTGTTCATTTCATCACACATAAATTTTAATTAAAGGTTATGAAAAAAAGTTGAGTTCTGGATATCTGGTTTACTTTTCACAGTATATAGATTATCGGTTATGTAATTTCTTTGTGTACTCTAGGCTTATTCAAGTGTGGCATTGAAGAAAATGATACTGAGGGTTCTCACTGTAGGGGAAACATATTACAAGAAGTTTTTTCTTAAGTAACCTGTATAGTTCATATCAGAATTGGAGGTATCAGTATGAATGCATAACACACACACACGCACACACACACACACGAGTCTTCTGAGGGCTAATAAGCAATAACACACTAACCGACACAACTAATGTCCACATTGGTTTTTAAATATCACTAACTAAAGGGAACCTTGGATCCCTGGCGAAATGACAGTATTATTTTGGGCTTATCATGGAAAGTATAAGAAAGCTAAAATCACCTTGTTGTAGAGAAGTACTCAAAAAATGAGGAAGACATATAAAAAAAGCTCAGAATCCAATGAAAAGAAGTTCCCATTCACCATATTTGGGTAATTTGGTTATCAAATAAATGATAATATTAATAAATTGCACTTATTGAGAAAAATGAGTATCCTTGAATCAATATTGCTTTATAGTAAATGAATAATATACATGGGAGAAAAGAAAGATCATCTTTATAGTAAAATATAATTAACTACCAATATAGAAGTAACGATTAAGCTAGCAAATTATCAATGAATGCTAAAACTAGTGGATGAAAGTTTCATGAGGAAGAGGATATTTACGTAGTCTCAAAGTATCTCCTAATAAATTACTTATCATTACATGGAGAAAATAGCAACTTTGCAGTCTAGAGAGATTTGAAAGAGAATTTTATGTTCATACACAAATGTTAGAATATTATTAATTTATTGAAACCTAGTATTTGGTATTTATTAAGAAGCTTGGGTGTTGTACAACATATGGAATGATTTTACCACTGTGCTCAAACATTTTCATAACTTTAGGAAATGATACTTTGTTTTCCATTCATCAACAGTATGATCTTACACTGATTGATGTTTTCACATCATATTCTCTTTTTAATGTGAAACTATTACTAAATTCACCCTTATTAATTAATTCCCTTTTGGATTTTTGAGTAATTTTAAGAGCACATAATGATGATAATGGCATGCAGCAACAATATTTTAATTATAAATTTCTTTTCTAAGATTTCCAGGTATTAGGCATATGAATGCATTTCAAATAAAATGTGATTAATTTATATTTCTAGTGCTAATGTGATACTGCTGGTTCAGAAAACAATGTATATCATCATCCTTCCAATTTTTTATTCCCCTCTAATATCATCACCAGCTCTTTTAAATATTAAAAAGCACATCTAAATATGCTAAATATGCTATTCAAACAAAAATTTATACAGGAATGTTCATAACAACATTGTTCATAATAGTGCCCAAGTGGAAACAACCTAAATGTTCATCAGCTGATGAATGGATAAACAAAAGTGGTATATTTATGCAATGGAATATTATTTATCCACAGAAAAGAATGAAGTATTGATAGATTCAACAACATGCATAAACCTTGAATACATTATGCTAAGTGAAAAAAGCTAGTCACAAAAGGCAACATATATCCTATGATTCCATTTATATGAAATGTCTAGAATAGGTAAATCCTAGAGACAGAAGCATATCAATGGTTGCCAGGGGCTGGGGGAAGGGAGTGACAGGGAATCACTGCTCGATACATATGGAGTTTCTTGGTGAGGTGATGACAGTGCTATGAAAGTAGATAATGGTGATGATTGCACAACAGTGTGAATGTACGACTAGCCACTGAATTGCACACAGTGAAATGGTTAAAGTGGTGCATTTTATGTTATGTAAATGTTACCTCAATAAAAAATATAGTTCCGGAGAGGAATATAAAAATTGGATTGGAAGACCTAATAACCTTTAGAACCCTAACTTCATGATAGCCAGTCTACTTTATGGAAACCCTTGTCTTGTTAGCAGAGGAGATCGAAAGGTGAGATGACATGATAGAATGTGTTAACTAACTAACTAACTAACTAGCTTGCATAGCTGATGTACTTGGTGGTCGTGCTTTTTAGTTTACAGGAATCACAGGGAATCAAATAGTGAGAGGGCTCTGGGGCACCTAGGTGGCTTAGTTGGTTAAGTGACTGCCTTCTGCTCAGGTCATGATCCCAGGGTCCTGGGATTGAGTCCCGCATTGGGCTCCCTGCTCAAAGAGGAACCTGCTTCTCCCTCTCCCTCTGCCTGCTACTCTGCTTGCTTGTGCTCTCTCTGTCAAATTAAAATAAAATAAAATAAAATAAAATAAAATAAAATAAAATAAAATAAAATAAAATAAAAAAGACTGAGAGGGCTTATTCCAGTCACTGTGCTAGCTCTTCATCCAGATACATGGGGTGATAGGTTGCTAAGCCAAAAGCTGAGAAAAATCAAATGTTAGCATCTAAACTGACTGATTTAGATTCGTCTCTGACAAGCCACAGATCAGCCAGAATTGAAACTAGCAGAGAGAAAGTGATGGAGGTACAAGATCATTGCATATAGATCGTGTGTAAGTGAATGAATTAAGAATGGTATAAGCCTGCATGAATTAAATACAATATTAGTAGATAAAACAAGATAAAATAATTCTAGAAAAGTTGTGGTAATCTTAAATCTAGCTTAAATCTAGCTCCATATAAAAATCATTTGCTCAGATGTTATAAAGAAATTTTCTTAATACATTTATTTTCAATAAAATGTTTAATTAGAAGAAGAAAGGATTATGTTGTAAGTAAATTCCTAGGGAGAGGAGAAGTAAAATGAAATTTTACAGTTACCATAGCTATTTAAGGCAATTATCTTTTTTTTTTAAGATTTAATTAATTTATTTACTTATTTTAGAGAGATGTGCATGCATGCCTGTAATAACACAAGCCAGGGGAGGAGCAGAGGAAGAAAGAATGGCACAGAATCTGAAGCAGACTCTGTACTGAGCATGGAGCTGTTGTGGGGTTTTGATCTTACTACCCCAAGATCATGACTGAACTGAAATCAAGAGTTGAAAGTCGCACTGACTGGGTCACCCAGCCACCCGAAGGCAATTATGTTAAAGACAACAAGGTTTATTTTAAGTAAGCCTCAAGTTTTTTATCAGTGATATACATAGCTCAGAGAAGTCTAAGGAATATACTATAAAACACAGATGAATAAATTTTCCTCTTCTGAATTGGGAGATAAAGGACATTTGCACTATGAAAATGCTCATAATCTTTGTTCGGTAAATTTGAACTCAGAAAAGTTACCTTAAAATTTAGGACTATGATTCTAACCTTCATATCTCAATATAGTTATATCATGTTATGGATTAATAAGTGTGAAAAAAATCAGTATTTGAAAGTGACTTTGTTTCACACGAAAACAAGAGAAGATTCAAAATTATCTTGATACAATGTTACCCTCACAGACTTGACTTACCACAGTGCATTTTCTTTTGGAAAGAAAGGATTAGAATAACAAACAGTAACACGGGATTTCAAAAACCACTATGATTTTTTTCCATGAATAGCATAGTATTTAAAATCTATTACATAAATTTTGAAGTGTTTAGGCAACTTAATTTTTTTCTCTGATGTCAGTAATGCAATTTAATCAACAGAGAAAAGCAGACACATCAATAAACTGAGTAATTTAATTTTTTTATTAACATATAATGTATTATTTGTTTCAGGGGTACAGATCTGTGAATCATCAGTCTTACACAATTCACAGTACTCACCATAGCACATACCCTCCCCAAAGTCCATAACCCAGCCACCCTATCCCTCCCCTCCCACCCCTCCAGCGGCCCTCAGTTTGTTTTCTGAGAGTAAGAGTCTCTTATGGAAAAAAAAAAAAAAAAGTCTCTTATGGTTTGTTTCTCTTCCCGGTCCCATCTTGTTTCATTTTTCCCTCCCTTCCCCCCAACGAACCACCGCCCTGCCTCTCAAATTCCTCATATCAGAGAGATCATATGATAATTGTCTTTCTCTGACTAACTTACTTCACTTAGCATAATACCCTTTAAAAGTAATTTAAAAGAGGGGCACTGGGTGCCTCAGTTGGTTAAGCGTCTGCCTTTGTCTCAGGTCATAATCTTGGGGTCTTGGGATTGAACCCTGCATTGGGCTCCCTGTTCAGTGGGGGAGTCTGCTTCTCCCTCTCCCTTTGCCCCTCTCTCCCACTCATCCTCTCTCTCTCTCTCGCTCTCTCATAAATAAATAAAATCTTAAAAGAAAAAGACTATTTAGGTGTTATTTCAAAGCCCCCTTTTATTTTTATTTATTTATTTTTTTTAAGATTATTTGTTTATTTGAGAGAGAGAGGGCAAGCAGGGGAAGGTGCAGAGGAAGTGGGAGAGGGGGAAGGATAGAATCTCAGGCAGACTCCCTGCTCAGTGAGGAGTCCCAAGTGGGACTCTGTCTCACAACCCTGAGATCATGACCTGCACTGAAATCAAGAGTTGGCTGCTTATCTGACTGAGCCATGCAGGAGCCCCTCAAAGCCCACTTTGAATTAATTAATTAATTAGTTAATAATTATTTATTTTCCTTTATATTATTTATTATTGTTTTTTAATTTTTAATTTAAATTCAAGTAGCCAAGTTATAGTACATCATTAGTTTCAATAATTTATCAGTTGTATAACACCCAGTGCTCATCACATTATGTGCTCTCCTTAATTAAGCTCACTTTTGAAATTTAAAATTTATCTGTCTTGTATTTCCTTATTTTTTCCTATTTCTACTGGTTAGATATCCTTGATATCTTCTTAAATCACTCACTTAGCTTTGTGTTGATGTGAATAATGGTCTTATTTCGTCATCATTTAAAATTTGGTGTTCTAATTTGCTCTTATGCATTTATTCTAATTTTGTAACCTACCAGAAGTGACATAATGTTTACATTTTTAAATTTTTTATTTACTTACGTTTTAAAGATTTATTTATTTGAGAGAGAGAGAGAGAGACAGAGCATGTGCAAGTGGGGGGAGGGGCAGAGGGAGAGAATCAACAAGCAGAATCCTCCCTGAACACTGAGCCCATCATGGGGCTTGATCTCACCGCCATGAGATCATGACCTGGGCTAAAACCAAGATTCAGACGCTTAACACACTGAGCCAACCAGATGCCCCTGTTTACATTTGTCATAAATTAAATATTTGCCTTTTAAGTGAAGTTCTGTCATAAATATAATAATTAAAAGTCTTATCAGTGTTCATGAAGCTGTTTCCATCTCTTCAATTCTGGTTATTCCCAAATTCCTTTTGCTATCTCTCTTTCCACTTGTTTTCATCATTTTAATTAGCCTAGAATGCCTTATTTGGTTTATTTTGATGCATCTTTGCTATTGTTGTTTTCTATATTGTTTTCGGGTCTTAGATTATGTTATTAATTTTGATGACTTTGATTAGGAGAAGAAACTAGTTTTATTACTATATTAGGTGTCTCCTATAGAATTTGTATAGTTTTAAATATTATTACTTTCCTTCCTTCCTTAGAACATTGAAGAAAAGACTAAGTCAGAAGTGGAGAAATGTTTAATTAGTTGGAAATATATTTTATAGTTTTACAGTGAGGAAAGCCACTATGTATGAGTTTGGTTTGAAAGAAAAAGGAGTTTGGTTAAGGTGAGATTAGGATGTATTCTTAAAAGTCTTTGAGAGGGTTAATATGACTATATTATAGGCATAAAGCAATGAAACAAGTAGTTAAATATTTAGAAGACTTTCTTCTTTCATTTTGCACTGATTCGTCAAAACTTCAGGTTCTTTGAGAGAAATGTCATCTTCTTTATGAAGTCATTAAAAGCTTGTTTCACTTGCTTATTCCTCAAGGTGTAAATGAAGGGGTTCAACAGGGGTGCAACAGAAGTGGTGAGCACTGAAACACCTTTATTTATGGCTACCTCTTCTTTTGCTGATGGCTTGATATAGATGAAGATGCAGCTGCCATAGGTAATGGAAACTACAATCATGTGGGATGAGCAGGTAGAAAAGGCCTTTTTTCTTTGTTGGACAGAGGGGAATCTCAGAATTGTCCTGATGATGTACGTGTAGGACAGAAATACACACACGAGGGTGATAATGAGTGCAAACACAGCCACAAGGATAATCGTTTGTTCTATTACCCTTGTATCTGAACATGAGATCTTCAGGAGGGGACCTGCGTCACAGCCAAAATGATCAATGGCATTGGAGTCACAGAATTCAAGCTGGAGGCCAAAGCTCAGGGGTGGGAGAATGATCATCAAGCCAGACACCCAACAGCAGAGGACTAATAAGGTGCACACCCTATTGTTCATGATGGTCATGTAATGAAGGGGTTTACAGATAGCAACATAGCGGTCATAGGACATGGCTGCCAGGAGAAAAAATTCTGTTGCTCCAAAGAGAATAATAAAAAATATTTGACTTGCACAAGCATTGTAGGTAATAGTATTGTCCCCAGTTGATATACTATATAGGAATCTAGGAATACAGACAGTGGTAAATGAGACTTCCAAGAAGGAGAAATTTCTGAGAAAAAAGTACATAGGAGTTTTCAGATGAGAGTCTACCAATGTGAGAGTGATAATTGTCAGGCTCCCTGTTACACTCAAGATATAGGTGAGAAATAGAAAGATAAAAAGCAGGATTTGCAGTTGTGGGTCATCTGTCAGTCCCAGCAGGATAAAAGTTGTTATTGCTGTGTAGTTTCTCATCACTGACTTTTGAAATCTATCAATCCGCATGTGAAAATAAGAGATTTTTATGAGATCAATATTTGAATTCTGTAGCAAAAGACTGAATATAAAAAGCCTAGCAAACCAAGTCTATATTTATTTTCTCATTTCACATCATAATCCATTTACCACTATTCCAGTTAGCCTTCCTAAATATTTCACGTATGAGCAGTAAAGATTATTCCTTCAGAATTCATGTTTCCATAAAACAATCCAACGTCTTCTCAAATCATTCTTTACCCCTCAAAATTTGCAGCTGTACAGGTTGATTGTAATTCATCACATGGATTGGATTTACAAATAAGTTAGAGCAAAACTTAATGTATACTTAAATGTTGTTTATCCAAGACAAATCTTGGATATATGTCATATCCAGATAATGAAGAACATGACTTCTCACTTGTTATTATCAAAGGATTGTTTTAAGGTTAAGATGCATTTCCGCTGGAAAACAAACAACAACGACAACAAAACACAACACTGGACCCTGAGATTTTCCCTTTTTTCTTTATTCTTATCTGCTTGTATTCCTTATTCTTAACTCAAAGATGGTTTGCTATACAACTGTTTTATCTATAGTGTGAGAAAAGGAATGTCTTCATATGCATACATGTTATTTTTCAGTAGTTTGTGGCTCCATACCTCTCAAAAGCCCTGAAATGAAATCTATGTTTAATACCAATAAATGCAGTCTTCCAGAGGCTGTGCATCTTTTAATTTTTTAATTTTTTTTTTTTTTTTATTTTTAGAGAGGGAGGCAGGAGGGTCAGGAGAGGGAGGAAGACAATCTTAAGCAAGTTCCATGCCCAGTGCAGAGCCCACCTCGGGGCTCAGTCTCACTACCCTGAGATCATGACCTGAGCTGAAACCAAGATTGGAACATTTAACAAACTGAGCTACCCAGGCTCCCGGCAAAGCTGTGCATCTTTAATTATGTTTTTAATTTCTTTGAAAAGATACTATCATCTCCACCTTCTCATCTTACCCCTACTTTGTCTAGGTCTTAAGGCTCTGCAACTTAACTTTCATCTCCAACCTCCCACTGCTCTGACATCCACAGGAGCAATATTATTGTTGAAGCCATTGGCATATTTTTTTGTAGTTATTTTGCCTGACATCCTGACAATAATTTTTTAGGTTAAGATTCTGTCATTCTTCAAATGGATTCCATGCCATCATCCTGATTTTCTTCCTGACTCTCTCTCTTTTTTTAAAGATTTTATTTATTCATTTGACAGAGAGAGAGAGAGAGAGTGCACAAGCAGGGGGAGTAGCAGGCAGAGGGAGGGGGAGAAGCAAGTCCCTGCAGAGCAGGGGGAGCCCAATGTGGGACTTGACCCCAGGACTCCAGAATCATGACCTGAGCTGAAGGCAATTGCCCAATCAACTGAGCCACCCAGGTGCCTATATCTCTCTTTTTAGTGACCTACAGACTCCTCATTCTCTATTCACCCACGAAGTATTTCTGTTCCTCAATATTTTGTCTTGAGACCTCTCTTTTCTTGTTTTCTCTTTGTTCTTCTTCTTACTGCATGCTCTCCAAGAGGATTTCACTTCATGCAATTGATTTTATTGTCATTTATATAAATTCCAAAGGCCAGAATTTTCCAAATAAAACAATTGCTAAGTGTACATTTCCAGTTGGATGTTCCACAGACACTTGATACACCATGAATTCAAAGTGAAATCATGGTCCTTCTCCAAGCCTTACTCTCTTCTAGTGTTAACTATTTATTGATGAAGATTAGTCTCTTGTGTGTAGCCTGCAAGGCTCTTCATGGACAGAACGTTTCCTATTTTCTCATTTTATCACTTACATATTCCTTACCTTTCTTTCTGCTAACTTAAATTCCACAAACATTGACGGCTTGTATCCTTCATATTTTTCAAAGGCTCTCTCCTCTCCCCTTCCATTCCCTTCCCTTCTCTTCTTTCTCTTCTCTTCTCTTTTCTCTTCTTTCTCAAGGGCTGTCTTCTCTTCAAGGGCTAATCTTTGATTAAGTCAAATGGTCCTTCAGAATTCTCCTTAGGTATCAGTTTTCCGAGGAAATTTTCATTCACCCTCCCAGAGCATGTGAGATTAGGATAGCATGTTATCTCTACACACCCATTGTTTACTCTTTCTTGGAATAAATCACATGGTGTATTTCCATATGCTTATATTTCTCCTCTATGTTTCTGCACACTTCTCCAAAATAGAGGTTATATTTTGTTATGTAAGTGTGAACTGGAGAAACAAAAAAGAGTTGTGTATGTACTTAGACTGAGTTATCTTCTTTAATGCCTATTCTGATCAGGTGGCTCAGCATTCTTATTTTTCTTTATGGTGATCAAGAATTTCATATGCATATTAATTTTTGAGCTCCACCCAGACAAATAAGGAAGTTTGTTGCCCAACCTCATCACTCATATCCACACCTCCCTTCCAATCAGTGCTGTTATAGCATGTATAGTCACCTTATTTATATATTTACATTATAATTGGAGATACACATGAAGGATAAGTAAAATATTAACTGGCTCCCTTTTCCTATATCATGAGTCTTATTTTGTTGATATTGTATGTGACCATTATGTATATTATTCAACAACAGGAAAATATTCTGTTCGTGGAGCAGTAACCGCTCCTAGTCCTCAGTTAGCATTAATTATTTATAATGGTAACTATGAAAATATGTCCTATCTGAAAACACAGTCTCTAGGGTTTCTGCAATTGCTCCATTACTGAATGACATAATATCCTTCCAGGAGACATCAACTAAAATTTGTTATACAAATGATTTTTCACTAGATTGGTTTTAAAATATTTCCTGCAAATGACTGAGCCCGCTGAGTCTGGCAACATTAACTCCTCTCTTCCTATGGACACGTGCCTTCTAAAGGCTTATGAGGTATAAATGGCAAGGCAAGCCTTGCTCTAAAGGGACCATCACAGGAAAATGGACACTCCTGAAGGGACTCTAATGAAAAACTCTGACAAAGGAAATCGTGTGGATCTGATACAACTAAAGTGAAGACACCAGCAAAGCTACCAGCCAACATTAAGGGTGCCTGGGGGACTCAATCAGTTATGTGTCTGCCTTCGGCTCAGGTCATGGTCCTAGGGTCCTGGGATTGAGCTCTGAGTTGGGCTTCCTGCAGTCTGCTTTTCCCTCTGCCACCCCCCACCCCGATCATGTGCTCTCTTTCTCAAATAAATAAATAAAATCTTAAAAAAAAAAAGCTACTGGCCAACCTTATGTAAGGACAGCCTGTCACATGCATTTACGTCATGCTTAAACTCTCAAGGTTGTTCAAATTATGAAAACTGTTTCTTTGATGACTCTTCCACTCCTAAAGAGTGATCTCTTTGTGAGCCTCTCATACCAATCAATGGCTTACACAAGGAAAGAAAAACAGAGTTGTTTTCAAACTTTCTGAGATTTTTCATTTCCTCTCAATTGTCTTTCTCTGGGAAATTCTATTTTTGCTTATGTTAGAAAGTTCAATTTATTAATGGTTTTTCTTTGATGCAGGTAAAATAGTGTGCTAATAATTTACTATGGCTTATTCTTTGCCTTGTCCTTTGATTTTGGTTTATCTAAGAATTGATTCTAACTACTTCAGGGCTACAAAAAGGGCAATAAGTAGAACTAACTACAAAGTAACTAAAAATTGACATCCTGCTCTCATCTTCTGTTTCATACTTCCCTTTGGATACACACCAGGGAGAAGTTGCCCTGGTGAAATACTCTTCTCAACCTTGCTATCCCGAACAGTGCTTCATGAACAATAAAAATGACCTCTCTCTTCTCAATCATCAAATTACTCAAATTATTTTTATTGAGGAATTAGATATTAAGAGAACATTTCTGTTTAATTAATAAATATTTAGGAGGGATTGAATTAGTTCTGTTTAAATTTTTCATCATAAAAGAATATTTACAAATTAGAAAATGTGAACATTTTAAGCAATGTAATATTCTTTATGGGTACAAATTCCAGAAATTGGAAGGTATATTTCTGTATGTTCTTGAAATTACACTGCATGGCTGACTACTTACGGATGCAAAAATATAGCTCTGACTGCTTACAAAGGGCTACTGAATAGTTCCGAACACGTCTACTACAATTTTCCACGTTAAAAGTTGAAACAAGCTTAAGTAACCATATTACAGAAGAAAATGCCAACAAATATTTCTTTCTATTATCTCTTAGAAGAGTAAGTAATTCTCATGTCTACCTACAGTACTTACTCTTTGGGTGATTATTTGTGGTTTTAGCTGGCAGATTTTTCCTGCGTTTCACTGTGTTGTGTGGAAAGAGATGTGCTTCAGCCCAGATTCAACGGGATCATCAAATCATAGTCACTCTTCAGGCATTTTCTGGAGGATTTTGAGTTCTTGGAGTTTCCCGTTTTCATATCATATAAAGATTCTCATTAGAAACTCTTATTTCAAATCTTGGAAGCATTTTCCTTTGGTCTCTGTCACGAAGGGAAGAAAACTTAATGTAAGGAAGGAGAACAAACAAATTTTCTCTGGGTTTTGGAAGAGCTCTGATTGTTCTGAGCCAAGAATTGGCTTTCCTACTCTAAAAATAATGATATTTATGTTCCTCTGCTCTATCTTCTGGGGATGCACTGGGATCACATGTATGAATAAAGGATCCTTAGTGACCTGGGGTCTGATGTCACTAAGGAATCTTTTGCTTAATGAACTTTGGCAAAACAACTAAAATAGACAGCAGCAGGGATGCTGTCCTTTGAGACAATAAGATAGAACAACAGCATCAGACAGAGGCCAGGTGCCCATCGCACTAATGAGAAAAAGTGTGCAAGCCTGATTCAATGCTCTATTACACTTTCTAAAGATAGGGTATAGGAGACTTTAATAATCAAAATATTTTGCTTTTCCTGATCTCCCATGATACCATTTTTTGTTTGTAAACTATCTAATATGAAAATATGTATTGAAAAAATTACTATGTTCAATGATATTGCAGAATGAATTTATTTTTCTAATCACAGGAGTATTTACCTACATTTGAAAAACAGGGAAAGATATATATGGCAGACATATTTTTTATTCTGCCTACAGAGGATGATTGATAAGACCATGGTTACATGGATGACTCAAAACATTTCACTCGAGTAAAAACCATGGCTCTAATAATTTCTGCTGTGAAATATCTGCCCCCGAGAATATGTATTATTTTTAAATACATAATTTGAAATACATGTATTTTAATATTTAATATTTTATTTTATGTAAATATATATACATAAATAGAAAAATATTTTTAATATTTTTCACACAATAAAGTTCTATTTTTTTATTTTTAAAGATTTTATTTTATTTATTTATTTGACAGACAGAGAGAGATCACAAGTAGGCAGAGAGGCAGGCAGAGGGAGAGGGGGAAGCAGGCTCCCCACTGAGCAGAGAGCCTGATATTGCAATACGTATTAAAAGGGACCCATCTGGAAATATTATAAGACATAAACTAAGGTTTGAAGGACTGGTTAAGAAATGTTGCTTTTGATCAATTATAAGAGGGTAATAGAAATTACAGTAGTTTAGAGATGACTATTTAGAAATCTGGAATCTTCTTGCTTTAGGAGTTATGGTTTGATGGTGGTAGAGTAGGGCTCATGATTAATACATTTGTCATGATTAAGAAAGAAAGCTTCTACATTAAAGAAAGGAGAAAATGCCCTTGTTGCAAAATGCTTGAATAAATAAGGCTAATCCCTATTATTACTTTTTATTATACCAGCATCGCTTCTATGACTTTCCCTAATTTTCTTTTTTTTCTTTTTCTTTCTTTTTTTAAATTACGCTCCATTAGGCACCATATAGTACATCACTAGCTTTTGATATAGTGTTCAATGACTCAATAGTTGTGTGTAACACCCAGTGCTCATCACAACACATGCCTTCCTTAATACCCATCACCTGGTAATCCATCCCCCAACCCCCTACCTTCTGAAACCCTCAGTTTGTTTCTCAGAGTCCAGAGTCTTTCATGGTTTGTCTCCCTCTCTGATATGTCCCTAATTTTCATTTTATATTTTAGTTAAGACAAGTATTTGTTGTTTAAATTCTTCTTCTTTTTAATATTTTTCACACAATAAAGTTTTATTTTTTTATTTTTAAAGATTTTATTTATTTATTTGACAGAGAGAGAGATCACAAGTAGTCAGAGAGGCAGGCAGAGAGGGGGAAGCAGGCTCCCTGCTGAGCAGAGAGCCCAATGCGGGGCTCGATCCCAGGACCCTGAGATCATGACCTGAGGTGAAGGCAGAGGCTTTAACCCACTGAGCCACCCAGGTGCCCCTAAAGTTTTATATATTATTAGGATTTATGTTGTGGGAGACTATATATTATATGAATAGGTTCTTTTTTAAAGATTTTATTTATTTATTTGAGAGAGAGAGCACGCGTGAACCGGCACATGAGTGTGGGGGAGGGGCAGAGGGAGAAGGAGACTCCCCGCTGAACTCAGTGCCTCACCCAGGGCTCAATCCCAAGACCCTGGGATCATGACCAGAGCGGAAGGCGGACACTTAGCCACTCAGGCACCCTGAAATATGTTCTTACCAAAAATTTAATAGAAATTTAGAATAGAAATAGAAATAGGAATAGAAAGAGGATAAACAGAATTTAAGATTTATAAAAACTATGATTTTATATGTTGGATTTTAAATAATAAGAAGGAATCATATCATGCATGTAATATTGTGCAACTTCAAAAAGGTTTAGTCCTAGATATTTTTAAATTTTCTTTTCATCCCTTTATCTTTTTTGTACTAATGTATGTAATACATTGATATATATATCTAATATTTTTGCATTTAGAAAAGCCTTGATCTTAATAAGAATATCTTATAACAAGTCATTTTTTTTTTTTTTAACAGATGATTCTCTTAGTTTTTTCAAACTTATAATCATATTATGGGTATATTAAAATAATTTTTCCCTGCATTCACCAATGGGATTTACAATACCATAGAATTGTATTACTGAACAATTTCTAAATAAGACCTATTTAAAAAAAATCTACTCTGCATACAAAACAGTGTGTCATTGTAGAGGTATCCACAAGCTAGGTTAAGGAACAGAACATTACTTGTATCTTAGAAACCTCCTGTTTGTCCATCTCTGATCACATTCCTCTTTACCCCAATAGGTGAATTCAAGGGCCACTTAGTTTCTGTTTGTACTCTTCATCTTGCTCTTTGTCTGAAAAGGCTGACCAATACACTGCATGCACGAGCTCCTTTCTCTGTGGATTTGATTTTGGGTTCAGCCATTGAGAGCCCCTTATCCATCATCATCAACTATTGTATCAAGATTATGCTATTCTCATTTTTTACTATGCACAGATACTCCTTTAGCTGTGCCCTGAAATGTCTGGGTAGAACTGGTATACATTTCTTAAATATTTGTACCAGTTGTGGTAGGTTGTATTTCTTTGTAGAAATTTCAACATTATTTATAAGTTTATTGGCAAAATTGTAATTATTTTGCTTTTATGCCTATATTATGTGTAGTTATGTGTACTTTATTTCTTAATATAATGATAGAATTCCTCTCTTCTTTTTTTTGGTCACACTTGGGAGAGATTTAATGATCTCATTAGTCCATTTAGACATTTCTTTTTTGGCATTGCAGGTTTTCAAAAGAGTTTTTGTTCATTCTCTATTTGCTTTTTCTCTATTTCTATAATATCTACTTTAATATTTATTACTTTCTTCTTTCCAATTTAGTTAAGTATAATGTCATGCCTTTTTAAACTTCTTTGAATTAATTCTTAGATCATTGATTTCAAGCTTTTATCATTTATTTTCTAATGCATTTGGATCTAAATATGCTGCTAATCACTACTTTATATTTACCCCACAAATTTGTTACTTCATATTTTTGTATGAGGGAGAAATGTTCCTTCTAGTATTTGTTGCAATTTATTCTTTGACCAATGTCATACTTAGATGCTATTTCATAATTTCCAAATGTATGGTGATTTTCAATAGTTTTTTTTTCTTTATTATCATTCTGTTCAGAATTTATCCTGTGGGTTATTTCACTCCTTTGATATTTAATATTTGTTTCATGGCTCAGTATATGGCTAGTCTCAGCAAAGAGTCTATAACTACTTGCATAAAATACTAATTCTGAACTTGTTGGATGTAGTATTTTATATATGTCAATTAGTTCAAATTTGCATATTATACTATACTTACCAAGTGTTTTATCCTTGAAGAAATGTTATATATTACACATTTACAATTGTCTATTATCTTAATCAGTTACTGAGAGTAGTTTTTTATTTTTTTTATTAACACATAATGTATTATTTGCCCCAGGGTACATGTCTGTGAATCATCAGTCTTACACATTTCA
>CM052897.1:52603399-52696680 GCA_028534135.1 Potos flavus | reverse complement strand
AGTGAAACAGTTCACATAGTAAATGAATTGGAGCCTCTCGGACAAATTGTAGGAAATCTACCATTTTGGGAAACCCTGATTTCATTTTGAAAATATTTTAAAAGCTAGTATAGTATTTAGTTTGTGTTAGTTGAGGGGGAAAAAACCTAGACAACATAATGCCACAAACAGAATTTTAAAGTCCCTGGCTTCTGGGTTTGATACCCCACTGAGAGATTCATCAGGAAAGCAAAAGCATTATCAATGAACATACAACTACTCCTCATGAACATATTACTGTTCCTCCGACTGACAGATAAGGCAAAGAGAAGGCAATTATCACTTTTTTCAAGAGTGAATATAATGAATATAATCAGAGTAGTGCTTCTTCATGATAAGACTTACTACACTAGTCAGAAAAAAAAAAAAAAACTTCAAAAACAAAAATCAAAATGTTAGGCTCAGAATAGAGCAAATTAAATAAGTAAATTTAGTATCCCAGCAGTCTTAGCTATATCCCAAATAAGAATAATGTAGCTTCAGGTGGAAAATTTGACTTAAATTTTTTGCCAATAGGGACTTGATTTTGGCTCAGGTCATGATCTCAGGGTCATGAGATGGAGCTCCGCGTTGAGCTCCTCACTCAGCACAGCGTCTGCTTGTCCCTCTCCTTCTCTTTCTCCTCTCTCTCTCTCTCTCAAATAAATAAATAAATCTTTTAAAAAAATTTTTTGCCAGTAAACTTTTTAGGTGTTGAATATATACGGAACTGTGTTACTTACAGATGCTGTTCTAGATAAAAAGGACCACATTAGCCTCAAAACAACGTACATTTTCAGGGCAGTACTGGAAGAGGACAGAGAATTGATTACACTGAATGACATCCAACCCATATATCAGAATTTCATTAGGTTCCATTCTACATAGACGTCTTCTACTATTTTATATCAAAAGGGGGAGTCTTTTTTATTTTATTTTATTCTATTTTTTCATTGTTCCAGGATTCATTGTTTATGTACCACACCCAGTGCTCCACGCAATACACACCTTCCTTAATACCCACCACCGGGCTTACCCATCCCCCACCCCCCCAAACCCTCAGTTTGTTTCTCAGAGTCCCCAGTCTCTCATGGTTCATCTCCCCATCCCATAAACTTTGGTAAATATGGTTTCATTAGAACAACAGGGGTGGGGAACCTGGATGGTTCAGTCGGTTGAGCGACCCACTCTTTCAGCTCAGGTCATGATCTCAAGGTCATGAAATCAAGCCCTGTGTCAGGCTCTGCACTCAGGAGGGAGTCTGCTTGAGATTCTCTCCCTCCCCCTCTCCCTTTGCCCTTATCCCCTCCCTAAAATAAATAAATTTAAAAAAATTTTTAAAGAGCAATGGGGTCAAAAGTATGATTGCAATGTGGTGAAGAATAATGGAGGGTGAATAACAAAAGGAAAAATACGTGAACAAGAACAGTGAAATAGGGAGCATGTAGTTAAACAAGCCAGGCACTTTTAAGTTTCAGATATGTAGAATTTAGTTTTTTTGAATAGCATATAAGGGACACTATTATTATTTCCACTTCAGAGCTGACAAGACTGAATAACAGTGAAAGCAAATAGTGCTTGGGGAATGTGATTAATATTGTAAATCTGATTTTTTTTTTTACTTAATGACATTAGAACCAAGATGTTGGAATGTTTAAATCTTAGCCAAACAAATTAAAAGTAAAAAAACAATCATGATGATGTCATACAATCCTGTGAATGTCACCCCCAACATATCTTAACATTCCAAACAACAAATTTCTCACCAATAGGCAGTAGACAATGACCATAAAGTGTGGACAAAAAATTCATGAGGGAGAGAGAGAAGAAATGAGTTAGGAGAAAGTTGTTTAGAGAGGAAAACATGAGTTTAAAAATTAGAATAAAGCTAGATCTCAAAATCTGAAGTAATGGATACAGAAAGCCCATATTGTAAGGCCCAAACTATTTGTGTATATTTGCACTTTATCAATAACCAAATTACAAAGAAAAATGAAGTGTTTAGAATCAATAAATGAAGAATGTGGTTTCTTTATGATCCTCCCTTGTGCTGTCTGTCAGTTTATATGGTATGACAGCAAAAGGAGCTAAATTTGTTTTGTAACCAGATTTTTCTGTTGTCCTCTGCCTATTATCTGCTGCTGCATCCTCCTGTCTCCAAGGACAATGCCTCCAAAGAAGGCATAGTTAGTGTACTTTTTTTTTAACCCCACTTTTATTTCTCAGAAGATTCATTAATGACCCTGTTCTTTAGTCACCAGGGACTTTTTGTTTATTCACTTAGTTGCATTCTTATCAAATAAATCGAATGTCAAGTTAGATATAGTAATTGTGCTCACAGCCCTGAGAGTTCAAAATTGCAACTTTCTTTAAACTGGAGAAGGTTATTGACATTCCACAGCCTTGTATTGTGTTATTTTTTTGTTTGGTTTTTTCCCTTTTGTGAAGGGGGGTTTTAATAGCAAACAAGGAATTCCATGTAACTGGTCGAAGATGGATACTGCTGTGCATCTTGGAGTTCTGAATGTGACAGTGGATTCATAAGCAAAAGTGGCCAGAAGTTCAGATAAAAATCTTCACCCCAACTACCATTTTCAGTTTAGGAGTTTTAAAGCTTCATGTGTTTCAACAACCAACAGAAACTATGATTCACAGTCATAATAGTAAGTGAGAAAAAGTGTCATTTTAATTATATTTACTTTCATGTCATTTGAGTTTTATTATGCTCTGGAAAATATGTTTTACCTATCTTTCAGCAATTGGAAATGGGAGTGATACATAAATGTAATTTTCTGAGAGGCTTTTATGCACAAGAATATACTGATATTTAAGAGGATTAAAATTTGATAGCTATCCAGAAATGTATTACCTGTATCATTAATCTCACATCAAAAAATAAGATATATATTCACATAATTGTATAAGCATACCCTTACTCTCCCAGAAGAATGACACATCGACTAAAGTTCCATCCTCATTAGAGATCCTTAAACCCACGTCAAACATATGTTTTGAAAGTAGAATAAACAAAAACCAATTAGTCACATTTCACTGAGTCTTTTTTAAGTCTTGTATTATACCTTATGACACCTTAGATGGAAAAAAAAAAAAACTTGTTTTTAGAGCATAGAATAATATCCTATGGTAATAGGGCTGAGTAAGTTTAGTCAATACTATGCTGTATGCATTACTGAGAAATTAGAAACTGGGTTGGAGGAAGATAGGAGATGGGCAGCAGAAATATTTCTCCCACATCTCAATTTGATCTAATACAGTAGTTGAATGTATCTCTTGATTCCCTTAGAGTGTTCTGTCAGGCCAACTATGAGCTTAGTTCAGTTTTTTTTTTCCCCAAATACTTTTATTTTATTTTTTCACTGTTACAAGATTCATTGTTCATGTACCACGCCCAGTGCTCCATGCAATATGTGCCCTCCTCAATACCCGCCACCATGCTCGCCCATTCCCCCATCCTCCTCCCCTCCAAAACCCTGTCTGTTGCTCTGAGTTCACAGTCTGTCATGGTTCTTCGCCCCTCCGATTTCCTCCAATTCACCCCTCCCTTCCCTCTCACAATGTCCTCCATGTTTTTCCTTATGCTCCACACGTAAGTGAGACCATATGATAATTGACTCTCTCCGCTTGACTTATTTCACTCAGCATAATCTTTCTTCTGTTGGGTATCATCATCCTGAGGCCTTAACTGGTTTTGCTCCTTAGTCAGAGCCAATCCTGTTCCACATCAGTAAAACAATACATTAGTGATAAGCACTGGGTGTTGTATGCAACTAATGAATCATTTGAACACTACATCAAAAATTAATGATGTACTATACAGTGGCTAACTGAACAAAATTGAAAAAAATTTTTTAAAAATACATTAGTTTACACACTAAAGTGAGTAGTCCACAAACAAGTAAATTGGAGTCTCCAGGGGAAACTTTTCATAATTAACTGTAGTAGGGAAATTTCAAACCTAGAGACACTAATTTTAAAATGAAAATATTTGAGTCCTCACTAATTAACTGGCAATGCCTTAAAACAATCTGTGGAAAAACTATTGACAGAAACTCAATCAAAACATTTCATGCCCTCTGGAGTTAATATTTTGCTTCCAGTGGCAAAAATTGCATCAATAGGATTTTACTAGAAGATAGGGCAAAGAGAAGGCAGTTTCTCTCTTATCCACTATGAAAGTAATAAACAAAAGCAAAAAACCTGATCTGAGACTGAGGACTCTGAGCAACAAACTGAAAGTTTTGGAGGGGAGAGGGGTGGGGGGCTGGGCGAGCCTGGTGGTGGATATTGAGGAGGGCACGTATTGCATGGAGCACTGGGTGTGGTACATGAACAATGAATCTTGTAACACTGAAAAAATAAAATACAAGTATTTGGGGAAAAAATAAAGAAAAGTAAAAAAAAGAAAAAAATTCAACAAGAGATTCCAATAGAAAATTTCAATAAACAAAATTAATATCAAAGTGCTTTGAATTAGAAATCCAAATAGGAAAATAGCTTCATAGGTGTCTGGAAAGCACACTATAATTAAATTCATTTAGAAACAGTTATTGGATGTATACAGAGCTGTGTTAGTTGTATGTGAAAAAAACACATGTTATGATCCTCACAAATTAGTATTCTCTCTCGAGTGTTAAAAAAGCAGAAAGCATTGTTTTCTATGGGAACACATGATGAGGTTTAAAGATAGCATAGTCATCAGATTTTTAGGAAACTCCAGAGGACTTAAAGATGAAGTTAAAAACCAGTGGAAGAATAGAAGTTACTCAGTGAGTTGAAGACAGAACAGATGTTTCATGAGAAATGTTTACTAAAATACCAGTCACATGGAATGTGCTCAATAATTGTAGCCTAATATGTAGCTCAATAAATGTAGCCTATTATCCTTCTTGAAAAAAACATATTAAGATGAGATGGAAGAGAGAGAGTACGTTTCATTTGTGACACAGGGAATTTGAAGTCCATGTGAAATGTCCAAATAGGTCAGGTTGCATCTGAGAATTAGAAAGGACTATTATAAAATAAAGATACAGATTTAGTGAAGATCACTTGAAATATTTCAAAACATAGGAACTGATGTAAGTACAGAGGAAATATTATGGCAAGAAATGAAGAGAAATGAAGAAAACGCTGATATACATAAGGATCAGAAAAACGTATCATCTGTAGTATGTTTGAAGTTTATTTATCAGAGCACTTTATGAAAGTATAAATGTATATTGTACATTTCTATATCAAATATATCTATATATCTATATATATCATATATATATTCTATATCATATATATTATATATCATACTATAATTTGATCATACATCGAATTATAGGTGATTACTTAGGGACAGACAAATCTTAGAGGGAGGAGGTAAGGACACTGTGTGAGTGTGTGTATGTGTGTGAGTGTGTGTGCATGCACGCACGATAAAGTTTAGAGATATTCATGGGAGAAAACGTGTATGCAATAAACAAAAACAGAAAGCAAAATCCTTTAATCATAGAGCTGGAACAGAGACTTCAAGTGACTACAGAATGTGCATAGTAAAGCCAATGTGTCTGACATATTAGTACTTTAAGAAGGAACAATATGTCAAGCAAATGCATCAGAGAATTCTTGAAAATCAAAAAACATCTTTCTCCTCTGAAATGACAGACCCATAAGAGTCAAAAGTAGTCCATTACAGAGTGTGCACTTAATATGTAAATATTTTTAGTAATAATAAATAAGAAAAACCTGACTATAATAGAGTTCATATTGTTAAAATAATCTATAATAAAATGTCTCAATGTTACACGCAGATTTAACAGATATCAGGAATCAGCAATGAGAAACGGTACAGTAACAACATTCATTCTGCTGGGACTGACAGAGGACCCTCCACTGCAGGTTTTAATTTTTATCTTTCTCTTCCTCACTTATATGTTGAGTATAACTGGGAACCTGACTATCATCTCTCTCATCTTATTGGATTCCCACCTTAAAACTGCCATGTACTATTTCCTACAAAATTTCTCCTTCTTAGAGATCTCATTCACATCTGCCTGTATTCCCAGGTACTTGTATAACATAGCGACAGGTGACAGGGTCATTACTTACAATGCCTGTGCCAGCCAGGTATTTTTTACTGACTTCTTTGGTGTAACTGAGTTTTTTCTGTTGGCCGCCATGTCCTATGACCGCTACGTGGCCATCTGCAAACCCTTGCATTATGTGACCATCATGAGTAGAACTGTCTGCAGAAGATGTGTTTTTTGTTGTTGGGTAGCTGGTCTGTTTATTATAATCCCCCCACTTAGCCTAGGCCTAAATCTGGAATTCTGTGATTCTAACACCATTGATCATTTTATCTGTGATGCATCTCCCCTCCTGAAAATCTCTTGTTCAAATACTTGGTTCATGGAACAGACCGTCATAATCTGTGCTGTGCTGACCCTCCTTATGACACTTATGTGTGTAGTTCTGTCTTACATTTATATCATCAAGACAATTTTAGGATTTCCTTCTGACCACCAAAAGAAAAAAGCCTTCTCCACCTGCTCTTCCCACATGATTGTGGTTTCTATCACCTATGGCAGCTGCATCTTCATCTATATCAAACCTTCAGCGAAGGAATCAGTGGCTATTAATAAGGGCGTGACGGTGCTCACTACTTCCATCGCTCCAATGCTGAACCCTTTCATTTATACACTGAGGAACAAGCAAGTCAAACAAGCCTTCAATAACTCAATCAAAAGAATTTTGATATTTTCCAGAAAATAAGAGAATGTGAAGCCAAATAAATAAATATAATGAACCAAATATAATGGGCCAAATTACTTGGTCAATGGTCAAGTTACTTGATTCAGTACATTTTCATTCATCCTGCTCTAGTAACATCTTCCTCACAATCTTTTTTAAGATCCTTCCACAAACAGGCATGTTAATAGCTTTCAAAAACTTAAATCCTAGCTTTGCCTCCAAATTAGGAAAATCAAAAAACAAAACACAATAAATTAAATGGAGGTATATCTCCAAATCAGAAAATGTCAAGAGGAAAATATAGTTTAAAATTTTTACATTTTCCAGTTAAAGACTAAGTAATGATTGTCATTGTTTCTTCCAATCCAAAACTTTCAAATGATTTATCCCTTGATTCACTTAACAAATACGAATTTGGTAGTTTCTTTGAGTAAGGTACTATGTTAAGCACTAAAAATAGAGAACAAATCAGCAAAAACTTACTCCCATGTACCCTCAGGGCAAAACAGAAACAATTCTATATTAAAGAATGAAAATAGTTAACTTGCACTCAAATAAATATTTTTCCATGAAAGGGAGTTATAAACCTTACAATTATGGAAAAACATCTAAAACACCAAAACAAAAATTATAAAATTTGTAACTATATCAAACTAATAATAACCAAAACTTTTACATGTTACAGCTAAGCCTTTCTCAAAATATACACAAAGTTATGAAAATAATGAAATATTTGAAATATTGAAAATATACAATGAATAATGAAAATGAAATAATGAAATAATGAAAATATACACAAAGATGATGAAAATGGGTAACTATCCTAAAGCCTTCAAATATTTTGGTATTGAAAAAAAAAAAAAAACCTGCCAGATGTATACACCAAGTTGAAATGCTAACAGAGAATGTCACTAAAATAAGCAAACCCTTGCCAAAAAAATAAAGTGAAAGAAATCAAGGAAATAAAAATAGCTAGATACATAGGATCTTGGAAACTTAAAAAAGCTTCCAAAAGGAATATGAAAAGCTAAGCATAAAGATGTTCCATCTTTTGTGATATAAAGATACACATTGGAAGAATATAAACTATTTACCACATTTCCTCCAAAAAAAGAAGCTCATACAGCTCATCCTCTGAAACTGTTTTCCCCATCTCACTATTCTCCATGCTTTAGGAATTAGAACTGACATTTCCCTTCTGTGTCACGTCTAATCTTTTCCAATTGCTGTTTCCCCATCAAAATATATTTTCCTCATTCTTTATTGGCTCATTCTTTTTTTTCTTTAGTTTTAATTTTAAAAATTACTCGGGTTTCTCAAAAAAATAAGCATTAACTACCCTATGATCCAGTAGTCCCACTTCTGGATATATACCCAAAAGAACTGAAATCAGGATCTCAAAGAGGGATCTGTCCTCTCATGTTCATTGCAGCTCTACTCATGATAACTAAAATGCAGAAACATATGTCTATCAACGTAAATGTCCATCAACTGATGAATGGATATATTAAATGTGGTATATACTATGGAATACTACCCAGCCTTTAAAAAGAAAGAAAATTTGCAACATGCAACAACATGGATGGACCTTGAAGACCTATTTTAAGTGAAATAAGCCAGACACAGAAAGACAAGTAATTCTTGATCCCACTTATATTAAATATCTAAAATAGTCAAATTCATAAAGTCAAAGATTAGAATGGTAGTGACCAGGGATAAGGGGAGAGAAAAATGAGAAATTATTATTCAACAGTCATCACAGAAGTAAGAAAGCTCTAGAGATCTGCTTTACAATTTTATACTGTCAATCTAAAGTTGGGAGGAGGCAATAATTAAGCAAGAGCATTTATTTGGGATCAAAGAATTGCTATTCAGGATATACAGATTTGGGTAAGTAACTCAAATAGTATCCTACAAGGGAGCAAAAGTCAGCAGTTCTTTAAGCAAAAGGGAATATTTGTATACATTATTTACAAAGAACTTTTCATTGGTGTTGGTGGCAAAAAGCCAGTCTTGACTGAATATAATTGGTTGCTAAGCAAAATCTCTTATTATAGCAAATTGCAGGTATTCGGTCTGAGTCCTTGGAATATTTGTGATTTGGTCCAGTTTAAAATTTCATAGCTTCATGGATGAGAACAGGTTCACCTCCTTAATGGCCTCCCAGCTTCACTGTAAAATCCCTTGATATAAGTGACCCCATCTCATTTCACTTTTCACATTTCCCCTTTTTGATTAAGATCTTTCTCTGAAAGCATCCCTAATCAGTCATGTATTTACTTAGTCGCTGGGATGGACCTATCCCAGGAAATCATGTCCCATGTTGAAGGGAATTTTTAATCTTTGATGGATGTTTTAAGGACACTGCCATTAGGGTCAGGCCACAATGAGCAACATGGAAGCAGTCAGAAAAATGATTCTTAGTTTCCTCATCTGGGGCTTTAGTAAACCACCTGGAGTTTCAAGTGAATCAATGCTTGGAGTGACCATAATCAGATGCTCACCTTCCTTAGCAAGATGATAAGCATAAAAAGAGCAATTAGCAATAATGATATTCCCAAAAACTCATGTACATTAGGCGTTAATCTAGAAAATTGTTAAGAATGTTGAATTATGAAGTATCTAGAGGCTCGTAAACTTAGTGCAATAGTACAGATCCAAGGATATAAAACCTTACTGTTGGCAAGTCAGCACGGCCAGTACGATTTCATATTTTAACAAGATAAAATCTAAAGTACAAAAACGGAGTCATTGCTAGCAACTCTTTTCATATTTTTTTCCCCTTTGCTCGTAAGTCCCTGAAGAAACATCAAATAGAGTAATATTAGTCTCTAAAAAGCCAGGGTGGTTTCATTACCTGCCCTGGTTCATCTAGCCCCTCTGTGACAGAGTTGGGGGGAGCAAGTAGGGGAAGGTCCTGTAACTAATTTATCCAAGTCTTCTAGTCCATAAAATCCATGCTGATTAAAAGTATCTGACATAGTCTTCTGTGCAAAAATAAGCTGCACAGTTAGGCAAGTTACAGTATAGGATTCAATTTTTAGTAAGCATTTGATTAACACAGAAACACATATAATTAAGATTAATAGTGATAAATGAGTTTGTCCTATCATTCTTAACCATGATCCTATTTCTGATGGTAAACAACTAAAGAGACCAAAATATTATCCTTTATAAATTTTAGCTCTTATGTTACTTCACCAGAACAATTAATATAGAAGCAACATTTTTCTCCTAATAAGGCACAAGAGCCTTCTTCTTGCTCCATTAAGATATCAAGTGTCCTCGATAGTCTATAAGACAATTTCTGCGAGGCTATCGACTTCAGTTTGTTGATAATTCGAATTGAACAGAAGAATAAAAGGTGCTGGTCATGATGGTCATGACTATGGATAAGGTGTATATAGCCTTTTCTAAGTCTATTATTCCAGTCCAAGGAAAAAAAGCCTTGGGCAAAAGTATGACCGAGCCCCTTTCTATCTATGATTGGGTTATTAATTGGCACCCATCCAAAATTATAACCTTCCCAGCTTCACCAATTCTTTTTAATTGATATGAGAATGATCCCAGATTTGGTAAAGGAGCAGTGGAGGGAAAAGTCTAATAGTAGCATCATAGGCAGAATCAATAACCCCATAATGCCCTTTCCACTTAATAAGAAGAGTGAAGTAAATACTGATGCCACAGACACACAAAAATCCAGAACTTCTAGGGACAAAGACAAGTGGGTCCCTTTGCCCAGACTCTTTTGTCAGTTTCAAAGGAAGAAATCTCATGATCAAAATGTAATCATCTTTACAGAGTACATGATAATCTGATTTACTGGAATTATGTTAGTGAATATAAGAGCATCTTATTTTTCTATGTATGTGAAGCAATAATGAGTTTGATTATTATAAGTCAGACTCAGAAAAAAAGACAGGGAGCCAAACCAAAAGTGACTTTGAACTAAAGGAAACAAATTGCAGGTTGCTGGAGGGGAGATTGGTGGGGGGATGGAGTAATCAGGTCACCTCTGACAGAAATAACTCATCAGATGACCCACTGGGCAGCTGATAAATTTGTAAATGTCATGAGGCAATAGTGGTGGGGAGATATTTCTAGGGCTGCCAGAATGGCACGATTGACGTCTGGACATTCAAAATTAGATTTGTTGCTTTTAGCATCTTCTAATTTTGAATGTCCAGAAGTCTCGATAATGGCCAATGCAGACAGAAGTTTGAAAGTATCAAAAAGTTTTAGACATTTGAGTAAATAGGATCACGGATTATCATGAAAGATACTTAACTGTGGATTTGACCAAAGAGACAATAAAAGATTTTAAAGGCAAATACCAGAAGGTTATAGACTTGTGAGCAAAACCAAAGACCTAATAAAGCACAGAAAATTAATTCAATAAAACACAAAATCTTTGCTTTTCTTTCATAATCTCTTATCAGAAGCAGACCAATATTACAGGAAAACTTTTGTCCTTTTAGCAGATGAAAGAATATTAAGTTTTATCCCGACATTGTTCGGCTAGACTGGAAATGATACAACCAAGCAGAGGCAACAGGATCCCTGTATCACTGTTGAAGAGGGTTCCCGGAGAGTAAAGACTTGAAAGGTGGGACAAAAACTTCAAAACTGATGGCAGAGCAATAAATATCTGTCATGCCATGACCAGAATTCCCAGCCTTGCAAGTTATTGGAAAAAATGAAGGAAGTTCTTTTGAACAAAGATTGTTGCCTGGCTGTAAGTCGGAAAAGACAAAATCTATTTATGAGCCCATCAAAGAGTGATTACAACTTGGCCTTGAGAAATTACGACTGTGTGTACAGGGGAGAAGGGTGGTTGTTCTTGTAGTGGCTTCTTCAGCCAGCTGCACAGACCCTTTTGTTGCTCAATTTACTGTGGCTTAAGATCAACAGCTTTCAAACATGTTGGATCATTTCACAGCAAGAAATAAAGTGTATATTTACGTCCCAGGACATAGATACACATAAAAAACCATATAAGTAACTGAAATAAAAGTTCAATAAACGGACATGTATTTCCTTGACATGGAAATACTTTCAGGAAGTATTTCCTGACATGTATATATTTTCAGTATATGCCATGCATGCTCTATTTTCCATTGTATGAAATTATTCTTTTTAATTTATATAAAGGTAATAAATAAATCGATAATAAAATGTATAAATTTTAGGTAAAATGAAAGACACATATATCATCCATCCATCTACATAGATAGATATACATAGTATGTGTATTTTTTATTTGAATAAATGTTAATCATAACTCACCAATGGTCTGAGACCTCAGTTTGAAAAACAAGAAGTTACGGTAAATCCTTCCACAGGAGGAGAAAGCTCTATGGGAGTTCACCACTCCTTATCTTCTAAAGGGGCACCTGTGGCCTTGTCTGTATTCTCTCAGCATCAATGCACACAGTTTGCACAGAGTTAATTTATGCTTATTATTCTGTTTTAACATTTTCTCTGGTTCATTTTGTATTGTTAGCTCTTCTTCCAACCTTTTTAACTATTTGTAATCTTTGCTTATCAGTGAAAACTAGGAACAAGCAATTGGGGACCATCATCAACTAGCACCCTGTAGTATATTAGTGAACTTTTAAAAACATTTGAAATTTTCAGAAATATATTCTTTCACATAATAAATTTTTTTGTAAATATTAAAAGGCAAAAGTAGATAAACTTATGCTTAACATTTAATGTTTATCTTATTTGTAACTAATTTAAATATTTAACAAACATCCATTATTTAGCTTAACTTAGTATAAACTTTGATTTTATTCATATTAATTTAAATCACTTGTTTAACATAACAATTATATTTGGATTAAACACTAAACACCATTTTGTTATTTCTCTTGTTGACAAATTTTGTACCATAGAGATAACATGAGCTTATTTGATTGTAAACACAGGTAGAAAAATTTGCTTGCCTGCATTATATCTATAGCTGATAACTCTGAAAACATTCCTGTTTGTATTAAACCAATAAACTTGAATTAGCTTTTATATATCAAAGACCATCCTAGATCATATGAACATTTGAAAACATGAAAAAACATTTGTGTTAGTTTGATTATATTTCTGAGAACTTTAGGAATACTTAATTTATAAGCATTTGATTTTTGTTAAGCCAATAAATAGAACTCTTACAAATTAATTTTGGCAATACCATCCAGAGGTAGAAAAATACCATGTCCATAACATGTATACAGACAGACAGACACAGAGATCTTACAAATTTGGGTTTTTTTTTTATTTTAGCCATGCCTCAGATATGAAACTCAAAAGAGTAGCTGAATCCAAATTATATTTCTGGTAGATGGGCCAACTTAAAATTACCTGCTCAAATGCCCAAAGTCTTTAACCAAAGACAATTATTATTATTATTATTATTATTATTATTATTATTATTATCTGCATGCTGTAAGAATCCTTTTAGAGCTATTTGGGAGTTATTTTGTCTTTAGAAGCTTTTGTATGCCAATCAAAGAATGCATTCCATGGTCTCCAAGTGGTTTGGAATCTTCTCCTTTAAGGGTGTCTGTTAAGTTGGCCTCATTTAAAACAAAGCCTCCCCAGAATGGCCAATGCAATTTTAAATTATCCAACAGCTATTTTAAGACACCAGGAATTACTCATTTCCCCCCCTTGTAAAAGAAAAGTGTATTCACCATTAGGGACCCCACCACCACCACCACAGCACAACTTGTGAGCTGACACCATAATCATCTCCCTTGGTATCTCCCACTTGGTCCCCAAGAAAGGCTACAACCTCAACCAGAAGGAGGGAGGTTGGAACCTGAGAGGACTCACAGTTGACGGAGACAGCCGTCCAGGAAAGTGATGAGCACAAAGGCTTGAGTGAACACCACACCCAGTTCTAGGCCACACTGGGCCTGCAGCAGTGGGATTGCTTCCAGTCCAGCTTCTGACACCAGTCATGTCAACCTAAAATTGTCAGGAAGCAAGAATTAAGCAAGAGTATTTATTCGGAATCAAATAATTGCAATTCAGGGTACACAGATTTGGGAGCAAACTAGTGTCTTACTAGGGAGCAAAAACCAGGATTTTTTAAGCAAATAGGGAATGCTTGTGTAATTTGTTGACAAAGAATTTTTTATTGGTGCTGGCAACAGAAAGCTAATCTTGACTGAATATAATTGGCTGCTAAGGCTATCAGTAAGCTGTCTCTTACTATAGCAAATGCAGCTGTTCAGCTGAGTCCTTGGAATATTTTGGGTTTGGCTCAGTTCAAAAGTTCATGGTTCCAACAGTGAAGACTTGCATAAGGCCCATCTCCTTAATGGCCTCCTGACTCCATTTAAAAACTCCTTGACATAAGTGATCCCATTTTATTTCACCTTTCAAACACCTACAGTTAACAATAATGTATTTTACACTTAAAACTTATTAAGAGGCTAGAACTCGTGTTAAGTGTTTTTAACACAATAAAATATTTAAGAATATACATATAAACATTTTTCAGTTAAAAAAGGAAACAAACCTTTACAAATATGATTTTAAGTGAGTACCTAATTCTAAAGCTTGATGCTAGTTAAGATTCCTCCACTTGATTACCAACCCATCATTTAGCAATAATTATTGTTATTAAAATAATCACTCCTTTGAGATTTCACATTTTGTAACATCCTAAGGACATATTAATGCTTCACCAGTGAAAATTTATGAAAAGAACATCAGGATATCCAATATTTGGTGAAAAAAAAACAGAATAAGCTCAGAAAACAACACATTCCTCATAATTACAAGACTAGTACTATTATCTACTGTTATCATGAACAATAAGGACCTATCGGCTGGGTGATAGTGTGATTTGTAATAAATATCTATTTGGTCTTCATCCAGTTAGGAGCATAAAGCTTCTAAAACCTGTGGGATTTCCTGAGTGATGGAAGCAATAAAGGTATCTTTTGTTATACTAATGAGGTGACTTGGGAAGCCATTTTGTAACCTAAGGATGGAGGCTGGTTGCCAGGGCAAGCAACCTTATGCAAAGGGT
Source organism: Potos flavus (assembly GCA_028534135.1). NCBI lineage: Eukaryota > Metazoa > Chordata > Mammalia > Carnivora > Procyonidae > Potos > Potos flavus. Next base: position 52,681,868 of record CM052897.1, on the reverse strand, counting down.
TGGAACTTTCAGTCCTTGCTTCCTCACATCTGGGAAGCAGAGAGGGGTGGAGATTGAGTTCAATCGCCAATAGCCAATGAGTTAATCAATTATGCCTATGTAATGAAGCTTCCATTAAAAAACAAAAGAATGGGGTTCAGAGAGCTTCCATGTTGGTGAACATGCAGAGGTGCCTTGAGAGTGGCTCACTCGGGAGGGCATGAATCTCTGTGCCCTTCCCCGCATAACTCACCCTATACATCTCTTTCATCTGACTATTCCTGAATTATATCCTTTCATAAATAAACTGGTGATCTACTAAATAAAATGTTTCTCTGAGCTCTGTAATCCACTCTAGCAAATTAATCCAACCCAAAGAGAAGGTCAATGTAACCTCAGACCTATAGCTGGTCTGTCAGAAGTACAGGTGACAGCTAGACTTGCCATTGACCTTGAAGTGGGTGGAGAGCAGTCCTGTAGGACTAAGCCCTCCACCTGTTGTATCTGACAATATCTCCAGGTTCATGGTGTCAGAACTCAGTGAAATTGTAGGATGCCCAACTGCTGTTGGAGGATTGCTTCATGTGGAAATCAGTATATACATCAGAATTGGTGTCAGAATTTTAAACTGGGGAAAAAAAAATAGCACAATATATTCTTTTCAAGCACATATAAAACATTCTTCAGATTCAATCATGATAGACCACAAAACAAGTCTTAATAAATTTAAGAAAATTGAAATTATGTCAAGCATGCTTTCCAATCATAATGATATGAAACTAGAAATCAATTACAAGAAGAAAACTCAAAAATTTACAAATATGTGGAGATTAATAACATCTACTGATCAACCAATGGGCCAACAAAGAAAGAAATCAAAGGATAAATCAAAAAATATCTTGAGAAACTAAAATGGAAATACAACATACCAAAACATATGGGATGCAGCAAAAACAGTTCCAAGAGTGAAGTTTATAATGATAAATGCCTATATTAACAAAAAAGATCTCATACAGACAACCTAACTGTATACTTTAGGGGACTAAACCAGGGGAACAAACAAAGCCCAAAGCTAATAGAAGGAAGGAAATAACAAAGATCAAAATGGAAATAAATAGAGACCAAAAAGACAATAGAAAATATCGATGAAACTAAAAGCTGTTTTTTTTAAATAAAAACAAAATAAAGAAACTTCAGTGAGACTTACCAAGAAAAAAGACTCAAGTAAATAAAATTATAAATAAAAGAGAAGACCTTACAACTGATACTACATAATTACAAAATGGTATCAGACAATACTATAAAAAATTATATGGCAACAAATTAGACAACCTAGAAAAAATGGATAAATTCCTAGAAACATACAACCTACCAAGACTAAATCACGAAGAAATACAAAATCTAAACAGATCAATTACTACTACTGAGAATAAATAATAAATCAAAATCTTTCCAACAAAGAAAATTCCAGCACCTGATGGCTTTACGTGAATTCTCCAAACATTTAAAGAAGAATTAATACCAATCCTTCATAGATTCTTCCAAAAAAACAGAAGAGAAGAAAATACTTTCGAACTTATTTTATGAGACCAGCATTACTCTTATAGCAAAGCCAAGCAAAGGCACTACAAGTAAAGATAATTACAGTCCAATGTCCTTAATAAACATAGATATAAAAATCCTCAACATAATATTAGTAAACTAAATTCAACAGTACACTAAAAGGATAATACACAATTATCAAATGGAATTTATTCCAGGAATTCAAGGAAGGTTCAACATCCACAAATCAATCAATGTGATACACCACATTAACAAAATGAAGGATAAAATTCCATATAGATGCAGAAAAAGCAATTGACATAATTCAGCTCCTTTTCATGGTAAAAAGTATCAACAAACTGGGTATAGAAGAAACATATCTCAATAGAATAGAGGCCATATATGAAAAGTCTACAGATGACATTGTTCTCAATAGCGAAGAGCTGAAAGCTTTACTCTAAGATCAGTAATAAGACAAAGATGTCCATTCTTACCATTCCTATCCAACATAGTATTGGAAGTCCTAGCCAGATAATTAGCCAAAGAAAATACATAAATGACATAAAGATCAGAGAAGAAGTAAAACTACTTCTATTCAGATATGACACGTTATAATTAAAAAACTCTAAAGACTCCACACAAAAAAATTGTTAAAAATAATAAAAAATTTTAGGGGTACCTGAGTGGCTCAGTCAGTTAAGTGTCTGACTCTTGATTTCACCTCAGGTCATGATCTCAGGGTGGTGCAATCGAGTACCACATTGGGCTCCACACTCAGCACAGAGTTGCTTAAGTCTCTTTCTTTCCCTCTGCCCCTCCCCTTCTCTAAAATAAATAAATAAATCTTAAAAAAAGAAATAATAAAAAATTGTATTAAATGTGTAGTTTATAAAACTATTATACAAAAATCAGCTACATTTCTATACACTAATAATGAACTCTCTGCAAAAGAAATTAAGAAAACAATCTCATTTACAATAGCATCAAAAGACTAAAATATTTAAGAATAAGTTTAACCAAGAAAGTCAAGATCTATACATCAAAAATTTTAAGACATTAATGAAAAATATTGATAACAACACAAATAAATGGACGGATATACCATGCTCAGTGCAATCTCTACAAAAATTCCAATGGCATTTTTCACAAAAATAAAACAAACTATCCTAAAATTTGTATGAAACCACGAAAGACCCTGAATATCCAAATCAATCTAGATATAGAAGAACAAAGCTGAAGGCATCACATTATCTGATTTTAAACTATATTATAAAGCCATAATAATCAACACAATATGGTACTGGCATAAAAGTTGACACAGAGATCAATAGAACAGAATAAAAAATCCAGAAATAAACTGACACAAATATGGTCAATTAATTTATGACAAAGGAGCCAAGAATACACAATGCAGAAAGAATATTCTCTTCAATAAATTGTGCTGGGAAAACTGAATTGCCACATGCAAAAGAATGAAATTTGACCCCTATCTTATGCCATACACAAAAATAAATTCAAAATTGATTAAAGACTTGAACGTAAGACCTGAAATCATAACTCCTAGAAGAAAAGATAGGAGGGTAAGCTCTCTGACATTGGACTTGGCAATGATTTTTTGGTTTTGACACCAAAAGCAGAAGCAACAAAAAGCAAAAATAAATAAGTGGGACTACACCAAATTAAAAAGCTTCTGAACTGCAAAGGAAAATGTCATCAAACTGAAAAGGCAATCTACTGAATGGGGGGAAATATTTGCAAATCATATATCTGATAAGGAGTTAATATCCAAAATATATAAAGAACTTACATAACTTTATAGGGGAAAAAATCCAATTTAAAAAAATAGGCAGAGGATCCGAATAGATATTTTTCAAAAGAAGGCATACAGATGGCCAACAGGTAAAGGTGTTCAGCATCACAAATTGTGAAGGAAATGCTAATCACAACCACAGTGAGATATCACTCACACTTGTAGAATTGCTATTATCAAAAAGACAGATAACAAGTGTTGGTGAGGATGTGGAGAAAAGGGAACCCTTATACACTGTTAGGAATGTAAATTAGTGCAGCTACTATGGAGCTTTCCTCAATATGGAAGTTCTTCAAAAGATAAAAACAGAACTACTATATGATTCAGCAATTCCACACAATCCCTTCCAATATTAATCTGAAGGAAACACAAACACTAACTTGAAAATATATATACACCTGCATGTTCAATAATGCATGTAAGCATTACTTACAATAGCCAAGACATGGAAACAATCTAAGTACCTGTTGATAGATGAATGGATAAAGATCTGAATACATACACACATGCAAGCACACACACACAATGGATACAATGGAACATTATTCACCATAAAAAATGAAGAAATCTTGCCATTTAGGACAACATGAATGAACCTTAAGGGCATTATACTAAGTGAAATAAGTCAGACAGGGAAAAACAAATACTATATAATCTCACTTACATGTGGAATCTAAAAACAAACAAATTTTAAAAACTGAACTCACAGATACAGATAACAGATTGGTGTTTGCCAAAGGTAAGGTGTGTTGGGGTCGGTGAAATAGGTGAAGGTGGTCAAAAGGTAGAAACTTCCACTTCCAGTTGTAAAATAAGTAAGTAATGGGGATATGATATACAGTATGGTGTCTATAGTTAATAAAACTATATTGTATATTTGAAAGTTGCTAAGAGAGTAGATCTTAAAAGTTCTTACCACCAGAGAAGAAAGATTTGTAACCATGTGGTGATGTATGTTAACTAGACTTATCATGGTGATTATTTCACAATACATAGAAATGCCAAATCATTACCCTGTACACAAGAAACTAATATAATGATATATACCAATTATATCTCAACTTAAATTTTTTTTTAATTTTAAAAACCAGACTTAGAATGCCAAAGTATTAGTGATTTTTAGAGCAACTGAAAATTTCATGCTTTGAGAATAAAAATGTTAACAATACGAGTTGGGTAGCCCAGCAGCAGGTTAAGCATCGGACTCGGTTTCCGCTCAGGTCCTAATCTCAAGTTCATGAGACTGAACTCTGTGTCAGGTTCTGTGCTCAGTGCAGAGTCTGCTCAACACTCTCCCTCCCTCTCCCTCTGTCCCTCCCCCACCTCTCTCTCTCTCTCTCTCCCCCCTCAAACAAATAAATAAATCTTTTTTAAAAATGTTATAACCACTTTGAAACTGCTTGTCGAACATAAACATGCATTTGGTCAGACAATTGAGACAGGTATTTACCGGAGAGAAATGAAACACTTGTCTACACCAAAATTTGTAGATCAGTGTTCATAATAACTTTATTCACAACAACCAAAACCGAGAGACATTCAGAATGTCCGTCTAAAAAAAAAAAAAAAAAGAATGTCCGTCTATTATTCAATAAATAAATTGTGATATATCTAAGTTGTGGAATATTTCTTGATAAGACAAACTGACTACTGATACATGCAATAGTAAAGATGAATATAAAAAACACAGAAGGGAAGAATGCTATGTATGATTCCATTCATATGAAACACAAGAAAAAGACTTATGTTTGAAAAAATCAAATTTAATATAAAATGATGGGAAGCATATTGCTGTTGGCTGGGAGTAGAGGGTTTTACTAGGAAAAGACATAAAGGAACTTTGTAAGGAAATGGAAATATTTATTGTATTTTCAGTGGTGGTAATAATTAGAGAGGTATATTTTTGTAAAAATTCATCAACTGAAATATAAAAATTCATTTATTGTATGTAAATTTATTTGTAATGTAATACGTACATTTACATTTGTAAATTGTACATTTACAATGTAATGTAGTGTACAATTACATTTACAATGTAATGTAATGAGAAATGTACATTACAATGTAATGTAAATGTATTAAAAACATCCATTTATTGTATGTAAATTTTACTGTAACAAATCTGTAACCCAACCTTGACCCAGGTTAATCCATAAATGAATGAAGGTAATAATTATTTAAAGGAAAAGATGTATGTTCATGACTTAGGTGTATGCACAAAGATACTCTTATAAACTTAATTTAAAGGAATGTTTTAATTATTACTTATAATAACTAATTAATAAAATTATTAATTAAAAACAGAAATATATCAGTATTATGAAGAAAGTTCAATTCTATCAATTATCTGACAATGTACAAAAAATATTTTCACAATTTTTTAATCATTGTAAAATTTTTTATAATGATAAAAAATATAAAAAGAAGCTAAAATGATTTAAGGTAATTGGAAACAGCATAATTACCCAGAGTGATATTTTACAATCGTGAAACTTTGGAAGCAGCATATATTTATGACAATGATAAATTTTGGTTTAAATTCTGATGTTATATTAATATAGTGTACTAAAATTAAATAGATTTAAAATGATGCATATCAATAATAATTAAGATATAACAAGATTCACACACTTCTAAAGGTGAAATATTTGAGACAATCTGTATATTTCAATACAGAGGTATTTTTAATTTAATGTTTGTGCATTTGTACTTATTACATGTAACAAATATGAATATGTTTACAGGAAGGAAAGAACAGAAAGATATTCCCCAAAATATTACTTTTTTTAACCTCTAATTTTTCAGTGTTTTTTTTATATATCTAATCAAATGTTTTAATATATAATTTGTTCATTTCATAACTATTTGAAAAAGCAGAGAGGGAGATCTATCATCTTTTAACTACCTTACATCATAAGAATTTGTTAAAAAAAAAAATGGACTAGTTTAAGAGTCAATGTTCTCCTACCAGTCTCTTAAATGATTCTGTTGCTTTTCCTGTATCTAAAGGCCATGTTCCCACTGCTACCGAGTTAGGTTTGTTTTTATTTTTGTTTTTTTTACCCTAAGATCAGATGATACAAGCTGATTACACAGATGACTCATTAGCGATTTTTGAACCTGGGTCACCAAGGACTCTTCTGTTTATTAGTTTTGTTGCAGATCTGGCAAATAAATATCAAGCTTGGGAAACTGGAAAATTCTCTCTCTCAGCAAAACAGTTCAGAACATCCACTTTTCCGGAATGCCCTTGAACCTGCTTTTCTTCTCAATGGCAGAGAGTTTAAAAAAAAAACAAAAAAAAAAACTATTTCCTAGGGTTGTGATGGCACTATTGTGCGGGAATTGATGCAATCGCCTGAAGATTGCAAGGAAATTATGTATATTCCTGAGAGCTATTACTGCAGGAGTGGCCAGATTCAGCCAGTAGTGACCAGAAGTTTTCTTGCTGGTTTTCAACATTATATTCATCTTCAAGTTGTAGCTATAAGAATAGTTGTAGTTAATGTAATAGAGAGAAGCCATGATTTACTGCCAGTGTGTAAGTATTATAAATCCTGTCATTTCAGTTACATTTGTTTTGAGACTTGGGTCATATTCACCTCTAGTAAATGAATCTTTACTGACTGTATAAAATTTAGCAATGGAGGGGCACCATGGTGGCTCAGTCGGTTGAGCAATTGACTCTTGGATTTGGCTCACGTCATCATCTCAGGGTCCTGGCTGGGCTCTGGGCATCAGGCTGGGCTCCGTGCTGGGTGCTGAGTCTGCCTGGGATTCTCTCTCACTCTTCCTTTCCCTTTGTCCCTCCCCCACCTCATACACTCTCTCTCTCTCTTTCTCTCTCTCTCTCTAAAATAAATAAATAAAATGTTTTTAAAAATTTAGCAATGGAAGTTCTAATATGGACATTAAACATCATTTTTAGAGTTCTTTACTCTTGGATAGTGTATAGTTACTGATAAGATTAGTTTAAGCAATATAAATAAGAGGTCACCTAAGAGTTGCATAATTTGAATGCTATGATCAAGTGATACATCTTGCAAATGCAAATTCTGGGAACTAAGAACTAACAACCAATGGCTGACTGAGTATGTGCATGCCCAGCAAAACTGGAGATTAGGGACCGAGATTGGGTGGGGAAACACAGCACAATGCAGGGAAGATTATTCCAGATAGAAAATCCATGTAAAGTGCTTGTTTTGGTATCTAGCGTATAGTAAAGCTTCAATAAATATACAAGTTATTAAAATGGATATAAATATATACAAGTTATATAATAAAATATACAAGTTATTAAAAAAAAACAGGGGAGAAATAGGATGAGAGTGTAGAAAATTAAGAGTTTCATTTTGAACTTTTTATGTCTGGAATGCATTTATTTATGTAACTGAAGAGCAATCATTTTTAGAAATTAGGAATTCAAGAAAATACTCAAAGGGAGCATGTGTGTTAAGAAGTAAAAAAGTATTAACTGGGACACGTGGGTCGTGCAGTCCGTTAAGCATCTGCCTTTGGCTCAGGTCATGATCCCAGGGTCCTGGAATCGAGTACCACATGGGGCTCCCTGCTCAGCGGGGAGCCTGCTTCTCCCTCTGCCTGCTGCTCCCCCTGCTTGTGCTCTTTTTCTCTCTGACAAAATAAATAAATAAAATCTTTTAAAAAAAAGTATTAAGAATTATTTCGACATAAGAGAGACCAGCAAAAAGAAATATATAAAGATTAGAAAGCAAAAAGATGGCAGGTAAACATGTACGTGGTGTTAAGGTAAGTTATAAGAGAATGCTATGAATATTGGGTGGTTGAAGGTGCACATTCTACTTAGAAATGTCCTAAACTTTAAAAGCAAAAAAAAAAAAAAAGTGATAAATTCTGGCACATATTATCTCAGTAGGTTCTTGAGAACAAAACAGGACTATAGCATATTGATGATTAAATGTATGGTAACTAAAAAAGAAAATCATTCTGGACAAGGTAATTGAAATAGTTAAAATATCTCCTGAATTTACCAAAAACACCCAATTGTAGAACCTAGAATGCCAGTGTATTGATAAGATTTGTAAACAAAAATTTTGTAAATGTATGTGATTGTTTGCTTAGTTTTTTTCTCCCATTAATGACCACTGCGTGCATATAAAATATATCTGAATTCTAAATGCAGATTGAATTGAAGTCAGAAGTCAATGATGAGAAACCACACAATAACAACTTTTATCCTGCTGGGACTGACCGATGATCCACAACTGAAGATTATGATTTTCGTCTTTCTATTTCTCACCTATATGTTGAGTATAACTGGAAACCTGACAATCATCTCCCTTACCTTCATAGATTCTCACCTTCAGAATGCCATGTACTTTTTCCTACAAAATTTCTCCTTCTTAGAGATCTCATTTACCTCTGCTTGTATTCCCAGATATTTGTACAACATATCAACAGGTGACAAGACAATCACATATGACAGTTGTGCCATTCAGATTTTTTTTACTGATCTTTTTGGTGTAACAGAATTTTTTCTCCTGGCCACCATGTCCTATGATCGATATGTTGCCATCTGCAAACCCCTGCATTATGTGACCATCATGAACAAGAGGGTCTGTAAAAGATTCACTCTTGGGTGCTGGACAGCTGGCTTCCTGATCATTCTCCTACCACTTAGCCTAGGCCTAAATCTGGAATTCTGTGACTCTAACATTATTGACCATTTTTTCTGTGATGCATCCCCCCTCCTAAAAATATCATGCTCAGAAACATGGCTTATAGAGCAGATGGTCATAGTCTGCGCTGTGTTGACCTTCATTATGACCCTCATATGTGTACTTCTATCCTACATGTACATCATCAAGGCTATTCTACGATTCTCTTCTGCCCAGCAAAGAAAAAAGGCATTTTCTACATGTTCTTCCCACATGATTGTAGTCGCCATCACCTATGGAAGCTGTATTTTCATTTATGTTAAGCCTTCAGCAAAGGAATCAGTGGCCATAGATAAGGGTGTGGCAGTACTTACTACTTCCATTGCTCCCATGCTGAACCCCTTCATTTATACCTTGAGAAACAAGCAAGTAAAACAAGCTGTCAAAGACTCAGTCAGAAGAATTGCATTATTTTCAAAGAAGTAATGGAATTGCTAAAGTAGAGGAACCACATTTTTATAAAAATATCATTGGTTCCTAAGTATATATCTTTAGATTTTTAAGTCATTCCTTTCTAGCAAAGAAGCTATTTCAGAAAGCTCTCTTTAAAAAAAAAAAAAAAAAAGATTTTATTTATTTATTTGAGAGAGAGAGAGAGAGCGAGCACAGGTGGGGAGAGGGGTAGAGGGAAAGGCGAGGGAGAAGCAGACTCCCTGCTGAGCAGTGAGCCTGACTAGGAGCTTGATCCCAGGGCCATCATGACCTGAGCCGAAGGCAGACCCCCAACCAACTGAGCCACCCAAGCGAAGCTCTCTGTAAAGGAAAATGTGATACATTTCTAGGAAACAAAAGAATGCTTCAAGTCTTAACAAGCTTTACAAAACTGCAAACAAAACAAGACAAAATAAGCAGAACCAATGAGTAAATTGTATATTTTGGATAGAGTAATTGTGTTTATTGCCTTTTCCAATTCTAGCTTTTAAGAGCATTTTTGATGCCAGGCACCACTTCAGGCACTGGAGACAGAATAGAAAACCTGGAGGTTTCTTGCCCTTAAATGCCTTACACTTTAGAAGGGATACATGACTAGTGCATTAAATAAAATATAAACATCACTGTCAACCTACAATTGTCAGGAAGCGATAGTCAAGAAAAAGTGTGTATTTGGGATCAAAGAATTATAATTCAAGTACCAGATCTGGGCATCAATGTCCCACTAGGGAGCGAAAGTCAAGGGTTTTAAAGACAAAAAGGGAATGCTTGTATAAATTGTGTACGAAAATTTTGATTGGTGTTGGCAGCAGAAAACTAATCTTGGCTAAACATAACTGGTTTCTAAGGCCATCGCTAAGCAAAAGTCAATTATTGCAGCAAGTTGTAAATATTCTTGGAGAGTCCTTTAAGTATTTGGGATTTGGCCCAGTTCAGAAGTTCATGTTTCTATGTGATGAGGACATGCATACAGCCCACCTCCTTAATGGCCTCCCAGATTCATTTTAAAACCACTTGACATCAATGACTCCATTTTATTTCACCTTTCACAATTATAAACAACAACAAAAATATCTTAAAGTGAAAAAAAAGGAAGCTATGACAAATGTTTGTGTCCTAATGCAGAAGCTGAATTATAAAATGTAGGATCATACAATTTTGAATACTCAAAAAACCACTGACTAGCAGGTTAATTTGAAGTAAAGGTGCTAATAATTCTTCTTAAAAGACAAGTAAATTTCTAAAGACAGGGCTTATATATCTGCATCCGTATTCGTTTCTATACACTTATAACTATATGCATTGGTTGTTGAGAAACTAAAATGATTAGGAAGATTGTAAAAACATGTAAAAAAGTGAAAACAAGTAAAAACATGAAATGTATCTAAATTGGGCACAGAAATGACTACAACTCAAAGGAAACCTATGGAAGCAGCACTTTCATCGACATTACACAGTCAGCCATGGAAACAGCGGCTATTAATAAGGGCATGACAGAGTTCCCTGCTTCCTATGTTCAGAACTACTTCCTGGACCCCTTCATTGACACCTTGAGAAACAAGGAAGTAATACAAAATTATAATGACATTTCAGGGACCTTGATTGTGATATATCTCAAAAATAATTTATCTTCATTACAGGCTGAAATAATATTTTGATATATTTGATTACAAAAAATACCATTTAAATTGATTTTTTTAATTTATAATATGGCTATAGAAAGGTGTGAATTAAATATGTGGCTCACATCACCTTTCTGTTGGAATTATTCAGATATTTAAGCAGCGCTGTTAGTAGTGGACTCAGAATTTAAATTCTTTTTATTATACCCAGAATTCTGTATTTGAGTCAAGAAAACCCAACCAAAGAAACACTTTTGGCAAAAAAGATACTTTCAAGAGACTCCTCAAGCAAAACCTACATCTAATGAAATCAGTATAAGTAACATTTAAAAATATTAACCCTAATATTAAAAAATGCTCACATAGGCTTAACCTATAAAATGCAGTACATCTTTTTAATAAAAGATTAATAATGTACAAATGAAATTAATCTGTGGGTTAAAAATGAAAAGAACTTTTGAAAGAAAATATAAATGTAGTGACCACTAGCATAACATAACTCTAATTTTCCTTCAAAAAGAGTTGAACTTTTAAAGATGTATAAATTAAGATAAATAATGGGAATCTGAATATGTAAGCAATGTGGTTTTTTTAGAACAATACTCCTTGGCATCAAGTAGGCAGGAAGGGCGGCTAAGTGCAATGAGTTCAAGAGTCTTGGGAAGCTTTTCCTAATGCAGGCAGAGCCTTTTGTTCTCCAGCATTAACTCCAGTTCATAAAAAAGCTCTGATTCTCTGATGGAATCATTTTTTCCACGTCATTTTTTCATCTTTGCCCAACCTTCTCTCACTTCCTTCATTGGTCTAGTCGATGCCCTCACTCCCAAAGAGACAATACTAAGAATTATATTCTCCTTCCCCTGAACCCCTGATCTGACAAACTGGATGTTTCCAGAGATGATGGGTGGACTTAATGACCACCAAGTTATTAAAAACTACCAGTTTCTGGGAATTTATTTATTTATTTGTGTGTTTATTTATTTTTAAGATTTTATTTATTTATTTGACAGAGAGAGATCACAAGTAGGCAGAGAGGCAGGCAGAGGGAGAGGGGGAAGCAGGCTCCCTGCTGAGCAGAGAGCCCGATGCGGGGCTCAATCCCAGGACCCTGAGATCATGACCTGAGCCGAAGGCAGAGGCTTTAACCCACTGAGCCACCCAGGCGCCCCAGTTTCTGGGAATTTAGATTGCAGTAATAACCCTACCTGTCTTGAGACAAGGAGCTAGAGGAGGCCTGCATTATAGGAATAAAAGTCCCTTACTGCTCAGGCCCACTAATAATAGCTTACCTGAGGGCCCAGACTGAGAAGTTATATTCCTCCAGCTCTTTTTCTAAGATGACAGGCTTTTTCAGCCCAAGGGTAATTATGACTAGTCTCCTAAATTCCTTAAAATGTCCAAAATGTTAAAAATATCTTAATATCAACAACAGATATTTGTGTGTGTGTGTGTGTGTGTGTGTGTGTGTGTGTTGCCAACTTTTTTTTTCTTTTTTTTTCTTTTCTTTTCTTTTCTTTTTTAACACATAATGTATTATTTGCCCCAAGGTACATGTCTGTGAATCATCAGGCTTACTCATTTCACAGCACTCACCATAGCACATACCCTCCCCAATGTCCATATCCCAGCCACCCTATCCCTACCCGCCCCTACGCCCCAGCCACCCCAGTTTACTCCTAAACAACAGATATTTTTGAGTGCTTATTCTACCCCAAGCTGTGTGTTAAGCACTTCATTTCTTTTAAACTTACATAGAGAAAATTTCATAATGCACAGTGCTGTATCAATCACATTAACAAGTATCAATTTATAGTCAACTTGTTTTGTCTACAAACAGGTCTATTCCTTCCAACCCCTACTTGATTATTTGAGACAGATACATACATTATTTCATATACATTTCACTATGACTCTCTAAGAATATAAATACTTTTTAAACATTGATGATAATATATAATATAGCACATAATTCACTGAGTCCAGCTTGAGGAGTTTTCATAAGCATTGATACTTGTGTAACCATCACACAGATCCAGATACAGCACATTTTCAGCACCCCAGACATCTCTTTCATGCCACTCGATATCAATATCCTCCCAAATGCATCTGCTCTGCTGACTTACAATGCCAAAGATTAGTTTTATATAATCATGATCATCATATAAATAGGATTACACAGAATGTACTCTTTGGAGTCTAGTTTCATTGTTTGACATCATGTCTGTAGAGTTGTCCAAGTTGTTGTGTTAGCAGTACTCAATTCTTTTAATTTATAAGTTATAGTCAATTATAGAAATATAGCACAATTAATTTAGCCATCTATTAATAAATATTTAGGTTGTTTCCTATATATGACTATTTAAATAAAGGTCAAAGAATTTTCTTGTACATATTTTTTGGCAGACCTAAACACTCATATCTGTAGACTATAAAACTAAAAATGGATTGATAAGCTATCTGTTAGCCATATGTTTAGCTTACTTGACACTGTCAAACAACATTCAAAAATAGTGTACCAATTTATCTTCCTATCAGCAATGTATATGGATTATAATTGCTCCATATTCTTGCCAACATGAAACTTTGTCAGACCTATTAATTTTAGCCATATTAAGACTGATGATGTTGAATAACCTGTTATATGCTTTTCAGATATCAGACATCCTATTTTGTGAAGTGCTTATTCAAATAATTTGTCCTTTCTATTAGATTTCTTCCTGTTTGAATTTATTTTTAGGAGTTTTATTAATTTTCTCAATGTCAGTCCTTTGTCAGTGGCAAATACTGAAGTTATTTATCTCTTAGCTATCTATAACTTTTATCTATATCTATGCCTATTCATGTTGTTTATGTTAAATTTGAAAAACAAAAGTTCTTAACTTTAATGAAGTCCAATCCATGCTTTCATTTCTGTTATTGATAGAGCTCTTTATTTTTTGTTTTGTTTGGGGGGTTTTGTTTGTTTCAGAAACTTCGTTAACTCAATATCATGAAGGTCAATAACTATGTTCTATTCTAGAAGTTTCCTCACAGTTCCTACAAATTAAGGTTAATGGCCCACGTGAAATTGACTTTTTCTATGATTTGAGGTAGGGAACTATTTTTTCCATGTGAATATCAAAATAACAGAATTATTTCTTGAAAAGATTCCCGTTTTCTCCTTGAATTCAGTGGCAATTTTGTCATAATCAGTTGTTACGTGAGTGAATCTTTTTCAGGTTTCATCACTTAATTCCATTGATATGCTTATCTCTGAACCAATACTATACTATTCTATTTATAGTAGCTTTATAATAAGTTTTCATATCCAGTAGTGTAATCCAAACAATTGTCTTCTACTTGCTCAAGTTTACTTTGTTCTTATCAGTCCTTTGTTTTTCATAAAATTTGAAAAACCTTGGCAATTTCTACAAGTAAAAAATTCTCTTCAGTGATTTTAAGATTGCATTGAACCAACAGCTCAATTTGGGGGAAATTAATGTCATTATAACACTGAGAATTCTAATCCACTAAAACACTCCCATTTCTGTCTTTAATTACTTTCAAAAATATTTTAATTTTAACTGCATAGAGGCCTTGCACAATATCGATAGACATACTACTGGTATTTTGATAAATTCATTCCTCAGCCTTTGATAATACGTTGCTATTTTACGTGGATTTTTTTTATCTTTATTTTCTAATTGTTTGTTGCTAGTTTTAGAGGTACTATTGTTCTTTAATATTGACTTTTGTCTAGCAACCTTCCCAAATTTAGTAATTACTAATTATTAAATTTAGTAATTAATTCTAGTGATTTACCTGAAGTGTATTTTAAATATGTCAACACACAATCAAATAATATGCAAATAATGACAGGCACTATATTTATTTTTTTCTTTATTGGTCTGTCTAGGCCCCCCAATAAAATGATAAATAGAAATGGTGGGAGTGGACATCCTGTCATATTCCTCAACTAAACAGAAAAGATTGCAGTATTCAAAATAAAATACCTAGGAATAAATTTAACCAAGGAGGTGAAAGTTCTGTACTCTGAAAACTATAAAACATTAATGAAATAAGTTGAAGATACAAATAAATGGAAAGTTATTCTATGCTCATGGATTGGAAGAATTGATATTGTTAAAATGTCCATACTACCCAAAGCAATCTATAAATTAGATGCAATCCCCATTAAAATACATTTTTCACAGAACTACAACAAAGAATCCTAAAATTTGTATGGAACCATAAGAGCCCCCAAATAACCAAAGCAATTTAACCAAAATAAAAATGGAAGTATCATATGCCTTGATTTCAAATTATATTATAAATTTATAGTAATCAAAATAGGGTGGTGGTACGGGAATGAAAACAGACACAAAGATCAATGGAATACAATGGAAAGCCCAGAAATAAACCCACACAAAAAGTTAATCAAACTATGACTAAGGAGGCAAGAATATACAATGGGGAAAAGACAATTTCTTCATTAATGGTGTTGGGAAAACTGGACAGCTATGTGCAAAAAAAAAAAAAAGAAAGAAAAGATATTGGACCACTATCTTACACCATATACAAAAACAAATGCAAAATGGATTTAAGACTTGAATGTAAGACTTAAAATTATAAAATTCCTAGAAGAAAACAAAGGCAATAGCTCTCTGACATTGGTCTCAGCAACTTTTTTTTTTTTTTGGACAAGTCTCCAGAGTCAAGGGCAACAAAAGTTAAAAAACTAATGGGATTATATCAAACTGAAAAGCTTCTGCACAGTGAAGTAAACCATCAACAAAACAAAAAGGCAACCTACAGAACGGGAGAAGATACTTGCAAATCTACATCTGGTAAGGGGTTGATATCCAAAATATGTAAAAAACTTACACAATTTAATATCAAAAAAATATACAACCCAGTCAGAAAATGGACAGAGAACTTGAATGGACATTTTCCCAAAGATATACCGATGGCCAACAGGCACATGCTCAACTTCACTGATCATCAGGGAAATGCAAACCAAATCACAATGATATACTACCTCATACCAGTCAGACTGGTCATCATCAAAAAGACAAAAAGTAACAACTATTTGTGAGGATATAGAGAAAAGGGAACTCTTGTACACTGTCGGTCCATCCACTTTAGAAAACAGCATGCAGGTTCCTCAAAAAATTAAAAATAGAACTACCATATGATTAAATAATTCAACTTCTGGGTATTTATCTGAAAAAAATAAAAACACCGATTTGGGAAAAAAAAAAAACATTGATTTGAAGAGATACATTACTGCACCCCTATGTTCACTGTAGCATTATTTACAATAGCCAAGATATGGAAGCAACTTATGCATTCACTGATAGACGAATGGATAAAGAAGGTAGAATATATATAATGTATAAAATGATATATTATTTATAATATATATTATATATACATGTTAATATATATTTTATATAACTTAATAAAATATGTTTATATGATTATATATATTATATAAATAATCTGTAATGGAATATTACCCAAGCATAAAAAAGAATGAAATCTTGACATTTGTGACAACATAAACGAACCTGGAGGATATTACACTACATGAAATAAGAGAAAGACAAATACCACACGATTTCACTTACACATGGAATCTAAAAAACAAAACAAATGAACAAAAAAAACAAAACTGACTGGGTGGCACAGTCAGTTGAGTGACTCTTGGTTTTGGCTCTGGTTGTGATCTCAGGATAGTGAGATCAAGCCCCACATTGTGTTCTGTGCTCAGCACAGAGTCTGCTTGAGACTCTCTCTCCCTCTCTTTCTGCCTCTGCCCCCTGTGCTCTCTCTCTAAAATAAATAAATAAATCTCAAAAAACAAAACAAAACAGAAACAGACTCATAGACAGAAGAAACGGTTTCCAGAGGAGCTAGGGGTTGGGTGGCAGGTGAAAGAGGTGAAGGAAATTAAGAGGTACAAATTTCCAATGATAAAATAAATAAATCATGGGGATGTAATGTACTACACAAGGAACATAGCCAAAAATATTGTAATAATTTTGTACAGTACCTAATGGTAGCTAGACTTATCATGAGGATCATTTTGTATGTATAAAAATATTGAATCACTGTAATTTACACCTGAAAAATAATAGTATATTGTATGTCAATTATACGTCACTAAAAAAATTAATAACATGTTTTCTAGATTCCCTATCAGACTAACAAACTTTGTTTCTATTCCTAGTTTGCTGAGAATGTTTAATAATGAGTGGGAATTGTAGTTTATAAAATGCTTTTTTCTGCATGATTGAGATTATCATATTTTTTCCCTTCATTCTACTAATGTGGTGGATTGTATTTATTGATTTTCAATGGTTAAACCAACCTAGAATTTCTGTAATAAACCTCACTTTATGGTTACACATATCATTTTCTAACACTCTGTTTAACTTGATAATTCATATTTAAGCATTTTTATGATTATTATGACAAAAATCAACCTGTAACTAAACTTCTTGCAAAATCATTTCCAATTTTGGCATGAAAGTTATACTGCCTCCATAACCAAATTGAGAATTATTCTTCCTTTTACTCTTCTCTGGATAGGTTTATATAAAATTAGTATAAGTTTTTCTTTAAATAGTTGGGATAATTTACTAGTGAAGCCATTTGGCCCTGAATTTTCTTTGTGAGAATATTATTAATTACGGATTCAATAATTTTGACTTACATTGAGATATTTTTATATTTTCTTTGTCTTTCTGTCTTTTTTTTAGTTGTGTTTTTAACATAAATTAATATGTTTATTTTATGTAAACTATATTATTAGCCTAATATTCTTTATGATGTACTTTATTATTTTTTTAATATTTGTTGCATCTGGGATGCCTGGGTGGCTCAGTTGGTTAAGCGGCTGCCTTCGGCTAGGATCATGATCCCTGGGTCCTGGGATTGAGTCCCACATCAGGCTCCTTACTCGGCGGGGAGCCTGCTTCTCCCTCTGCCTCTGCCTGCCACTCTGCCTGCTTGTGCTCTCTCTCTTACTCTCTCTGACAAATAAATAAATAAAATCTTTAAAAAAAAAAAAAATATTCGTTGCATCTGTATTGATACTCCTGTTTTTCATTTGGATAATTACCCATTTTTTCTCTTTTGCTTCTTCTTGACTATACCTACAAGTTTAACTTTCTAAAAAAAAATCATTTTGTAATTGCATTTATTTTTTTTACCTTATATTTATTCTCTATACAACTGATTCTACTTTTATTATTATTCCTTCTAACTATTTTGTTTTAGCTTGTTCTTGTAGTCTCTTAAAATGAACCTTTAGGTCACTGGTTTTTCAATATGTTAAATTTTCTAAATTATATATTTAAATAAAAATTTCCCTCTACACAATGCTTTTGCTATATTGCACACATTTTGATATGTTATATCTTATTGTAAGATGAAAGAAAAGTTACCATTACAACCCAGATCTCAAGAAATTACTCTAGCATAAACTACAGTTTTTTTCTAAGTGCACAGGATTAATCCAAGGAAATAATATGAAAATGAAAAGCAGTAGTGAGTGCCCAAACCAGGTGTTTATTGTGTAAATATAGTAGCTTGATGTGAAAATTATATACGATAATATGCACAATTAAGTTTATTGTGGAAAGAAAATATATCTTTACATGAATTAAAAAAACTGTATATGAATCTATATAGACCCACCTTAGGAAGTGCTGAAAAGGGAAGATGAAAAATGTATTTTTATTTTTTTAAATATTCATATATGTTCATATGTTTCCTTAAAATAGTAAAAACAATTAGTTGCTTTGAGTTTTACAATGTTTTTCTATTTTATCCTTTTTAATGATTGAGAAAAAAATGATTACTGGAATAGAGTTGTGATCTTTCAGCTTCCATATATTTAAGAGAAGAAAGGCAGGAAACACAGACTACTTCTTGACCATCTGGTTTTTTACTGTTGCATCTTGACCTGTGTCTGTTGCTATTGTTTATTGTGTCTCCAAGGACACTGCCCCCACTGCTGCATCTTTTAGGATTTTTGCCCAGATTCATTACAAAGGCTAATTAGTGATGTTTGAAAGTGAGTCACCAAGGACTTAGTTGTTTATTATTTAGTTTGAAATTTACCAAATAAATCAAATATAAATCTTAATAGTGTAAAAGCCTCTTATCCTTTCCAGAGAAGTCATAATGTTGACTTCAAAACAAGAAGGGGAAATGTTTTAACTATATTTTACTTTCAACCAAGAGAGAGCTAGAAATATTTCCTAGGCACAAAGAGGACCAAAATTTTTGGTCTGAAAATCTCAGTGTGTCGAAGATGAAAAATACAAGGAGTTTTAGGCTCTTGCAGAGCATCAGTCAGGGTAAGTAGAGTCATAAACTGAGAACCTAGTAAATCCCACACAAACCTTTTCTAATAGATCCTCTTCATCAAATTAGCTTTTAGGGCTCATTGTTAAATAATCAACTGAAGCTAAAATTAACCCTTGGAAGAGTAAGTATAGAGGTCATTTCACTTACTTTCATCTTTGGTAAATCTACATGTTAATTTTTCTCTGAAAAGCAAATTTAACATGATTAACCAAAAGCAGATGTAAATAATATTTATTATATAAAGACATAGATCTTTCTGAGATGTATTTTTTGAATGCTGCTTTTTACAGTTTACATAAAATTAACGTAGAGTTATGTGCGGTGAGAAGTTATCTCTGCCACACACTTATTTTTCTTTTTCAAGAGAAGATGCATACTACATTAAAAACCACTGATACAACAACTTATGTAATATTGACAAAGTTTGTTATCCTAGATTTTTTTTAAAATATAAAACTCTTTTACAGATGAAAACTATTTTCTTAAACCTTGTCTCTTAAAAACAGCATTAATGAATGAAATAAATTAAAAACATTTCGGAATAAGGGTTACCACCTAGAAGGTACAGGAAAAAGCACGCTACCATGTAAAGCTCTCGGAGCCACTGGAAGGAGGAATAACAGATTGAGGAAGTTAGGCAGGCTTAAGAGTATCTTTCCACTTCGTTAAAATTATCTATTGAAGTTATTATGGTGTGCCCCTTTAGTTCCTAGGAACGTCAAAGTTCTTCAAGAAAATCATTGTCATCTCTCCTGTCCAATGAAGGTGACAGTAAACCTTGGGGTTTAATTGTAGTAACTGGGCACACAGTGAGAGATGATCCTACCATCATCTCTGGAGAAAGTGAATATTTTACAGAACAAATGAGAGCCAGTCACAACACCAGCTAATTGATTTTTGCCAGGAAACTGAAAAGCATATTGCCTTCTATTCATTTACACAAGAGACACTCAAATCCTGGAATACTAGTTCGAAACTAAAAAAGTTTTTGAGTATGTTAGTAACACTAAGTGTGATAGCTGAGGAAAAACTATAGAACAACTATTAAAGTCAATGCAAAAATTAGAGAGTTCTTAAACTTCAGTTTTAAAATAAGAAAATATGCATTAAAGAGACATAAATGGACATTTAAGAGGGAAAAAATCTTTCTCTGCAGAAGACAAGAATGAAGCTTTTAAATGTAAACTGAACAGATGACTATTTCATGGTGTAAATTGTGTGAATTAACACCCAATGGCACAGGCCTTTATAAAATATGTGTCAATAATCTTGAAAAAAGGCACATGACACATTATAGTAATTTTAGCATGGATACAATTAAAGTGGCACAGTGAGTTGAAGGAAACCATGATAGGAATGAAGTTTATAGATGATACCTTGGTAAATGTATACAAAAGTTCTAAATGAAAATATCTTTTTCCTTGAAATTTCATTTGCAAAATTATTATAAAATCGTACAATAATGTTCATAAAAAGCTGTTTTTGCAGACATTTTAACCTTAGTAGAAAACAAAGAGATTCATAAAAGGGTGTTGGAAACTGATTCAAAATTTTTAGTATATTCATAAAGCTATTTCCACATAAGTAAATTTTTGAAATAATAAGAATTAACAAAAATAAAGAGAAATTTTAAAACTGGAATTTCACAAATACGGTGGATTGAAATTAAATAGAATTAAATTGAGTATATTTTATTATAGAAATGTAAAAATATTTATAATATATTTTAAGATAAATAGCAGGTGAAAAATTATTATTCAAATATGTAAATTATTTGACCTCCAGTTTGAATATCTTACCGACAGATTGCTCAAGAAAGCAAAACAACTACCAAGAAAAATACAACTATTTAACTGTTTGAAAGCTAAAGCAAGTCATAGATGCCAGTTAGTATATTGTTCAGCCAGCACGAAAAGTAATAACATTCATGCATATCATGAAACTATCACCCTCTTTGCTATGTTATTACCTTTCATGCTGGCTGAACTATTAATGTTAAATACTGGCACATATAAAATTTTAATAATTAAAATTCACGACAAAACAGTTTCTTTTTTAAGATTTATTTATATATTTACTTATTTAGGAGAGAGAGAAAGCAGGGGGGAGGGGCTGAGGGAGTGGGAGAGAGAGAATCTCAAGCAGACTTCCCACTGAGTGCAGAGCTTGACCTGGGGCTTGATCCCACGACCCCGAGATCAGACCTGAGCCAAAACCAAGAGTCAGACACTTAACTCACTGCACCACCCAGGTGCCCCAGAAAGCAGTTTCAAGATGAAACCCAAATAGGACAGAAGATAGCTTTGAATATGTAGGCAAATGAATAAGATATATATGTATTTATACAACAATGTGTCTTACCATTGACTATAAGTCTAGGATTGTTAGTATTAGAGCTATCCCAGTAAAAAAGACAACAGTCCCTGATTTCAACAAACTTACTTTTTCACTGAAAGTGCTAAGATGGAAGTAACAATTATTTGTTATGAGAGCACAAATAAGGACCAGTCGATACAGACATAAAGTTGAAAAGACTTCTCAGTAGAAGTGATGTTCCAAGTGAAAATCACAAATAAGTAGTTATACGTGGGTAATTTTGGAGACTGGAAAGTGAAGACAGAGTGTGGAAGGACAGAGAGAGAGATGGGGAGGGGGAGATTTTTTTTCCGGATAGATTATCAATGTAAACTGCTTACCGCAAGACCTATCACGTGGCAAATTCTCAGTAAATATAATCTATTCCTCTTACTATAAGAAATGTGGAATCGCTGTGAAAAAAAAAAAAAGAAATGTGGAGTAGAAAGAAGATATGATTTGCACAGAGCATAAATCCCACTTAGGATTTTGTCATTTTGAGGTCATGTCACATGAATTATCTGTAGGATAGAGATAATAGTAGCTGACATATATGAAGCATATAGTATGCATCGGATTTTATGATAAATATATTACCTCATCTAATCATTTTAACTGTATATGGTAGATACTCTTATTATCTCCATTTTATAGATTAAAAAAACCTTGAAGACCTGGGAGGTTGGGAAACTTGCCTGAGGTCACACAGATGTGGGCACTAAAGCCAGGAATTGCAAGATGGGGGTCTCACAATAGAAGGTATGCTCTTAATCAGCATGATGCTGCAACTACAGCTTAGAGTGAGAAAGAGAGTAAAGACAGGTGTGTGCAGAGTATATTAAGTATTTTCAATTTGATTTTGAACTTAGTGACAATGAGGTATTACAGTGTTTTCCATACTTAATTAAACAAATTCAAATATGTGGGGTTTTTTCCAGCTGTGTATCTTTGATCCCAACATTTCTTCATCTGTAGCAGATAAATTGTGCACAAAAATACCCTCTGTATCATGTATCCAGTGGACACTGAGTGTAAATTACATACTACCAGAGAAACATAAGGAGAGAGTCAGAGGAGTGATCTAACAATGTGGAAGTTGCATGTTAAAACATGAAACAAAACAAACACATGCTTGGTCATCGTAGCACAATGCAAAATACAAGTCACAGATGGATCAGCAGCGCCTGATGAAGCCCAGATCTGTTGTTATAGATTTACATTTTATCATGACTAAATCTTCAAGAAAAGACATCAAAAAACAAACTAAATTGAGATATTCACCTTTGAAATAAAGAAGAAATGTTAGATATAAGAAGAAATCATAATTATGTTGAATCACACACCACAACGTAGGTCATATCTAATCACATGAGAAAATCCATTCTTGGGTATAGATTAAAACTGTGAAAGAAAAGAAAATGAGATGATAGACCAATTTTTTAAAATATGTTTAAAAATCTACCACAAAACAGCCAAAATAATAAAATAAAATAAAAAATTGAGTAGCCAGAGTATTGGCAATATCAATTACTAATTTATAAAAGAAACCATGTGTTCTTTTGTATGCTGTTTCTGGTAGCCACTGTTTATTACCATCTAGTTTTGACACACTCTATTCAAATAAAATATCTCTAAATTTTACATGAAATTGAATAAAATTTAGTTCAGTGATGAAAAACCACACAGTAACAACCTTCATCTTATTGGGACTGACAGATGACCCTCAACTTCAGATTCCAATTTTTATGTTCCTATTTCTCACTTATATGTTGAGTATAACTGGGAATCTGACCATCATATCCCTCACTTTAGTTGACTCTCATCTTAAAACACCAATGTACTTTTTCCTACGGAATTTTGCTTTATTAGAAATTTCATTCACATCTGCTTGTATCCCTAGATACTTGTACAACATAGCAACAGATGACAGGTCAATTACCTATAATATTTGTGTTATTCAAGTGTTTTTTATCGACGTCTTTGGAGTAACAGAATTTTTTCTCTTGGCTACGATGTCTTATGACCGCTATGTGGCCATCTGCAAACCCCTGCATTATGTGACCATCATGAACAACAGAGTCTGTAAGAGGCTTGTCCTCTGCTGTTGGATGGCTGGCTTTTTGATCATATTCCCACCACTTACTCTGTTCCTACATTTGAAATTCTGTGATTCAAATGTCATTGATTACTTTTTCTGTGATGCATCTCCAATCCTGAAGATTTCATGCCCAGACACATGGCTCATAGAGCAGTTGGTTATTGTCTGTGCTGTGCTGACCTTCATTTTGACCCTTGTGTGTGTTCTTCTGTCTTACATTCACATCATCAAGACAATTCTACAGTTCCCCTCTGCCCAACAAAGGAAAAAAGCCTTTTCTACTTGTTCCTCTCACATGATTGTTGTTTCCATCACCTATGGAAGTTGTATCTTCATCTATGTCAAACCTTCAGCAAAGGAATCAGTGACTATTAATAAGGGCGTGGCAGTGCTAATGTCATCCATAGCTCCCATGTTGAACCCATTCATTTACACTCTAAGAAACAAACAAGTGAGACAAGCCTTCAGTGAGTCCTTCAAAAAAATTGCATTGGTCTCAAAAAAGTAAGAGAATGCTCAAGTCCAGAAATAAAATAACAAGCTAAGCATTAACCATTAAGCTCTAAATCTGTTTGTCTCTTTTTAATATGATCTCTATTTAGGTTAACTTTCTCAAACATTTATTGCTTCCAGAATGAATACCCTTCACCACATGAGTTTACTCCTTTAACCTCCCACCCTGCAAACAAACCCAAGATCCCAATCAGAGGACATGATAATTTTCTATTAAATGTAAGCCCGATTTTACTTCTAATCTCACAAACAAAATTAAAATGCAGGAAAATAAAACAAATGAGAACCAAATAAGGAAATAAATAGCTTATCTTATATTTACTTGGACTTGTAAAAAATAATTGATTTAAAGTGCTCTTCTAATCTTCTAATCTAAATGTTGCTGAATTTTAATTGATTAATTAAAATTTATTGAGTACCTAGTCTTGGCAGGTCAAGATCTAAGCAAAAAAAATTTTTAAGTAGTCACATGCACAATGTGGGGCCCAACACAGCAGGGTTTGAACTCATGACCTTGAGATCAAGACCTGAACTGAGATCAAGAGACAGAGGCTTAACCACCTAAGCCACCCAGGCACTGCTCTAGGCAGAAATTTTTAATTAATAATATCCCTGATTGTACTTAGCTCACTAATAATCCTGCATTACTAAAAAAAAATGTTAAAACACCTTTGGGGGAAAATAAATAAATAAATAAAATAAAACACCATTGGGGGGAGGTGGTGAGAGAAGAGGTTAAATGGGTGATAGGTATTAAGGAGGGCATTTGTGAGAAGCACTGGGTGTTATTTGTAAGTGATGAATCACTAAATTCTACACCTGAAACTAATATTACACTGTATGTTCACTAACTGGAATTTAAGTAAAAACTTGAAAAAGAAAAAAAGCACCATAAGCAAAAACTAATATGATATAATTGAAAAGTAAAGAAAATAAAAATAAATACATATCCAAATAAATGTGTCTTAAATGGAAGTAGAATTTGATATCTAGGATCCTGGAGTTTATTTGTAAATACACACACACACACACACACACACACACAAAATGCTGAAATTTTAAAAGTAAAAGATTCACAGACTATACAAAATACATAGTATTTTAAATGTGAGAAAAAGCTCTTTTCTAAAAGGATATGATATTATAAGTTCAGTGTCAAAATGTTCATTGCTATTGAGGAATCAAAGAAGTTGTTAAAATTATGAAAAATATTTAATTGTTTAAATACATATGAATATCCAAATTCAAAGTGTAGTTAAATTAAACCAATAAATTTTTGTATATCATGAAAACAGAATTTCAAAAGAAATCTAGAAAACAAACCATCAATATACATGGAAGTCCAAGATAATTGAAAAGGAATTCCAAATGAAAAGTTATAATTAAAGCAATACATTTTTTCATGAAGTAAATGGCATATAGATTAGAAGACCACAAACTGTACATCAATTTTGCATAAAAGAGCTCATAAAACTACTAAGTAAATTTTCATATTGGTAAGTTTTCTCTTGGCTTTCTGGCATCCAGGCCTAATGACCATCATTTTGGACTTTTCCCTGGTATCTCTAGAATATGGCACTTACAGTTGCCTCTGTTAAAAAGAAAAGGGAAAAACAAAAAACAAAAAACCAAGGTGCTCTCCCTCATTCTTCCATTTTTCACTTAGGTCTCAACATAAATGTCATCCATTTACAGGCTGTCTCTTCCTCTCCCGCCACACTAACATACAAACTAAAGCTGGAGAAACTCTTTATCCCATCTGCCATTTTGACCTAAACTTTCTCTTCTTAAGTACCAATTTCACTAAAATTTTGCTTATATTGTGTATCTAAAATCTTCTAGAAAGGCAAACTCTTTACTTTTTATGCATACTTTACTATATATAAAACCTAGTAAATAAATGATATTGAATACATTATCTTCAAGTATACTGAATGAAAAAGCCTCACAACTACTGAAAAAAAATGTCACTTATTAAAGAAAAATGTTAATTTCTGTCAAAAAAATTCATAGAAGAATCAAATGGGTAAAATATGCTATATATTTTTAAAGAACTTTAAATCAAGATTTAACTACACTGCTACATTTGATTTCTATTTTAAGATATGAAAAAAATTAACAAAAGTTATCATTTACTGAGAGATCAATTTAGGCTAACTTTAAATAAGCTACAATATTATCTATCTACGAATACTTTAATACACACACAAATACACATATATATATTTTTTCATGGATAATCTTCCAAAGAGCACTAGAGCTGGTTTTTAATCTTTGTTTCATAGATTGGTAAATTGAGATGTGGGACTATTAGGTAGTGTTAATAAGTGTTGGATCCAGGGCTCGGTCCTGTTTCATGTTATTACAGGTCTGTAATTTCTATAGGATATGTCACTGCCTTTTCAGGATTGCACACATAATCATCAGAACTACATCAAGGAACATCTTAAGAAATTTTATTTTATCTAAAACACCCAATGTTTAGGTCAAGAAAGTGAAATAAAATCTAAACAAATACAGGTTGATAATTTTATAATTGGATAGAATTACTCAAAATCAAAATATCATTATCTGATAGACAATTTATGATGTTAAAATTAGAATTACTTATTGAAATGTCACACTGTACTGACTATCTTGCAAAATGTGTAATTTTTAAAATATGTAATTGAATAAAGAAAACCTAGTAGTCTAATATATGGTAATAAAAAAGAAGCAAACAGCCCTTAAAATGCATTTCAGAGACTTCCAGGGAGGATGGCAGAGTAAGAGGATCCTAAGCTCACCTCAGCCCATGGACACACTTAGATAATAGCCACGTGAGTGTAAATAACCCAGAAAATGACCTAAAGACTGACAGAACAGACTCTCCACAGCTAATGGTAGAGAGGAGGCCACATGAAAACTGCTAGGAAGGGTGGCCACTCAGTCAGGAATAAAACTGACTGCAAGACTGCCTGCAGGAGGGAGAGACACGCAAGCCTATAGAAAGGACAAGGCAGACCCCACACCAGGCATCCCAGGCATGGGAGACACACACTGGGAAGAGGAATCTCCATAACATTCGACTTGGAAAACCAGAGGGGCATAACTTTATGAGTTTTTATAATCAATGGGACCTACCACCTGGAACTTTAAAAATCAGCAGACTTGGCTCTGGGAGAGCAGCAGGGCAAAGGAAACTGAGTCCCTGCCATTAAAGAAACACTATAAAAAACAGCCCCACTGAGATACAACATAAAAGCAGCAGTTTGAAACGGGTGCAGCCACTCTGGAAAACAGTATGGAGGTTCCTCAAAAAGTTGAAAATAGAGCTACCCTATGACCCAGCAATCGCACTACTGGGTATTTACCCTAAAGATACAAATGTAGTGATCCGAAGGGGCACGTGTACCCCAATGTTTATAGCAGCAATGTCCACAATGGCCAAGCTATAGAAAGAACCATATACACAATGGAATACTATGCAGCCATCAAAAGAAACGAAATCTTGCCATTTGCAACAATGTGGATGGAACCAGAGGGTATTACGCTGAGTGAAATAAGTCAATCAGAGAAAGACAATTGTCATATGATCTCTCTGATATGAGGAATTTGAGAGGCAGAGCAGGGGGTTGTGGGGGTAGGGAAGGAAAAAATGAAACAAGATGGGATTTGGAGGGAGACAAACCAAAAGAGACTCTCAATCTCACAAAACAAACTGAGGGTTACTGGGGGGAGGGAGGGTAGGGATAGGGTGGCTGGGTTATGGACATTGGGGAGGGTATGTGCTATGGTAAGTGCTGTGAAATGTATAAGCCTGATGATTCACAGACCTGTACCCCTGGGGCAAATAATACATTATATGTTAATAAAAAAAAGAGATAACTATGCTGAAAAAAAAAAAAAGCAGCAGTTTGAAAAATGCTGGTACTATGGGAAGGAGATTTAATTACTAATCTCAGAACATGTGCTGGAGGGGCAGGGATCTTTAGGAGTGTTCTCTAAGAACAAAGAGTGGGCAGGTACCATTTCCCTCCACCACCCCCCACAGACACCTGCAGAAACCAGGGCACTCTCTACCTAGCTTGCTAACAGTGTGCCCCCACCCTCAAGTTTTCCTACAACCTACCTCCTTCAACTTGACCTTGATAGGAGCTCAACAAAGCAGATACAGGTCTCCTCCCACAGCACTCTGGCACAAACCTTGCTAACACCATGCACCCTATCCTCAAGTTCTCCTGTAGACCAACCCTCAGCAGGAGTCCATCCAACACAGGACCACAAGTGTGACACCGTGCAAGCAGCCCCAACAGTGACCACCACCACTCTAAAGTGACTCCTATCCAGGGACAAGGGGAAGAGAACCACATATGCCAGTCCAACTGTGGCCCAAGCATGGGGCAAGGGCAGATATCTAGTCTGGCTGCAGGCCAGGCCCACCAATGAAGGCCTCTCAGGGATAAGACAGGGAGAAAACCCTGCCATTTGGTGTGACCGCAGCTCTGGCAAATGCCTGATTTGACCCAACTGAAGCCCAAGGCAGCCACAGATTGGCACATTAACAACACAGGAACTAAACCTTGCTCAAACAGACAAAGTGAGCCATTGTGGATGACTAAACTGAAGGCAAACATGGCTCAGCCACAACAATAGGGTGCACACAATACACATCGGAGACACCCCTAAAGCACCAGGTTCTGGTAAACAGGGGACATTGCATTGCAGCACATTACAAGACCTCTTCTCGAATAAACAACCTAACCTTACACCTAAAGGAGCTAGGAAAAAGAAGAACAAACAAAATCTAAAACCAGTAGTAGGAAAGAAATAATAAAGATTAGAAAAGAAATAAATGAAATAAAATTTTTAAAAAAAGAATAAAACAGATCAATGAAACCAGAAGCTGGTTCTTTTAAAAGATCAACAAATTGGTAAACCTTTAGCCAGACCCATCAAAAAAAAGAGAGAAAACTCGGACAAACAAAATCAGAAATGAAAGAGGAGGGGCACCTGGGTGGCTCAGTTGGTTAAGGCATCCAACTCTTGGTATCAGCTCAGATCGTGGTCTCATGGTCGTGGGACTGAGCCCTGTGTCAGTCTCCATGCTCAGCTCAGAGTCTGCTTGAGACTTCTCCCTCTGCCCCTCACTCCACGCATGCATGCTCTCTCTCTTTTTCTCTTTCTCTCAAATAAGTAAGCAAAATCTTTAAAAAAAAAAAAAAAACCACAGAAATGAAAGAGGAGAAATAACAACCAACACCACAGAAATACAAACAATTATAAAAGAATAGTAGGAAAAATTATATGCCAACAAATTGGACAACCTAGAAGAAATGGATAAATTCCTAGAAACATATAACCTCCCAAAACTGTATCAAGAAGAAATAGAAAATTTGGACAGACCAATTACCAGCAATGAAATTGAATCAGTAATCAAAAAACTCCCAAGAAACAAAAGTCCAGGGCCAGAGAGCTTCACAGGTGAATTCTACCAAATATTTAAAGAACAGTAAATACCTATTCTTCTCAAACTACTCCAAAAAATACAAGATGAATGAAAGCTTCCAAATTCATTCTATGAGGCCAGAATTACCCTGATACCAAAACCAGATAAAGATGCCACAGAAAAAGAGAACTACAGGCCAATATATCTGACGCACGTACAAGTAAAAATCCTCAACAAAATATTAGCACAATGAATCAAACAATATATTTTAAAAAATCATTCACCATGATCAAATGGGATTTATTCCCAGGATGCAAGTGTGGTTCAATATTTGCAAATCATTCAATGTGATACATCACATCAATTAGAGCAAGGACAAAAACCATATGACCATTTCGATAGATGCAGAAAAAGCATTTGACAAAGTACAACATCCTTTCATGATAAAAACCCTCAACAAAGTAGGTTTAGAGGGAACATACCTCAACATAATAAAGGCTGTATATGAAAAATCCACAGCTAACATCATACTCAGTGGTTAAAAACTGAGAACTTGCCCCATAATACCAGGAAAACAAGGATGTCCACTCTCACCCCATTTTTCAACATAGTACTGGAAGTTCTAGCCACGGCAATCAAACAAGAAAAAAATAAAAGGCATCCAAATTGGTAAGGAAGAAATAAAACTTTAACTGTTTGCAAATGACATAATACTATGTATAAAAAACCCCAAGAAGTCCACCAAAAAATACTAGAACTGATAAATGAATTCAGTAAAGTCACAGGATACAAAATCGATGTACAGAAATCCATTGCATTTCTATACACTAATAATGAAGTAGCAAAAAGAAAATTTAAGACAATTCTAAGGACAGGCACCTTCTCCTTGCTTCTTCTTGGGGTCTTGGCCTTGCTCCCTCCCTGCAAAGAGTCTGGACATGTCCATGTGCATTTTTACTGGTAGGGTCTGTAGTGCTCCTGGGTCCATACTAGGTCTCTGCAGGGGCAGAAGCAAGAGCCACGAGAAGATCACTAGCACCCACAAGGTCACCTTGTGGTGGAGGAGAATGAGAACATCACCACGGTAAAGGGCATCTGGCTTTTGGAAAATGTGATTGCTTGTATGAGGGAAACCTTCCCATCTGGTTCAAAGTCTCAGCGGTATTCTGGTGCTTATGGTTCCTCAGTTTCTGATGAAGAATTGAAAAGAAGAGTGGCTGAGGAGCGGGCATTGGAGCAAACCAAGAAAGAGTCAGAAAATCAGAAACAACTAAAGCAAGGCAAAGAACTGAACTGAGAGAGGGCTTTTGCCAGTGAGCAGTTAACCAGAGCAATTCTTCAAGAAAGGATGTCAAGTGAAGAAAAACGAACCAAGGAAGCACCTGGCCATGCACTGGAAGAGAAAAATCGAGTGATAAAGAGGCAGGATGTATTCTATAAAGAGCAACTGGCTAGAGGAGAGGAGCTCAGAATTCTACAAAGTCACCATTGAAAAATATCAGAAAGTTGCTGAGAATGGGGAAGTAAAGTTCAAGCAATATGAATTTCATCCTCTCTGTGCTGATCCGCAGACCAAAATTCTCCGGTGTTTCCACCAGAACATCCAGCAGACCCTCAGCAGCTGCACTCTGGCCAACCAGTACATGCATTGTGTCATTCAGGCCTTCTTGAAAAGGGAGGATAAAGTCAACTTTTAGAACAAGCAAAACTCCTCAATGTTAATTCCAGAGGCAGAACATTTTCCCCCTGTAGGTAAGAAGGTAACCCATTCAAAGAGAAGACAATTAAAGAAAAGCACCAGAGGGCAGATTCAACCAAAGCATATCACAGTTTGAAAAGCCAAGGCCTAGATCAGGTACCAGCCAGCAAAGACACAAGGCAATGTAGGTGAACCCCGTTTATGATGATTAAAAGAGAAAGGCAGTCCTCTCCACCTTTTTAACTTTCTATTCAGCTTTCTCCTCTAAGCAAGCTCCATAATTTGGTGTACCTCAATCCACCAAAGCTGGGAATGGAATCAGGAGCTAAGGTAATTGGAATGGGGAGAGGAGAGGGCACCAAACCTCAATCTTGGCCCAGCAGTGCTGGGTGGAATGTCTAGGCCGTGGCATATTGGTTTTCTCTCTTCTTCTTTTCTCCCTTGATTATATAAAAGCTATTTTATTTTAACTTATTATGATGATCAAGTAAGACAAAAAGGAGAGAGAAATGTATCTTTTTTTACCAGAATAATGTTTATGATTATAAATGAAATAAGGCATTTTTTATCAACATAAAAGTAACCTTGGCCTTTACAACCACTTCTCCATCATGAATCTTTACTTCATTCTTTACTTCTTTACTTCTTTACTTCACTGACTATCCATAATAAATATATTTTTGACAGAAAAAAAAGGAAAATAATTCTATTCACAATTGCACCAAAATAATAAAATACCTAGGAATAAACTTAACCAAGGAAAAAAAGAAAGGAATAAACTTAACCAAGGGGGTGAAAGACCTGTACTCTGAAAACTATAAAACACTGATGAAAGAAATTAAAGATGACACAAACAAATGGAAACATATCCCACTCTCATGGATTTGGAGAATAAATATTGTTAAAGTGTCCCTATTACTTAAAGCAATCTACAGATTTATGGCAATTCCTACCAAAATACCAACAGCATTTTTCACACAACTAGAGCAAATAAATCTAAAATTTGTATGGAACCACAGAACCCTGAATATCCAAAGCAATATCGAAAAAGAACAAAATTGGAGGCATCACAATCCCAGATTTCAAAACACACTGCAAAGCTGTAGTAATCAAAACAGCATGGTACTGGTACAAAAACAGACAAATAGGTCAATAGAACAAATTAGAGAGTTCAGAAATAAGCCCACGGGTATATGGTTTCAGTTACTCTACAATGAATGAGGCAAGAATATGCAATGGGAAAAAAAACAGTTTCTTCAACAAATGGTGTTGGGAAAACTAGAAAGCTACATACAAAAGAATGGAACTGGACCAATTATCACACCATACACAAAAAATAAACTCAAACTAGATTAAAGACCCAGATGTAAGACCTGAAACCATAAAAATCTTAGAACAGAACACAGGCAGTAATTTCTCTGACAGCAGCCATTCAATATTTATCTAGATATATCTCCTAAGGCAAGGGAACAAAAGAAGTGGCAAGAGTAGGCATCTTTGTCTTGCTCCATTCTTTACCACTGAGGATAATATTAACTCTAAGGCTTCACACATATGACCTTTATTATGCGAGGTAACTTCTTTCTATAGCCAGACTGTTGGATGAATTAAATCATGAAAGGGTTTGCGTTTGTCAATGCATTTTCTGTATCTAATAAGGTGACTGTGTGATTTGTAGCCTTCATTCTGTTAATGTGATGTATCACATATATTGATTTTCAAATGTTGAGCTATTCTTGCATCCCAAGGATAAATCCCACTTGGTCATGGTGTGTGATCCCTTTAATGCATTGTTGAATTTGTCATGCTAGTATTTTGCCAAGGTTTTTTGCACCTATGTTCATCAGATATATTAACTTATAGTTTTGTTTACTTGTAGTAACATATCTGACTTGGGAATCAGGGTAATACTGACCTGATACAAATGAATTTGAAAGTGTCCCTGTCTTCAAATTTTTGGAACACTTTGAATAGAACTGGCATTTATTCTTTGAATGTTTAGTAAAATTCACCAATGAAGCCACATTTACATTTGTCCCTTAGGTTTATTTTTTGAAACATGAGTAATTTTTAAGTGCGCTATTCAGTTTCTAGATATTTGTGGGTTTCCTGGAGATCCCTCTTTTGATTCACAATTTTATTCCATTTTTGTCAAAGAACACATTTTGTGAAAGTTGAATGTTCTTGCACTTACTAAGATTTGTTTTATGGTTCAGGATATAGTTCATCTTGACAAATGTTCAGTATACATTTAAAAAGAATATATTCTTCTCTTATTGGGTGGACTATTCTATAGATGTCAGTTAGACCTCACTGGCTCATAAGTTTTTCAAGTCCTCATTTTCCTTGTTAATCTTTAGCCTAGTTGTTCTAACCATTAGTCATTAGTTGATAGCATTGTTCAACTCCTCCATATCTTTACTGATTTTCTGCTTATTTGTTCTGCCAGTTATTAAGAGAGAAATATTGAAATATCCTACTATTATGTATTTGTCCATTTCTCCTTACATTCTATCAGTTTTTGTTTCAGATAATTTGAAACTCTGTTATTAAAGCATAAAATCTGAGAATTTCTATACCATTTTAATAAATTGATCTCCATCATTTTGAAATTACCTTATTTCTGATATTAAACTTTGCCCTAAAATCTAGTTGTCTAGGGGCACCTGGGTGACACAATCAGTAAAGTGTCCAACTCTTGCTTTTGGCCCTGGTCATAGTCTCAGGGTCATGAGATCAAGTCCTGTGTTGGGGTCCCCACAGTCTGCTTGAGATTCTTTCCCAGTCTTTCTCCCTCTGCCACTCTTTCCTCTCATTCTCTTCCTCTGTCAAATAAATAAACCTTTATAAATAAATAAATCATAAGACATTTAATATAATGACTAGAAATATATAAAAGTATATAACCCATGAACTACAGTTGTGTATATGAAGGATTATGTTACATTTTAGAAAGCATATTGATAATACAATTCACAAGCCTCAGAATATATTTTAAGTGAAATTCTACTTCTAGGAATTTGGATTTTCATAAGTATATATTTCTATAACAATGCTTCTTGTGACTTTTTAAATAATTTTTAAATGAGAAAAATATCAATTTTAAAGTCTTGTATAACCATACCATTAGCTATTATAAAGGCCTTTTAATAATAGAGAAATTACCATTAAATTTTCAAATTTAGAATTAATTTAAAATGTAGAATAATCAAAAAGGTATAATACAGAACACTCAAAATTATGTATATTCATAAATTCTTCATCAAAGTAAGTATATGTCATATTTTTAAGGAAAAATGCAAGTTATGTAATATGTAAAATATATAATAAAATATATTTTTATATTTATTGTTCCCATAAATATGAAAAGAATTATATATTTACATTCTATATAATATTTATATAAATATGTTGGCTTATATCCATATTCTATATTTCAGTATAAATACGGAAATATATTATATTGAACCATATGAAATCTCAGTGGTTGGCTACCTTTCTCCTTAAAGAAAGGCAATTACATTTTTTGAGATTATTCATATAAAGCAGTTATATTATTAAAAAATTATTGAAAAGATATATTCAAGAATATTGAAAGTATGCTAACTTACACTTACTTATATTTTTCCTTTTTTTAATTATCTATATTTTTACTTTATAAGTAAATATATTAAAAATAATAAAGAAAAAGAAAATGGTCATTTATGATCATTTAGCTGCTATAAACGATGAAAACAAAATTTTAAGAAGTCTGTTTGTTTCCTTATCAACTGATTGTCACTGTTTTGTTTCAGACTGTGTCTGGTGTTTCTGTTGAGTCTTCCAGTCTCTAAGGAACCATCCTCACCATTGCATGTTTCAGGATTCTTGCTCAAGTACCTTACACAAGGGATTCATTAGTGA
Organism: Potos flavus; assembly: GCA_028534135.1. NCBI lineage: Eukaryota > Metazoa > Chordata > Mammalia > Carnivora > Procyonidae > Potos > Potos flavus. The sequence goes on along the minus strand of CM052897.1, from coordinate 52,646,433 downwards.
TTTTTTTAATCTGAGACACCAAGAGCCCTTTTGTTTATATACTTAGCTTCTCTTATCAGCAACGTCCTTACCCCCCAAAAAAGGACATTCTTAAAAAAAAAAAAGCAATCTTATTGGCGTAAAATTAGACTAATGAGAATTACCAGCTCTTCAAACCAAACAGAGTTCCTCATAGTCTGGAAGTCCCTGAATAGTATTCTACTTTTAAGTGGAGAGAGAACTAGAGGATATTTCCTGCATTAGAAATGAAAAGATCTAAGTAAGAAAATATTTTCCATGTGTTGGAAATAAATCCAGAGATGTAGGCCATCTCAGAGCACCAGTGAATATGATAGGCCATGGGTAAGAGTGGCCAGAAACCCACACACAAGCCCCTGTTAACATTTTCCTCTTCATCTTTTTAACCTTCAGGGCTACCAATCAGCTGGAGCTATTATTGGCACAAAGAAAAGTAAGTATAATGTTTGTGATTTCACATACTGTTCCCTTTGAGAGATTTAGATGACAGTTTCCTCTGAGTAACAGATTAGATCTATTTTTACCAACGTTGTGATGAAAAGCTTTTTAAATAATTGCAAAATGAGTTATAAGATCTTTACTGATTGAAATGTTTTCATCAAGGCTGTATGATATTTGTATAAATAGTTCACCAAAATATTATAATTTTATCAGATAGACATAGATGATATATAGAGATTAGATATAGATAGTTAATGACATATTACCTGACGCTGATTTATTTAGTGACCAATGAACTCTTTTAGAATGGAAAAAAAATCTCTGAAAGCCAATAAATATCACTCAATCAGTCACAGCTTAGGGTCAATTATTTTCCCAAACATTGCCTCTTAATAAATTTGAAAATAAAAGAGAATAAGAGAAAAGGAAAAGAAAGATTTGTTGGCTAAGCATCTGCCTTCAGCCCAGGTCATGATCCCAAGGTCCTGGGATCAAGCCCCACATGCTCAGCGGGGAGTCTGCTTCTCCCTCTCCATCTGCCCCTCCCCCTGCTTGTGCTCTCTCACTCTCTCTCAAATAAATAAAATCTTTTCTTTAAAAAAAAGAAAGATCTGTTGGATATTGCCCAGACTACTCAGGACTGAGAACATTACTATGAGATGCTCTAGGAACTTCTAGGCTGAGGATAAGACAATGGGGAGAATGTGGGTGGCTTGTAAAGCTAATGCTTTCAAATATATCACACTGAGTGGCTGGTGAGTGTAACAGCTCATCAGAAAACTATGGCCCTAGGTCAGTCCTCCCTCCCTCAGATGACAGCAATTTTAGCTGTGGGAACCGGACACAGAGTAGGGGTTGGCAAAGACAATGTTCTAAAGGAAGCAATTAAAACCATTCACATAATAAACTAAATGGGATCTCCAGGGAAATTTTTCTTTTAACTCATCAATTTAGGAAACCTCTTACCCCTGGAGATACTTATTCAAAACTAAAACTACTGACTAGCTGCTATTATAAAGAATCAGTGGGAAAAAATGGTGATAATTTAGGAACTGTCATGGAGTAGCCATGGTCCAAAACCCAGATTTACAGAGCCCTTAAGCTTTTTTTGTTCGTATTCTACAGAAAGATGAGTTGATAAGGTATAACTGGCAACAACAAAGAGAAAACTCCCCAGGGAAAACATTTTTTTTAAAGAAAAACGATTTTTTAAAACTCTCCATACCCCAGGTGGGACTCAAACTCACAACTGCAAGATCAAGAGTCACGTGCTCTACCACTGAGCCACCCAGGAACCCCTCTAGGGAAAACTTTATCTGCAGAAAGCAGTGAGGAGAAAATTTTTTGTTTTGTTTTGTTTTGTTTTATGTGATAGTTTTACATACAGGTTGAATAGGTAGCCATTATATGGGTGATTTTAGAGCCACTAACAATTACTACACCAAACAAAGCGCCAATATCCTTTAAAACTTTTCTTAAAGATTTTATTTATTTGAGAGAGAAAGAGAGAGCATGAGGGGTGAGGGGCAGAAGGAGAAAGACTAGCAGGCTCGCCACTGAGCAGGAAGCCCCACACAGGGCTCCATCCCAGGATCCTGAGATCATGACTTGAGCTAAAGGCAGATGCTTAACCGATTGAGCCACCCAGGAGACCCTAAAACTTAAAAAAAAAAAAAGAATGCAATAGTGAGTTTCATGTAAGCAAAGGCAAATATTCATGCAGTGGCCTTGAAGTATAATATTGATAAAAACATTATGGATGTTACTTTGGTGACATTCAAACACATTTAAAAAATAAGCACATCCTTGTCCTAGAAATTTCAGTAATATTATTAATGACAAATGTGAAATGTTTCTACAAGGATGCTATTGACAAAGCTTGTATAATTTTTAGAAACAAAAGCTAAGGGGAATCTAAAGATCGTAATTAGTTATGGTTTAAACATCAGGTGTGGGATGCCTGGGTGGCTCAGTTGGTTAAGCATCTGCCTTCAGTTCATGTCATGACCCCAGGGTCCTTGGATGGAGTCCTGCTTCGGGCTCCTTGTTCAGCAGGAAGCCTGCTTCTCTCCCTACCTGCCGCTCCCCTGCTTGTGCTGTCTCTCTCTCTCTGACAAATAAATAAATAAAAATATTTTTTAAAAACTTTTAAATCATAAACATGAGGTGTATTGTCACATTAAAAATGGAGAATTCTTAGGGAAAAGCCATAAAATCTTGACAGAAGAGATGAGTTTAAAATATAATGATAAACCTGAAATTAAGTAGATGCATATCTCTAATTATTGAGATGTAAATAGGTGCACAAAATGTTTTAAGGATAATAGGATATTTGACAAGTGATGTATTCAATTATATGTCATGCATTTACTAATCACATTAGTACATAATATTTTTGGGTACAATCACAGAGGGCAAAGTTGGGAAAAATATACTCCCAAATAATTGGATTAGTTCTTTCTACCCTATATGATTTTACATTTTTTTCTTTTGGCTTATCAGATTAAGGCTTTTCAATAATACACATTATTTCTTTAATAAAATCATAATAAAGAAGAAAAAAGATGCCTTGTAATTTTCCACATAGTTCACATGATAGAAAGAATAATCTAGACTTTTATCTTAAAATATGGTCCTAGTTTTTAGCCCAGCAACTTGTGTCTGTCTGCTATCTCCACTGCATCCTCTTATATATGAGAGCTTGTATCCAGTATTTTTTCTTGCAACAAACAGAAAAGTTTCATCATGTCTTTGGTACCTGGGTCTCCAAAGACATATAAATGAAATAATTTTATTAATTTATTTGCATATTTAGCAAACAAAACAAATGTTAAATTTGATACTGTAAGAATATCAATATTTCTAAGTCAAGAGAGTTTATGATGTTTTTAAGACCTTTGAAAGAGACTTTCTTTTAAATGATGAACAGTGTAAGAAAATATTTATTCACTTATAATTGCACAAAATCAACCAAAGGGAAACTTTTGCAATTACTGAAGAAGAATAACTCAGGAAGAAGTAGGCAGTTACTACTTTGCTCTTCTCCAAGCCAGTGCACTCAATATACATCATCTGAAGTAAATTACGTACTAAAATGATTTCGTGTCATATATACTGTCAGAGAAATATTAGAAAGAGTCAAAAGAGGGAGCCTGAAAATTGGAGTTCCTTCTCAAAACACATGCACAAAACAGAAACAAAAACTACTTTTGGTGACAGTAGTTAAACAGAAACATCACTTTAAAAATAGATCTAAAAGGCCTGTTTAATGATAATCCAGCTTAATTTTATCAAGTTCCAAAATTTCCAGCAAAAGCATAAAACTGATTATGAAGTTTAAAGTCAACTAGTGAACAGAGACAATTTCTGGGTATAAATGCAAGTGATGTTACAGTACTTTTTGTAAGATTTATTTATTTGAGAGAGAGAGCGTACACGCACACAAATGGGGGTGTGGGGCAGAAGGAGAGGGAGAGAAGCAGGCTCCAGGCTCAGAGTGGAGCCCGATGTGGGGTTCAGTCTCACAATCTTGAGATCATGACCTGAGCCAAAATCAAGATTTCTGGTACTCTTTGTTTTTACATACCTAGTTTCTATTTGATGTCATACATTTTTAGCACAAAGAACTTTTGGCATTCTGGGGTGCCTGGGTTGGTTAATCGTCTGACTCTTGATTTCAGCTCAGGTCACAATCTCAGAATGGTGAGATTGAGCCCCATGTCAGGCTCTGTGCTGGGTGTGGAGCCTGCTTAAGATTCTCTCTCTCTCCCTCTCCACCTGCCCTTCCCCACCCCCCCACTCCCACCCCCACCCCCTGCTCACACGCTCTCTTTCTCTCTTTCTCTCTAAAAAAAAAATAGAGAGAGAGAAAGAATTTTTAGCATTCTTTTAAGTGGAACTCTAAAGGAAATAGCTTATCTCAGCTTTTTTGTGTAAAAATGTCTTATCTTGCCTTCATATCTGATAGCCTTTTGCTGAATAAGAATTTTAGTTTTTGTTGTCATTACCCTTTCAGCATTACAAAGATGCCATTCTATTGTCTGCATACTGGTGAGTTTTCTTTGCTTTTCAGCCCATTCCCAGCTTTCTGGATCCTAGGAGATTTTTCTCTACTCTGTTAGACTGCCCTCATTTTTGGAGATTGGCTACTATGCATCTTGTGTTGATTTGGAATATATTAAAAGGATTTCTCCTAGCTCTATATCCTCTTCTTTATTCTTCTGCATTTGAAAACTTGAAATATATTCAGAAGACATTTGACTTCCATTTCCGACAATATCTGTTCCTTCCCCCAAGCTTTGATATATTGCCTTGAGTACCTGGCGTGGATTTGTGGGAAAGAGTTGCATGAGATAATTCGCTCTGACTAGAGAAACTTGGAATTCCAATCTGTCACAAGGGCTTTTCTGCAGCCATTAAAGTTACATTAACATTTTGGGTGGTTTCTTTTTACTTTTACCTATGGCAAATGCCTCCGTCTTTATCACCTCAGCCTTTGATGAGAGCAGTTGAGAGAAGTTTCTCTCCTATGAAGAATGTATTACTTCATGTACTTTATTTTGTTTAGGTTTCTTTGGATCTTCTGGATCTTCAGACCTCTGAGATTTTTTAAGAGTAGAATTTTGTTATGAATCTGGTTTGTTTTTATTATAGAAGTCAAAGCAACAGAGTGTGACTCTCTACACTTTAATAAGATAGGATATTGTACTACTTGCCTTTGATACTGCTCTATCTATTTGAAATTTCTCTGAACTTTTCTTGCACTAATAAAGAAACTGGAGGTCAATGATGAGAAATCAGACAATAACAACCTTCATTCTCCTTGGACTGACAGATGACCCTCAACTTCAGATTCCTATTTTTATGTTTCTATTTCTCACTTACATGTTAAGTATAACTGGGAATCTGACCATCATATTCCTCACTTTGGTCAACTCCCACCTCAAAACACCCATGTACTTCTTCCTACAGAATTTTGCCTTATTAGAAATTTCATTCACATCTGCTTGTATTCCTAGATATTTATACAACATAGCGACAGGTGACAGATCAATAACTTATAGTATCTGTGTCACTCAAGTGTTTTTTATTGATGCATTTGGGGTAACAGAATTTTTTCTTTTGGCCATCATGTCTTATGATCGCTATGTAGCCATCTGCAAACCTTTGCATTATGTAACCATCATGAACAACAAAGTCTGTGGAAAATTTGTCCTCTGCTGTTGGACAGCTGGTGTGTTGATCATACTCCCACCACTTATCATGATAGTAAATCTAGAATTCTGTGACTCGAATGTAATTGATTATTTCTTCTGTGATTCATCTCCTATCTTGAAGATTTCATGCTCAGATACGTGGCTTTTAGAGCAGATGATGATAACCTGTGCTGTACTGGCCTTCATTACAACCCTTCTGTGTGTCGTTCTGTCCTATCTGTACATTATCAAGACCATTATAAGATTCCCCTCTGCCCAGCAAAGAAAAAGGGCCTTTTCCACCTGTTCTTCACACATGATTGTTGTTTCCATCACATATGGAAGCTGTATCTTCATCTATGTCAAACCTTCAGCAAAGGAATCAGTGGCTATTAATAAGAGTGTGACAGTGCTAATGACATCCATAGCTCCCATGTTGAACCCATTCATTTACACTTTGAGAAACAAACAAGTGAGACAAGCCTTCAGTGACTCATTCAAAAGAATTGCATTACCCTCAAAGATGTAAGAGAATGCTGAAATCTAGGAATCAAGTCTTCAAAATATCAGAGTTTCCTAAACATAAACAGAGTTTCTTTAAGTTAAGTCATTCCATCTTCCTCATCTGTGCCCTAATACAGATTAACTTTCTCAAAACATCCTAAAGCCCACATTCCAGTTCATTCTTTACTCTTCTTATAGATGAACCTCTATTGAAATAATATCCCTTAAAAGAAAACATGACTTTAGGTTCATAGGAAATACATTAATAACTATACCTTCTCTCCAACTTAAGCAAACCTACAAAATATTACAAAATTTTTAAATGATAGAAAACAAACATGACACACAAAAAAAATTAATGCCTAATTTATGAGAGATGTATTTAGAGAAAATTGACATTGCTCTACCATAAGGAAGTTGTATTCTGAATCTAAAAAGAAAAAATAAAAACAAGACACAGGACCACTGACTCAGGCACACACACATATTGATACTTTAAGTTCTGATCAGTTGGATAGAACTAAGCCCTATCATAATCCTGCCAATAAATCTTGATGATTGAGGTTGGACAAACATGCAACAGTACTGAAATGGATAAATGACCTGCCCTTCAGAATATTTTGGATATTTTCTCTATGCTTGTCCAGATCTATCTATTTCCATTTTTTCCATGCCTCATAAGACTCACCTTATAAATGTCATAAATAAATTCCCTTGATCTCTGTCTTCAAGGAGAGTTTATCCAATGGGAGGATCTGATAAGTGATTAGAGTTTAGGAGGAGAGTAGAGCTAAGTATCTATTTTGTCCATTTATTCCTGTTGGAGTTGCCTATAGTTGACTACCTACTTCTACCAAAAGCTAGGACTCCTATAGTTCTAAGAGTGACTTTCTCCACGTTCCAGTAACTGTTCCCTCATCTTTTAATTTTCCTTCAGGCACAGGGATATTAATAGTTCTCCATATTGCTATACCTGCACACTACACCATCACTTTTTTGCTTCCCTCAATAACACATGAAGTTTATAAATAGTCTTTTAAAAACTGTTGTATGTAAATGTCCTATCTTTTTTCTGCTAGTACATTCTTATTCTTTAATACATGACTAAATTGACAAAACTTCATAATTCTTGATGTTTGAGTCCTTGATATAAAAAAGTTCACACCTAAGTTTTAGATTAAAAAATAATTTGAGGCTCTGAAAAACAAATACAATTAAACCCTTAGATAGTCCTCATAATCATGAAGAACACTGAACATTTATTCAAACTTCTTCAGTGATCCCTGGAATCTCCTCTTATAAAATTGATTATTTTGTGTCATAAAAATACCATTTAAATTACTTAATCTCTATTCTTTCCCACATTAAACTCCTGGTAGTTTAATATTTTGACATTAAAAATTTTGACATTAAAATTTAAGACACATTTTCACTAAAAGATAAGCTTTTATCTCTTTTAGTGAAAATGTGTATTAAATTTAAAAACTTAAACACTATCTTTATAGTCTATATAATAGTTTAGACTATTTGTAGGTTAAAAGCAATGTAGTCTAACTCCTGCTCAAGATTCCCAAAAGTGTTTAGAATCCCTGAAACTAAAAGCCTATCACCATCCATAATAACATGTTATCTTTTGAGTTCAAGGATTACTGACAGATGTAGTTTATAGACCCATCTAATTAAAGGCAAAGGACCAAAGAGTCTGGAAAACTTCAGAAGATATATTTGGCTGAGTCTTAGTCTGTATTTATATCTCTACTTTTTGAAGTTATTTACTCATTATTAAGAAGAAATGTGGTGGGGCAGGAGGGCAGATGGGGAAAAGAAAGAAATGTGATGGTTAATGATCAATATCTGGTTCTCAGTTTTGTCACTATCTAGCACTATCAAACACTTGACTAACGAATTATAACTTACCATAATGGACATTTTTTCCTGAACATATTCTAAGCTAGCAAATGTAGCAAATATATAAAGGAGATAAATGACATTTTATTTACTTCATGAATCTGGAAAAGTAAAGAAGTATAACCAAAAGTGAGATAAAAATTTACATATTGGCTTTGTTAATAATAAAATATTGAGAAATAGAATGCTTTCATTCAAAGATGAGAGACAAAATAATATCCTCAGTCTACATATCTCTTTAACATTCTACTGAAGATTCTAGGTCATGAAATAAGACAGGAAAAAAAATCAAGCATCCAGAATGAACAAGAAGAAAGGAATCTATCTTTATTTACACACTATATGGTTATCTATGTAGAAAATTGCCTGGAATCCTTTTAACTACTAGAACAAATAAGTGAATTTAGCAAGTTTGAAGAATACAAGATCAATACACAAAAATTAGGTTTTTTCTAAATACTAGCAACAAAAAATCAAAAATTGAAATTATAAAAACACAGACAATTGACTTAGAAATATAAAATACTTAGATAAATCTGACAAAATACATGCAAGATTTGTACACAGGAATAAAAAACCTGGCCATGATAAATTAAAGACCTAAATAAATGGAGAAATATATCATGTTCACAGACTGCAAGTCTCCATGGTGTTAAGATGTCAATTTTTCCCAAATTTTTCTATAGATTGTATATTTTATTCTTACCAAAATCCGAAGATTTTTCTGCAAAACTTGACAATCTTATTCTAAAATTTATACACAAAGAGGCAACCATGGAATGGGAGAAGATATTTGCAAATGACACTACAGACAAAGGGTTGATATCCAAGATCTATAAAGAACTCAAACTCAACACCCAAAAAGCAGATAATCATGTCAAAAAATGGGCAGAAGACATGAACAGACACTACTCCAAAGACGACATACAAATCCCTACCAGACATATGAAAAAATGTTCATCATCATTAGCCCTCAGGGAAATTCAAACCAAAACCACATTGAGATACCACCTTACACCAGTTAGAATGGCCAAAATTAACAGGACAGGAAACAACAAGTGTTGGAGAGGATGTGGAGAAAGGAGAACACTCTTACACTGTTGGTGGGAATGCAAGTTGGTGCAGCCACTTTGGAAAACAGTGTGGAGATTCCTCAAAAAATTAAAAATAGAGCTACCTTATGACCCAGAAATTGCACTACTAGGTCTTTACCCCAAAGATACAGATGTAGTGAAAAAAGGGGCCATCTGTACCCCAATGTTCATAGCAGCAATGGCTACAATCACCAAACTGTGGAAAGAGCCAAGATGCCCTTCAACAGATGAATGGATAAAGAAGATATGGTCCATACATACAATCGAATATTATGCAGCCATTAGAAGGGATGAATACCCAACTTTTGCATCAACATGGACGGGACTGGAGGAGATTATGCTGGGTGAAATACATCAAGCAGAGAAAGTCAATTATCATATGGTTTCACTTACACGTGGAGCATAAGGAATAACATGGAGGACATTAGGAGAAGGAAAGGAAAAGTGAAGGGGGAGAAATCAGAGGGAGAGACAATGCATGAGAGACGGTGAACTCTGGGAAACAAACTGAGGGTTTTGGAGGGAAAAGGGGTGGGAGGATGGGTGAGCCTGGTGGTGGATATTAAGGAGGGCATGTATTACATGGAGCACTGGGTGTGGTGCATAAACAATGAATCTTGGAACACTGAAAAAATTAAATAAATAAATAAATAAATAAATAAATAAAATTTATACACAAATGCAAAGGATGTAGAATATCTAAAACAGTTTTAAGAAAGAACAATATTGAAGACTAAAATTCCCTTAAATTCAAGACTTATGACACTATAGTAACTAAGATAGTATTTGTATCAAGATCAAAGGATAAAATGGAACAGAAAAGAGGGTCCATAAATAAGCACACACATAAATTATCATTTTGTTTTTTACAGAGGTCCAAATATTATCACGTATATCACTACAGATTCTAGAGGTATTAAGAAGAAATGAGGTGACATTTTAAACGATGTATGCCAATGAATTTTTACATGTATTTCAATGGAAAAATCTCCTAGACAAGCACAACTCACCAAAAATGACACATGATTAATTCAAATACCAGTATTTCCATATCTATAAAAAGCAAATTCAGCTGTTAAGAAAAATTTTCCCATAATGTAAATGCCAAGCCCAAATGGCATTTCAAGTAGATTACTCCAAATATCATCGATCTTACACAAACTTCTCAAAAAGTGGGGGGAGAAAAGCAAAACACACACATTTTAAAAGCCCAGAATAATCTGATATGAAAGCCTGATAAGAATATTAAAAGAAAGAAAATTTACTGGCCAGTATCTCTCATGATGATAGACACAACAATCCTAAGTAAAACATTAGTAAATTAGTAAGTTAAATCCAACAATATATGAAAACAGTAATACATCATGATACATTACAATTTCTCTTGAGAAAAACTAAGCCAGCAAGAACGACGTTAGAGAGAGGTCCCAGCCCTCATCTCCACACAGAAACAGACTTAACAACCATCCATAGATGATACCATTAAGAGGTATGGATTTCGGGTGAGAGGTTACAGCTTGCTGGTGATGCACAGAAATAAGACACATTGGAAAGGATAAGAGGAGCCTTTCACTTTACCCACATCATACCTCCCCCAACATGGCGCAGCATAGTGCCAACAAAGGCTAAGTTGAAAACTGTCACAAGACACAAAGGTTATTATATAATGATAGTCTATCGACAAGAATACATAACAATTATAAGTATATATACACCCAACATCAGAGAACCTAAATATATAAAGCAAATATTAACAGAATCAAAGGGAGGGGTGCTTGGGTGGTTCAGTCAGTTAAATGTCTGCATTCAACTCAGGTCATGATCCCAGGATCCTGGGATCAAGTCCCGCATCAGGCTCCTTGCTTAGCAGGGTGTCTGTTTCTCCCTCTGCCTGGCACTCCCCCTGCTTGTGCTCACTGTGTGTCTCTCTCTCAAATAAATAAATAAAATCTTAAAAAAAAAAAATAATCAAAGGGAGAAAAAGGCACTAATATAATAATAGTAGACTTCAAATACCCCATTTTTAACAGCAGAATATCAAGACAGAAAATCAATAAGGAAACAGTGAACATGAACAATGCTATAGAACAAATGGATCTCATAGATGCAAGATGAATATATCCTAGAGATCTAGTGTACAGCATAGTGTCTATAGTTAACAGTACTGTAATGAATGCTTAAAAATTTGCCCCAAGGGATGCCTGAGTGGCTCAGTTGGCTAAGAGTCCAACTCTTGATTTTGACCCAGGTCAAGATATCAGAGTCCTGGGATCAAGCCCTGCGTCAAGCTCCATGCTCAATGTGGAGTCTCCTTGAGATTCTCTGTCTCCCTCTCTCTCTCCTCCCTTCCCCACCTTGTGCTCTCTCTCTATCTCTCTAAAATAAATAAATAAAATCTTTAAAAAATATTTACCCCAAGACTGTAGATCTTATGTTAAGTGCTCTTGACATATAAGCTAATTTTTAAAAATTTGTTCTAAGAATATATTTGTCTTATATTTTCAAATATATAATTTACATTTTCTTAATAATAAAAATATTTAAACTTAAAAATAATAAAATAAAACTAATTTAAAAATTCACTTTATTATCTCAATTAATATGGAATATTTTATAAAATTTAAAATTTGTTATCAATAAAATTCTCAGCAAACTAAGAATAAAAGAAAACTTCTTTTTCCATTGGAGGGAATGTAAATAACAATTTGATAAATATAGAAGACTTTTTTTTATAGAAGACTTTTTTTTAGGACAAATTATAAAATAGCTAAAACTAAAAGGGAGTTTTGCCACAATTTTTAAAAAGAAGACCGATAATAAGTTTGCAAAAATATTTATAGAAGTATGACTTGCTGAGAAAAAACTAAATTTCTAAGAAATAGTTTATACAACCATACAATTTATTTATATACATCTATTCCTTTGACAATGAACAATCGCAGACAAATTTTTAAAAGTTATGAATGGCATGAAAAACTGATGGAATCCTGAAATGTGCATATAACAAAGTCATCAAAAAAGATGATGCATCACTACGTTGTACATCTGAAACCAATGGAACATTATGTGTCAAATGTACTTCAATAAAAAAATAAAATTTTTAAAAATGATGGTTCATGGTCTACAGATAGTGACTTGAAAATAGTTTCGTGTTGTTTATGTGACAAAACAAGTTATCAAAATCATATAAGAAGTATTTAGACAGTCTTAAATATGTATGTAAAATGTTAACATATGTGAATAGGAAACATTGGAAAGACTAAGTATAGACATAGTAAAAGTACTTATCACCAAATTTGTGATTATTCGTATATTTTCTTAAGATTATCTGATTTTGGGGGGCGCCTGGGTGGCTCAATCAGTTAAGCATCTGCCTTTGGCTCAGGTAATGATCCCAGGGTCCTGGGATAGAGCCCCAGGTGGCACTCCCTACTCAGTGGGGAGTCTGCTTGTCCCTCTCCCTCTGCCCCATCCCCTCCCCTCACTCAGGCTCTCTCTTGTGTGCGCTCTCTCTCTCAAATAAACAAAATCTTAAAAAAAAAAAAGATTATCTGACTTTTTTACCTCTTTTAACTAAGACATGTGATAAGGAAGAAAACTAGGTCCTTATACCAGCCATAGGAGGTATGGAACAAATGCAGGAAAGGCAGACATGTACTCTACCATCTGATTTTTAATGCTGTGTGTTGGCCTCTATTGAATAGTATTGTTGCATCTTTCTTTCTCTGAAGACACTGTCCTCATTGCCACATCTTTCAGGATTTCTGCCAAATTCATTACACAGAAGACTCATCAGGGATTTTTTTGAAATGGGGTCACTGAAGTCCCTTGCGTTTAGTCATTTCATTTTAGTTTTGGCAAATAAAACAACTGTTCATCTTGTTAATGTAAGAACTTCTCACCCTACCATAAGAATCAAAATATCAACGCTTTCAAAACCAGAAAGAGCTCTACATATTCCAAAAACCTTTGAATTCTGTATCATTTTCAACCTTATAGTTCTAAAATGGGATGAAGTCGTTAACAAGAAAAACTTGGCACTGTGTTGGAGATGAATATCTCAGAGATCATAGGCATTCCTGAGTGCCTGTAAGGGGAGTGCTGGTCCACTAGCAAGAGTGACCAGAAGTTGAAATGTAACCTTCTGCTAACAAAGTCTATCTTGCTAGTAATCAGCAAGAAAAGTATTATTAAACATCTAGTGAAAGCTATCATTGACTTTCAGAAGGGTAAGTATGACAGTTGTGATTTCACTTACTTTTCTTTTTGAGAAATTAGATCAAGAACAAATTTGACTTACATTTACCAAAATTAGTAATGTATATAGCTATTTGAAATACTGTACAAAGAATTAAGTTTATATCATAGTTGTATTTTCTATAGAAAACATGACTTTAGCTTAGCCAAGGTAGTATATAATGAGTGTTATCGACATGAATTATTATCTGACATGAATTTCCACCCTCCACTTCAAAGTGAAGCAATATAGATTTATATGAAAAATTACCTCTAAACATGAGTTACTAGCTAAGTTGATGATATAATAAATGGTCTCTTCACCCTTAAAATTTTTAAACTCTCTGAAAGACATACAGAAAAAACAAACATGTCAGTTACAATCAGTTTCAATAATTTTCTCAAACTTTGCCTCTTAGTATTTTGCACAAGAGGAGAGCATTAACAACTAGAAGAAAAGATGGATATTTTAGAGCAAGATACTGTGTTCATACATACTACACTAAGTGCTCCTAAGCTCAGGAAAAGGGATGGACAGGAGGCTAGGTGGGCTACAGAGATAATCCTTCAGTGTATCTTAATTTGATATCTTTAGTTATATCCAGTGTATACATACAATCCCATGGCTCCCCAGAAAGTTCTCCATCATGGTAACTGTATACTTTGGGGTATACTTTGGGGTTTTCCATGAGCTAGACACATCTGGTATCAGACCCTGCTCCCAATTCTAAAAGAAGAAAAGATTTTAAAGAAAGAAAGAAAAACTATTCACATTACAATCTAATCAGAGCCTCCAGGGAAAATTCTTTTCCATTCATTGATATAAACTAATCTCAAACCCTATAAGCCCTGATTCAGGAATTAAAATACCTCCTTTTGGCTTAGGAATTAAAATACTTGAGATTATAATATAGTTAATTAGTAATTACTGAGAAAGAATTATGGACGAGCACTGACACAAACTCAGAACATAAAGTCCTTAAAATGCTAATATGTTACTGAAAGATGAATGGAAGGGATATAAATTGCAATAATGAGGGGAAAATTACATATTTGCCTAAGATAGGAAGAAGAACCCAAGGATCATTTCGTTCCTTGGTTCGGGTGTTATGATTAAGGTATTAAAAAGATTGTAATATTTTAAGTTAAATAACGTATGATAAATTATATATTCAATTGTATACGTTTTGTATTTAATGTTCATATTTCTGTGTTATTTATAATATATAGGTCTACTTGTAGAAGGAAAATCTAAAAGCATATGTTCCAAAATATTTGCTGTCTCTGTTACAATAGTTCACATTCTTTTCCCCTTTTTACATATCAATTTTTCTAGTTTATAAATTATTCATATAATAAAAACAGATAAAGAATAAATGAGATCTTAAAATTTTCAACTGTCTTGGAATGTATGAAAATAAATAAACATAAGTTAGACTGATATATTAAATTTTGTTCTGGCAATCTGTACAGATGTTATTGATGCTTACTCTTTTCTCTGAGGACACTATCATTATTGATTATTGTTGGGGTTTTTTTGTTTTTACCACTTCAATACACAGAAGATGCATTAGTATCTTTTGAATGTATGTTATAAAAGACCTTCTATCTTTCAGCTTAATTATAAATCACAAGTGTCAAATTGGTACTGTAAAAACCTCTCAGCCCAGGAAATTTCAAACATTAGGCTCTCCTCCCAAAGAGATTATTCCCAACATTACTCACTTTGAAAAGTTTTCATAACAAAAAATGGTGAATATTGCAGAATAATGAAGAAAATATTGTCCAGAAAATACTACCCATACAGAAAAACCATTAGGGATGTGATTTTGCACTACATTGTAGGTGGTAAACACCATAAATTCCCAAGGCTACAGGAGCTTAGCACGAGTGACCATAAGTTCATACACAAGTCTCAATTGCACATTCATTTTCAGTTTTGTATCTTTAAAATTTTTTGTGACTTCATAGTGAACAAAAGCTATGAGTAACTTTTAAAGCATGAAAGTGCTACTACCAGATACATTAGAGTCATTAATAGCAATAATTAAGAAAGGTCATCAAAATGTCATATTATTTATTGTCATGCAATAGCATCATGTGCTATACCTTCAAACTAAAGAGGATCTCAGGTGATACCATTTTATTTGTGATCCCACAGGCATTATAAATGTAAAATATTTGAAAGATAAAATAAAAATGTATCAGTCACACTTCAGAGACAATTTTACCAAAACTTGATTCTCTATATAGGATAGATGGGTTTTCCATGGAATAATGCTATTTGTAATTGCAGTAAAATAATCATATGCATAGAGCCTCCATTTCTTAAGGTGTGCATGGCTTAGTTCAATGTCATAATGAAGCATTTGGTGTCTGTGAGCTGAAGAAATGGGATTGAAAGGGGGTAGGTGGGTTCTTGAAGAGGGTCTTCGCTATATCTTAATGTGATCCACAGAGGGCATTCCCTATGTGACCCTATGACCTTTCAGAGTTCCAGTTCTCAAGAAAAGCTAGAGCCTGGCTGATATTTCCCTGAGATAGTGGCATAAATGTGAGAATGGGACACATAGACGGAGTTGACCCTATACCCCCCCTGGTAAGAAGAGAATATTTTAATCAATTCATTGAATCCATTCTTGTAACTACTAGAGTCTCCTGGAAAAATCCATTTTCATTATTGATATAGGAAAAACAGCAAGCCCTAAAGACACTGAAAATATTTGATTGGTTGCTGTTGTAATTAATTTGTGAAAACAGGGAAAAAGCTATTGACTCAAACTTAGTATTACAAGGCTGACCTATTAGTTGATTATCCCAATGACAGATATCTCAAAGAAGCAAAATGGAATTTCAAAAACTCGTTTGTAAGAGAAGGCAATAAAGAAAAGCCAGGTGTTTCTTTAGTAATAAATATTAGCTGAGAATGTGGCAGCTTTGTGGTATGACTTAATTCAGTAGCCAACACTTCACTTCAATGCAAATAAATAAGTAAATAAATAAATCCCACAAAGAAATAAAATACAAAATATGAGAGCCATGGGCATAGAAATTTTTTAAAAAGTAAATTCAGTGATAGAACAATATCAAGAAGTCCAAATGGGAAAGAAGAAAGCTTTGTATGTATCTGGAGAAAAATACTGATGTTGGCATGCAACCAATAACCATTTGTTGGTTACATGCTTCAGCTGTGTTGGTTTCCTCGGTTATCCCAGTTAAAGAAGGAAAAGAAAAAAAAAAGTTCTTAATCTCAACAGACTTACTTTCTCAGGGTAAGTACTATGATAGAAATAAGCATTGTTTAGCAATGGTGCATAAATGAGGACTGGGGGATCCAACACAGCCACCAGGTTTCTAAAGACTTCCCAAAAGAGATAATGCGTAGGCTGAGAATCAAAGAGAAATCAGTATCCTCAAGCTGAATTCAAGAAATGTTAAAGAAAAAGTAGAAGAAGGGAAAGGACTGAAGGTCCGGTTGGTCCAGACAGGTGCTTCCTATGAAGTTTTTACATAACACATGGCATATAGTGTGAGTTCAATTACTGTAACCAATTAGCTTTATTAGAGGAAACATATTGGATGAAAAGGATAGGGATGCAGAGTCCATGAAAACAACTTTGCATGTGTTCAATATGAGGTATGCATGGTTACATATACCTGAATTTCAGAAAAGAGATCACTACTGGATATACGGATAGAAGAATTATCACACATAGATAGGTTCTATTCAAAATCAGAGAACTTGATGCATATACTCCCCAAAATGTATATATACTTTATACACAATGCAACAAAACCATTATTTTGTTATAGGGGTTGAACATAAAATTATAATTGATGAATGATTTTGGAGAGTCTCTATCGCAGTTCAAATTATTTGTTATGTAAATGTGTTTTATCAAGAACAAACCTATAAGCAAAGATATGATACCGGTAGTGAACTTTAAGATTTCAGCTTCAAAATAAAGAAGAATGGTTGTTGTAATATTCCATTGTATGTAGTATATATTTATATACACACACACATACAAACCACATCTTCCTTATCCATTCATCTATCAATGGACACTTAGGTTGCTTCCATATCATAGCTATTGTAAAAAAAGCTGCAATAAATATAGACGTGCATATATCTTTTTGAATTAGTGTTTTTATTTCCTTTGGGTAAATACCCAGTAGTGGAATTACTGGATCAACTATACTCAAATTTTTTAAAATTACTTAAAAACATAGAGAAGAATGTATGGAAGTAAAAGAAAACTTTAACACTGATGACATCACAATGCACTATCAATAAAACCAATCCAGAATATAGACAAAATTCTTAAATACATTTGGAAAAATGCAATGGAATATAGAATCCATAAATTATTGGATTGTGGCCCAAGTAAGTTGATTTATAAGAAATTTCATTTATTATGGTAAGCAAAATAAGTCAGAGAAAGACAAATACCATATAATTTCACTCATGTGGAATATAAGAAAAACAGATGAACACAGGGGAAAGAAAAAAGAGAGAGGGAGGCAAACCATAAGTGACTATTAACCATAGAGAATAAACTGAGCGTTGCAGGAGGGTAGTAGGTGGGGATATGGGCTAAATGGGTGATGGGTATTAAGGAGGGCACTTGTGATGAACACTGGGTGTTACATGTAAGTGATGAATCACTAAATTCTACTCCTGAAACTAATATTACACTATATGTTGACTAGCTAGAATTTAAATTGAAACTTGAAAAAAAAAAAAAAAAGAAACTACAAGAAGGATATTTACAAACTGAGTCCACTGGTGTATTAACAATATTAATCACCAAATTAAAAAATAAATTTCATGTGACCCAGTTACCTCCTTGACTTCGTCATTGTTTATCACTACTAAACTTTACCATCCCTATATTCTAATAAGATAACTTATCTTTTTCACGCAGATTGGACAAAAATCAGAAGTCAGAGATGAAAAACCATACAATAACAACATTCATTCTTCTCGGACTAACGGATGATCCACGACTTCAGGGTCTACTTTTAATTTTTCTATTTTTTACCTACTTATTAAGTGTAACTGGGAACCTGGCTATTATTTCACTTACACTGGTGGATTCTCACCTTAAAACACCAATGTACATTTTCCTACAAAATTTTTCCTTCTTAGAGATTTTATTCACATCAGCTTGTATTCCTAGATACTTATATAACCTAGCAACAGGTGACAAGACTATCACCCACTGTGCTTGTGCCATTCAAGCATTTTTCACTGATCTTTTTGGAGTAACGGAATTTTTTCTTCTGGGTGCCATGTCCTATGACCGCTATGTGGCCATCTGCAAACCCCTGCATTACACCACCATCATGAGCAGCAGAGTCTGTAAAAGACTCATCCTATGCTGTTGGATAGCTGGCTTGTTAATCATACTTCCACCATTTAGCTTGAGCCAAAATCTGGAATTCTGTGACTCAAATGTCATTGATAGCTTTCTCTGTGATGTATCGCCCTTCCTGAAGATTTCGTGCTCAGACACATGGGTTATTGAGCAGATGGTTATAGTTTGTGCTGTGTTGACCTTCATCACGACACTTCTTTGTGTGGTTCTTTCCTACATATACATAATCAAGACTATTGTAAGATTCCCTTCTGCCCAGCAAAGGAAAAAAGCCTTTTCTACCTGCTCTTCCCATATGATTGTAGTTTCTATCACTTATGGCAGCTGTATCTTCATCTATGTCAAGCCTTCAGCAAAGGAATCAGTGGCCATTAATAAGGGCGTAATAATGCTAACTACTTCCATAGCTCCTATGTTGAACCCCTTCATTTATACTTTGAGAAACAAGCAAGTAAAACAAGCCTTCAGTGACTCAATCAAAAGAATTGCCTTATCTTCCAAGAAATAAAGGAATGCTAAAGTTGATGATTTAAGTTTTCATAAGAGATTGGCTTCCCAAAGCATATATCATTGAGTTCCTAAAAAATCTGTTCCTTCCTAATCTCAAGTCCATTCAAATTAAATTTCACAAAATGTTTCTTGCCTCCAGCACTTCCCTTACTTAGTAAGGTCACTTCTTGCAAATGTCTTTAATTAACGTTATGTTAACAGTTTTCTATGAGGGACAAAAATACCACCTCACATTCAGCCTTACAATAAACAAATAAAATATAAGTCAACCGTTTCTGGAAAAGATTTTAGAAATTTCTCCAAGATAAACTCTTAAGAGGCAATTGCATTCCTGCTCAAATTAATATGCAAATGATATAAATTAAAAGCCCATGGAATTTTTGGACAGAGTTTTGTTGTAGCCTACATTATCTGTCCCCCTCTTGAACGTACACCTATACATTCTCAGAACATTTTTACTTCAGGCAAGGCCCAGAAGAGATGGTGCAGTACCCCATTCACAGCTTCTCAGCCTTTCTGCTGTGATGTGCACCAGCCTGACGTCCTGATTACCAACTACCAGAAGGGACATAGGGCCATAGAGCTCTATTGTGCCCATCCTTGGAGCAGGCTAGAAGTGTCTGAAATCAAAACTCCTCAAAAGGAGTACTCTTCAATGACTGAGATGAATCAGTGTATAAATATCCATTCTCCCTTGACCCCCAAGTGGAAGAATTCTGAAGCATGTGTTTTACCCTTGTCCTCAGTTTGCACAGTAGGATGGATATATCAGAGTACCTGTTCTTAAGAATTTTGAACCTCCAGATTCTCTCCTACACTCTCTGACTTGAAGAAGTGGTACATTCTTCCTTGCTAGAAAATAACAGCCTCCTCCTACTTGGAAAATACACAGTCCTCGTCTAAAGCAAATGCATTGGAAGATGGCACTTATTTTCCTTAAATCTGCCCTCACCTCATGGCTTCTATAACAAGGTCTAGGATCAAGTTTCAACATGGCATTCCTAAGGAAGTACTTTCCCTTCTACAGAAAGAAAATAATTATTCATCAAAATAGCTAATGCGTAATGCAGGAATCAAGATAACAGACCTAAGAATGGACAACGAGGTTACTATACTTGAGTAAGGGTTAAATAAAATGCTAAATAAGGGAGAGATTGCTGATATAGGCCACTCTTCAGTGGCTCACAATTTGATGTCCTGGCAAAAACACCTGGAGCCAGTCCTAACGTACTACTAGATTGACTCCTTGAAGCTTGGACACATTGGAGCCTACAATAAATGAGGTAGAGATGCCAGAACATCTTTACACAGTGTTTATAAATGATGCAGAAGTCTCAAAAAGTTAGGAATGCTAGATTGGATTTATCAAATAAAACCAGAGAACACATAAACTGTGAGAAGCCAAAGGAAATTCTCTTCACAAAACAAAGAAGCAATGTTCTAGTAGAGGCAACACTGGCATCACTGGAACCTTAGTGATGACTGTTCTTTGTAAATCAGTGATCGGCTGCTATTTGTCAATGACAAGATTCAGAGTATCAAAAGCCAGGCAGCAACACTGACTGTTAAGGGCAAGGTGGACTAATTTTCATTTACCTGGGAGTGGAAACACAGGGTCACTGACCTGCAGAGGTCTGTGATAATATCTAGTAGAATAGGACTGAGATGGGCAGCAAAACAGAGTATTATTTGAGCTACATAATCAAGAAGTTTCAAGAAGGCTGAGGGAAGCCAACTCAATGGAAATTCTCTTACCCAGTTGCCATATGTGAGCCAGTTTCCAACTGTCAAACCCATCTTTGAAGGAGAGGCCACATTTTCTTGTGGAAGGATGCTGCGATGCCACGAAAAATACAGACAGAAATTTTTCAGTGAATCCTTCCCCAAGAAGAGGTGTGGTCACTTAGAGTAATTCTAGACCTGAGAAAAAGGGACTTCCAAATTCTTTCAACGTCTGTTAAAATTGACCTTTCAGTTTCTATTGGAAGTGACTCTGACACCACAGGACACAAATACAAATAGAGCTTGTGTGTTTCAAGGCCAGGTGATGGAATCCTCTCTAACTATCTTGCAGTGGATCCAGTGGATCCACAATCCCACCTAGTAATCATTTCTCTGGATCCAGAGTGTCTAAAAATCAGGATAGGCGAATTGGTAACTATCAGATCCCTTCCATTCATCACTGATCTATGCATACAAGCCTGGCTAAAATAGGCAAAATTAACCATTATTTGCCCATGCGGTTCATAACCTGCCAGTTGGAGAGAAAATCAGTACAACCACTATGGTAAACCCTCACTCTATACTAAATTAAAGGGATAAATTTCATTCATTCTTTCCATAGAACTATCCAATTGACATGGCATTATTTATTGAATCTTTCCTTTCTCTTTCCAGTTGTGAATTTGCTGTAATTCAGGTGATCAAATAAGTCTGGGTCTGTTACTAGAATTTTTATTTCATTCTGCTGGCCGGTTTCATTTTTTAGTTTTTCTTGTACCAATATCACAACATCTTAATTACTGTAGCTTTATAATAAGTATTGATATTTGCAGAAAGTCTTCCAACTTTGTTGTACTTCAAGATTGTCTAGCTATGTTTTGTTCTTTGCATTTCCATCTAAATTTAGAATCAGCTTGTGAAATTTCTTGAAATTAAAATGCTACTGTTTTATGGCATCTCATGACTCAATGGATAATTTAGAGAGAACCGACATTCTTATAATAGTGAAGTTTCTAATATATGACTATGGGATAGCCCTCCACTTTTTTTTCAGCAAAGGATGCTTCTATTTATTCTCAATTTTTACCATTACAAATATTGGATTCTGCAAGATCATAGTTAAAACTTTTTGGTGTGGGATATCAATTTTATACATAAGGGCTAGATTAAAAAATTCAGTTTTGGGGTCTTTGATATAGTTTGAAATTTAGAAAAAAAGTAACCTAAATGGTAAAAGGTTAAGATACGTAAGTATTCAATGATATGTTTGTATCTTTTATCATAAACAACATATAATTAAGAATTCAACTATTTTTAAGTCTGCAAGTCAGATGCTATCGAGCAAACTGCCATGTATGATCCATAATCCTTTTAAATTTTTAACTCAAAGACAAATAGGAAGATTCAGTAAACTTCAATTTCCCAAATGTTCTCAGAAACAGTATGAGGGGGTGCCTGGGTGACTCAGTTGGTTAAGCGGGTGCCTTCAGCTGGGGTCATGATCTCAGGGTTCTGAGATGGAGCCTCACATTGGGCCCCTGCTCAGTGAAGAGTCTGCTTCTCCTTCCCCTCTACTACTACCCCTGCTTGTGCTCTCTCACTCACACTCTCTCAAATAAATAAATAAAATCTTAAAAAAATAAAAATAAAGAAAAAAGAATTTTAACAAAATACAGCTGGATAAGCTATTTACCCCAAATGAACCGTGTGTGTTGTGAGGTAGCAATGACAGACTGTGATCTTCCGTGGAGAGGGTAACTTCTATGCATAAACATTCCCTCTTCACAGGAAGAATGTGAATAACAAGAAGGAACAGTCATCACCCTTCATTATTTCATCAGCTACTGGTGTTTTTGTAGTGTTTTAAATGCCTGATTTCAGTTTTAGCCCTCCATTTATTTAAGTCATTCTAGTTTCTTATAATAAAGCGGTTTTTTGTTTCCAGGGCAGCAGTTTTGCACCTATTTTAATAGCTTTCTTCCTTGGTATTGAATATTTTTATGTCACTATAAATAGTATCAGTATTTTAATTTATTTTATTTTTATTTCCTGATTCTTTGCTGCAAGAATAATTTATATTTGAAATATATATATATTCAAAGATTTTATTTATTTATTTATTTATTTATTTGAGAGAAAGAGAGACAGAGAAAGAAGAAGCGGGGGGGGGCAGAGGGAGAGGGAGAAACAGACTCCTTGCTGAGCAGGGAGCCCCATAAAGGACTTAATTCCAGGACCCTGGGATCATGACCCGGGCCTACGGCAGGCGCCGTAGTGAGTCACCCAGGCGCCCCACAGTTTATATTTGTACATGACCTGAGTGACTTTGCTAAAGTCAGTGTTTAATTTTGATGTTTTCTCTAGATTCATTTGGATTTCCTATATACATAACCTGTTATCTATGATCAATAACACTTATTTTTTCCTTTTTCAATTAACCTAACTTTTCTTTCTTCTTTCTTTATTTGGCTTCTTTAAAACTGTCCAAAAATATGAATACAATGTTAAATATAAATAACAAGAGTAGTTTTTCTCTTGTCCCAGAGGGATAGCTTTTAATATTTTACCACTAAATATGATACCTGCTAAAGAGTTTACTTTTATTTTTCAGGTTTTCTGTATCAGATTACAGAAAATCCCTCTACTCCAAGGTTGCCAAGAATTTTATAATAAGGAGCGCCTGGGTGGCTCAGTTGGTTAAGCGACTGCCTTCCGCTCAGGTCATGATCCTGGAGTCCTCAGATCAAGTCCCCGCATCAGGCTCCCAGCTCTGTGAGGAGTCCGCTTCTCCCTCTGACCTTCTCCCCTCTCATGCTCTCTCTCACTCTCTCTCTCAATAAATAAAATCTTTTTTAAAAAAGAAAAAAAAGAATTTTATAATAAATGAGTACTGAATTTTATCAAATACTGCTTTTAATCTATTGAGATTAACATATGATTTTCATCTATTTGTGTAATGAATCATTAATTTGTTTCCTAATACCAATAAATCTCACATACCTGGAATTAATTCGAATTGGTCCTAATGTAGCACCAATTTTATATATCACTGGATTTAATTTGTTAATACTTTTTTTTAATTTTCCATATGCCAAAGAGAGATTAGTCTATAATTTTAACTTATTTTCATTAATTTGACAGGCACTGATGTCAATGTTATGCTGGTTCCATAAAACCAGAAAAGGAGCTTTTCCTCTTTATCTATGCTCTGGAAATTTTTTTAAAAGACTTTATTAATTTATTTGAGAGAGAAAAAGAGAGCAGGAGGAGCAAAGGCAGAGGGAGAAGCAGACTCCCCACTGAGCAGGGTGCCAGACATGGGGCGCCATCCCAGAACTCCAAGATCATGACCTGAGCCGAAGGCAGATGCTTAACCAACTGAGCTACCCAGGCGCCCCTATGCTCTGGAAATTTTTGTGTAAAATGATAAAATGAGTAACTTTGCAACCATTTTTACAAGGACTTTATGAATGAAAGATTTTGTTAAATATGATAAATCTAAGGGGATTATATACTTCTAACCTGAAATATTAAAATTAATTATTAAATAGTAAAATGAAGGTGATCACGACCCATTAATTGCTCTTTTGCTTTGTCGCAGATTTCCTTTAACCTCAGATCTTCTTAGGTACACTGACCCTTCACATTCAATTACAATGTGCTATACAAGTTAGTTTTATCATATATCATTAGTGTCTTCTGATCATTAATCCCAGGGGAATGTTTTCTTTGCATTATTTTGTTTCTTTTTCCTTCTCAATAGAATCCCTTGAGTATGTAATTAATTAAAGCATATAAGAACACTCACATTTTTAGCATGTAAAATTAACAATGAAATATCCCCCTACCTGGTGGATATAATACTTTTATCAGATTTTCCTGGAATTTTTTCCATTTCCAAACATAAAGAATATAGAAATGAATTTCACTTGTATTAATAACATATATGATATAATTTGGACATATTCACAGTAAAGGCTAGAGAATTTATCTTATCTAAAATAATATTAAATATAGTACTACCCAAGTCCAGAACTGATCTAAGTTCAAACTTACAAGGGTGAGGTAGACACAGAAAATTTACAAAAGCACAGCATATATTCCATCTTTCTGCATTAAGTTGCAACTTAAAAGTTATTTTTCTTTCAATTTCTTACTGAAATAATATTGTCTAAGCTTTGAGTACATTCATAATCCATTACTAGCTCTTTTTTTTTTTTTCACATCCTAGAAGAAAATATGAGAAAACACAGGAATTAAGGTAAACATTTTAGAGTTGGGATCTTTTATTTTTAATTGTAAATTAAGATAATTTTGTGGAAATCGAAGGCAGATATGTATAAGTAGCTTGATTTTTTTTTCTTTTTGGTTAATCATTTTACATCGTGTTTGGTATAGAAATACAAAATGTATAAACGGTGCCTATTTACAAAATGCACCTAAATCTGCCCATTGCTTTTTTTATTAATTATATAAGCTTTATATAGCAATGCACAAATTGAGAAAAAAAGACTAATGAAAGGATCTCTAGAAAGAGAGAAATCTTCACTCTATAGTCATCATTTTGTCACATTTTACTTATCAATTTATTTTTGTCTGATTATACCTTCCTAGAGAGCTATTTTTCCACTTATTAATATAAAAAATAGGAGTTATGAAGATGGTGATTACAAGACAATAGATGTGAAAAGGATTACATTACTTCCATTTATTAGCCAATAAACACAAAGCAGCTTTAGACAGAAGATACCATGAACTAATTTAAATATTTTCTCACTTGATTCTGGAAATCACCATGATATTCAGACAACCCTCTGGTGTAGGTCAAGTTTTATTTTTTTAAATCAAACTAGGAGAAAACTATTAAAGAAGCAATACATAATTTTTCTGGGCAGGCATGAATTTTGACATGAGAAATGCAAAAAAGAAAGAAACATAAAATGGTAAAAACTTTAGACATATGGTAGGTTTTAAAAGACAGCTGAATAGTTGACCATATCAGGAAAGAAAGTCATTACTAGCAGTCCAAAGTTTCACAGATAAAGATGATTATAAAGAAAAAAAATTGTACTTTGTTTTTGCTCACTCGTGTTTTGTTTTTTGCTCTTAGGGGTCATGTTAATGGTAAACTCCATAAGGAAATAATGCCACAGGTCTACAAAACATTCTGAAGAAGGAGGAGGAGGAAGACAACTCTCGATATAGGTCTTACAAACAATATAGCTAATTTCTAAAATGTTTTAGGGTGTTGAAAACCACTATCTAAACTGTGCTTGCAAGAGTTTGTATGTTTTCTAATTTACAGGACAATTTCTCCTTTCGTTTAGTTTTTTTTATTGTGTTATGTTAGTCACCATAAAATACATCATTAGTTTTTGATGCAGTGTTCCAAGATGCATTGTTAATGTACAACACCCAGTGTTTTTCTTACACTTAAAAGCTATCTATTATCATAATCGCAATCTTAAAAGTAAAACCTGAATAAGTAGATACCTTCCTTAATTTTGTAGAGAGGATTTTAGTTTTATGTACAAGATTGGACAAATGATCTATGAAATCTCTTTTAAATCTAAGATGCTGTGACTATGTTCTATGATTTTCAAACCCATCTGCAATTTTCTGACTTCACACCCAATCAGCATAGATTTCGAATTATGTTCTTACTGCTGCCATTCATGAAGCAATAATATATGCCAAGTCCTGTGCTTTCTAACAAAAATTGTGTGCCCTATTCACACACAATTTCCATAAATTTTAAGTGAATTCATGAATATTCTCAATTCTATTCATGTACTCAAGGCTATAATGGATATTCAATATGATAAAATTTAAAAAGAACAAAGGTGTAGTATTTAAATGACTCTGGATTCAGTTCCAACTGAATTACTAACACAATACTTCTCAAATTGGCTATGAACCTGTAAACTTCATAGAAATAAAAATGCCTAGATCTTACCCAAGGTATTCGAATGAATTGTCCGGGTTGTGTGTTGGGCATTTAAAGATTTACCAACTTTAGAAAGCTGGGATTTAGATATGCGCCCCAGACAGACTCTTTAATCTGAGCCTTAATTTCCTTCTCTAAGAAGTGAGGATTGTAATACTCTGTTCAAAGAAGGTTGTTGCAGATATTAATAGAAAATTTATGTAAATATCCAAATACAGGGCATGGTATGTTGCTGGAGATCAATGAATATTAGCTTCTCTCTCTCTCCTTCTTTGTCCTTTCTTATTGACTCTAGCAGATAATCTTGACCATTTTTTTAAACTCTTTTTATCTAGCTTTGTTAAAACCCGTAAGAGAAATGAGGAATCATTCAATGCAGACAGAGTTCATTCTTTTGGGTCTGACGGATGACCCTGAATTGCAGGTTGTAATTTTCCTCTTTCTATTTTTTACCTACTTGTTGAGTGTGATAGGAAACTTAACCATCATTATTCTCACTCTGCTGGATCCCCACCTGAAGACACCCATGTATTTCTTCCTAAGGAATTTCTCCTTTTTAGAAATCTCGTTCACAACTGTTTGTATTCCACGGTTCCTGGTGAGCCTTGTGACAAAGGACAGAACTATTTCTTATATGAGTTGTATGACTCAGTTGTTTTTTTTTATCTTTTTGGGAGTAACTGAATTTTATCTTCTGGCTGCTATGTCCTATGACCGTTATGGGGCTATATGTAAACCTCTGCACTATACCACCATCATGAGCAACAAAGTCTGCTACCAACTTGTACTCAGCTCTTGGGTAACTGGATTCCTGATCATCTTTCCTCCAATCATCTTGGGACTCAAGTTGGAATTCTGTGCTTCCAATGTCATTGATCATTTTATTTGTGATTCTTCTCCCATCCTACAGATCTCTTGTTCAGATACACATTTCCTAGAGCTAATGTCCTTTTTCTTGGCTGTGGTGACACTAATGGTCACATTGATGTTAGTCATTCTCTCCTATGGCTACATTATCAAGACAATCCTCAAATTCCCTTCTGCTCAGCAAAGGACTAAAGCTTTTTCTACCTGTTCTTCCCACATGATTGTAGTTTCCATCTCTTATGGTAGCTGCATCTTCATGTACATAAAACCATCAGCAAATGACAGAGTGACTTTAAGCAAAGGAGTAGCTGTGCTCAATACCTCAGTTGCCCCCTTATTGAATCCCTTCATTTATACACTAAGGAACCAGCAAGTGAAACAGGCCTTTAAGGACAGGGTCCAGAAAGTTTTATTTGCTTCAAACAAATGAGAAAATTCTAAACAGTACAAAGGGAAAAATGAATTAAAATGTTGCACTTTTATTTTTCTTAAAGATTTATTTATTGTGGCACCTTGGTGGCTCAGTTGGTTAAGCGGCTGCCTTCTGCTCAGGTCATGATCCCAGGGTACTGGGATCGAGCCCTGTATTGGGCTCCCTGCTCAGCAGGGAGTCTGGTTCTCTCTCTCCCTGTGCTCATGCACTCTCTCTCTCTCTCTCTCTCTCTCTCTCTCTCTCTCTCGCGCGCGCGCGCGCGCGCACTTCCTCACTCTCTCTCAAATAAATAAATCTTTTTTAAAAAAGAAAAGAAAGATTTATTTATTTATTTGAAAGAGAGAGAATGGGGGGGGAAGGAGCAGAGGGAGAGAAAGAGAGAGAGAATCTCAAGCAGACTCCCTGCTGAGTGCAGAGCCCACAACACAGGGCTCCAGCCCAGGATCCTGAGATCATGACCTGAGAAAAATCAAGAGTCAGACACTTAATTGACTGAGCCTCTCCCAGGTGTCCCAAAAATGTTGCCCTGTTAATCTTGCTTCACTTTGTCTTACTTTGTACGTATTTTCAAATTATTCCACAAATCTGTTCCTTTCTTGATTTCAGAAACGCAGAATTTTAAATGTGGTATTTTTCACAGCTCATATTGTATGAAACAAATGTTTTCAATGAAGTTCTGAATGAGCTTGCATGTTAGATGCTTGTCTGGAACTTAGCATGAAAATGGAATGTTTGTAGTCACAGTCATATTTTTAGAATAAAAATGAATATTTGAAAGAGGTCACAAAATCAATTACTTAGTCAAGAAAGTAGTTCAGTGATAATAGCATTATGTTATGAAGAATACTGTATTTCATAAATGTCATTTTTTAACATGTGATCAGATTGCAGAAATTAAAAAGTAAGTCAAAGTAAGATAAAAATAACAATTTCTTCTACAAAATACTATGTTTCATTCAGTAAACTAAGAATAAATTTTGAGCCTTGTATATGTCATGAATGAGAAAAAATAATAATCAAATTCTATATATCCCCAAATGAAAATAATTTTAATTAAAATTCTAAAATCTTGAATTCCTGAAAATGATAATGTCAACTTATCCCAGTGAATTGAATTACTATGTAAGAAATTATTTCATTGCCTTACTTCAAAGCTTAAAGTATACTCTACGTCTTCCATGGGATTTTCCTGATTAAATAAATCTATTGTCTTTATCTAAAACATTTCTTACTTGAATGCAATAATCATTTTCCCATATAATGCTAAATTGCATTTTAATATTCTATTCCAGTTAATTGAGCCTTTGGTGAAGTTACTAATAGTAACAGCAATACAGGATAAATTCTCAGAAAAGTCAGTGGAGTCAGTAGGAAATTTTTCTTCTTGTTAACCAAGCTGATTTTAATGTAAAGTTTCACTATACTTTGAACAAAAGAAATGTGAGGATGAAAATTTGAGAACATTAGTGCAAATTCCCTAAGATAAAGACTGATGTTTATAACTTATTGAAGGAAAAATTAAATGAATGTCAGAGGTCTAATTCAGAGTCTCTGCAAAAGATAATTATATTTCCTCTAAAATTTAGTTGGAAATTGGCTTATACAATATACTAATACTTGCATTTTAATTTCTATTATTTCCTTTATAGTATAATCCCCTATATGGTTCTTAGGAATTTTGAATTGGTCTATAGGAGTATCTGAGAATAGGGAAATATATTTCATAGATCTTATTCTCTTGGAAACTTATTATGTGAGGTTAACAAATTTAGCTCTGTTAGTAGAACAAAAATGAAAGTATATATGATGACCTGAGTTTGAAAATATGTTCCATACTATACCCTATATTTTAGTCAGTAATAAAGATAAGGTGCAAAATATTTCCCTTGAAAGTCTACAAATTTGACATATTGTAGAATGCCTATCAAATAAAGCTCTAAATTTTAGTGTATTTATACCTAGCTGCTCTGTAAAGAAATAGCTAAAATACTTAGCTACTTCCTAAAGTTATTTCAAGATTGATTACCAAAATTATCATGAGAATAGAGCAAGATACTTATATTCATGTTTTTTCTCAGATTAAAACACAATTTCATTAAAAACTAGCTATCCAAAGCTATTAACAAATTTAGCTTTGTTAGTAGAACAAAAATAAGGCATTTATGATGACCTGAGTCATCATATGTTTAAAATTAAGAAATTTAGGACAAATGTGTATTTTATAGCAAAGATCTGAATGTTTGTCAAATGAACATTTCCACATACAGTAATAGTGGAAATTAGTACTAGTGTTAATATCTTGTTATAATGTAAGATATGA
Source organism: Potos flavus (assembly GCA_028534135.1). Classification (NCBI taxonomy): domain Eukaryota; kingdom Metazoa; phylum Chordata; class Mammalia; order Carnivora; family Procyonidae; genus Potos; species Potos flavus. Next base: position 52,615,857 of record CM052897.1, on the reverse strand, counting down.
AGAAGTATTTATGATCTGGTATTGATTCCAAGATCACCCTTATTTGCAGTTAAATAGTTGATTAATTCTGCATATAAAAATATAATATAAACACTATATAGAAGTAGAATACTTACACCTAAAGCAGTCTGAGCCTTATATGTTATTAAATAATGAGCATATTCTTAAAATTTATGGAAAACACAGCAGCTACTAAGTTTTGCAAATATATCTAGTATACTGAGCCAATTATTAATAGGTAGAAATATGAAGATAGAGTCCATTTTCTGAGTGCATTCTAAAGACAGAAACTAAACTTGTTGAATTAAATTATGTAAATTTTTTGGCTCTAATTGGGTCCCATTATCCATGCTAGATTGTAAGCAATTCTGGTAGCAGGGTGTAGTTTCTAAATACTATTTCTCATTGAAAGGAACCAGGACTTCTTGGAGAAAGAGCTGTTTCTAACTTAGGGGTAGAAAACATATGAACTAAGCCTAGAACATTTTTTTGTGCCAGAAGGAAAGGAAGCAAAAATATCATGAGGACACAGGAACCAATTTGGATCATACTTACTAGTCTCAAATGGGACAATTTGGGCATAAAAATACAATAATGTGACCATAATGTATTGAAACATATCAAATATATAAAACCCATGAGTGTATACATTACAAAAGGAAATTGATCGATCATCAGTGGAAGTTGCTAGGACATCAAATTACTACCCCAAAACATTGATGTAGGAGGGGAGGAACCAAATGTTTATCCTGCCTGCCTGTATATAATGTTCTTCAGGTAATCAAATAGCTTATCAAAAAAGTTGTGAATTCACAAAAAATACAAAAGAAAACAATTATTTGGACCTCTTTAATCCTACCAGCTGAGCTACCAAAGGGTACAATGGTTTGGACTCTTAATATAATAATGGATCTAGACAATGCATTAGTATATGCTAAAAATCATTTGTGATATATTGATGGTGATATTTATAATAGATATATTAGGCTGACAAGACTGACACACTGATCAATCTAAGTATGACTAAAAGTAGGTCAAGCAGACTATAAGGCTCATAATGTAACACAATAGAAAGCATACAGCCTCATCTATCAACTTTTTGCTAAAAATATGAATCTAAATCTAACTAATTCAATACAATTAGCATGTAAGAGGTAACTGAGTAAAGAAAAAACAAGTTAAGTGATACCATCAGGAAGCAATCATTTGAGTAATCAAGGACATTATACACTACAAATGATGTCATGTCTCCATCAATGCAAGGGGTAAAAATGAAAAGACTGTAAGAGAATAAAAAGAGTTATAAGTAATATAACAATGAAATATGATGTGTGGGTTTCGTCTGGATTTTGATTCAAACAGCTTAATTGTGAAAAAAAGAAACACAAAACAAGACATCTGTATGTGAGAAAAGGAAATAAGAATACATACTGAATATGAGAATCTATTATGATTTATTGATGATACTGATATTGGCATGATGGTAGGTCAAAGATAATTTTCTTATCAGTTAGATATACTTACTGATAAACTTGTGGGTAAAATACAATGAATTTATAGGTGAAACAGTTTAAGATGAAATGCCAATCAAAACATAAAAGAGTAGAGAAGATGACAGAGAAAAATAATTTTAATATGTTGATAATTATGGAACCTGGACAATGGGCACATTTCTGTTAATTATTTCATCTTGTCTCCTTTTGTGAATGCTTAACAATTCCCATTTGAGAATGGCTTAAGTACTTAGATTACTAGATCATTTTCTACAAAATTTATCTGCTTGTTGCGATTGGGATAAAAATCATGCCATGTATGACACTGTGAATAGACCTTGAGAGCATTATGCTAAATAAAATAAGCCAGACAGATAAATATAAATACTGCATGGTATCACTTATATGTGGAATTTAAAAGAAAGTCAAACTCATTTAGAAACAGAGTAGAAAGTGGTTGTGGGGCGCTGGGAGGTGAAGGGATTAGGGAGAGGTCTGAGGATCTACTGTATAACAAACATATCTATAGTTGATAACACTTTACAACTGAATTTTGCTTAGAGAGTTGAATTTAAATGTTCTCACACACACACACACACAAGATATATATGTGAAGAGATAGGTGTTTCAATTAACTAGATGAGAAGAATCCTCTTATAATGTACATGTTTATAATATAATCATGATGTACACTTTAAATATCTTATAATTTTATATGTCAATTATATATTCAAAAGCAAAATCCAAAAAAAGTTGAAAAGTAATCTCCAAAAAAAATTTGAAAAGTATTCTCCAAAGTTGAAAAGTAATCTCAAAAAAAAAAAAAAAAAAAACATTGTTCATGACTGGCTACTCATAAAGCAAGCACACTACCCTATTTCTCCATTTGCCACTGAGTTAGCTCACTAGGGTAGCATGTCCTCACCTAGTGATTTCAGAAAAGTTCACATTCAAATTTAGCAGGTGCATCAAGCCAATTTAAGGAAACTCATCTTAGCCACATTCTCCAATCTACTTTCATCATGAATGAAGCAAATATTTACACTCATCTGACGTCTGTGCCTATTTCTCAATTTGTTTGGAACACATATTAAGGAAATGTGTGATTAAATAATATGGTTTGGAAAACTAATATCATGGATACCACTTACATATGTGACCAAGCTGTGAGCCCAGAAGATAAACCAGACTTGTATAGAAAATGATTTTTCAACTCTGGTTAAAAAAGTGAGAAATTATGGTATGATAGCAGTTATATAAACTGAGATCACTGAGCACTTGATAATCACAAGTTAAACTCTATTATCCCATCTTAGTGGTGTAGGTAGGCTAGGAAACTTCCACATGGAGAAAAAAGCAAAGGTTAAATCTTAAGCAAAGTATATATATCTCCTAGATTTAAGCTGATGAATTAGTAGCATAGGTTACAGCAGAATCCAAAAATCAGGGAAGCTAAATATTTTCGAAATCTGAAGTTAAATCATAACTATAGGGTGAGAATGGCCGCTCAAATGCTTTTGCCTGGTTGAAATTTGGAAGACAGCTAAACATTTTTGGTCCACATGGGGACTGAACTTAGAGAATTTCTCTTTTAGCACTCTAAGATCTTGAGATACCCATGCAGGGCCCTTGAGTCTCCTCATGGACTCACAGTAAGAGGCTCTGTCATGGAACAGATGATTAATACCAAGAAAAATGTCTAGAACCAGGCTTTCCTCAGCAAAGCTGAAGACTCAGATTATAAGGCCATTTTTCCTTTTTTCCTCTTTTCTTGCTTTTACTTTTTTTTCCATTCCCACTTGTTCTTCATTTCTATGTATTGGTAATCTGATTTTTTATTTTATCTTATCATTTTTATAGCATATTATCCAATTAAAATAATATCATTTATTATTAACAGTATTAATAAAGTGTATGTGTATATATACAAAATGCATCACATGTTACTTTTATCTTTATACATTATTTATAATGTATATCTTTCTCAATTTTAGCATTGGAAGGTATTTCTTGGGATGTTCCTTGAAATCATCTTGCTGCCTCTGGAGAAGCAGATGCATTTACTTGAACAAAAAGAGTCTTTCAGAAATCAACAAAACTAGCTTTGAATCCTAGTTCTATCGCTTGCTAGCAATAATTCGTTTTTCTAAACTTTGACTTGTCTACATTTATCCACTGTAAATTATGACTATAAATATAAGTTGTAGGGATATTTTCAGGTTTATCAGTATTATAAATTCTCTGTAAATTTTGGCTTGCATTCTATTTCATTCAGAAATTTAAAAATAAACATTTTAACAGCATAGTCATGACTTTCATCTTTTGTTCACAGATTCATGCCAAATGTTACATCTGTATTTTTTATCTTCACATAAAAATTCTCTTTTAGCATTGTCAGAAGTACCAAATCACCATATTGGGAGATTATCTATTATGTTAACTAATATTATATTAATATTAATAATATAATAATATTATATATACACATATATGCATATATATACATACATGTATATATACATATATCTGTGTACATATAATACATACTAATAAATAATAATGTTAACTAATATAACTAATAAGTACATGCCAGGCATAAAGCATTCGAGAATTTAGCATACAGAGAGACATTCTCTAAGGCATTTACCATTTAGAGTAGAATAAAGACAAGTGAAGATGACATTGTAGTTTGATGAGAGTTCTGAGTGCAGGAGCTTGGTGGTGATAGGAGTCTAATGGGTAAGACCGACCAGCGTGGTGTAGAGGTGGTGTTGGAACAGTAAGACCAAGTAAGCAAAAGAGTCCTTGTGGAAATGGCATTTCGACTGGAGGACTCCAGGTATTGGGTAGTTGAAAAAGGCAGGGCAGGGAGGTGGGGAGAATTCCTGCTTACAGACGCCACAATATGAGCAATGGCCTGAAGTAAAAGAAAAAGGATCAAAGGAAGTTTTAATATGTTGGACTGTAGAAGTGGATGTTGGTAAATAATTTAATGAGTAATTAAATGCTGATCGTTCTTTGAGAGTTATCACTAGGTGTATATTTTGGACTCCTGAAATGTCTAGAGATTTCATTGTTAAAAAGCAAATCATCTCATTGATATTAATATTCACATTATATTTTGTTTCTCTTTTCTCTATTACTAGTATATTTGGCTTGCTGGTTATTTACTTATCACTCTTCTAGCCCTATTAGTTCCCTTGCACCTGCTGCCATCTGCTTGCTAATTTAAATACCCTACATTCAAGATTTAACATTTCATTTAGTACATCAGTATCAATCTGTTTTATGTAATTTCAATGCAGGTTTTAATTCTTTAACAGGAAGTACTAGTGCATTTCTCCCTTCATCTTAATTTAATTCATGCCCCTTTTGATATTGGATTGGATTCATTCAATAAAATATGTGAATCTTGTGGTTTTAAAGCTTCATCAGTAAATGCTTTTTTGAAATTTTAAATCTTTATGCTTATTCCTTGTTTTAAAATTTGAGTTTTTGAAATTTTTTTTGCTGTTACACTTAGAAAAAAGTATTAATTTTTTTTAACATTATTTCTCTTCTTCAATAGGTTTTTTTCTGGAGGAATAATGTGCACTATTGCACCAGTATTTTATGATTAATTTCCCAATCCTTTCAGCATTGGTAAGGGAAGGTTGAGAGTGAAGTCATGCTTAGATTTCCTGAAACAACTATTCTCATTTTTTTCTTAATAAATGTTATCATTCTCAAAGAACTTGGCTTATAAAGAGATGCAAAGGGTGACTTGATCAGGGACAGTACTGAATGTAAACCCAAATCAAGACAAAATAGGATAAAAACTAAAGAAAACATGCTTTGGGATCCTGACTTCAACATTTCCCTAGTTCTTTGAGAGCAATATAAATCTCTTGACTAAGTCATTAAAGGCTTGTTTCACTTGTTTGTTCCTCAGAGTATAAATAAATGGATTTAACACTGGGTAAATAGAAGTAGTTGGAGCGCCTGGGTGGCTCAGTTGGCTAAGCGTCTGCCTTCAGCTCAGGTCATGATCCCAAGGTCCTGGGATCGAGCCCCACATTGGGCTCCCTGCTCAGCAGGGAACCTGCTTCTCCCTCTCCCTCTGCCTGCTGCTCCCCCTGCTTGTGCTCTCTGTCTCTCTTTCTGTCAAATAAATAAATAAAATCTTAAAAAATAAATAAATAAATAAAAAATAGAAGTAGTGAGCATAAATACTCCCTTATTAATGGCCATTTCATCTTTTGCCAAAGGTTTGATATAGACAAAGATACATCTTCCATAGGTGATAGAAACTACAATCCTGTGGGAAGAACAGGTAGAAAAAGCTTTAGTCCTTTGCTGGGCAGAGGGGAATCTTAGAATTGTTCTGATGATATACAGGTAGGACAAAATCACACACACAATAGTCATGATGAAGATTAACACAGAGCAGACAATAACCATCTACTCAGTGAAACATGTATCTGAGCATGAGATCTTCGGGATAGGATTAGCATCACAGGCAAAGTGGTCAATGGCATTAGAGTCACAGAATTCCAGGTCGTCCCAAGCTAAGTGGTGGGAGTATGACCAACAAAGTAGTCATCCAACAGCAGAAGATTAGCCTTTTGCAGACCCTGTGGTTCATGATAGTCATGTAATACAGGGGTTTGCAGATGGCTATGTATCGATCAAAGGACATGGTGGTGAGGACAAAAAATTCTGTTACTCCAAAAAGATACATAAAAAAAAGTTGGCATGCACAAGCATTATAGGTAATAGTCCTATCACCTGTTGCTAAACTGTACAAGAATCGAGGAATGCAGGCAGAAGTGAATGAGATTTCTAAGAAGGAAAAATTTTGGAGAAAAAAGTACATTGTGGTTTTAAGGTGAGAATCCATTAATATGAGAATGATGATGGTCAGGTTTCCAGTGACACTCAACATGTAGGTAATAAGTAGAAATATAAAAATCAGAATCTGTAGTTGAGGGTCATCTGTCAATCCCAGAAGGATGAAACTGGTTAGTGACGTATAGTTTCTCATTCCTGGGTCCTGACTTCTGCCCAATCTGCACATAAAACTGAGGGACTCAAGATCTGAGAAGAAGGTGGAAAAAATGTGTTACAATGGATTTGTTTAGAAAATCCAAGCAATGTATTTTACATATATTTTTTTCCTTAATAATGAATATTTTTTAATAATTCATGCTCTCAGCTCTGCTGACAAGTCATCCGGTAGGTTTGAAAGAGCTTTCAAATGTTTTGACCACAGTATATGGCAATAGATATAAATTTTATATGCAGTCTAATGTACATGCACACACACATACACAAACACATACACACACAAATACACACACAAATATACACTTGCATATTAGTGAAACAATAACTTTCCAAAAAAAAAATACTTATCTGCCTTGCTCTCTGATGCTTTCTACTCTAACTTATCTCATGAAAAATAAATGCAAACATTACCAAATTGACTTTATACTCTACTAAATGGTCATGACTACATCTGAGAAAAATAAATTTTTTAGGGATTCTCTAAATAATGCAGTCCAAGTAAAACATAATTATTTATGATTTTTAAGTGTACACTATCCTTTTACTTTACACTTTGGAATAGATTTATTCATAGCATACTTCCACCCCTGGGGGTAATGAAATCATAAACTTTAGGGTATCCTTTTTTTCTAAGAATATTTCTCTTATCACTAACTGAAATTTTACTCAGTTTCATTATCTGCTTGAAGCTTTTTTTCCTGGATAAATTGGAAGCACGTGAGGAGTGGTTATGGCACAAGGTGTTTCTATATCCATCTACCTACCAAAGCAACTGAGGTCACTATTCCACTGCCATGAACAACCTATAAGTAATCTACAAAAGACATTTTACATATAAAAAATTCTTTCCTACATCTTTCCTATGACTTTCTCAAATTGTTATTGCCTTGATCTGATTTGTTCTGATTGCCCACTTTGGCGCAGAACAGCAAGCATTTTAGCACACACCAAATTCACTAATAAGTGAGAAAATGTTCTATACACAACTGAAGAATATTATCCTTAATGTTTTGTACTCCAGTCTGATATTTGTTTGACTGACACATTTAGACACCTCCTTATCAAGTCGCTGATGTTATCATCAGCTCTGTATTAAGTGCATTCACCAATCTGACTTCTATCCTTAGCTTCTAATAATTTTCTCTAATTCCTGACTTCTAACCTACTCTGCCACTGCTTATGATCTGGTTTCTGAACACACCACTCCACTGAAACTATTCTTGGCAAGTTTACCTGTTATTTCTTTAAGTATCAGTGAAGTGTAGTCATTCTATATGCACTTTTTGTGGCATTTGGCACTGTCAATCACTCCTTTCTTTTTATGATCTTCTTGACACATTGTTTGCACGAAATCCACAATCCTGGTTTTTGTTTTGCCCTTCTGTTTTCTCCTTTATAATTCTCTCTTCCCCTACTCACTTTTATTCCACTGATGTTTCTCACACTTCTTCCCTAAATCCTCTTCTCTGCTTCTCTATGTGTTTTTCCTGGGAACTGATTAAATCCCATGACTTCAATTCAGCACATAAGATTTGATATTTCAAAGTGTGCATTTTTGATAAGATCTCTTTGAATGTTAAACATATGCCCCTGGCAATTTTACATTCCCTCTAAATGAATTTGTTTAAAGTGGATTGCCCCATCTTCTGCATCTCTATTGATCCTTGCCTTACTTCCTATATTGTTTCTTAGTTTAGCCCTATCTTGAAATTCCTTTTTTTTTTAAGATTTCCTTCATTCATTTATTTGAGAGAGAGCACGTGTGCACAAACTGGGGGAGGGCAAAAGGGGGAGAAAGAATCTCAAGCAGACTCCCTGCTGAGCACAGAGCCCCTGGGGCTTGACCTTCTGATACCGAGATTGTGATCTAAGCCTAAATCAAGAGTTGGATGCAGAACCGACGGAGCCACCCAGGCACCCCTAACACTATCTTGAAATTCTACTGACATTGTCAGTACTTTTACATAATTTTGCTGTTTCCCTGATTCTAACAACTGGAAGTTTTGTTTGTCTGGTTGGTTGGTGAGAGCTATGAGGAGTGACTCTAAAAATACACCATAGCAAGAGGCAAGTATGTGGTGGTCATCTTACATGGACTACCTATCTGAAAAAACTGTCCTCTATTCGTCTGTGGTTTTCCCCTCTTAATTACTCCATCTGCTTCCTGATTTTGACCTAGACCTGGCTCTTAGTGACCCCTTCCTGCTTTCTGCTTTCATGTTTAAAGGTGTCTTCCCAAAGTAGGACAAACCACATTAGGACTCTTCTATGTGTTTTGTTACACCCTATGCTTAACAGACGACATAAAAAAAATTGTTGGAAATAGGATTTTTATGTCGTTTAATGTAATAACCACGAAGCTGAAAGAGTCTGAGATACAGAGTTAATTCAAGACAGTATTTGCCCTCAGACCTAGATCAAGTTATATTGTTTATTATGTTGACTCAATGTTTAAACTAATCTGACACCTCTTACTTTTTCCATATCCCTGACTCTAATTTAGGGAATTCTTGTTGGCTTTTATATGTGGTGGAGGAAATGTTCCGAGTAACTCTTAAATCATACTATAACCTATCTGTCGGCCCATATATACCTTATATAAAGGCAAAAGGTGTTATCACTGTGTCTGACACAGAAATAGCTTTCCTTTTATAGTTTCCATTCATGCTTCTTCAATCCACCTATCAGAAACATACTAACACCAGAGATTAAAGACTCTTAAATTCTGGATTCAGACCAAGAGCTGCCCTGGAATTGTTCCTCAGCCAATACCAATTAACTCAACAAACATCAGCTGAAATGATTTCACTCTCCAATGCCTGTTCAAAGCCATCAATAAATTTAAAAAAATAATAATTTCTTTTAGAAATGCCAAGTAACTATGTGAAAGTTTCACTTGATTGCTTTAAAATATCCCTTTCCTCCAAAAGTGGGAGATACTCTATACCCACCATCTGCGCATTTCCCAGAGTAAATCTCCCAGTGTTTATAGGCTCCATTAAAGAGCTGGAGGAGTGGTGTAATGTTTTACGATGAGCTGGGGGCACTTCTAAGATTGTGATATCACACAAGTAACTATAAATTAAATAAACATTAACAGTAGATTAAGTAACTGAAATATTTAATAGAATATTAGACTCCAGATATAGAAAAGGATTACATATACAACCCACCTACCTCTCTTTTCTTCAGTCTTGAGACATCTAATTGATGCTTACACAACTCTGGAAACTAGACTATGTCCTTGCTCCTAAATATCTTGAAAAATGCACATGTTGTGATGAGCACTGGGTGTTACACGAAGCTAATGAATCGTTGAACACTACATCAAAAACTAATGTATTATATGTTAGCTAACTGAACATAATAAAAAAAAGAAAGGGAAAAAATGAATTGACACTCTCATTAACACTGATATCTGTTTACTTCTTAGGTCTTTCAGACAACTGAACATTTTAAAGAGTGAGAGGTAATCTTAATTATATCAGCAGATAATTTCCAATTCAGGGCTTCTTCTAGAAGTCCTTTATTTCACATTTTTTTAGATGACCTGATACTCAATGATGCACAAACCCAGCTTTATCAATATCTTCAATCTTGTTTCTTTTAACTATAATTCAATTGACTATTCACATCTCTCTAATTTTGGCAAGACATAGGAAGCTGTTTCTAAAAGAGAATAATTTTCTAAGTCTCTCAAAAACCATAAGCATAATGGTTTCACTTGATTACTTATCCCTGAGCATCCTGAGGATTAGAAAAATGAGGAAGAATATATGTGCATGGGCTTGTATGTGGACTTCTGGTCACTCTTACTCATGGACCCACACTCACCTCATAGACAGCTCTGGGATGGCATTGATATATCTGATCACTTCATTTCTAGCATACAGCCAAGACTTTCCTCCAAGGTATTTCTTATTTTGAAAGGGAATTGCTATTCCAATATCTGGGGGAATAAACCAGGAACTCTCTCTCTGATTTAGAGAGGCCTGATATTTGGACCTTCCTAGACAAAATGAGTATTTTTTACAATAACAAGATTGATGTTTGTTTTATGTGCCAAACATGAAACCAAGTGAATAAATACAAATCCTAGGTGAATTAGGTTCCAAAATTTTTAATGAATCCTTTGTGTAATCTTTTGGCAAAGATCCTAAAACATGCAGACTGGGGACGGAGTCCTCAGAGAACTGAAGATTCCACAAAGACACTGAACACAGGATTTTTACACAAAGTAAAAGCCAAATTAAAAAGAACAAGCCTACCATTTCTTCCTTTTACTCAATAACATCTATAGCTGCTACAGCTGCTGACAGAATCAGTTACCCTATTTCTTCCTCTGTGACATACTATTACCTTAAGCAATTATTACTTATAAAACGAAATTAAGATAACAAAAATAGACAAATTAACTTAAATGTAATAACTACATTTAATATCTCAGATTACAGCCTTCCAGGATTTCCTATGTAAATATATTCATACTGTTATATTTTCAAATATGAAACATTCTTTACATGTTGTTTTTCAAATTACTTGATAATTAAAAAAACTTTTTATCTCAGTAATTATAAATTTGCATCATCATTTGGGAACTATGTGACATTTCTTTTTGGAGCATTCCATCATAATTTGAAATGAATCCTAACAGTTGAAACTTTGATTGTGATTTCTAAAAAAATTGTTTTCACTGTTGTAAAAAATGACTACTTTGAGCTGATCATATGGTCCTACAATTTTTATTACAAATTTATGTTGTCTATTTTTAAATCAACTATCAGCTGTGATGCAAAATGCATTTTTGTACAAATATCTTTGTCTATTTACAGTATGTCTTAGAAGTGGGCATTATAGTTATTACTTGTATGGATATTAACAAGGTGTTTGTTATGTGTGTAGCAAATATTTTCCCCACTTTTTTGTTAGTCTTTGTGTTTATGCCATGCTATTTTTTTACATAGAATCTCACAATATATTTCAGAAAAAAATTTATGTTTATCTGAATAGGTCTTGCATATTTTTTATATGTATTCTTCATACTCTATACTTTTAAAATGAGCCATGTTGTTCTAATTTTCAAACTTGTTTAATAATGGAGTTAAATATTGCTATAGCAACTTTAATAGGTTTCTTTCAAATTGCTCATTATGTTTGACTTCTCAGAAATTTACCTGTTTTTATATTATTTGTGGTTAACCTCAATATTTTTATTTTTGTTTTGTTTATACTTCCTTATTTTATTTTTTATAATTTTACTAAGATATACATAACAAAATTTACCATCTCAACTACTTTAAGAGTATAGTTCAGTAGTGTTAAGTACATTTTTATTTTTGTGTATTATCCTTAATACTTTAGCACACATATTTAATTCTGGTTGTTTATTGTATTACCTAGGAATTGTTGCTACCTAGACCCTTGTTCCCATTAGGGCATGTCATTCTGACTGATTTTTTTCCCTCTTCCTCTTGTTTTGGACCATTTTCAGTATGCTATTGTCTAGAGTTTTATTTAAGAAGGTAATTATTTTTCTTTTTATTGTCAATATCACTTCAGATTTAAGAATAAGTGTTACTCATCTCTGTCATTATCCTACTCCTGTAACCCTACAGATATTTTTCTGTCTCGGATTCAAACATTTTTCTTTTTCTTGTATACCATTTAATAATTTTTCAGTTATAATAAAAGCTAAACTTTTGAGTCCTTTAATTTCTTAATTGGATTAATTTTGAATCACATATGAATGATTCCTTTCCCAGATGCACAAATCTCCTCTAGAAATAATTTTCCTGGGGTAATTTTATCTTGTATCTAACACTTCCAATGAAGTGTCTGTTTTTATATATTTGTACATTGAGGGATAATTATGCTTGGAAAGTGTTTAGGATTTTCTGTTTATTTATACTATTTTTTTTT